>BTHU01000004.1:21948768-22606268 GCA_036184795.1 Tokudaia tokunoshimensis | reverse complement strand
TCTCTGGTCCTGAAGTTTACCCACTGTGGCCATCCTCCTCCACACACAGTTCACTCTGTCCTCCTCCAGTCTTTGCTGTGGTTTTCAAACTCTTAACAGGCAGCACAAGTAGACACCTGAGACAGAGATTTAAGTTTGTTTTTCCTTCATTCAGGGGATTTCTCTCCCATGCTTCTTGTTGTCCAGTGTCTGACCTTTCTTCTTCTACACAGTCTGTCCTTAAAGCTGTTTAATGTGAGAGAGTACTTGTGACCTAGAAAGTATTACATATTCAGAACAGAATCAAATTTTATTTTCCTAGCTTAGCTTCTAAGTGACATGCTGTCTTCACAACCAAACTGGAATCAGCCCTGACACCTGACCCAGAATGCACATTTACCAGAACAACGTCTGGGCTTTTCTGTGTACATTCTCCTCTACTTCCTGCTTGACTTCATTCTTCTCTTGAGAAACTTTGCTTCAGTGCACCAGCTATTCCAGTTTAAACCTTCTACCCTTCTGGATTCCATTACTTCTTCAATTAGTCTGGCTCCCCTTTCTGTTTGCTTTTTGGTCTTTGCTGCAGTCAGGTCCCTAAGTTTATGTGTGTAGCTCAATAATTCATATATCTGTTTGTTGGTTACAATGTAATTGAATGGTGTGTTTATATTGCTGTATTTATTAGCTTTGAAATTCCTAACAGTGATATCCATTTTCTGCCCTCGGGACATGCTCACATTTTAATTACCACATATGTATTAAAGAATACTTTTTACATGTTTCTAGTAACCCTTTTCCTTAAAGTCTTTCATTAAAACCGGTTTATTGGAAATGAGGAGTATAGGAAACATAATGAGCATTGGAAAATAAAAAAAGCAAATTAGCCACACCAACTCTACATTGCAGCGGTTAGCAGCTGCCACACTGACTATTTTTCTTTGTGGTATGATACTTCAGATTTCTCAAAGCTACAGAAAGATTAGCTCTTGCTGGCCTGTGGCCACTAGCCTTGGAGTTACAAGTCTTGATTTTGTTATCCTATAGCTCGGATGAGCCTGATCTGTGCAAGCTCATTCTGATCCGTGTAGCACAATGCTTGACGGTAAAATCCTGGGTTTAGGGTAAGTGGCTCACGTGATTAAAGATGGGGAATGTGGAGCCTTTTATCTTCTGGTTTCCAACTCAGAGCCAATCAAAGAGTCCCTGGGTTTAATGACCAGTTAGAGGATCCTGTGAAATAAGCTGGTGCTGTCAATCCTACTTCTAATGAACGAGAATTTCCATAATTCTGTGCCACACGGTGTTCTTTGTTCCATAAGGTTGATAAATAGGCTGTGAATGGCATGGTTTCTGGAAACAATTTATGTGCAATTTCTACCTCCCTACTGCGACCTTAGGCGGTTTGAGAGGATAAACTATAGGCAGAAGTCTTTCCAAATTTTGTCACTGACCCAAACACACACTCTGGAGATGTTCTAAAGCTGTGGGCCAATATGGAGATGGGACTATGTGAAAACAAAGGGTCAAAAGAAGTCAAAGGAAGGTGAGGCCTACTGTTGGCTAGATAGGTTCAGAGACCACCGTGCAAGGGCCCACAGTCAACAGCCATAGAGCTCAGTACTCTGATGTCTCAGTTGGCAGAATTCAGGTTCAGGCAGGGTGGGTCGGTGGCAATGGCAGAGGAAAGAAAAGTGCTGAGCACACAACTGAGTAGCAGGGTTCAGAACCTAGTAATGGAGAGCTGGAATCCCAGGCTTTCCCAGCTCAGCTCGTCATTAGGTTCTAGGGTGAGGGGAGATGTAGGGATAGAGTATTGGGTGAGACAATGGGAATTGGGGAGGGGGACATTTGCAGGGTGGCGTGGAAACCTAGTTCAGTGGAAACTCCCTCCAATCTATAAGACTGATCCTAGTAAAGACCCCTAGCAATGGGGGGGCAGGGGGAGTCTGGACCAGATATCTTCTATAACCAGGAAAAGCTCCCAACAGTGGGACTAGGACAGCAACCCAGCCACAAAACCTTGGACCTACAATTTGCCCTGGCTGCCAGATGTGCTGGGGTAGTGGTAGCACAGACTGTGGGAGCAACTAATAACTGGTCCAAATTGAGGCCCATGCCATGAGAGGGATCACATGCCTGACACTGCCTGGATGGCCAAGAACTATCATCTGGACAGCTCAGACTCAGGATAGAACCGAACTTGACTGGGGAAAAAATTAAATGAACTGATTACTAGTGATAATCTGCTATACTCATAGATCAGTGCCTAGTTCAATTGTCATTAGATAGGCATCATCTAGCAACTGCTGGGAGCAGATGCAGAGACCCACAGTCAAACTCTAGGCGGAGCCAAGGGAACCCCACAGAAGAAGGGAAGAAGGGTTGTAGGAGCCAGAGTGGTCAAGTTTATTCTGATCCAAGTAGCACAATGCTTGACAGTAAAGCCTTAGGTTTAGGCCTGGGTTTTTCCAGCCAGGAAAAATTGGCCCAGTGAATCAGCTGAGCAGGGCTCACAGGGTCTCATAGAGATTGAAGTGACAGTCACAGAGTCTGCATGGGTCTGACCTATGTCCTCTGCATAGATGTTATAGTTGCATTTTTGTGGGACTCCTAACAGGAGGAGTGTGGGGTGGGATGGGGTGGGGTTGGGGGACATCTGACTCTTGCCTGCTCTTGAGTTAGGTTGCCTTGTCTACCCTTGCTATGAGGATTAGTGCCCAGTCTTATTGTAACTTATAATGTCGTGTTTGGTTGATATCCCTGGGAAACCTGCTCATTTTTTTTTTTTGGGAAGGAAAACAGAAAAAGAGTAGATCTGGGGAAGAGGGGAGGTGGGGACCAGAAGGGATGGAGGAGAGGAAACTGCAGTCAGGATATAATGTATTTAAGAATAAAAAAAAATCTAGAAAAATTTCTCTCCAGTGAGTAGATATGGATCAATTTAACAAAACAGCATGTATACTAAACAAGATAACTAAAAATGAAGACAGATGATGACAAAATAATTTAAATGACTTGGGCATGGCAGCATAGGCCTGTTGTACTCCCTACCTCTCAGGCACTTGGCAAGAGGAGCACTTGAGTCCAGGGATTTGAGGCAATATAGTGAAGCCTTGGCTCTTAAGCACAAATAAACACAAAAACTCAAAATGAGTAACTTGGACCCTGTGTTCTTGGGGAGGAAGGAAGAAAAAAAAATAAAGAATTGAAATGGTCACGTGACTCTACTGGTCATGAGCACAAACACATGTGCAGAAAACCTTTTATGGGTTGGCCTTTGTTCTTACGTATTTATCATGTTGAGTACTGTTTCATGAAACCTTTCTCATACCAATGACCATGAAAAGCATGGTATAACCTGATCTGGTGCATCAGCATAACAAGGAGGACTAGGTACAGACTTCCTGGTAGAACTTTATCTTGGGGGAACTTTTGACTATGATTTTTATGTCAGGTACAGACTTTGGAATGCAATTCCCACAAACAATGCGAGTTTCCCAGGATGGCAAAATATGCAGATTATCACTGGCTTCAGACAAATAGTGGCTCACTGAGTAAAAATATGAACATTAGAGCAAGAGTGTCAAGAGGATCCCTCAACTACCAGTGTCTCTGAGGATTTCCTTGCTTATCAAATACAAATGTGTGTTTCCTCCCTATACCTCCCTAGTTGTAGCCAGCGGCAGCTTGAGCACTAAAGGATGACCTTTAACTGTTCTAAGAGCTGAGTTGTAGTACTGAACACTCTGTTTTGTATTTGGTTATCTTTGGGTCTAAAATAAAATCTAAGCAGTCATTAAGACAAATAAATGGAAGTTGTTCAAACAGTATGTTTCAATATGCTCCCCACAGTTGCAAAGTCACGATGTAAGGTTGAAAGTACCTAGAGTTTCTTTGCAAGTCCTCCTGGGAAACTGCAGCGTTTCGACTGGATTTCTCCGGTAAGGTCAGAAGGTTAGATCTGAGTGATCTGTGAGAGTCTTTAGATTGTAAACATTCTGCAATGATCACTTTCCTTTTCAGGGCGTTTAGTACTATCATTTAGTATAAGCACCAGAGGGTAAGTTTTGAGAGCTAAAGTTTCATTTATTCACAAATTCCTAAATCTGTGTCTGGTTAGCTAGACACAGCAATATGTAACTTTCATTTTTCTAAAAAAAAAAAGACATTTGAGCATAATATTTAATGTCTTTATGAAAAATATACAGTAATTCCACATAAAATGCGTAATAATTGAATCAGGGTAATAAAAATTTCCATTTTTTAGACATAGTCATATAAAAATATTTTTATTACTTATTTATGCATATGTGTGAATGTGCGCATGCACCAGCAAGGATGAAGAGGTCATAGATCTAATTTTCTCCTTCCACTATATGGATCCTCGGGATTGATTTTAGGTCATCGGGCTTGGTGGCAATGCGTTTACCCAGTGAGCCGTCACATTAGCGTAAGCCTAATCATTTTCGCTGGAAATTTTATGTTCTTCTAGTCTGTTTGAAGCACACTGTAAAATGTTTGTGCCAATAGTTTTCCTGCTGTGCCTTAGAAATCCAGAAACAATTCCTCTTCTCTGAGTTTTGCAGCCCCCTGTTGAATCTTTCCCACCCTGATGTTTGCTTCTGATGTCCTAGGACAGCCTCTCCCGACTTCAGAGTGTCTGATCTCAACCTCATCTTTTTCCATTGTTAGGTTTAGTTCAAAACCAAATATAACATTTAGACTAGAAAGTAAAAATAAATTTGCCCATGATATATACATCTGTGGGGATTAGAAGGGTCAGAAAAGACAGAGCACCTGGTCTGTATTTTCTAAGTATCCTCCCCTGAGCTTGTAACGAAGGTTAGCCACCCCTAGTTTTCTGGGACATGGTAAGATTCTGCAGTTTTTAAACTTAGACAAAGATTTTTGATGGAAGTAAAGTGTGAAAGAATAAACTACTAGAATTCTCAGGTCATTGGGCACAATCTCTGCTCAGATTATCTGAAAGGACCTTTAGTGAAAGAGCAATGGATAAACAGCTCAGAAACTTACCCCTTTCCCTCATCTGACCTATGTCATGGACCATGTTCATACTCCCAGAGACTCCCCAAGAGAGACCTTACTTACCTACTTTTCAATAATCTGTCTTTTACACAGTGGCTGTTTTTAGAGAGGATTCCCTGTCAATCACGGACGGGAAAGTTTCATGCCTCTGAACATCTCTGCCTTTGTCTAGTTTTTTTCCACTTGCTGCAAAATGTTTTCATGTGCTGAAAAATGTCTGTAAAGTATTTGCCAAATGGATGTTTTTTTTTTAATATTAGTCTTCTAATCACTTTACTTTTGAAGTGATGTTTTTGGTTTGTATGAATTCAACCTGAGACTCTTGCCTTTCTCCAAGTCTGTCATCAATTCCATATTGCTATGTACCAGATCAATTCTATCATCATGAGAAAAAGGCTCTGCTGCAATTTTTTTCAACTTTTATTTATTTAATTTTTAATTAAAAATTAATTTATTCTTTTCTCACACATTACATTTTGACTACAGCTTACCACCCCCCAACCAACACACTCCTCCAAGTTGGCTCCTGCTATTTCCCCTCTCCCCTAGATCCACTCCAGAGATAGCCATTGAACATGGCATAAAAATTTCAGTAAGATTAGGCACAAACCCTCAAAATCAAAATGGGAAAGGCGAACTAATAAGAAGAAAAAGGTCCCAAAAGTAGGCAAAAGAGTAAGATACCCTGCCCCCAACTCCCACTATTAGGAGTCTTACAAGAACACTTAGAGCCCACCTCCAATAGGAAGACAGGACATCAACTGAGGGAAAGGGGGCCATCCCACAGTCACAACTCTGACTCATAATTGTTCCTGTCTAAAAGAATTACATGGATGGAAATAGAGAGGAGCCTGAAGAAAAGAAGGTCTAGTGACAGGCCCAAAGTGGAATACAGCTCAAGAGGAGGTCCCAAGTCCTGACACTATTACTGAGGCTATGGAGCACTCACAAAAAGGGACCTAGCATGACCACACTCCAGAAGGCCCATCAAGCAACTGAAAGAGTCAGATGTAGATATTTGCACCCAACCAATGGACAGAAGCAGCTGGCCCCTGTTGTTCAATTAGGGAAGGCTGAAAGAAGCTGAGGAGAAGGCCAATCCTGTAGGAGGACCAGCAGTCTCAATTAATCTGGACCCCTGAGATCTCTCAAACACTGGACCACCAAACAGGCAGCATACACCAGCTGATATGAGGCCCCCAGCACATATACAGCAGAGGGCTTCTGGGTCTGTGTTCATCCAGAGATGATGCACCTAACCCTCAAGAGACTGGAGACCCCAGGGAGTTTAGAGGTCAGGTGCGGTGGGGGTGGGGACATCCATGTAGAGACAGGGGGTAGGGAGGAGGTATGGGATGTGGAACAGTCGGAGGGTAGACGGGGGTGGGGGGAATAAAATATGTAGTATAAAACAATAAATAAATTAACTAACTAAAAAAAATAAAGAAAAGAGCACTAAGCTACACAACCATAATGCATATGCAGAAGACCTAACTTTGTCCCATACAAGCTCTGTGATTGTCACTTCAGTCTCTGTGAGCCCCCATGAGCCCTGCTTAGTTGATTCTGCAGACTGTGTTCTCCTGGTGTCCTGGACCCCTCTGGCTCCTACAGTCCTTCCTCATCATCTTACACAGGGTTGCACCTCCACCTAACGTTTGGTTGTGAGTCTTCAAGAGCATCCCCAAAATGTGTCACTGAGTAAAATGATCCCTTTACATCACTTCAACTCCAAATTCCTCAATATCATATTTGCTTGCTTGTGTGAAGCAGAGCCTCATCGAATCTGGCTTTGAACTTGTAATCTTCCTGTCCCCCAACCTCTTGAGCATCTGAGATTACTGGCATGTGCCCACAGGTCTTGCTCTTCAACATTTGGGTAAATTAGAAAGATGATTCAGAAAAATCTTTTTCTATGACAGACTTGAGTCAGACGCAGTCAGAAAAGTGGAGTTCAGTATTTCTTGAGTCCCTTCTATCTAAAGGTGATTCTATGGACAACTTTGAAGGCATTCCCTGAAAGAGTCTGGAGACTGCCACTTCAGAAACGTTAAAATATTCTTGAATACTGACTCCTGCCTGGGATACCATCTTAGAATGTAAATTGTCAATAAGTCTTCCGGGTGACAGTTGTGTATCCTAAAACTTGAGAATAAACAGTGGAGGCTATATGTTAAGCGGATTAAGTCAGATACAAAAGAAAAGGCCCCAAATATTCTCATTTCTGAGTGTTAAAATGTTGATTTTCTAGGAAAAACAAATGAAATACAGGTCGCTAGAGACTGTGAAGGCTGAGGTGATGGTTTTCCAAGTTGGTGATTTCAAATCACATTGGCCTCTTCAATAACATTCCTTTATATTTTTATGTTGACGTTCAATTAAGAGAGCCCTAAAAGAAACACCCTTTCCTGGTTTTAAGAGCTATGTGTGAGGTATTAACTATATTGTTTGCTCCATAGCTCTGTACTCACTCAGGACTTAGCCTCAGGATAATTTGTCACAATACTTTCAACATTTGTGTTGAATTACGTAACATGAATAAATAATTTTCAGAGTGGAAGAGTTTCTCCAAATTCCAGACCCTGGGTTTTTTATTTGTTGTTTGTTTTTAATGAAATAAGTACCTTCTCAATGCTAATTTTAATATTATAAAATGAAAACTATTAGTTGAACTGCACTTGATAGACACTGAGGAAAAAAAATAGTGGGTTTTAAAAATTCTTTTAAAGAATCTTGTGAAAACTTTATTTTAAAGAACTTTCAAATTGACCAGGTGGTTGTGGTTCATTCATTTCATACCAATACTCAGTGCAGAGGCAGGCAGATCTCTGCAAGTTCAAGGCCAACATGGTCTACGAAGTAAGCTCCAGGATGCCCAGGGTTACACAGAGAAACCCTGTCTTAAAAAACCAAGTCAAACCAACCAACCAACCAAATAAACAAGCAAACAAAAATAATAACAACAAAATACAAAAAAAACAACCCCCCCAAAACCTTGCAAATAAAAATGCACCAAAGCTAGCCAGTCCCAAAGTCTATGCGTCTCAATGAACTTCTATCCAGTTATAATAGCATACAATGGGGTAGAATAGAATACCTATGGAGCATCACACTGAATTTCACACTTTGAATTAGCTGTGTATCCCTTCATGGTTTGAGTGTCCATTACTTGCACCTACTCCTTTTATATCCTTCTATATCACTTAATTATTTTTATTCTTGAAGGAAATATCAATGACCACAAATTGGAGCCCCCTTTTTTTAGAAATGAGAAATGTCTGTTGCCTTAGGTTTATTGTGTCATCCCTGTCACTGCTCTCATGACATCCTATATATGCTTGTATTTAAATCCAACTATGAGGAAAGTGAGATGAGCAGAAGGAAGATAGGCTGAAATCTAGTACCTGAAGTTCAATCTTCAACCTACCACTTACAGAGTGGGGCTATAGGGAAGTTAACTCATTCTGTTTAGGCTCAGTTTCCCTCTCTGTCAAATGAGAACAAAGAGCTCATAAAGTTGGCATTTGGATTCGATGAAATAATTTTTGTACAGTGTATGAAATACTGCTTGGTATATACTGACTATTCAATACAAGTTGGCTAGTAAAGATGTCCATTAACTGATGATAAATAATGAAATGTGATAAATTTACATAATGGAATGTTAAGAAAAATTCAGTTAAGAAAAATGACACTATAGCATTCTCTGATAAGTGGATGGAGCTGGAAGCAGTCATTCTGTGTGAGATAACACAGGCACAAAACCACAAACTTTTATGTTTTCTTATTTGTTGATTTTGAGTCTTTAGATATGTGTATTCCCTTCTAGAATATCCATGGAGATCAGAAAATTAGTAAAGGTCCTTGGAGGGGGATTTTTCAGGGTAGGCAGATAAAAAGCAATGAAAATAAGGTAAAGGGTTAAAATGGAATCCTGGAATAAGTAAGGTTAAATGGGAGGGATGTGGGGGCCACAGTAGAGGAAAGAATACTGGGAGGAGGATAACTAATACTAAAATTATTTCAAAAAAGTTATCTGGAAACCTACTATTGTAGACTATTCCTAAAATAATATACACAGATACAAAAAGAGTTAAAGTGGAGGTATTGCATAATTGGGCAATGATGTCCCTACTAGACACCATGGGATAACAAACTCAAAGCCCAGGCCAGGAATGAGCTACCTCTTTTGAGCTTGTTGAAACCTGAAGTCTTATAGTCCTCCAAGCATTGCAGACCATTTGCAGTGCTCTTGTTAACCAGCCTGAACTTAACAGCAAGACCCTATTGCTGAAGATACCACATACTTGATTCATGGGACATGGTGAAATCAAGCTGGTCCAATCCCAGAAGCTTCATTCTTACTAGATAGCTTTCGTAGTGCTGAAAGGTGCTCTGTGCTCTACTGGAGGAGGAAAGAAATCTTACCCAGATAAGAACCCTACCAGCTACAATAATTACTGACCTAGCAAGACATGCACGCTGGTATAATAGTTACCCAGTGTTATGAGAGTAACCAACCAGTTTCTGATTGGATTTAAGTTTTGCTCTATGAGTTGAAACCCATACTCAGCATCATTATCTGGGCCAAGAACCTATGTCTATGTGGGTCCTAGGAGACAATGTAATATTGTTGCTCTGCTAAGTATACAAAGTATTAAACTGACTCCTAATAATTTATAACCCATAGATTAGTGCATCTCTGAACTCTCAACAGAGAAGCTTCCTTTTGCAATAGATGGTGTCTTAGTTAGGGTTTTATTCCTGTGAAGAGACACCATGACCAAGGCAACTCTTATAAAGGCAAACATTTAATTGGGGGCTGGCTTACAGTTTAAGCCTTTGGACTTAGTCCGTTATCATCATGTCTGGAAACAAGAAGCATGTAAGCAGACATGGTGCTGGAGGAGCTGAGAGTTGTACATCATAATCAGCAGGCAGCAGAAGGGGATTGTCTTCTGCATTGGATGTAGCTGGAACTTAAATATGAGATCTCAAAGTCCACCCCCACAGAGACACACCCCTCCAACAAGGTGATACCTACTCCAACAAGACCACACCTTCTAATAGTGCCACTTCTAAGGCCAAGCATTCAAACACATGAGTCTAAGGCAGGGGGAGGGGGCATACTATTCTAACCACCACAGATGGTGATCAACACAAAGACAGAGAAATAATCAATGTGTAGAGAATGTGAGACAGTAAAATGGTCATCCCTAAACAGCTGAGTTACATCATATTCTTTCCTCCAAGGGATTAATGATGATAAGTGGGTGGAACACAGCATACATACATCATTCTCAGACACATTGCCTTGCCCCTTACAAATTAAACAACACAGCTTCTACTTCCATGTGTTCTAGGACTTACTGAACATCATTTGGTTTAAATATTTAAGAAAAGAACTAGTTAGACAGAGCGCATGCTAGTAGGATTTGAAATTTTTGGCAAAGAGGGCAGCAATGCTCATTCTACAGACAAAACTTTGTTTCTTGTGGTACCCTGGATCATTGAGAGATGTTCAACTAACCATGTAGGAAGGTCTGAAACAATTTCCTGGGATATCTAATTTTCAGAGAAAGGTTTTCACGAGCAGATATCACCAAGGAAATAATGAAAATTTGCTGAGTAAATTTAAGCAGAAAAGTAAAAAAGAAGGGGTTATATAAAGAACCACCTTAAAAAGGAATAACCCATGGCTTTTAAAAAGCCAATTGCCAGGTGTGGGATAATCCCCTTTGAATGCATGGTCATAGGTGCCCTGGAAACACCCTCCAAATACAGGCTATTGCCATTGCTATTGTTTGTCCAATGGAATTTAATAGCGAGACCACAGGTCTGAAGACAGCAAACACACTGGTTGCATACAGTACATGGAGAGATCAAGTTGATACTGACCAGGAAGTTTCCTCTATGCTGCCTTAGCTCTCATAGTACTGGAAGATGCTATGCAGGATTCTGTGGGAAAAAGTTATCAAGCCTTATTCAGCTACTGACCTGCAAGGGAAAGCTAGCATGGTAAGACATGCCTCTGGGTATGAGAGTGGCCCAGATATTATGGGGGTAGGCAATCACTTTCCAATTGGATCTAAGTTACTCTCCACAGGGGAAAACATATGCCCTATACAGGCATAGAACATGGGTTCCAGCTGGGCAGTGGTGGTGCATGCCTTTAATCCCAGCACTTGGGAGGCAGAGGCAGGCGGATTTCTGAGTTCGAGGCCAGCCTGGTCTACAGAGTGAGTTCCAGGACAGCCATGGCTACACAGAGAAACCCTGTCTCAAAAAACAAACAACAACAACAAAAAAACAAAAAACAAAACAAAACAAAAACATGGGTTCTGTGAAACCAAGAACCCATGTTTGGGGAGTTCAGAGTCCCCAAGGGTGAACATACTGCCATTCTTTTACTAAATGGACAGGATATTATAGTCATTCCAAATCTGTATCTCTTTACTCATTAGAAAGGTTTCTTTGCATAGTGGATGGTGATTAATCCAGAAACTCACAAGTCCTCAAAATAGAGAGATGAAGGGACTCAGGGGTGTCAAGCTACAAATGGGACATTTATGTCAGCCACTTCTTCCATGGCTCAGGGGCTATCACAGAAAAGGGGGGAGAAAAGATTGTAAGGGACAGAGGTCAGTGAAGACAGGATTCTGGACATTACATGAACCCACAGCAGCTGTGATTGTGGGCACAAGGCCTGCACAAGATCAAACCAGTCAGAATTCCAGCATGGAGTTAGAAAAGGTTTATGAACATCTCTTCCCTAACTGACAGCTGATGGTTTCTGGAGGAGGGAAAGTCAATTTTCCTTAAGGTGATTGTCACCTTCAGTAAACAGCTCCATACCCAGAAGTATGCAGATAGCACAAATTGGAGCTGATAAAATATTAAATTAAGTAGAGAAAAAAGGTCATAAAGTTGCAGGATAGGGAGGTGGGATGGATCTAGGAAGAGTTAAATGGAGGAGTTGGGGGTGAATAAGACCACAGCACATTGTATAAAACTCTCAAAGAATTAACAACAATATTTGTTCATGAAAAAGGAAGAGGAAAAAACATTTCTGACTTAAGGCCTCAGGCAACAAAATAGTCTCAAGATTGTGCTCATGTGCGACTGTGAGTGGAAAACTGAGTAAGGGAAGTGTTTCTGCTTTGAGATCAGAGTTGTGATGGGGCCATACTAACTCTGGATTTCTGAATATACCTAATGTTTTCCAAGTCACTGCTTCACAACTTTAAAATGCAGACAACATCTAATTCATAGAATCTTTACGAGGATTACATGAGAAATACACAAATGATTTAATATATAACATCCAACAAATGAGTGTTCTGATTAGGGTTTTTGTTTGTAGTGGTTGTTGTTTGTTGTTGTTGTTTTCTAACTTGACAAAAGCTCTCTGCAAAGAGAAAATGCCAAATGGAGGAACTGCACCGATCACATTGATCTGTAGGCAAGTTTGGGGGAGGTATTTTATTGATTAATGATTGAAATTAGAGGCTACAGTACACATTAGGCAGTACCACCCCTGGACAGACAGCTTTGGGGTAGATGAGGAAACCAATGGGTCAAGCCAGTGATCAGCATCCTCCATGGCCTCGCTTCTCTTCCTGCCTCCAGGTTCCTGCCTTAAGTTCCTACCTTGGCTTTCCTCAGTGATGGACCATAAACTCTAAGATAAGATAAACCCTCTTCTTCTCAAGTAGTTTTTGTCTGGCGCTTATGACAGCAACAGAAAATTAATTAGGACAGTAAATTAAACGTGTGGATCTTAGAAACTTCATTAGACTCCATGTGCCTGGGTTTTCATGCCTGTCAATAATAGTTGGGACAATAATATCCAAGACAGTTGTGAGAATTAAATGATATAATGGATGCAAATTTTCATGTTCTTTAAAAATCAGTTGTCTGGGTGCATTGTGCATAGGCCCTTTTTTTAAACTAACCCTTTCCCATGTACACCATCCTTTCTGGTCATGGCCCTCAGATTTCATGCTGGTGGCATACTCCTCTGTAGTGCAGAATTTCCAACTTGGGCTTAGTGGTATTCAAAACTACTTAAAAAAATTTTTTTCCAGTTAAAACTCCTGTTTCTTCGAGTGTTCATCTCATCTAGGTATCAGTTAGGAACGCAGTGTGATTGAAGCCACGTGCATGTAGCTCTAGACAACTGGAAAATAAATAACTCAGCTGCATTTTTCTAACTCATGCTAAGGGAAATGTTCCGACTTGAAAACTATCCTCAAGAGTCTATTCAAACAAAGAAATCGGTTGCATTTATGCAGAAGTTAAAGAAGAAAATGTTTTGTGGAAGAAATATTTTGGGACAGTGTACCTTTCCTCTTCTGGCAACATTTCCTTCAACACATACAAAGAGGGAAGTGAGTCAGCACCACACCTCTGACAGGCTGCTGCTGGCAAGGGCTGTCTTTTCATAAGGAGACTAGATGCAGGTGTTTGTCCCTGGATCTCGTGTAGACCTAACTGGCTCTTGTTGGTATGCCCTCTACAGAGAGATATTTTGTAAGATCTCATTTTTTGAGACGGCTCCAAGTACCAAATGCATAGATTTTTTTTTTCCTTGAGAGCACAATGGAACCTCTATTTTTATCTTGGCTGGAAATGAAAGGGAAAGCTTCCAAATGTTCAGATCCTCAGATGTCTTTAGTTTGGATGGGATAATATGAAAGATGAAGACTAGAAGGGATATGATTGAAGTCCATAAAGTCACGGAAGGGTCTGAGAAGGGTGACTCTAGACTTACCAAACATCTGAAGGCTAGGGTCAACGTCTTAAAGCTTCCAATGCTAGCTCATTATTGTACTTATTGGCAGCTTAACAAATAGTAGCTAAGTGACTTCAAGGAAATAGTGTAGAATTCTAAAAGACCTGTTTATCAAATTCATGGGAGTTTACTTTAAGAGGTGCCAACAGCTGGACATGGAATTTAAGTTCCACACTGAGTCTGCAATTGAAAGACTAGGATTAGAGTAGATCTAAGATCCTTGGACATCATGGCTCTGAATGTAATTAGTGAAAGTTATGAAAGGCTTTTGGAATAATCCTCATTTATCAGACTTTGACATGCTATAAGAAAAGATAAACAAGAACTAGAAATATACTCTTTAGTGTTAAGTTTGGGTCCAAAAGTTCAGATCATCATGTTGCATGAGGTGACCTTATATTTGGAGAAAGTGAATATCTTTTAAACTGACTTAGGAGTTCTTTATTGCCTTCATTGTCCTGTGACAAAATGAAATGAGAATGTTCTGAACATTTGCCTCCTATTCCCAAGAGCTCCTGCTTGAGAGTTATCAGATGCTCCACATTATTCTTAGCAGCAAACACACACACACACACACACACACACACACACACACACACACACACACACACATCTTTAGTTAAATTCCAGTATTTTTTTTCTTGACCTGCAGTGATTTTATTAGTTTTAAAAAGCCATAGTGCACAATTCAAAATGGATTGTGTGCTGTTATAGCAAATGTGTATTGATTTGATTAAAAATGCATTAATTTCTTTAAATTTCAATAACATTGGATTTATTTTCAGAAAGAAAAGGTTGGAAATGTGCAGTCATGTAACCTGAGATGCTCAGATAAGTGGTATTTACTATTTCTTGACTGGAATTTTTTTCCTATACATTTAAAGCAAAAGATCTCCACTATCAAGTGATGTACAAAGTACATATGTAGAATGTAAAAGAAAGAAAACTCTATAATCTAACTCAAGGTCACATGCAGACTGTCAGAGTAAAGAGGGAGTTGTGAAATTATCCAGGGAACTTGAAACAGTCTAGACAGTCAATCCAGATTGTTTAAAGAGATATGTTAAAGATATACATAAGAGGAAGAGAATTATCTGATAATATGAAGATACAGTTTGGGGATAAATCAAATTTGTGGTAAGAGCCTTGTGGTCTTCACTTGAAACTTATTTTAGTAAAAACATATATACACATAAAATATTCCTATAATAGTTATTATTATTTCTTTAGCTTTCACTTGTGAAATGAAAAATTAGAGCTGCAGGAAAACTAGAATAGAGAACTTCAAAGGATGGCTTAATATCATAAAATATAGCTGCATAATTTTATATCATAAAGACATAGCATAATAAAGGTTTCTAACAGCTAATTGTGGAATCTGGAAGTGGTTAGCAAATTAATAAATTAGTCTCTGGTTTACTCCTCTTCCAAGATAAGGGCCCTAATTAGTGGGAAATCACTCAACGGCTGTAGAATTAGATTGACTGTGTCCCACAGTATGAAACACATGGCTTTGAATCCCACCAAGTTTGCTAAACTCTCACTAGTGTTACATTGTACACTAGGAGTCAGCCTCGTGTACATTTCAGAAATACTTCAGAAAGTATTTTCACTATTTTCATGGCTTGGATAAAGGTGGTAGATTTCACTAACAAATAGTTATCTTTGAGAACAGAAATATGAACAAAATCCCAGCTTGGATGTGAACTGATTCTTCTTTCCAACGCAGACTGAAGGCCAAGTGTGTATGCATACATTTCCTGTGCCGAGGCTCTCTCAGATAATTCTGCCAGTACCATGTCATGCACTTTCCTTTCTTCCAGTCCTCATATTGCCACCATTGTTATCATGATGGCTGTCGTGGAGGTGTTATAGGCAATGTCTTTCCTCCCAGAACACAAATGTTCAAGACTATAGTCACCAGCCACTGAAAAAATGTGAGTAGTTCAAATTGAGATATGCTTTAGCATAAGACACCTTTGGGATTTAAATGATATAGCACAAGAAAAGAATGAAAAATACTACTAATCCTTTATATTGGTTACATGGTGAAAGTATATTTCAGATATTTGGGGTAAGTAAAATGTTATTAAAGATCATTTTATCTGTTGACTGTTGTTACTTTTTATAATGTAGCTTCCAAAAACCTATAACATTTCATAAGTGGATCTTTATCTGGGGCTCATATTGTATTCTTATTGGACAGTACCTTTCCCAGGGATCTTCTGGAGATGAACCTACCATCATGTTTGTTTACAGGGACTCTCCAGATGCCCCATCAATATTCGTTACAGACTCTTTTCTGTTTTCGAGGCTGTCTTTCTGAGTCACTCTACTCAAGTGTTGAAGGAGGAAACCGCCTCTTTCCTTTCAAAACCCATTGTCCCTTTCCCATTCCTCTTCTCTCCATCCCACCTGGGTTAAGACACTGAATAGTTTAATTCATGGAATGTTTGCTGCTATGCTTTGAGCAAGAGGCTGTCCTGGGCCCCGGGGGCCACAAGCTTGTGTTCTTAGAACGTTTTCTCTCAGAGAAGCAAGAGACTGGCACACAAAGCTCTAAGTGACAATGTAGTATCCTCAGTGGCACAAGCAGAACTGATGGTCTGGAGAAGGTCTGAGGATGGGCACTTAATTCAGGTCTTAGGATTTGGAAAGCTAGACCAGAGAAGTTGGAGGCCAAGTG
Source organism: Tokudaia tokunoshimensis (assembly GCA_036184795.1). NCBI lineage: Eukaryota > Metazoa > Chordata > Mammalia > Rodentia > Muridae > Tokudaia > Tokudaia tokunoshimensis. The sequence continues at coordinate 22,589,763 of BTHU01000004.1, read as the reverse complement.
GTTGCTTAAAGAGTAAAGAGTTTTTATTTTATTTTTTTTTTATATGTGAGGCAAAATGCAAGAGGATGTGTCATTCACATAGATGCACGTAGGTGAAGCTAGATTGTGAGAATACTCCTGTGACATTTAGGGAGACGAGCCACATCAACGAAACAAGCTCAGGCTGTAGGTCAGAGTTGGCCACACCATCCACAGTTCTGCCTAGGGATCTTTGTCATGTTCTTTCTTCTATATGTTCTCTATTAGCCTCATTCAGTAGGTAGACCCTATTCAAGGAGCCATTTCATAACTTTCTGTATCCTTACCTTTGCCATGTGTTATTTCAGAGTCTTCCATCCATAGAGTTCATCCATGACTTGATCCTGGTTGAGATCCTGGGAAAGCTCTGAGACAGAGGTTTTTTTTGTTTGTTTGTTTATTTTGGTGTTGGTTTTGGTTTTTTATTTATTTAGTTATTTATTTTTAGGGAGCATGAGGTCCCAGGTTCAATTCTCAGCCCCAAGAACTGAAAGCAAAGCAAGAATATTAGCAGTTCCCATTTAAGAAACCATCTCTCATTGTCCTGAGCTTTTTCATAACGGTGGCTGTCATAGGAAGAATGAGAAACATGTGAAATGAACTGAGCCATCACAGGCAACAGAGTCAAGTTGTTTTGGATCGTCTTGTACCCGCCAAGGTCTAGATAGGCAAGAGCGATCAGTCAAGGCAGACTCCACCGAGGAGCCTCAACCATGCAAAGTGCTTAGCGCTCACTCTATGTGTGGCTAATTGCTATGCAGCAGACGGTAAACAAAAATAGCTGTCACCCTACCCCAAGACTATATTCTTTTTAAAAACATTTTAACCCTTTTTTATTTAATCTGTATGGGTGTTTTGCCTGCTTCTGTCTGTGTACCACCTGTGTGTGGTACCAAAGGGGCCAGGAAAGAGTGTCAGGTCCCTGGAACTGGAATTACAGATGGTTGTAAGCTGCCATGTAGGTGTTGGGAATTAAACCCAGGTCCTCTGGATGAGTACCCAGTGCTTTTAATAGCTGAGCCACTTCTCCAGTTCCAAGAATATTCTAAAGTGCAGGATCACACCTATATTTCTATACTTATACCTGTGCCTAACATATACCTAGTAATTGTCAAATATAATTTAGATTATCGAAGCTTTTAATATCTTTTTGGATTTATATTTTTGAGACTTTGATATATAAGTACTTTATTTACATATTGTCCACCCTCTCCTCCCATCAACTCTTCCTATGTCCCCCCTTTCAAATTCATGATTTCTTGTATAATTATTATTGTTAGATACAAACATCCCCTTTCACCCACATAACTTACTAAGTCTATTTTGTGTTGCTTCTATGTACATATATTTAGGGCTGACCATTTGAGATTGAATAGCCTGTCAGAGAAAACTGATTTCTTCTCTACAGTCATTGATAGCCTGTCACCTTGTAAAATTTATCCATTCCACATTGGCCTATCAACTGATACCCTCATTGTGCCAGTCATTTGGGCAGCCACGCTGCTGAGATTCCATGGGTGTAGCTTTTCTGTTTCATCTAAAGGATACTATCTAGAAGCAAGTATCCTGGACCTCTGGCTTTTAAATCTTTCTGCCCTCTGTTCCAAGATTTTCCCTGAGCCTTAGAAACAGAGCTTGCCTTGCAGATGTGCTAGCTGGGGTTGGAAACCTCACACAGTCACTGATTCTCTGTGTTTTGACAAGCTGCCTACCTCTGCAAATGTCTCCAGTGGCTGTGAAAGGTACGTCTTAGATGAGGTATGTAATCTACCCTAATCTATAAATATAAATATATGGTTTTTTTTAAATGGAAAATTTCATGAGCTAGTATTATTGACCTTCCTAAAAGTCAGAAGTGGAGGAAGCATCCGTTCACTTCTTTTTGTCTCTGGAAACCCCCCAAAGGCAGCCCCTGGAGTGGAAAAAGTAAGGCGACAGAAAAAAATGGCACTGTGATTTTTCTGCACCTGCAGGGGTTCTGGTTGGTTCAGAATTGTTTACCTGATAGCACATGTACTTTTTAGAGAGTAATGGGCATAGAAGAACTGTTAAGTACAGCCTCAGGAATCTAAATCTATCTGACAGTTTTTCTAGAATGCCTATCCTTCTCAGCAAAGCCTGGCTTTGACAGACGCTAAATAGACTGCCAGAGAAAGTCACTGAGTTCTGTGGGCTTGGGTCAGGTGGGTCAGAGTGGATGGCATTGTGTCATAGTTACTTTCCATCACTAGAGGGTTGAGGGAGCACTGCTCAAAAGATCCTGCTCACTGTGCCGTGAAGCTACACTTCAGAATGCTACTAGAAAGCAAGGAACGCTATTGGCCTCTGCTTCAGATCTCTTAAAAAACTTACTGACATTATCAAGAGTTATTGAACAGCAGAAGCTCTTTCTTAAGACAAATAGCCAGACTGATATACAGATGCCAAGAAAGGCAGGTACAAGCAGACATGAAATTTAGTGTACTTTATGAAGTCACCCCAGTGTCGTGCTCTGTGCCAGAGCACATAGGAAGGGATCCAGGCTCTTGTGGAAAAAATTTCCTTGGGAATCAAAGTTGTAAAGTCATTTTGAAGTCGTATCACATGAATTCACATCCAGCTCTGCATTATCCTTAGCAGGAAAACTTGTTCTCTAAGCTCAGTTTCCCCTCGTGTAAGATGGCAATGATAATAACATCAACCTGAGTTATGCTAAGGACTAATAAGAGAAAGCATGGGATGTTTTTCAGAGAGTACCAGGAACATAAGGAGTTCTCAGAAAAGGTGGCTGCTATTAGTGATTGCTTTCATCTGTGATGGTTCTTAAGATCCAAGCAAAAATATTCAAACTTGTACAAAAGTCAGATCTATAAGCAGTGAAGTTCAACTTAACAATTTATCAGGCTTATGCTAGTTATAGACAATGCTGCTGTAAAACCCAATTGTCCTGAGAGTCTTTTATATTTACCCAGCCCTATCTCTTAAGGCTGGACCACAGCCTAATGGGATAGAAACATGTACAGCTGCAGAAACTGTATGCTACATTTGCTGCCCAGGGATAACTGTTCATTCGGTCTAGCTACTGTAGACTGGATGCTGCAGAGACTGGGCATTTCAACTGGCCAGTAGCCTCTCAACTTATATTACCTTTGAAATGTGTTTTCTAAATTGAGCTACTTCTGTTAAATTTTCTGGTAAAGATTCTGTTTACCTGACTATGTTTCAAGTGACACAGTCTCAATACTTAGCCTTTTTTATGTAGGGAACACAGGTATTATTCTCATGTACCTACAGGTATAAAACAGCCACTGTGGTATGCTGAGCACCACAGGCAAGGCTTTGTTAAACCAGTCTAGAATCTAGGTAAAAAGCAAGGCCCACTTCTCTGCACAGTTATCATCCTATGTGATGTTAACACCAATGTAGAGTTTCAGATTCCATCCTAGAGACAACTAATTCAAACTCATCACTTAGCAAGCTCCCCAGTTCAGAAGAGTGCTCCTATGACAACATCTACTTTCAATATGATTTCATTACCCAATCCTGCTGCTTGTGGTCTATTAGGATTTCCAAGGGGCAGTGGTGGCTCTGAATTAGAGCACTGCTCAGAAGGCTTGTAAGGTTTCTTAGTGCTGCCCGAGCAAACACCTCAGACTACAATATAGCCAGCACAAGTCAGAGAAAGATTAGGGTGACAGTTGTGCTAATTCCATTAGAAGGACCAGAACATTGCTTCTCTTCTGGCTATTTTAGGGTAGCTAGAAGCTGAGCTCTAGAAGACCAAGTCTTTAAAATGCACTGAAGCATGTTGTGGGAAAGCAAGTATCTTTCCAAAAATGATCATATCTTGTATCAATCGGTACAGAAGATTGGAGCACCATATCTTTTCCACAGCAATGAAATTCAGGTAGCACTCCTGTGCACTTTGTAAATCACAATGTGAATTTGTCAGAGTTGTGCATTTGAAGCCAAGACAAAGCAAATGTTTTACACATGTTTTAATGACAGTCTCTTTAGCTTCTTGCAATTTTTCTGCTCTTGAGCATATCCACTGAGTTTTGGACATGCTAATTATTTCTCTGTAGCCATTATCTCATAAGTGAGTAAGGTGGAAATACAAAAGAAACTGGAAGTGAAAGACCGTGTTCAACCCGCTGAAGCATAACAGGGAGCAGGCTTGCCCTCTGCTTCAGCTCCTTGAACTTCCTGTAGGGTGTGAGTGTCTTCGTGTCCTTTCCCCACACTTTGTCCTGCCCTGCCTTCATTTGATCATTCATCCACATCTTTCATAGAAAAACAGCAACATATGTTTTTCTTTGAATTTTAGGATCAATCTTAATGAACTAATTTCACCAAAGAAGGGAAGATCATGACTTCTTCCAGGGAGCCAGAAGGAGAGGTGACCATACAGTCCTTGCAGTTGGCATCTGGAGTAAGAAGAGATACTTCTGTGGGACTAAACCCTCAAGCTGTGAAATCTGATGCTATCTCTGGGTAGGTAGTGCCAAATTGAGTTAAATTATAGAATACCAAGGCGATATTGACTGGTAATTGCTTGGTGTGTGGGCAAAACTGTGCACAGAGCTGGTCACAGAACTGATCAGGGTTGAGTGAGGGTAGAAGGAAGAAACTTTGTCTTTTCTTTACATTTCCCTGCTTTGTGAGCTATACTATTTTGAGCAAGTGCTTTACTATGTCTGTTGCTCAAGTGGTCCTTACAACCATATGCCTTAGTGCATGGTTCAGATGGTACCTACAACAACACACCATGGCTCAAATTGTAAAAGAAGATGCTCCACAGATGAAAGGAACTAAAGCATTAAAAACACCTACATTTAAAACAAAACTCTAATGTCAATGTGTATTAGAGTGAAATGTTCTGTGGTGTTTGTGCTTGGGTGAAAACAAACTAAAGAGTCTGTTGTCCCCTTATAAATAGCTGAGATTTTTGTTTTTTAAAATGTCATCTTTTATTTCTCTTGTCTGGGCTTCAATTTGTGTTTCCTAATACTTCTTGGTTATTTGTAACCAGGACACTAGGACTCAGTTAGCAAGTGTTTACTGAGCACTATCATTCACTAGGCACCACTCAAGGTATTTGTAATATTCAGAGATTCAGTTGTTGTACCCATTGGGTTTATATATTAAATGAGGTCAAGTTGATACAGCAGAGGTTATTTTGGTGATCCTTGGGCCTAGCACTGACTAAGAACCTGTATCCTAATGGGTTGAATATAGGATAAGTATGAAACACTTGTGGTTCACAGTTTCTTTTTGTCTAGTTCTCATCTTACAGTGAAAGAAGGTACTCGTGTTCACATTATTTCTGAGCATCTTATTCAGGCCTCCAAATCCCAACACACACACACACACACACACACACACACACACACACACCACAATGATTAAACATTCACTGATGACTATGTCAAGTCTACTGTTGACCTCCTGGGAATAGTAAGACTGTCTGCTTGCAGATTTTATTTTTATTAACTCAATAATTTATTCATCTGCTCATCACTTCAAATAGCATTTGTTGAGAACACAATGCTAGATATTTTGCCTGGAACTGAGAATACATCTCTAAACAAGACAGGGTGATCCTGTCTCCCATAAAACATCCTTTCTAGCAGAGAAATGTGTAGGAAAAGGTGCTGTACTAAAAAAACTCTCTAGGAGGACTCTGGATATTCAGAATAGACTACCTCTGTGGGGAGTAAAGCTAAACTCTGAAGCACTGGAGTCATTTCTTCAGTGAGAGAAGAAAGTAGGGAAGTCTATCCAGAGGAATAGGGTGTGCAAAGGCTCCAAGGCAAAAGTGAACCTTCTGCAGGCAAGAGGACTAGATAAAGATGGCAGATTTGGATATGAAAAGACATAGGTAGATTAATGGATGTTAGGAAATAAAAACTGTAAGAATATGTTGGCTAAAGATGCTAATTAAGAGGCAAGGTCAGAGATAATCAAGTTGGAGTGAAGTCAAATTTATTTCATTTTATTGTTTCAATCTATGGCCACTTGACCATTGCTTTAGGCCAGTGGTGGCATAGACTTTCACACATGGCAAAATTGATTTCTTTATCCTATTGTATCCAGTAGACAAAGAGAGAAATTGGAAGAGGCTGGGTCTTAATTTTCCCTTCAAAGGCATGCCCCAAATGACCTAGCTTTCATCCATTCATACCACATTTCATATAGTCCAGGCTGGTAGATAAGCATTTAGCCATGGGGCTTTGAAAGGTTATTAAGTGTTATTACCATTATAGGTGGCATCCATAATTCTGGCCAGAGCACCTGGGTAGATGGTGGTATTGGTAACAAAGATGAAATGTACTTGAATAGGATGGGATTTCCTAGGAAAATGACTTGAGTTTTGTACAGTTGGGTCTATGCTGCCTTTAGGACATTGAAGAGAGGAAGTTGAGCGGGGAGTCGGTATACAAGTGTAGAGGCTGAGGGTATAGCTTAGACTATAAATTGTGGCCCGTAAAAGTATTTCTTTTACCTGTAAACTGTGGGAGAATCTACAGGCCTTTAAGTCTTAGTCTGATGTCTGTTAGAAGGTAAATTCATTTTTTGTGGTTGTTATACCAGGCTTGGCAATTACTTGATTACTCTACTGTAATGCAAATTATGATGACATGGAATTTGGTGAAGAGAATAGGTTTGGATTGCATACAAAGGAGTTTATTATTGAAGTGCTATTGAGATTTTGTTGAGCATTGTTTATCTCTTGCACATGGCTTGATCAAGAGCAGTGTAAAGGGGGAGGTCCACAGGACTAGCCAATAGGATTGAATGGTCAGCAGAAATGCCAATCAACTTGTAAATGCTTTACCAATTGACACTTGCCAATTCCATCAGTGAACATTGGTTGTATAAAGAACCAGCCTGTCCAGTTTAGTGCCTCTCTCAGACTGAATGTTTACATCTCAACAGTTTTATATATTGGAACAGCAGGGATTTGAAGGTAAGATATTTGGAATGGAATTTAGTTTAAAGTCATGAAGGTAGAGGCCCCATGATGAGGCCCCATGATTTGAAGGTAAGGTATTTGGGATGGAATTTAGTTTAAAGTCATGAAGGTAGAGGCCCCATGATGAGGTTAGTGACCTACATGAGGAAAAGAAATTAGCTCTCTTATTGCTGTGCAAGGACAAAACAAGATGGCAGCCATCTGCATATCAGGATGTCCACCCCTGCCCCATCAGATGCTGTCTTTGTCTTATACTTCCCAGCTTCTAGAACAAATAAGTGTTTGTTATTCCAACTTCCCTGCTGATGGCTTTTGATTTTAGCAACCCAAACTGCAAACTGACCAAAACAGTGTCTCAGAAAGTGTTTATTTATTTACGTGGACGTTTTGACGATCTGGGGTGTGCTGCTTGAACGTTGAGAGCCAGCTTCATTACTCTGGGCTGAGATCATTCAGGCACTGTAACTGAGTACTTCATCAGTTGGGGCCTACTGGCTTGTGCTGCAGTGCTTTACTCTTTTTCTACAAGACTACTTCCCAGGACTTGACCATGTGATAATGGTTCATGAGTTCCAAAAGAATGAGTGAAAACTGCAAGGTTTCTTGTGTAAGGTTGCAGCACTTTCTATCTATTGGCCAGAACAAGTCGCAATCTCAGTTCAGATTCTATGACTGAAGAGATAAATTTCACTTCTTCATGAATTCAAGAGCATGTGGGAAAATTTGTAGCTCATGTTTTTTTTTAATCTACCACACAGATATCTACCGGTCACATTAAAGGAGAAGTGATGAGAGAATCTAGGCTCTCATGAAGGAAGATATCTGAACCCCCATCTGTAAGTCAGGAACTGAGGAACATAGCTGTGTAATTAGAGAAAACTGGATTCAAATCCTGACTGTGTTGTTGACTGGCAGGGCTCCTTATTTGTAGTGACTATCTTGTGAACTCAGAAGCATGTTCTGTAAAGGAAACCCTTAGCATGGAATCTGGCTTGTGGAGAGCAGGAACAACCAGCAATTGCAGTGGCTGGTGTTATTATAGGATGCTGTTAGCCATAGACTTCAAATTACAGAAAGGCTCTACCAGGAAGGAGAACAAAAGGACTGAACAGGAAAACAGTTGGCTTAGGATAGCAGAACACTACAGGACTGCAGACAACAAGAGGCAGCCTGAACAGAGAATCAGACAGACTAGGACTCTCCTAGCTTTAGGAATGCTGGTTAGCACAATACTTCTACCAACAATATTTGTGGAGTACAAGGGGATAAGCACTAGCCTAAGTTCTTTTCAATATTAACTCATATTTTTTCCTCTTTGAGACAGGGTCTATTTGTAGGCCTGGCTGAACTCTATCTGTAGACCAGGCTGGCCTTGAACTCCTGCCTCCCGTGTATGTTAGGATTAAAGAGGTATGTTAGCACCACCCGGCACAGGCAGTCATCTTAATACCCGCAAAGAATTCCTGTCATTTCCCTGCTATGCCTGTAGATGATGATACAAATCGAGTCAAACTTATGCAGTCGATGAGTAGTAAAACCAAGACACGGCCTGTGCCTGTATTATTCCACATCCTTATGGACAAGTAAGGAATCTAACTTCTTACTGTACTGTGTGAAGATCCAAGGCAAAAAATGAAACCAGATAAATGCCACTCCAGACGGGCAGGGGAGAGTCAAGCAGGACACTGGCATCCAGTGAACCATAGCTGATGAACTGTCAAGGGTGGGGGAGAGGCAGCAACTGTCTGGGTAACTAGGAGCCTCCATAGAGCATAGCACTCCCATTTGCACTATTTCTGGCATTAAATTTTCTAGTCCTCAAGATGAAGAAGGTGAGAATTACTTTCCTTCACAATTATGCTACTTGAAAGAGTAGTTGCCGCTCTCTGCTGTCGTGTCTCCCCTCTTAAGGTTTAGTTTCAGACTGACTCCCAACCTGTGTCTTGGCCAAGGAGTGACTTGGTAGCCATTGCCAGTGGGCTCTGTGTAGTCCTTATTGCTTTGTGTTGAAAGCCTGGAGGAGGAGGTGGCTTCTACCTTTTCTCAAACACACCTTCCAGGGATCTACTCACTCTGGGCTCCTCCCTTTGTCTCTATCTTTATTTATAGAAGCAGAATCCTATGGTCATTTCAGACATCTCTGTGCTTTCCTTCTATTTTTTTTTCTATTAACTTTGAATGATAAAAATGCTGTTTGTGTAGCCTCTGAGTAGTAGTATAGAATGTAAAACTCTGAAGTGGGGTTGGTAACTCTCCTCTTTGGAGCCCACTTGGCAATTCTTTGCACTCTGTGAGGTAAGTCATTGCTACTTTTAATGTACAGATAAGGAAGCAAGAGTCATAGAGAAAATGCACATATATGAGGCCTCTGGATTAAAATATGAGATGCCCTGGGCATTGGGTACCACAGCAAGCGTTTCTCTGACCGCCTCAAGCTGCTTCGTATTACTCACAAATTGTGCACTGTGGGATCAATAGTTTCACCTGCAATAACACAGGGTGTAATTTGCATTTATTTCGTTGGTGGTTGTGTGTTATTTATTTACTATTATTGCCTTTGAGACACAACAGAACCTGGCTGATTGATTAAGGAGAATCTCAGATCTGCTTCCCAATTGAGCAGGATGTGAATGCCAAAGGTCTGAATTCTATTTGAATGCCCGAGTGCCTCTTTTTCTCTAATTTGTAGCCAGAGTCTGCCCTTAATTAGAATGTCCTTGGGATTTTATAAGACGGTGGAAATGTGCTGGTGAGATTTCAGATCAATAGCTCTTCCTCAGGACTCACAGATTCAGAGCAAGCAAGAGTTCAGACATTAGAAATTGCAACCCAGGCATGAAAGCACCTTGGAAAAACACATATTTTATCCCTAGTTCCCCTGGGATCAGAGTGTCACTGGAGCCAATAAGTTAAAACTTAATATGTGAAGCTTAATAGCCGAAGCAGCAGCATATTAATGGAGGAAAACAAACGAGAAGTATTTCTTGACCTAGTGACTTGGAAGGAGAGTAGGTGAAGTGTGTAAATTAGAGAAAATTCAAAGGTGAGTCATTTTAGAAATGTATGGTAGACATATATCATGCTTGCTGTGGCTCACAATTTTAGATCTCACACGTGAAATCTGTTAAAGCAGAGTACCTAGAATTTTTACCATTTTAATACTTGCTGTTTATTTTAGTTTTGTCATAGGTGATCTATGTTTATTTGAAATAAAAAAAATATTAAAATGTCTCTCTTGCTGAAGTTTCAATGATATTCCCCTTGAGGTAGTATGAGGTGATTTGACGGAAGCATCTCAGGGTTAGGGATTATGGCATGGGCATGAACCTCCTTTGCTGTCTCCTTCCATTTTCAGGTTAGAAGGAACAGCTGGATGCAGTGTTTCAGTGTAAGGTACCAATAAAGGAAATTCAGTGTCCCAATGAGCTTGTCTACAAAGGTGGTGAGTAATTGTCTTAGATTTGCTTGCCCAAATTTAAGTATGAATTAGTAATGTCATTTCAAGAAAGAGAAACACTATGATACCCCATCTGTCAGGAATTCTACCCCTGCCCAAGTCTCAGCTTGTTATGTCTGAGCATTCACTCCCTTACCAAATATTTATTGACTCCATTCTATGTCAGGTTCTGTGTTATACCAGTAATAAAACAAGCAGAGCCTTCTGGTTCTCAAGAAAATGACATTTTCTTTTTCTGGTGCAATAGATATATAATTAAAAGATAAATATGGTACTATGTTGAGCCGAGCTAAAATGGAGCAGGGTAAGGGAATTGTATTTTTCTGGAAGGGATTCTTTTAAAAATTTTTGCTAAATTCATTGATTGTGTATAAGTGTGTGGGCACATGTGCCAAACTCAAAGAAGTGAAAAATGGCATGCGTAATATATTCTATTTGGAAGTGTGGGTCACAGACTCACCAATGGAGGTAGTTTGATAGAATTCCCACTGACACTTGCAGTCACTTTGGCTGTACTGTTGAAGGAAAGTTTAGCGAAAGACTTTGGTCTCTGATTCAACTGTGTTACTAGGAAGCTACCACTCCCCGTGCTTCAAACTGCAGAGTTTTATTACCTAGTTTTTAATATGAATGTGCGATGGTCGGAACCACTGAGCAATCAGAATTTGAATGCTGATTTACTTTATCATTTTACCTTGTCCCCAATGGTGACAGGAATAAGCAAGGCAATTATCCAACTCGAGGGGAAAACAAATCAAAATGCTTGGACCACACAAAGCCTGGGAGTCATTCTTTTTGACAGGTTGTCATGGTGTGTTAAATAAAATTTCTTATCTAACGTTTGAGGGTGAGAAATAACATGGCATAGAAACTTCAGCAAGAACAGAACTGGCTCTTTGGGGAAGTTTTACCTTCAAGATAAACATCGTTTGTTTACTTAAGTAACTTGCTATCCATCTGCCATCACATGGCCAAATCTTCTTTAGTCTATTTCAGGATTTTTTATCTTGGTTAGAAATTATTTGTGTGCATGAAACAGAATGCATTCAGAGAATCTTAAGAAGTAGAGAAATTTATTAGGAAGTTAGAAAGCACAGCAAGGAAAGGAGAGAAAGAAGGTAGATAGAGTCACAGGATCAGAGATTTTTTTTAACTAGAAACCCACAAAGAACAAGAGTTTCTTTCCCCAGAATCCTTAGTCTATGGTGTCTTGTTTCTACATTTCTCTGCTCATGACTTCTGTGTCTCTCAGAAGAGAAGTTGTCTAGACCCCTCTGGGCGCCTGACTGTTCCTATTTTTCTTTTTTTTTAATTAACAAAAAATTATTACTTTCTTGTTCATTCTTAAAAAGAAACTCAATAGAGTTGGGTTTACGTAAATAAATATGTATAGTGCAATTTTATCCCATAAACAAGTTGCATATACTTAGGAAATAACTATAGGTTTTATTTTGTTTTTTTAAATACTATGTATGTATTTTCTAATCATCTGCATGGAAATGACTATTCGTGTGTGTGTGTGTGTGTGTGTGTGTGTGTGTGTGTGTGTGTGAGATCGAGGTAAATGCTGAATGAAAGGTTAAGGTGAGATCTATCTAGGAAATCCTAGTGGACTAGGGCCATATCAAACGATGGAGAAGCATCAGTGAGTCAAAGGTAGCTTCCAGGAGGGTTTAGGTGAAACAGTGCCATGGTCAAGAGCAGGTCTGGGAATGCAGTGGCTTTTTCTTTCTAAGAGTATTTAATTATTTTCATGACAACACCCTCAGAGAGTTCTGAATAACATCATAGGGACAGCACCTGTAAACATGCTTATATGCTCAGCAACCTCTCTTCATTCTTCTCTTCCTTGTTGTCCTAGCACTGCTGTGACTATGTAGTCTGGAATTCTGTCCTTCCTAGACTGCCCCCTGCATTGTAGGGTGGGTCTCTTAGTGACAGTCAGTTCACACAGAGCCTCCCTGTCTTCTCTTTCCTGACTTATCTACTTCTTGGAAGACTGTAGAGTGATCTCCCCCACCACCAGAACAAACTGGTTCATGGTTTTCCTAGCCTCTGTCATCCACAGGTCAGTTTCACACTGCTTGGCAAGGATGTGAAAGCTGTCAGTGCTCCAGCTTCTGCCCGCTCACCAGCTCATCCCCCACCCGCCCGCCCGCCCGCCACTCTCCGATCACTTCACGCTAGAGTGACCCTGAATTGCTTGTAGTTCTCCTAGCATACCATGACATTTCACACTTCCCTGCACTTGCACACACTGTTCCTTCCTTCTGGAATGCTCTTCAGCTATGTGCCCTTGGAGGTCTTTCTTCTGTTCAGACGGTGCATCTTTTGGATAGATTTCCTTGTGGTCACAAATGGGAGTGTTACTCTGTACACCGTAGTACCTTCAAAATCCCCTAGATATACTTTTACAAAGTCTCAGAGTAATTTGTGTAAACTCATTTCTCCAAGAGAAGAGACAGAACCAAGGCACAAGTTCTATCGGCCAAGGTTAGGGGCACTAGGGGTATGGTAAGATCTGTTTCACTCTTCCTAAAGTCTCAATTTCTGTTCGCCATAGGTGCCCAATAAGTGTTGCTTAAAGAAATACATTGATAATTCCAATCTGGACTCCCAGAAACATTGTATATTGGAAGAATCCAATGTATTATAAATCTAGGAGGAAATAAGAGGATGGAGGATACTAAAGGGTTTGTGGACAATATCTTTTTTAATCCCTTAGCATATCAGGAGGTTTTTAGTACCCATCCGTTTTATATGAGAAGGACTACAGCTCACAGAAGCTTAAAAATTTACTCAAAGTCACACTTCTAGAAATTGGCCAAAGTAGGATTTGAACTTTACTTTGAGTCATTGTGGCTTGAACCAGTGTGAATCTGAAATAGTCTCCAATGAGTGTGTGATCTATAGCACTTGATGAAGCCAAGTAAAGATATCGTCTCATATCTGAAAAGGAGGTTAGACTTTTCCTAAGGGAATGATTCTCACATTGTGATGGGCTCCCAGATCCTCTGCTGTGTTCTCGTAAGCCCACACTCCATGCTGTCTTCAGAGCAGGGAGGTAATGGTGTCAGGAGATTTTGGCAGTGTACAGCCAGGATAAAGAAGTGATGCCCTAGCTCAGGACTTTCCAATCTTTAAGGTACATATTGAACATCTAGAGGTCTGGATGTGTGAAGATTCCCATCCATGATCTATGAACACTATCAAGCCAAGGCAGGAAGCCTGCCTCCTTAATGACAATATATATACATTTATTGGGGTCTGGTGGAACTTTCCAAAGGTCTTGAACTGACCTCTTCAGTAGAAGATTCATTTTGAGGCACAATTGGGACAGGATCTTGGACAGTTAATTAGGGCAACTGCTGCAGTATCAACCCAAACACTCAGAAATCCAAACACACACACACACACACACACACACACACACACACACACACACAACTTACCTTCCTCCTCTGCTAAGAAAATGCAGTTTATCTTTTTGGTTTGTATGAATCAGCTTTTATAAGATTTGGTCTGGTCCCTGGTAGCCTTGTCCTCTGTCATCTCTGAGCTAGTTGGTACTATGTGGCACAGCTCTTGGTAGGTTCATGGTAGTGTTAGACTCTGACAAGCCTTAATTTACTGGAGACCCCCTGAGTGAATAACACGGAGCCAGGGATCAATACAAAAGCTAGAGGAATTTTATTGTTCCAGCATGCTGGCATCACCCTGCACATGAAGGAGAGAGAGGAGACCCTGTGCAGCCTGTTCGGTGAGTTTTTATACAGTTTTCAGAGCAGCAGCCATTAGGCACAATATGATTGGCAGAACAGTGAGACTTTTAAACCCGTTGGTCTTTAGGGAATGAGGTGGCAAGGACTTCCCTTGTCTGTAGGTGGCCAATGGTTAGTCTGCAATGTGTCTATATGCTCTGGGTCTCCCACACCCACAGGTGGCCCATGGTTGGTTCCCCCACACACACACCTTGTTGGGAATATAATTGCCTCTCCCTTCTGGAAGGGAGGGGTGCCTAAGTGCTCCATGACTTTTCTCTTCCAGGAGGAGAGGAGTCTGGTGGAACTTTCCAAAGGTCCTGAACTGACCTCTTCAGTAGAAGATTCATTTTGAGGCACAATTGGGACAGGATCTTGGACAGTTGATTAGGGCAGCTGCTGCAGTATCAACCCAAACACTCAGAAATCCAAAGCGGACCATAATGAACGATGTTGTGATTCTGGTTCTTGTTCAGTGCTAAACTGTTGACTGCTGGGAGTCTGTGGGCTGGTTTACTAGGAGTACACCAAGAGGACAACTGTAGATGTAGGCAGAGGACAAGAGAACTGTCAAATAAGGCTGAGCACAAGAGTTAGCAGAGTGAGCCAAAATGGCTTCCAGCGAGACGGCACTGTCCACAATCATTAATCAAGCCGTGCATGGTCAACCCTAACTACCTATGATTTAGTTTCTCCAAGTGGCTATATGCTCTCTGGGAATGCATTTGAATGGTGGATTATTAGTGTAAATACTCATGAGTCAGTGAAGAAACCTACTGCTGTGGGGAGAGTTGGCTGTTGAATCCCTAAATAATTCCAAAGCATCTCGTACATGGTGGCATGTGAGTGGTACCTCTTCAGCTGAACCATTCCCTGGAACTCCAGAAATCACCGCTGCATGAGTGTGGTCATAGTTCCAAATGCATGCTGTCAACACTACCAAAAAGAGGGGCTGTGCCACTTTATAAAGAAATGAGAGACCAGACTGGAGCACAGTAGACATTAGGGAAAATCCCCGGCCCCCTCAAAATCTGAGGAGCCACTGGTGGTTCATTCAGAAATAAACCTTCAAGGTCTTAGATGGCCTGCTCTCATGATCTTCCAGCCCTGAGTTTAGTACTGTGTTTGTGGACTGGGAATTCCAACACCTCAGCTGCTCAGATATCCTAGCCACTGAATGCTTTCTCACAGATTTCACAGAAGCAACAACCTACCTTTTTGTTTAGCAGCTTAAAAAGGAAGATTAAAGAAGAAGAAAAAAAAACCCAAAAAAGCAAAAAACCGGAGGCTCGCTAAGACAGGCTGGACGGGAGCTCGTTTTGTAAGGAACTTCTAAATTCCTTATGGAATCTGAAGGCAGAGCCCCTTTCGCTTGGTGCAAATTCTGCAGCGCCCGGACCCCTAGAAGAAGCCACGAGGCACCCCTTGCTTGAGCGATGTTTGTGCAATCTTTTTCAGCAAGGCCTTGCTTTCTTCTGAGGGACAAACAGGCTGGAAATTCCTGATCTACCTCTATCAACAGTAATCTGACCTTCAAGCTTGTACCTGAATACTGAAACCTTGGGGTTCACTGCTCAAATATAATGCTTTGGAAAAAAAGGAAAGGGAGTAAAGAGAGTCTTCGTAACCTTTGCAAATGTCACGCACTATTTATATAACATTTACTACTTTTATTTCTGAAGCCTGGGGTTTTGTGAGGAGAAAGGGCCAGGCACCCCAAACCAAGCCACATTCCTCCAGGTTTTAAATTACAGCTCTCTTTCTGAAGTCTGGGGTCATTGTATAGACATCATTCCTTAGGAGCTTTTTGTCTCATAAACAACTTAAATTTTCTTTCTTGGATAATTCATGAAACCGGTTTTCTAATTGCTTTAGGAGACATTTTTTTCTTTTCTTTTCAAATTAAATGAAAACAATTGCTTTAAAATACAATTTTATCTGTTTGAGGTAATTTTCTATTTTTTTGGGGGGGTCTGGACCATAATTAAATAAGTTTTTCTTTTCTGATCAAATCTCTATAAAATTAATCATGTCTATTATCTAAAATTACACTTTAGCCAGAACTCAGCTTTGTTACCATTTGAGATCTGAACTTGACCGCAGTTGTCATGTGAAGGCCAGTAATATATATATATATATATACACATACATACAAGAAAGGAGGAGGCCACAGTCTCATTTTGACAACCATTCTAACTGGATAGATAAGAAAAGCAAACAGAAGTTAATACCATCCAGGGCTAAAGAGAAGATGTACCTTAGGAAAGGTGACAGATAAGCGTATAAATTCTGAGGCTTTCCTGGGGATGCTTGTTCTGACAGTAATACAGATTTCATATATTTGATCTTTTAATAAAAATAGACAGTTAGACCATGAGCCTCTGAGAGCTCAAGTCTTACTGACATGAATCTACTCTATTTTGTCTTAAACTAGCTGTAGATTAGTCAGAGATAGGTGACTGATAGCGCTTCAACCATTTTTGAACAAAAGATGGTCAGCTGTCTTTGACTTTGTTTGACTCTCACTGAGTTTAACAAAAGATTCGATTGCTACATTTCAAAATGAAGATGCTGCAGATAAAGATAAGTATTTCTGGGGCTGGAGAAGTGACTGAACAATTAAGAATTTTTGCTGGCCTTCCAGGGGCTCTAAGTTTGTTTCCTACCCTTCACATTGATCTGCTCACAACTGCCTGTAAGTCTAGCTCCAGGGCATCTGACACTCTCTTTTGCCTACCATAGGCACCTGCACTCACTCAACAGACACACATAAACATGAATTAATCAAAAAATAATTATATTTTGAAAATAAAAATACTAAAAATGAATGAATGAATGAATGAATGAATGAATGAATGAATGAATGAATATTTTTAAGGCTAAGCAGATGATCCAAGGGTAAAACTACGTGTTTTCAACCCCTATGATCTCAGTTGATCCTTGGGACCCATGTGGCGAAAGATAAATAACAACACCTGAAAATGTATCTCTGACTCCCAAAAGCTGAGGCACTTGTGCCCTGCCTCTCAAATAAAAATAAATATAATTTTAAAAAATAAAATGAAATTAAAAAAAAAACCCAAAACTAAGTGTTTGTGGTACATGGGTAAATTTTCTAGCAGTTCAGAGACTAAGGCAAGAGGATTAAGAGTAAGGCCAACCTGGGCCATACAGTAAGATCCTATCTCAACAAAAGGACAAGTAGAGAAAAACCAAAACTGAGAACAATTGTTGTTCTATATTCTACAGTTAGTCCATGTTCCTAGTCAGTTATGATTGGCTAAAGTCAGGTAGAATGCCCAAAGATGTAGCAAATTCTTCTCCCAATTTGCTATTAGTTTGCTGAGGTCCACTTGCCTCACCTTCATTGCTTCCATGTTCTTTCTAGGATCTATTTATTTGTGTATTTGCCAAAAGTCTAAAGCCAAGTGCTTTACCCTTGCATAGCCACTCAACCTGTGACGACATGGAGACCATTAGGAGTCACAGACACAGCTAACTTCTTTCTTGCCCTCTGTCTGGTAGAGACATTGATTTTCTTCTTGTCAAGGCATTGAGGCGTTAATGAAAGTGATGGCTTTTTATTTTATGTTTTTCTAAAAGAATGGATTCAGAGAAGCCATCCTTTACTCTTTTGGAGCCTGTTACTGAATCTGTAAAATGAAGGGTTAATTTATTCACCTACACATCTAACACTTAAAATATACCTGTCATGTACCATAGATTTAAAGACACACCAACGGGCTCGGCTATGTTATGACAGAAGCTGGTGTACAGTCATGGTCTGTGTTGGTGTCCAACAGTTTCTGTAATAGTGCATTTGAAAGCCTTTAGATGAGTGCTTTGCTTCCAGTCAGGCGGGGTCTCCAGTACCTGCCTAACCTGTCAGTCATCTGGGTTTCTAAATCGTCCCTCATCTCTACAGTCATTTCCAGCTCTGACATCTTGTGGTTTTTCTCTTTGCCAACATCACGCCTCTTTTTCTACCTTGCCTCTTTTTTTCTGCTGCTTCCTCCCTCTCCCCCAGCCTGAGGCTTGCCAGGGGCTTGGCTTTTCAAGTCTGCAGTGGAGGATCTGGTGAGAGAATTCTGGCTTCATTCCTTTGTTGCTTTTCTTCCTCACCTTGACAATAAGGACACAATTCTCAGTTTTACTCTGTAGTTTCCTTTACTGTTTGCAGCAGATTCCTCCCCGCCCCCCCCCCCTTTCTCTGGAGCAGCTGTTCTCATTCTTCTAACCAGTTTTTAAAAGGCTCGAATTTGGAAATACGGTCGCTCTGTGCCTCTTTAGAGATTCATCCATAACTGTCAGAGCCTTTTCATTCCCTGTCTTTTGTATAGGTTTCTTTTATGAGCAGAGTAATTTGCATTTGTCTTTAATTCTTAATTTGTCTTTGCATTTACTGTGGATGTAACATGCAGCTGAATTTGCATTTTCTTTTCACTTCCATTCTCATGGACTAGGGCTGTCTGAGGTGTAAACTGTGGAGAACTCAGGAGCATGCTTGCTGGGTAGCAAAGTTGGCTATACTGGCTTTGTTTCACTTCTCCCTTTCCTTACTGCTCGCTACCTTATTATATTTACATGCTACAAATTGTAACCAAACACAGACTATCCTTTTTAATCCATTGGATACTCATTCCCATTAACTGAAGATTTGCCCTTTAAATGGCACTGGGCTGGCTTTTCAGATGAAACCTCTTGTAACAGGATGCTATTAGATTCTTGGGTATAGAAAACTTAGGTTTTACTTTGTCTCGAACAAAATTATGGGTCCGTGCCAGTTAGTTCTCGGTCCTCAGCTTCTTTATCTGCAAGAGGGGATTCTTAATAACATTACACAGTTCTTCTGAGTTGATAGGAAGGGCGTGGGACCTGTTGGGAATCAACACACCATTTCTGCCCGTAGCACTCTGTCTAGCTTGTGTGTGGCTGCTGATGGAGCTTTGTTCAATGGAGTTTTATCAACAGCAGCCACTGTGTTTCAAATCATCTCAAACTTCCCATTAGAAAGGCAAAAGGGACCAGGCTAAAATCCACCCACAGCCCCATGCTAGGAGCTGCTCTTAGCATTGGGAAATAACATTTACACAGAAGGTTAATGCCTTACACCAAACTTGGAGTCCTGATGGGTCTGCGGAAAGCATTAGATCTAATTACCCTTCCTAGAATGGCAGAAGTTAGAAGTGGCCCTATATATTCCAACATTCAATTACAAGACTGCTCTTGAGAAATAGATTTCTTTTAAACTGTGTTGTAGAATGTTGAGAAAATTGTTAGTTGCTTCTATTGCCTGTTCTGTGGAAATATATAATTTTTAGCCTCTCTGAGAGGGAGGAGAATTTCTAGTCAGTGTGAACTAATTGTAGGGAATGCAGAAGTAGTTCTCAACAATGTCCAGGGCTCCCTCCTGATGGCTTTCACTTGTTCATCCTTATTCATCACAGGGGCCTTGAAGGCAGCAGGGGGATTCTAGAATTCCAATAAAGTCTACTTGGTACTGGAGCCAGGGCCATCCCTTAAACAATGAACTTTCTTCTCCCCTTCTCTGGAAGTGCACATTTTTGAGTTTGGAATTGGGCAGAATTAGTGAATTTATGTGGGTCGGACCTTTAGAGAGCAGAGCAAGCCCCTTGCTTTTCTTCTGGTCACTTTTTACCACTCAAAGAAAGCTAACTCTAGGATTGGGGAGAGGGCAGGTTCAGAATTGCCTTGCCTAGATCTCTGCTCTTGATGGCACAGATGTGAATAATAAGGAATGTGACCATAAGCACATCGTTCTTAAGATACACTAAAAACTTGGAGACCAGAGAACGAAAGACAGGGGACATAGGTGGAGAGGTCAGAAGAAGCAAAGGGCATCACATGCCAGTGAAACAAGAAAAGCAAGACGAAGTACTGCCATTTCCTATAAGTCAGAGAAAACAGCCCCACCACAACCAAACACAAATTTTAGAATGAAATTGTCGGGTTCATTTTAAAACTTAGGAACAATATTTCATGGCGGCTGGAGTGCTCCTCTGCCACAGTCTTTGTAAATGCAAAAAGACACTGATGTTTTCTTGGAGTTTACCAAAACTTTTTGACACAATATTAACTATGAATCAGAGGTTAGGAAGTAAACTTTGTGTCCTATTTACCCTGTCTGGGTAGACAGAATGCAAAGTTCGTATCAATCCATCTCATTGGAAGCAGCTGTCCAACTTCTGCGTCTAGGAGGACAAGTCATTTGTTCCTTAAAACTTAGGTGCCTCATCTGGGCAAGGGTAAATTTCTTTCTGACCTGATCTCTCACCAGGGGAGAGTCCTTTCTGTTCAGATTGCAGACTGACTGCCTTCCCGGTAGTGCTAGGGAGCCTTGTTCAAAGATCTCAAAGCCTGGCTGCATCTCTTTCCTAATGAAGCACCCTTAGCTCGAAGCTGGGGGAGAAGGTCCATCTGGCTTCTGCCATATGTGTGTATGCTGTCAAACCAATAAACACAACAGAGTTTGCTGACAGTGAGGAGTTTCAGTCATAAATGAGGGAAGAGATATGCAGTGTTCCTGCGCTGTGAGCCTTCATGCTCCAGATTGGATGCTACACACACCTAGCTTGGAAAGAAAGGCATTGTGGGAGGTCACGCTGCTCAAGCACATATAGTCTCTAGTGACAGAGAATGGGCGTGAGACTAAAAGTCCCAAACCATCTCTGAAACACCCATTTCATGCCTGTTTGCTTACACAGTCAGTATACTGGCTTTTCTGTTTTATCATACATATATCTAGTTAATTACAGGATTTTTTTGTTTTGTGTTTTTTTTTTCTTGTACTTGGGGTAAGTATTGGGTAATGTCTCTGTGGAGTCTTTAAAAATATTTCTGTGCTGGTGAACATATGTGTATTGTCTTCTCAGAATGTGAGTTATTCTTGTCTGATAATCAGGTAGGGAGACAATAATTAAAGTTTAATGCATCTCTCTTTTTAAGGAGAAAAGTGCTTTCTGACTCCTAATGGCAAATTTCATTATTATGATTTTAATGCTTTTAGACTAAAGGGGAGTTTGCATTTAGGCTGCGAGAAGCACAGCTAAACTATTCCTCCAAGACATCTTCATTTCATTTATGGGTTTATGTTGCGGTGCATTTTAATGTATTACATTTAAAATAGACTGTGATGCGTTAGGTTATTTGAATATCTTAAGTCAGAATTCCTTCAGATAGTAAGTAGCTATATTTGAAGATATTACCACAGAATGGTCACAATTTCTAGATGGAATGTCACACCCTGAACAACCTCTTACCGAAGAACTCCCTCAATGCCTCCAAGGCCTTCCCTTACTTTTTCTCTGTAAGAGTAGGATGTAAAATTAGCTCAGAAATATGCGGGATCTAAATTAGCCGTGTTTTAGATTTTTGGGCTTAGGATTTAAAACAGAAGCAAAAAAAAAAAAGGTGTTGATGAATGGGGCAAAAAGAATGTGTTTCTAATTTGTAAAAAATGGATTATGACTGTGAGGCATATGTGGAGGTACATATTTTATATGAAGAGTGTTGTTATGTTCCCAGAGGTAAACATTATAAGTCCCCTGAATCCTCTTTTCATTACTTGGTACAATAATGACAGGCACAAAAATGAATGATGTTTAGGAAACCTTTACTCCTTACACATGGAATTTGTTTTCACCATTATCTGTGACACTGGTGCTTGATATGCTGCTATATTGGTTAAACTGTAAGCCCCTCTCAAATTCATATCTCCTTGGAACTTAAAATGCACTTTATCTGGAAAGTGAGTCTTCTCAGGTGTCATAATGAGTAAGCTGTAACGCTGGTTGAGGGTGGACACTAAGTCCTTACAAGGAAAGGACAGCAACATTGAGAAGAAAGTCATGTGAGGGAGGATACACTGTCATTACCCACTTACAAGGAAAGGAAGGCAAGCACTCTCTGGTGACCTCCAGAAACCAGCAAAGGTTATGGATCAGAACCCCCTATGTCTCTAAGTCTGCAAAGTGCACCTCCTTAGATGTGCAATCTAGCTGGAATGCTCGCTTGCTTGTGGTGATCTAAGCATGAGGTCTGTAGAAGAGGAAGCCTTTGAGGGCTGTGATGCCAAATCTTCATAAAGAAAAGTCCAATCAACTGTGCTGCTCAAGGGAAACCTGAAGTCATTCCGGATTCACCCTTCTCTCTTAATCCTTATATCCATCGCTGGGCCTTGTTGTTTCCTCTCCTTTGAGGATCTGCACCTTTCCATTCTTCCCTCACCTGCTCTGTCAGTACCTCATCTTATCTTCATCATCATTCCATCTAGTGTTTCTTTATTCCTTTCTTATTCACAGGGACGACAAGTGTGCATTGCGTTATTATCCATATGGAGAATAATCCTGCGACCTCAAGATACAATATGAACTCTTTAGAATAGTTTACATGATCTGACCTCAAGCTTCATCCTATCCCATTCCCTTACCTGCGTTCCGAGATCCGTGCTTCTTTTACATTTGTAAACAGGAAGTCTGCCGATCCTAGCTGAAGCTCTACCCCTTGCCTGCACATTGAGGTTACTTGGAGAATTTTAAAAATTGAGTCCCTCACTAGATATTACACCACTTACCAGACTAATAATCATCTACTCATCTACATTCCAGAAGTCTTTCTTACAAGACGCTACTTCCCTCATTACATATTCCCACAGTATCCTCTACTTCCTTACCAGATCAATCATCACATATAATTGTAATTGCTTCTCTAATCCCTTCCCCCACCCCCTTTAGAACCTAAGATTCACAGGCATAAGGATTGCATCTGGTTTTACTCAATATTCTATCTCTAGCACCCAACCTTATCTTTGGCATTGGGAACTCAATAAATATTAAATTGAATGAAAAGGTGAACAAAACACCTAAGGCTGTGAATACTGGTTACAACTCTTTTTTGTCTCAGGTAGACCGTTTGGTGGGATTGGTTCCCAGTATGGTCTGAAATCTTCATCTTCTTTACAAGTTACCTTGAAGCAACTGTGCTTCCATCCTTGCTATTCAGACCAAATCTGTGTGGTGGTCTTATTTCTCTAGTCCCTGGATGTTTAGCATGCTTCTTTCCCAACTTTAAGCATAGCCTATATTCCATCCTGCTTGTATATTCACTGTTAGGAATTTGCATCAAAGAGTATGTAGGTATATTTTCAAGCACACCTGGTCAAACCTCTGTTCCAGATTCTGTTGTGGTCAATTTGGGGTAGACTTTGAGCATGCACAGTATATAAAAGTTCCAGAGGTGAATCTGCTGAGTTTGGTCTTTCGTGCTCTCTAAAAGTAGAAAACAACTATTAGAAACGAGAGAGTAATTAAAATTGAATTCTCTAAGTAACCCCAATGTGCAACCAAGGGGGAAGAGCCTCTGCTAAGATTGGCCGACTTCCTGTTTAAGAAAGTAAAAGAAAAACAGATCTCGTAATGCAGGTTAGAGAATGGGAGGGGCTCAAGGTTGATGCCAAAAGGGGAAAAGTGTTTACCACCTTTGTGTCCTAGCCAAGGCTCTCTCTTTGTACCTGGGGCACATTCTAGCACTCCTTTGTTATGACTCCTCTTTTATTGTCTATGCTGCCATACTGACCTCTTGGTGGTTGTTAGAAGGTTGATAAGACAGTGGCTAACCAAGAAAGGAGATCATTGGGGCTGGGAGAACATTATAAGAGCCTTCAAATTATGAGTATGGATGACCTCTTTTAGGTTTCCTATCATAGGAAAGTTTTCCTCCCAGCTGCCTAACTGAGGCTGGTTTCTGTCAATTTTGCAAGAAAGGGACCTGGCACTTAACTCTGGTGTCACTAACTGTTCCACTTTATGTAACACAGCCTTTAAAACACTTCTCTGAAATATATGTTAGGGTTGGGCTATTTAAAGCTCAAGACTTATGCCGCTCAGACATGAAGCACAACACTCCAACATAGCTTTAAGTTATGCAAATGATTTCTTCTCAGTTGCAGGCAAGAAGCTTTGTTTTGTCATACTGGCCTAGGGCCAAACAGGTAGTGCCATCTGAGTAGGCAGCCCTCCTACTACAGAACCTTCGGAGTACTTAGCCAGCGCTGTTCTCAAACAATCAGGCAGGCCAGAGGTCAGTCTGAAGAAAGACAGTGTTGGAAGGTGGCCTGATTTGCTGAGACTTAGCCAGCACCTGCCTAGAGGAAAGGGAGCTGAATTCCATTCTGGTTGTTGGAAAGATAAGCTGTTTACTTTTCTGTCTCACATCTTTTGCTGAACTGGGTCATCTTTTTAAAAGTAAAATTTGACTTCTTAGAAACATTGGTATTTGTAAATACACGTAAATAGTATACATGAGTAAACACCGCTTATCTATAGTCAAAAGTGAGCTGAGTATCACTGAGAGCACGGGTTCTCAACCTTCCTAATGCTGCGACCCTTTAATACTGTAGTTCCTTATGTTATGGTGACACCCCCCCCAACCATACAGTTATTTTTGTCGCTACTTCATAACTGTAATTTTGCTACTGTTGTGAATCAAAATGTAAATAACTGTGTTTGCTGATGGTCTTAGGTTACCTCTGTGAAAGGGTCCTTAGAGTCCCAGAGGGGTCATGGCCCACCTACCAGTCGAAAACTGCTGAGTTACCATTATTAGTTTGGATCCTAGTCAGTCCCAAGTCACTGAAAGTCCAGTGCTGTCCTATAATTTTCTAGGTTTATTATGTTTTATACTTCTATTATGAGTTGTGGGTACAAACAGCCCAGTTTCATACAGACAGAAGAATATCCATAAACCTCTAGCACTTGATAAGCTTCAGTGGGGATTTTTTTTCATAAGGGAGTAGAATCACATCCTACTCTATATGACCTCTTGTGACCTCCTGCCTCCATTTCCCTTCCTCCTGCGTCTGCTCCTATCTCGTCTCTCTCTGCTCTTCTCATGACCCCAGATGACCCCTGTTAAGCAGAAATGTTTGGTCCATGGGAGCAACAGCAGGAGCGGGGGCTTTTACTCTACCCCTAAATTTCCAAGTCTAACCCACAAGGCCCTCACTGCTACTGAGATGCACCATTCTTAGAGAACAGTCTTGACTGTAAACAGTTTTCCCTCTGAGGTATTTGATTCCTTACCATGTGCTCAGGTGTATCATGCATATGTATATAATGGATACTGTGGAAATTTTAGAATGTACAGGTGGGTTCTTTTGCAGGCAAGCTGTGTGATGTTATTAGCCCTGAGCTATATAAAACCATCCAACTTTAAAGCTTGAATCCGCACTATTTTGGTACAGAAAGAGAGTGATGCTGAGGAAGATGAAGAGAAGTGGAGTGCGCGGGCATAGATGTGCTGCTTCCAAGGCGAAAGGTGGGAAATCCGGAAGCCAGCCTGGGAATATTAATGAGGATACTTTGCAAAGCACTCTTCTGAGTTTTCAGAAGAAAGACAGATGCTACATAAGTACAAACTACTTCTTTCCTCCCAGTGACATCCCTGTGAGATGTAAGCCAGGGAAGACGACTCCATTTTGAAGACAAGGACATGGAGAGAGAAGGAGATGTGACTTGCCCCTTAAACTGTCTTCTCTATTAAGGGGACCTTACAAAGTTCGTCTTTGTAAAGTCTTTAGCAGCCAGCCTCTATGCTTTTTAATATGCCATTATTACTAGATGCTGCTCAATATTTCTTTGACAGTCTCAGCCATCCATCTGTCCAAATTCTGAGCCCCCTGTGGGGAGAGCCTGGGTCGTTTCCATTGCTTTAGGCGGGAGAATATTAAGGACTGACTGAACTCAATATTGCTTGTGAATTGGTGGGTAGTGTGCTGTGGAGGCAACAGAGGTTTAACCAGCTATACCTTTCTTCCCAGTGATTTCCTTCTCTTTCTACTATTTAAAAATAATTATGAATGTTTTTATCTTTAAGAAAATTAAAACAGAGGCTAGAGAAATTGCTCAGTGGCTAAAAGTTCTTGTTCTTGCCAAGAACCTGGCAATGTTCCATATAGTGATTCACCACAATCCTTATCTCCAGTTACAGGGGACCTGACACCCTCTTCTGACCTCTGTAAGCACCAGGCATGCATGCGATTACATGCATACACTCACACACACACACACACACACACTCACACACGCACATATGTATGTATTCTCCTGCCTAAATATATATAATAGAGAGAGATATATGTATAATATGTATTTGGAAAAATATAAAAATGTATTTTATATATATATATATATATCCAAATAGTAGCATATTATAGATTTGGTTTTGTACCTTGTTTTTGTATCTTGATTTAGCTTAGAGATTATTCTGTCTGTGTTGCTTCATTTGTAGTGTTTCTGGCTATAAACAGACATACCACCATTTATTTATTTTCTTTATAATGGGAATTAAATTACTTTAAATATTTTGTTATCTCAAATAATGGTATAGTGATAGTCTTTGTGCATATATTAAATATCTATTCAGACCAGGCTGGCTTTGAACTTACAAGAGATCAGTCTATAATCCCAAGTGCTGAGATTAAAGGCATATGCCACCTCATCTGGCATGTGGTTATATATTTCCTAGAAGTAGAATTGTAGTTCCAAAGAATTTATGCATCCAGAAACTTTGAGGACATCGCTAACTTGTTCTCCGTGGGGTGGGGAACTGTTTTAGTATGCACCATATAATCAAATATGATTATTATATTTTTAGGGTACTGGAAATGAAATCTGTAGGTTTGTGTTTGATTACACAGGTGACCTACCACTGAGCTACATTTCCATGTTGCATTTTGGAAAAACTCTATGTATGGCATGGAAACAGATGGTTCTGGAGGCCTGAAGCGTGTCCCGAGGTAGAGCTGAGGGACAACATTCATGCGCAGGTTGCTATGTCTTAAGCTCTATTGAAATCTTGACCTCATTAGTTCAAGACGGTTCGGTAATTTGTATGTGGTTTTGTTTGCAGGAGAATTGGCAGCTATTCAGAGATGACAAACATTTACTGATGACCTTCTCTGTACTAGAATTAGAGAAAACAATCCCTTTGCTATAGTAATTTAATCCTGGGACGTGGATATTATTATTCTCGTTGTTTTTGATGAGGGAAATGAAATTCAGGTTAAGTAATTTACCCAAGACATGCTGTATGTTAAGAAGGCTTCTCCAACCCTCTGTACTCTGCCCCTCTGGCTTCCTCTCTTACTTGTGTGATCTGAAAGATTAAGGAAGTAGTTAGTTGGTGGAACTATATTTTATCCAAGCAAGAAAGCTTCAAGTCCTGCAGCAGGGCCATAGTTAAATAAATGCATTCTGAGCGTATCCATAGAAACAGAGAGCACCTGGTAACAAAAGGATATGTTCTGATGTAAAAAATCTCAACAATATTGTAATTCTAAATCACAGGTCTGTATTAGAGAACATGTTGTTGTATACGATGACTCTGCTTGAGAAAGGAGACATCTTAACCTCACCATCATTTAGGATTTGGTTACTTCAGGAAAGGGGCTATAAGGGAGGGGGTTATTTTCTAATTAGGAACACAGCTGAGCTGAGACAGCAGCCAGAATTTAAGCACTGTGGTTACCACTGTGACAAAACCTGATGATAGGGTGTTTTACTTCCAAATACAGAATGATCGCTAACAGAACCAAGAAAACCTTGCAACCATCTGTTAGGCTTTCCCCTACCACGACAAAATGTCACTGGGCTTTTACAGGAATCCAGGAATCACACTTTGTGTCACCTTTGAGGTTACATTGATAAGATGTGCTAACTATGAAAGTACCATTTAAGCAAGAGTCTGCTAGACCAAACTCTCAACAGTCTCTTTGGAGGTTTACTTGAATCAATGGTTGACCTTGTCTAGGTACAAGCACAGT
This sequence comes from Tokudaia tokunoshimensis, assembly GCA_036184795.1. Classification (NCBI taxonomy): domain Eukaryota; kingdom Metazoa; phylum Chordata; class Mammalia; order Rodentia; family Muridae; genus Tokudaia; species Tokudaia tokunoshimensis. Next base: position 22,561,732 of record BTHU01000004.1, on the reverse strand, counting down.
TACCTTTGAGAGCATGAATATGTCACTCCTATGTTTAAAACATTGCAATTACCTCCCATTTTAGATAAATTAAATTAATAGTTCTTAATGCAGGCTACAATTTCTGTCCTTTACAGCTCTGATCTCAGTCGGAACTGTATTCATCTCCATGAAAATGTTCTTTTCAGGCCATGTTAGTCCCGATTTGTCCTTCATGAAAGCCAAGCTTCTCTTTGCCTTCAGAGATTTTGCTAGGTTTCCCTCCTATTGCTGTTTGCTCATTCATCTAGTATGTATGCCCAGGAGGTTCACCTCTCCAGTAGGAAAACAAAATATGGTTAATTGTACATGTCTCCTAAGATGTTCAGCAAGAGGAGATGTGTATAGCATTGTTCTTGCTTTGGGAAAACAAGTTACGGGACCAGACCTTATGCTGAAGGGAGTGAAAACATAAAATGGTATAGGAACCAGAAGGAGGAAAGAGGGGAAAATGTTGGACAGCTTTCACATGCATCTTCTCCTAGAAGCATCCTGCTACCCAGATGTAGGAGTATGTGCATCCTTGCTTCCGGGCTCACATTCTATTGACTGCCTTCTTCTACCAACGCGACCTAATGAAATCTTCCTTAATACTTTTAGCATTTGTTTCTGTGATTTTAGCTCAGTGGCCCAATTATCTATTTCCTGATCTACATGTAAACAAGAACAGAGAACACGTGTTTTTTTTGTTTGCTTGCTTTTGTTTTTGTTTCTTCTATATTGTATTGTGGAAACTTCATGCCCTTTTACATAGCTGGGGAACTGTCTTATCTCTTTTCATACCTTTTTGTCCTGCCCAATGTGACTAGATACTTCTCTATATGCAATACATAGAAGAACCATTCATATCAGCATATCTTCCAGTTGACTCATCATGGAAGCATTCCCACATTGGCAAGAACATAGTAAGCGATTGTTGGACTGCGCCAATTTGTTACATTGGAGGTGTTCATCCAGCAGTAGCACTTAGACTTAGTTGTGAAGGGTGTTTGAAGGCGTGTCTCGGACCTCCTGCACCCACCCTAGATCTTGTCTAATAAACTTCTAGGCACTTGTGTGCACATTAAATGTGAGAGCAGCCAGCTGTCAGCCAGCGAGTCACAGAAGGAAGCTGAGGACAGAGAGTGAGAGAACAAACAGGAAGTAAAATCACGAAGGCAGCTGGAGAGGTCACTTTTTCCAGTCAGCTCTGACCTCATTTCCGAAGGCTGCGGTTGAACCTCTGGCCTTTGCTAGTTTAGCCACATCTTTTAAATTTCTTCTTCTTCTTTGTAAATTGTCAACATGTTATTTTGTTAATGTACTTTTTTTTTCAGTGACATTGCAGTTACAGAGGCAGAGACTTTTTAGCTAGAAAGCAAATTCTATTGGCACAATGAAAATTTTATTTTAGGAAGCTTTCTTGGATTGGTGTTAATCAGTTCTCCATAGCTTTGTTAAGAAAAAAAAATCCATTACCATGTTGAATACCATTGCTCAAGCATGATCTGAGCGTGCTATTTAGGAGAAACATGAAAAGAAAATCAGGCTAAGATCAGGTTAGTGTGGGGTATTTGGAGATCCTAAGGATATTGAGGGACATTAAAAAGTAGGATCATAGCCGGGCGGTGGTGGTGCACGCCTTTAATCCCAGCGCTTAGGAGGCAGAGGCAGGCGGATTTCTGAGTTCGAGGCTAGCCTGGTCTACAGAGTGAGTTCCAGGATAGCCAGGGCTACACAGAGAAACCCTGCCTCAAAAAACCAAAAAAAAAAAAAAAGTAGGATCATAGATGAGATATGGTGCAATTTACACAGGTTAATTAATGAACAAAGTGTCAGAGGATAGAGAGCCTAACACGCTTTCCTAGTTAATGATTTTGGTTTTGCCTTAGAAAGGGAGCAAGTGCGCTCATCACCAATGTTCTCCGTCTCCACACCCACCCGAATTCCCTTACTCCAATGTCTGCATGGCTGTTAGTGGCTTGATTTGGACAGCCATCTACTCACTGTGTAATTCACACCAAAGCTCTTGGCATCAACCCTTGCTTCTTGGTGTCTCTTTGGTTTCTCTTCCAACTCCTTCAGACTCTGCTTTTTCTTTCAGGGTTCAAGGCATTTTCTCTTCCTTCTTTTGTTTGTTCATTTGTTCCTTCCTTCCTTCCTTCTTTCCTTCCTTCCTTCCTTCCTTCCTTCCTTCCTTCCTTCCTTCCTCCCTCCCTCCCTCCCCCTCTTTTTCTTTCTCTCTCTTTAATCTGTTTATCTATATACATTTATGTATTTATCTATTAATCTATCCATACATCTATTATCTATCTATCTATCATCTATCTGTCTGTCTTTCTGTCTATTTGAGAGAGAGTCTCAATATATAGCCCTGACTGTTCTAGAACTAACTTTGTAAACCAGGCTGGCCTTGAACTCAGAAATCTGTCTGCCTCTGTCTCTGCCTTCATAGGGCTAGGATTAAAGTTGTGCACCACCACTACTCAATCTTTCTTAAGAGTAGGATTCTTTATCATATAGGCTGAATCTCTCCCCCTCCCTCCACTCACCCCACCCCCGCCATCTCTCTGTGTTTTGAAAGTAGATCCTGAACACATCACTGTTATGCATTAGTTGTTTTCTTCTCAGGCGTGCTCCCATTGTTCTTGAGAACATTACAAGTAGGGACTACTACCATTCTCAGTCTTCATTAAGCTTGCAAAGCTTTTTGACTAACTTATTTTACAAGGGGGAAAGAGCTTTTGGCAATCTCCAACAGGACAGATGGAAATGTGCCTGGCAGGGTTTGATGTTCTCGAATGAGGTTTCCATCATCTCTTGTCTAGCCACAGAAGGTGCTTTGGAGTAGGGATAGTAAAATTGAGTTTGATGTGGGTTCTTTGACCAGATATGTGCTAGTGGGAAGTAAAGTCTTTTGGCACGGACCTCTAAAGCGCTTTGAAATAAACAGGCACCTCAGTGAATATTTGATAAGGAAAACATGAGACTTAACTACAGCAGTGAAAACAGGAAACTAAAGTCTGCACACGTGCTGGAAAGTGTCTGCATGTGATGATAAAAGTATATTATGGATCAGAAAAGGAGAATACTTTTAAAGAAACATAGATTAGACCATGCAGGGAACATTGAATACTTAGGGGAATGAGCAAAGGTATTCTGCAATCTGTCTTTTGGATTTGTGTTAATTAATTAGACACGGGCAGCCATCCTGAGAAGTGAGTCAGGGTTCCTCATTTCACATATGAGGAGGCAAGGGCAGAGAGGACACATGACTTGCCATTCTGCCAGCCTAAGAATGATCCCAGCCATACTGTTAATATTTCCAGTGAGGTTTCAAAGGATGACTTTAAATTCAAACTTAGTCTGGGTTCATGCAAGGCCATCGAGGTAAAATTTCCAGTTCTCTAAAGTCACTTCCTTGTCCAGCCTGAGAGGCTGATTATGGCCAGTAAAGGTCTACTTGGAAGATGTGGGCTTTTAAAGTGTGTTTTATGATGACTTAAATTAGCACTTGCCTTGCTTTCCTCCTATAAATGCTCTATCCCTGAGTGCCACTTACGTGCTAGACAAAACAAAGAATGAACTTTCTGGAAATTTAATTAATTCAATAAATCTGTAGCAAAGAAACTTGTTAGCGTGGAAGACCAACAGCCCAGTGTGATTTGTAGCAATAGAATAGAAAAATATGCAAAGGAATGAATTTCAAATTCTGAAGCAGTGCAGTGGAAAGGTGGTAATGGTAACTAATGACTGGCAGTAAAGGAAAGGTCTACAGACAGCAATCATTCCAGATTCAAGTTTTCTTCAATGTGGATTAAGTTGTGTGTATACAGTGACCCCATGAACAATGTAGCCTCCCAAGGGTGTTAGGAGAGGAGGAGGGTAATGGGAAAACTGGCTATGCTTTAGAAGACTGAATCAGTCCACAATCCTTAGGAAATGTGGGTGCAATTATTTAAGCAGACCCTGAAGGTAGAGCACAGAGAGGATGGGTTCAATAGATGGTATGATATGTACTTTCACGTTTCAGCTTGCCTGGGCCACTGGGCTGCCAATGTATTTGGTGTGCGTGTGTGTGTGTGTGTGTGTGTGTGTGTGTGTGTGTGTTTAGGATATTTCTGGATAAGTTTGAGGAAACCAAATAAAACAGATTGCTCTACCTAAGGCTGGGGACCTGTATTCAACCTAGTGAAGGTCTAAAAATGACAGAAATTCTGTCAGGCTCTGACGTAAATGATTTGCACCGGACCATTCGAGTTGACATTCTTTCAGCCTTCAAACGGAAATTGAAATATCTATTCTTTTTGGGTTTCCAGTTTGTGAGCTTTTAGACTTGAGCTCATACACTGCCTCTCCCTGTTCTCCAGTTAGTTGGCCATCTGAAAATCTCCCCAGCCTCCATGATCACATAGTCCAATTCCATACCCCGCTCCCCTTACTAATACAAATGGAAACAGTTTTATACAGCTGTTAATATTTTGAAGGAGAAAATGTCTTCTGAGATCAATGTGGAGCAGTGTCAAGCAAGGACAGCGGAAGTCCAGTGTTAGGTTAAGAGAGGCACACCTGGAAAGGAGAAAACAGAAGTGGGCAGTTGGAGGGTCCAGCTGTGAGCTTCATTCTAGAGTCTGTAGATATAGAGAGAACATCGCTATTACATTTTGTCAACGGGAAGGGAACTAATTAGAGACAAGGGTGATCTTACAGTACTGGGAAATGCTGAATTTCAATGGAGAAGTTGTCAGGGTATTTCAGAGTGAGTCAGAGTAACTAAATGTTTAGGGGCACATAGTTTATGAACATATGATTCATAGGGAGAATTTGATGTTCTAAAAATGTCATTGAAAAGTGGGTTTTCCTGGACTTTTTTTTTTAGTTCAAATTTGCCTTATTAGTATCATGACTCTAAAATGAAATGATTTGCTTAGGGGACTGAGTTATAAAAATCTGAATTTTTATAGATTAATTTTTATATGGAGAATTCTATATAATGATCTCTAAATTAATTTAGAGAATAAATTTCAAGGTGTATTGAATGACTGGATGAAGAGCTTCATGCCAAGTTCTAAAAGGGGTTCAGAAAGGAATAAGTAACAATGTAGTCATGGCTTTAAGTCCTACTTTCAATATGTATAACATTCCTAAAGGCAGATATATATCTCCTTCTTCTATCTTCTTTCTGCATATGTTAACCAGATATAATCAAGAATGCAGAAATGCTAGCTCAGCAGTTAAGCAGACTTATTATTCTTCCAGAGGGCCTACGTTCCATGCCTAGGAACCACATAATGGCTTACAACCATCTCTAACTCCAAATTTCATGAGATACAGCAGGCATCTAAGTGGTGTACATACATGCAGGAAAGACATTCATATACCTACAGTAAAATAAATAAAACTTAAGGTAAATAAATAATTGCTATATAAATGTTAAGATATTTATAACTATGAACTACCAGAAATACATTGGAAATAAGAAATCACTGCTCCTTTATTTGGAATGATGTACAGCTAAGCTAAAGAGAGCCGGATGACTTTGGCCTACTAACCATCAATAAAATGATGGTTACAAAGATGACAGAATCAATATGGAAAAGAATATAAACTTGTTAAACAGAAAGATTAGGATAATAACAATTCATATTTATCCAGTATCCATTAGATAATATATTTATGCTCTTTAATGTTTCAATTCATTTAACCATCATCATCTTAAGTGTGGATATTAGCATTGCTCCCATTTTGCAACAGAAATAACTGAGGCATAAAAAAGCTGCATCCTAAATGAAGTAGAGCCAGGATAGATATGCATGTCATCAGGTCCTAAAGACACAATATAAGATTGTGTTATCACATGATTAAAATTCTCTAGAGAAAGCTACACAAAGAGAGAATACATTGATTTTAAAAAGTGGAAACTTCCTAATATCACCATATTCCTTTAAGGCTATTATCTTCTATGGTCAGCTGCTTAACTGAGCATCAAAATAAATACAATCCTATTAGTCTGGAAATATTGAATGGGTTGCATGGCTCCTATGGGGAACTCGTGCACAGATTTTTCTGGCATGTGATGTGTGATCTGTAGCTGTATTAACTAAATTTCACCATTCGTTATCTCTCTTGTGTATCTGGTTACATTCAGTTGGAGACCCAAGGAGATGATTGATATTAGCATAATAGATCTAAAATACTTACTTTGCAAGTCAATATTTCTTTCAGAGGACTTTGTGGAGCCCAAACCTCAGGCTTACATGAGACCATCTGGTTTTATTTTATTCTCATTTTTAATTTTAATTAAAATATAGTTACATCACTTCCCCCTTCCTTTCCTCCCTCTGACTCTTCCCCATATGCCCCCTTCACTCCCTCTCAATATGATGGATATGATGGTTTCCTTTTCTTTGATTTTTATTGTTATATGCATGGGCAAATATATAAATATAGTTTGCTGAATCTACTTAGCGTTCTCTCTCTCTCTCTCTCTCTCTCTCTCTCTCTCCCCCTCACATGTGTGTGTGTATGATATATATAGAGAGGGAGACACACACACACACACATACACACACACACACACACACACACACACACACACAGAGAGAGAGAGAGAGAGAGAGAGAGAGAGAGAGAGAGAGAGAGAGAGAGAGAGAGAGATTTCTGTTCTGGTCTTTGGGAAAGACTCATTTTCCCTTTCTCAGCAGTCACTGGTTGCCTCTAGTTCTTTCCCTAGGGGTGGGCCTCAGATGAGGCTTCCTCCTCATATGTTAATATGTCTCTTGGTACTGTTATTGTTCATGTCTTGGCTAGGGAGCCATATTGTTGAGGTATCATGGGTATAGCTTCCCTGTCATTTCTGTGAAACACAATTTCACAGCAGACTTCCTAGCCCTCTGACTCTTATAGTCTATCTCCCATTTTCAAATGTTTTATGAGTACAGGAGTTGTAGATAACATTCATTGGGGTTGTCTCCCCCACAGTCAGTTGGTTCTACATTATGATCAATTGTGACTTTCTCTAATGGTCTAGTTACAAGGAGAAACTTCAACTTCTTTCATGCAGAGTGACAGATACTCTTATCTGTGGGTATAAAAGTAAGTTTTAGAATAAGAATTTCAAATCTCTGAAGATATTGAGGACTGCTTCAGAAAAGTGAAAGACTTCTAATGTTTATGGGTTATATAATTAATATTTTGAAAATGACCTCCTAGAGCTGGAGTTACAGGTGGTTGTAACTTCCACACAGTGCTGGAAACTAAACTTTGGTCGTCTGGAAAATCAGCACGTGCCCTTAACTGCTGAGCCATCACTTCAGCCCTGAGAAAAGACATTTTATACTGGTATTGTTTTAGAATATTTTAACACTTTTTACTGCTCACAAATAATTCCATCATTATCTAATCTGATCTTTGCAAAAGATTAGCTTTATTGTGCAGATGAAGAAATAGAGGACAAGATGACTTTAATTGCAAAGCCAGAGCTCCATACTTCTTTTAAAGATGTGACCAAGCTATGTACGTATGTGTCTGTCTACCAACCTGTCCTCCCTCGCACCTTGCATTTCTCACTTAATACTACATTGTGCATATTTCTCCAAGATGACTTGTGAATAGGACTCATTATTTTAATAGTCACATGATAACTGGCACCATAAGGTTGCATTATAGTGTATTCACCCTCTCCACCCTTTGTAGGCATATAAGTTCCTTTAAGTTTTTGCCATTGCTAACAAAACCATTGCAATAAACATCCTTGTTACGTATGTCATATGGACTGGTACTTTAATTTTTATGGGACTGATTCTCAGAAGCAGACCTGCTGAGTCAAAGGATATAAGCTTTTAAAATTTTAATGTGTCATGTCAAATTTCTCTTCCAAAGCCTGGATCAAAGGCATTCCCATTGATGATGAATGAAAGTGTTTGATCGTCTCTGTGCTTACCAGTACTACAAGTTTTCATTTGTAAATTTGTTCTACTCTCTTATAGGATGAACTACAGAAGGCATTCGGACATAAAATCTCAGACTCTGCCTTTTCTATCAGGATGTCTCAGATCACAGAGATTTAGAGTGAAAATTTTGTTTTAAATATCCAAGAAGATAAGTATTCACAACTTAACAGACTTGGGCTCTGTTAAAAGGCTACTTTTGACTTTAGTCACTGCTTTGCATACATAGAAGATATCAATAAATAATAACCATTATGACTGAGCATTAGAGTTGATAGTATGGTACGTTATGAGCAATTCTCCTCATTAGCAACACTATTATTTTGGTGTTTGCAGTAATCTAGTGTTCACAGTCAAGTTGAAACAAGAGCCATTGTGAATGGGGGGCATTTTTAGCTCATTTACTCAGAACCCATTTGCATACAAGTGCATTTGGCTCACACCATATGGTGTAATGTCAGGGATAGAAGTAAAGGGATGTGAAGGAATAGAGCCTTTTTGATGTGGGAGCATATTATCATGTATTTGGGTGCTGATAACGGCAGAATTGAGTTTCCAATTTACCAAAGTTTCTGAAAGGATTCAGACTTTTAATTCCCTTCTGAGTGACCCACATACTTCCTGGTTATGGAAATGGCAAAGGTCCTGTTTTGATATATTTGTGAATGTGTGGTTTCACTTATTGCTTTGTCCAGAGCGGCAGTGGTGACATTGCATCATTGGGCTTCATAAAAGAATGTTGTCATCATTTTATAGGTTTAGGCTGGGGAATTGATTCATTTGGAAGCTGGGTTGGATATGACATATTTCTCTTCAGGCAAATGGAACCTTGATTTTACTTTGGGGTCATGATACTCCCCAGTTCTTTCAGTCCTGAGGGTGTATGAGGAGATTGTATGTGGCATCTTCCTCTAACCTGCTCTGCTGTATGATGGACATGGGATAGACATATAACCTTGTCCATATTTGGGCATTTTTTAGAAGTGAGAAGAGATGATTTCTTTCTGCAGTGATTGATAGGGGTAGGTAAAAGTAAACAAGTAGTCCAAGAACTTTGAGACAATGTGGTCTATCTGAGAGTACAGTCAATGCAGGTTTTTATAAGTGGAAGGGAGAAACTGTATCCAGATGCTGGTATTTATTAACTGGGCTCAGTTTTCCTGATGCTACTGCTTTATTTTTAAGGTGTACTTTTTTTTTCTCCTTACTTTTGACTTCACCAATATTAAATTAAGTCTTGTTTACTTGCAAATGAATCTTGAATTAGGTTTTTAAGTTGTTTTCATTTTTAATACTATTTGTGTGATTCCCCCCCCCCCGACAATGAGTGTCTCAGTTATTGAACTGAATGAACCAATATTTTTTAAATCTATTTCTGATGAAAACTATTGGTGAAAGAATTTCTCTGGAAGATCTACAAATTTAAGGTTAGTCTTTCTTGTTTTATAGTCAGTCTGTATAAACAGATTTTTGAGGAATTTTTTTTCTCTCCTTGGTCAGAGTTAATAACTTCATGGGATTTAAAAATATTTCTAGCTCTAATACCAAAGTATGCTAAATATCTCTTTGGGGATCAACAAAAAGGTAGAAGTTACTGACAGTGTTAAGTGAAGCCAGGCTCCCTCACACAGAGCCACACAAAGTGATTCCCAGATGATTTCTCAGCGTGCCTTTAACTCTGTCCTGTGAGAGGTACATAAAAAAAAAACTGGAAAATAATGATTTTTCCCTGTGAGTTGAGGTCCATCATGTGCTAATTCTCTGATGAGTCAGTAGGAATGTTCAGTTTCAAAAATAAACCATAAGGATGAAAAGAGGAAGGTTGATATCTTTTCCTTCAAATACAGTAGAGAGACGGGCAATCATCCTGTGTGCGTCCCAATATGGAAAATACTTATTTCCAATGAAAGGAGAAAAACTAGCTAAGTAGATAATCATCCCCTCAGGGTGGTCACAGATGGGCAAGAGGGAGGAGACAACTGAAGTAGACCATGGAGTCAAGAGTAGCTCTGAAGACCAGTTCATGTTAAGGCATCTTACCTAGGGAGAAGCTCTGAGATCTAGCAGAGGAAGCAAGCCTTAGAACTATGGCTGATATAAATAGATATAGAGAGAAGCCACGCCCTGTGAAGGGACAAAAGGACAGAGTAGGCATCTTCTAGACTTAGCAATGTGAAAATTTACCTGATGAAATCATCCCATAAAAGACGGGGACAACAAGGATGGAGGAGACAGACTGTGACAAGCAGTAGAAGGGGAGACTGAGTTAGGAGCCATAGCACTTGTCTCAGCCCTGTTTGAGTCATCATCAAATATTGAATGAGTAGAATGAAAGTAAAAGAAAAAATATATGGGTAGTGTAATGTCACGTGAATATTACTTCTGTGTATGTATGTATATGTGCAGATCCCTACTTTTCCTTAAAATGCTTGTGGATCTTACTTCATATCCATGAATCTATGATTGACAAGAATCATATGCAGTCTGCATGAAGTCTTTGCTTCTCAGTGGCACAGTTAAGATTGCAGTACCTGGAATGAGCAACCCAGGAGAGCAAATGATGCCCCTGTCAAGGTGATTTTCAGTTGACTATGCTCTCTGAGCCATCTCCTCAAGCAGAATATTGGAATTCGAAGGCTTCTGGTCCTACATGGTAGCTCTGAAACACAGACCTGGATATGTACAGTACCAACCTCATGCATGGTGTTTTCCAACTGCTGAAGTGCTTCATGCCAAGAATCCTCCCCAGGACGCCTCTTATATTCCTTTGGCTTTCTTTCTGATAACACTGTAGCTGGAGAGGGATGCTGGTATGTCTGTGCATGTCAAAACACGAGACATGCAACAGGGAGGGGTGGAATAGATAACATGTTAAGCCCCCAATGCAATTTGTTGTATGACTTCACACAGTTCCTTAATCACTCTGACCTCAGTTCTTTCATTTGTAAAACAAATAATAAAAGTACCTGCCATGTTACAAATTTATAAGGAAGAAATTATGACATGAGACATATATAGGGTCGTCCCCAGCACAAAGTAAACCCCAAGTAAATTGCAATAATGTTAAATATGTGCTGATTCTTGCCCATCCCCTTAAAATACTTCACCATGGTTCAATAAGCTTACCCAAATAGAAAATGAAGTCACATATGACACACCCCACTAGGGTGGCAACAGACTAGGAAGTCTGCTGTGACAATACTTTGTTGTTTTTGTTTGTTTTTTTTCCATCTGGCATACGGTATGATTTAATGTTGATGTAAGCTTATTCACATTTTATAGACTCTTGGTGTTTTCGTCTGTTGAAAGCATCCTATGATGTGAAGGATACAAATAAACCAACACTTCTCCTGTGGAGGAAGAAACAAGTGGCGGTCACCGAGGTTAACGAGCATGGTGGCAGACACACCGTTGCTTGGACAGTTTTGGTTATTACCAGATAAGTGTCCTAGGAGCTCATAGAGAAATTGACATTTTGCCATAGCAACAACTTTGGCTGCTTTCAGCTTGAGCTTTAAATAGCTCGAGAGATGGTATGGTTTGAGATTAAAAGGCCAAACAGAGCATGTGCTTATACATGCTCAATTCATGCCTTGCAGACAGTGACTAGTACAGGGTTTTTTTTTGTTGTTGTTTTGTTTTGTTTTTCTTTTTTTGGTTTTGTTTTTATTCCATTCCTACCTAGGTGCTATTATTTGTTTCCATGACACTGGCTCTGGGAAAGGCACTGAGCACATTCAGTCATTACAAGTGATGGATTAGATAGTAATTGATGTTTGCTATGAAGCTCACATCTGGACCTTCCACCAACTGAGAGCCAGTTTGATTTGATCTGGCAAAAAGGAGTTTTAAAGCATTTGGCTTTTAAATTACAGTGATTTATAGAAAAGTACCTCTCACGACGACTATCAGCTGGTAGCAGGTTGAGTTCCCGGAAAAAGCGCTCTCATTATCCTGATTTCTCCAAACGGCAATGATCTAGTTCTTGTTCTCCACCTGCCTCCCGGGGCTATGTCTCCCCGTACTAGGATGGAGTGCAGTGGGCTGTAAATTATTTGGCGTCATTGGACAGTACTGGGATTACCAAAACTGTGAGAATGAAACACTTTATTCCACAAAGTTAGACTTTTTAAAGCTTTGTAAATTTATGTGAACAAGAACGTATTATTTTCGTTTGAGTCAAAGGACACAGAATTCTCCTTACAAACACTGTTAGGACCTTAAATTCTATTTTCTCATTCCTACACCCCCTTTTCTGTCAAATTTATCTCCCTAGTGAATAACTTAAAAGCACTGACTCTCTCCCTCTACTCTTACCTCCTCCCTTTCCAGGAAAACTTGCAGAAAGCTGATCTGCCTTTCATTCTTTTTGCTGAGATGGGTAAGGGATAGTGATGGAGTGGGTTAGTGGTAGTGTGAGGTGGGTGAGGGCTCATGGTGTGATGGGTGACAGGCAGTGATGGGGTGTTTGAGGGGCAGTGAAAGAACGATGTGATTGGCGGCTTGAATAAAAACAACCCAAAATATCTTGAATGCTTGGATTCCAGTTGGTGGAAGTGTTTGGATAGAATTAGGATGTCTTAGTTAGGGTTTCCATTGCTGTGAAGAGACACCATGACCACAGCAACTCTTATAAAGGCGAGGATGTGAAGAAAGAGGAACACTCCTCCACTGCTGGTGGGATTGCAATCTGGTACAACCACTCTGGAAAGCAGTCTGGCGGTTCCTCAGAAAACTGGGCATGACACTCCCGGAGGATCCGGCTATACCATTCCTGGGCATATACCCAGAGGCTTTACCTGCATACAATAAGGACACATGCTCCACTATGTTCATAGCAGCCTTATTTATAATAGCCAGAAGCTGGAAAGAACCCAGATGTCCCTCAACGGAGGAATGGATTCAGAAGATGTGGTATATTTACACAATGGAATACTACTCTGCAATTAAAAACAATGAATTCACGAAATTCCTAGGCAAATGGTCAGATCTTGAAAATATCATCCTTAGTGAGGTAACCCAATCACAAAAGAACACACATGGTATGCAGTCACTGATAAGGGGATATTAACCCAGAATCTCGGAATACCCTAGACACAATACGCATATCAATAGATTTCTAAGAAGATGGAAGGAGAGACCCCTGGTTCTGGAAAGACTGGATGTAGGGGAACGCCAGGACAGAGAAGCAAGAGGGTGTTGAATGGGGAAAAGAGGGAGGGAAGGGGGCTTATGGGACTTTCGGGGAGGGAAGAAATGGGAAAGGGGAAATGATTTTGAATGTAAATAAAAATATAAAAAAAAATAAAGGAGAACATTTAATTGGAGCTGGCTTAGAGGTTCATTATTATCCAGGCAGGAGCATGGCAGCTTCCAGGCAGTCATGGGCCAGGAGCAACTGAAAGTTCTGCATCTTGATCTGACTGAAGTCAGGAGAAAACTGACTCTGCTACTGGGTGGAGCATCCAAGCTCACCCCCACAGTGATGCACTTCCTCCAACAAGGCCATACCTCCTAATAGTACCAATCCCTATGGGCCAAGCATATTCAAACCACCACATAGGAGGTATGTACTTCTTGGAGGAGTTATGTCACTAGAATTGAGCTTAGAGGTTTCAGAAACCCATGTGTGGTGGTTTGACTAGGAATCACACCATAGACTAATGTGTGTGAATGCCTGCCACATAGGAAATAGCACTATTAAGTGGCATGGCCTAGTTAGAATAAGGATAATCTGGTTGGAGGAAGTGTGTCATTGTGAAGGCAGCCTTTGAGCTCTCATAGGCTCAAGATAGGCTTAGTGTGTGCATTGTTCTGCTGCTTGTGGATCAAGATGTAGCACTCGAAGCTCCTTCATCAGCACCACAAATGCCTTCTTGTCATCGTGCTTTTCACTATGGTGATAATGGATTAAACCTCTGAAACTGTAAGCCAGCACCAATTAAATGTTTTCCCTTATCAGAGGTACCTTAGTCATGGTGTCTCTTCACAGCAGTAGAATCCCCAACTAAGCCACCGTACTATTCCCAACTAGTCTCTTCTTTCTCTGCTTCAAGGTAAGGATGTAGGTTCTCAGCTAGTGCTCAAACTCCATACCTGCCCGCCTAATGACATCTTCCCCACCATGATGGTCATAAGCTCGCCATCTGAAACTGTGAGCAAGCCCAAATAAACTCTTTCTTTTATAAGTTGCCTTTGTCTTGGTGTCTCTTTACAGCAATAGTAACTAAGTAAGATAATAGTAACTAAGAGAGATAGTTGAGAGTGCTCTGAAAATGATATCCTGACTGATAACTCATCCCTTTCCTAAAATCACATGATTCAAATTATCATATTTGCTATTAAGCAAACAATTCAAGCACACAACTTCAGTGAAAGATGTATTGGGTGAAAAAAGTTCTAACGTTTCAGGATCAAACAATTTGAGTTTGTAAATGAAGCACACACTAAGTAGTAAGATTCTCTTTGAGCAAATCTTCACCATCTGTTGGAGTAAGATGTTCAGTCTGCTAGGGCACCAGTTAAAATGGCATCTGTGGACTTATCTAGGTATCCCAAAGCACGAGTAACCTCTGAAAAGAGCTAACAGATGCCAAGCAAGTTCTAAATGCCATCAAGAACCTGTCTACCCATTTGCTGTACAGGTCACTTATCAGAGCATCTAGTATGGTTTTTGGTACTCTTGATCAGCTAGATCTCTTTATTTTATACATGAATATCTTGAAATAAAATGGATGGCAACTCACTGGCTGCAGCTCTGGGAAGGTTAGTAGGAGGTCTGGGTTCAGAAGAACACTGGACTCTAAATAGGCACCTTCCTGGTCTTGTCATTCCACATTATTGTCTCTGATCAAATGGCGGTAGTAAATCAGAGCCATCTTCTCTGGGAACAGAGAGATGAAGTGTGATCCAGTAGTGAAGATTCTTAGGGCACTCATGTTACAGTCTGTGTTCCAAGTTGCTGGGAACACAGTAGATAAGGAAACATCCAGTGAACCAGACAGGGATCTCTGGAATATATTTGTTATCAGGAAGGATAGCTACTATAGTTAGCCCCCAAACTAGGCACTTCTTCAGAGAAATACAGCTAGCCCTACAAGATGTACTTTGGAAAGACTTATACATAAGTTTCCCATTGAAAGAAAATGTTAGATTTGTTAATACTCTCAAGATTGGTAAATCAAGAAGGTCTTATTTTTATTTCTTAGAAAGGGATTGGGGAGACAAAGGAAAACCTGTCTGGGCAATTTGTCTTCTTCACATAAGCTGCTTTTGGCTTGGTTTAGAACCTCAGTCTGTAGTTACATTGCTCCTTGGACTTTCAGTGAGGGGACTTGGGCAGGTTTGTGTTTTTACACTCTTGGCTTTTTTTTTTTAATATTTTGCTTTGTTTGTTTGTTTTGGGGTATTTTTTTTGCACCCTTTAAACACTTCTTAAGACCAGAAAACCCCTGTTATTATTATTGATCATCTTGGAATCATCATGTTAGTTTTACCAATGATATTTCCTTTAGAAGAAGAATCAGATTTTTGCCAATGGATACATTCAGTGTAAAGACAGATTTTTTTCAAATGTAGCAAATTGTTGGTTCATTTGCTAACCATTTTTGTTTCATATATTTGCATTTGCCAGACAAACATTGAGAATATATATGGAAATATAAAAATTCCTAAGCTTTTTTTTCTTTTTGTTGTTTTGTAATAATCCTTTCAGTTTAGTCCTGGATCTCTTACACTATTAATCTAGGAAAATTTTCAGTTTAAAGATATAGACTTTATTTTTAAACACCACTTTTCTTGGGGCACACAAATGAAATACAGCGTGCGACAGTCACTTCAGAGACAGTTTTGGCTCACTCACTACTCATGTCCTCAGTTTCCCTTCTTCTGCCCATAACTTCTTGGGTTGGCTTCTGACCCCGGATTTGATGAACATTGTAGATTAGAGAAGGCTTACAGGATGGAGTCTCTGGAAGGAAGGTACAGCCCTGGAAAATGACTTTCGTATGTTCAGACATTCTGAAATCTAAAAGAATCAAAGTCCTTAATTTGTCCTCCCACCCCGTCATCTTGTGAAGGATCCTTCCTTGCTTCAAAAACCCCAAGTAAACAAGCTTGATCGGAAAGATGACAGGTTTCAGCTTTTGAAGTTATTTTACCTTTATGAAGAAAAAGTTATTCAAAACTCAACTTCTAATTAAAGTCTTCATTCTCTCTCGAGCAGAAGAGATCAAAGGCAGGAGTGTGGGGATCCTGCCTGTCACATCTTCCTGAGTTTTCAGCGGGAACCACAGTGTTTAGCAAATGAATTTAAATAATAAAAAATACCATGTAATTAGGCTGGGGTTTGAACCGATATATACACAGGGAGTCTGGGCTTCCAAATATCTATGTTGTGATTGTGCTATCGTCACATACAAATCTGTGTCATTTGTCATATTTTGTTAGGCTCAGTGCTCATGGTGTTTAGTATATTTTTTTTTAAGAGTACTTGAGGATAATCTCTTTGTGGAAAGCTGCCTGTTGTCTGGGCTGATTTTTCTATCAGTGGAAACTAAAATTTTGTAAGACAAAATAGGCAGAGAGTTCAGAAATGAAGTTTCACTATGTGGAGCAAATCTCTCTGAAGGCTTAGAGGAGCAGAGCAAAGTTTCTCTAATCTGTACACACTGGCAACCAAGTTTCCATAAGACGACATAAGGTGTCACGTGACTTCCCTGGGAGCAACAGAAAAAGAAAGACACAGTCCTGTGAGCATTAAACACTGTCAGGTGACTTTGCCTCAGGCCATCAAATAAAAATGGCACATGTCATTATCCTTATAGAGAGGGGATTTTAAATATCTTTCTTCAAAATCATGTTCTCTTTTGATTTTTTTTTTTTTGTGGTTCCTCTTATTTGACTCACATTTCTTGAAGAGGTATGTGATGGCTGGGGTTGGGGATGCCCAAGGGCTTCTCCTTAGAACCTGACATGCTGAGTTCTTTATAATCCACATCTTTCTTTGATATTGGACTCTTTCCAAACCTTGAATTAACTCTGCTGATAAAACCATCTCTCTCTCACACACACACACACACACACACACATACACAGTTACAGATAAACACACACAGACATAGATAACACATAGACACACACACATACACACACACACACACACACACACTAAAACAACAACAACAAAAATACCCAAGTCCTCTTAAGAAAGCAAAGAACTCAAACATGGTTGTATGTCTGTAACGTATAAGCCTAATGATTCTCTCTAAGAAACCAAAACTCTGGTAGTGACACATGACTTGTTGTGGTCTCTTATGGGTATTTTGATGGTCATTCTAGTTCCCATTCATGCCCAATCTTCTATGATCTCTGACATATAATTCAGGCTTCAGCCGAGAAAAGTGAGGCATGTCTTCTTGGGAGCTTTGTGAGTAGAGAGGGCAGAGGTGACCAGAGGAGAGTAGGGCCTGCAGGCTCTTGGTAAACTGCTATTGAAGGAACACAATGAAAAGTTCCAATTCAGCAGAGATAAGTGATACACATCATTGTCTTAGTTGATTGATGAGAAGCTTCTGAATGTAACCACTGTTAGCTAAGGTATGTCTATTCCTCCCTGAGACTCACTGAGAAGGGGAGATTGCATCCATTTCAAGCAAGGAGGCCTTAACGGCAAGCAAACCTGCAAGGATTCAGGCGTGTTATAACGATTTCTCTGCCACATTCCACAGGTCGGCTTTATCGTTGGAAACAGGGTGATTTGACTACTGCAAGCAAGCAGTGTGAAATAAAACTAAAACCCAAACCAAAGTTAAATTATGCCATTTTTTTTGCCATGTTTTTCACGTCCATCCTGTTAAGCTCTGACCTTTGAAGGGGAGCAAAGTGGGAATGTTAAATTTCTCTGTAACACAGAACCCATAGCACACTAAGCTTAAGGACAGAGCCTCAGCAAGTTCTGACTAGAACAAAGCCGTGGCATGGCTTCCAGTCAATCGCGGCTGCGTATTTCATCTGGATGATTCAAGAATGAAAACACCAGAGAACTTTTAAGAGACCTCAAGCCCTGTTGCCCTACCTGCCTCGCGTCAAGTATAAATTTAGGGAAGTGTACAGAATATATGCATCCAAATAGACTCATGTAATTATATAGCTTTTCTGTCTAGGAATTATGGAAACAGGATGTTTTATTTGATCCTGGGATATATTACTGAAAACTAATAAAAAAGGAAACTCAATTGATACATTAAAATGTCTGGAACAGGCTTCAAGAATTAAGACACTGAGGCCATTGCGTTTAGAGTTTAGGAGCAGGAATTCTGACTCCACTGAGCAGGGTGTGTCCATGTGCCTTTGCCTGCATGGTTTTATGTGTGTGTATGTGTGTGTGTGTGTGTGTGTGTGTGTGTGTGTGTGTGTGTGTGTGCGCGCGCGCGCGCTGAGGAAGTCATTCTAGAGAAAAATATTTCTTTGGCTCAATGTGTTAGAGCAGGTTGTTTCAGAGAAATGCTTTTAACTGACATTTAAATTCTTCTATTAATTCAGGTTGGTATAAAAATGATAATTTTCTCTTTTTGGAGACCATTTACCATCATTCTCATCAATATTTAACCATTGGGAAGCAGGGGAAGCCTATTAGGTTATCTCAAGGACTGTTTAAAAAATCTGTGATAATTTGAATAAAAATTCAGTCTGAAACTTGGGGAACCTGTCTGTCTAGAAAGTGTTCCTTTTTTTTTCTGTCTTCCCTTTCCCCTCCCTTCTTCAAATTCTCCTGATTTCTAAGCCCAGGGCAAGTTTAATTATAATTAGTTAATGTTAGTTAATTAGGTAATGTTCATATAGTGCTTTGAAGACGAAAAGTGTTTTAGAAATGCTAAGTGCTATCATTATTAATATCAGCAATGGGGGAAAATTAAACATGCTGAACACTTTTAGAAGCGGCAGAATGTGAATGTGAAGTGGCTGGTACC
Source organism: Tokudaia tokunoshimensis (assembly GCA_036184795.1). Classification (NCBI taxonomy): domain Eukaryota; kingdom Metazoa; phylum Chordata; class Mammalia; order Rodentia; family Muridae; genus Tokudaia; species Tokudaia tokunoshimensis. Next base: position 22,542,816 of record BTHU01000004.1, on the reverse strand, counting down.
ACGTGACTCTTCAGTTCTACCATCACAATTCCTCTTGGAATCTGAAGCAGTCTTTTGTCTTCAGGGTTTGAGTGTCCAGAGTTACCTTTCTCTGTCTCGAGCAGTCACTGCCCAGAGAGGTGAGCAAGTTACATCTCAGACTAAATATTACTCCCAACTGGGTGTTGACAAGTATACATCCATGCTTAGACATGTTCACACATGGAAAGATCCAGCCTTTCAGTGTGTAGCCACACTAGTGTTTGTCTCTGAGCTCTAAGATATCCCATGGGTTCTTTGTATTTCAAATGGATTATCAGCAGCAAAACGAACTCTCAGTGGATTATCTAATTTATTGAAGATAACCTGGCAAGTGAAAATAGACACTCTTATAAACACATGGGATTCTCCTAGTTGTAATTAAGATGCAAATCTTTAGCATATGGTACCTAAACTTTAGAAATGAGTGACTGTCCTGGCCACTTACCTAGCACAAAGCACTTACGGGTCATGTTATATTGGACAGTACTTCAACAGCTTTTTATGAGTTGTGCTGAAGGAACTGGGTCAATATCATTTCTGACTTACAGGCAGGAAATTGAGCCCTAGCCATAGCTAAGTCCAGGTAAAGGTGAAGGTTGCTGTTTGGAGAAGAATAATTGGAGACTCTGCCTTCCTCTCCCATTTTCTAAATATGATTACCTTCCTCTCGGTTCAATTGCAAAGGTGTTTCTAGTGGAAAATAGGTTATGCCTTCTGATCTTGGAATGAAATAAATCAGTTTATGGTGGTGCAGAACAAAGGGGCAGAAAGAGATTGGAGATGAATGTTGTCTCTTGCAATGGACTTTTCCAAAAGAAGTAAAACCTATGTGGAGTGATCCAGGCTCGTGCAAAGATAGATAGAAAAGTCTGGTCTCAAGACTGCCTTTCTTCTTTGTTTAGATCATCAATTTCATGCTGCCTTTCCTTCATGTAAATTGTTTAGGTAGGAGGAATACCAGGGAAGTGGCGCAGAAGCATCTTGGAATTGAGTTAAATTGTTCCCAAGGGTCCAAATTGGTTTCTTGCTGTTTGGTGCAGTAATTTGTGCATCACACCGAAGGGCTAATGAACACTTCACTTTGGCACTTGGAAACAGACACATTCAGATCATGTTAATCAAACATAATTAACTTTCAAGGAAGGAGGCTGGAGAGCGGGCCAAAACAAATATACTGAAATAGAACAGGGATGAATATGAAGTCCGTACAGTTAAAACATGTACATGCATAGAATTACTATTCAGTTTATAAAAACCAAACAAATGAAAACAAAACCAGACAAAAAACTCCATCTAAATTTAGCGGTGTTGTTGACTAAAGGCCTCATCTGCATGCAGTAATGTGACCTGCATAGAAAGCAGGAAGGCCCCTGGCTACTTCGGGGCCTTGGCCAGCACCGAGGCTGAAGGAGAGAGGGCTCCCCTGGCCCAAGGAGACCATGTCCTATAGATGAAGGTTTTTTCTGAGCATTGAATTTTAAGAAGACTTCAGATTCTTATGTGGAATGACTAAACTGTGAGAGATTTAGTGTAGATGAGGAAAACTCCGAGAAGTGCAATGAATATTTTAAGATTAAAAAATTAAATATTAAAAATCTCTAAGGAATGTAAAGAGATTAGTCCAAAATGGCTAAATCCATGAAAAGAATAACCAGTTACACTGTGGTTCTGGGGTTTACGGCCTGCATATTTGGACCTGTTCTTTTCTCCAAATTCTTTTATCAGAACCTCCTGACTGCACTTTGAGTTGGTTCACTGACCCAAGGCCACAAGCTAAGAATCTGGTAGTTCTTTCACAGTGTGTTCTAAGTCCTGCCCATTGGTTGTTCCACCCATTGGTTTTCTTTTTTCTTTTCTTTTCTTTTTTTTCCCAAGCCGCGGCCCCATTTTATTTCACCCATTGGTTTTCTGCTCCTGCTGTACTTTTGAGTTTCCCTGGGAGTCTTTAAAGTACTATGCCTGGCCTCCACTTCCTGAGACTCTAATCAAGTTGGTCTGGGGTCAGACCCCCGCGTCAGCATCTTTTTAAAGCTCTCCAGGTGTTCCTAATGAACCTGGACCACCAATTTAGTCTCAATTTGGCTTTGATGATCCATTTCTCAATTTCTCTTGTTCCTCTGGCCTCCTGCTGGGACATTTACTTGTAATTAATATGTCTGATTTAATTCGTTCAATGAGAAGCAACCATCAGCTCTGTGTTATTAATCATGTCTAAGTGTGCATATACTTGATTTTTTTTTTTTTTTTAGTTAAGTTCGCAATCCTTTGGATATGTTTGGCATTCCATATTCATTGCCTGCAGAACTGCACATGTGTGTTTTCTTTTACTTTTTTTTAAATTATTATGAGGTACAAGTAAATATTTCTTACTTCATTGGCAAATAAATTATGGATTTCGATAGCTAATATTAAATGTTAGAAATTCACAATATCCAATAATTTAAACGTGGGAGTTCAGCTAAATTACTGATAAAACAAACTGAGAAAATATGAGTATTCTCTTGGGTGCATTTGCTTTTGCAGTAGGTATAGTTATAATGGCTTGCCAAAGGTGCTACCTGAAAGAAACAGAATAATGTGAGGCTGAACCTGGACGCGGTTTAGTTGGACTAATTCTAGGTCATTGGGGGTCGAGAGTGTCATAGCATACACATTTAACTCTTTCATGCTAGTGAGAATAGTTTTACTTTCTTTATTGCCCGAGAGCTGATGCCTATTGGAATTGTTGGATAGAATGTCACTACAGCCTTACAGGTGAATTTGTACAAGCCAGAACAAAATTTCTTGTCCCAAGAAACAAGATGAAGTAACTAAACTGTTAGTAAATTCCAGTGCCACCCAATAATAGGACTTTGTATTAATATAGCATCTTGCTTGAAGGAACTCAAAGCATTTTATAGGCTATGAAAGTTAATCAAGTTGGGGATTTTTCAACCATTGTGGGAGTGAGATCCAGGCCAACACACTTCTGAGCTGTCAAGCTGGCTTTCCTTATTTACACATGTGTACCCTGTTAATGTGCAGACTTCAAAAAAGCCCCAGCTCGTTGGCCTTGGAGACATTGGGCTATAAAGTGAACTTAAATTATTTCTGGATACTTGGCATAAGGAGTGAAACAATGTTTCAAATATTTTAACAAAGAAAACTGTTAAAAAATAATGAGAAAATTATATGCAGCTGTCTGGCATTAGTTTGTCACCATTGTTGCTGAAGTACATCCATTCTCATGCTTTCGTCCCCTCTAGTTAGTTATTGCAGGGATTGTTGTAGGGAGGGAGGGAAGGAGGGTCAGTCTATCTTTCCTTATTGACTTTTCTTGTTTCTCTCTATTCTAAATATCTATATTTTTCTTAATATTATTCTTAATTATAATATTCTTAATTTTAATATTGTAAACATTATTTTATCTGAGTTTTGCCTGCAAAACTTATACGCTCTTATATCATGTCCATGCCTGGTGCCTGTGGAGGCCAGAAGAGGTCATTGACATAGAATCCCCTCAAAGTGGAGTTACAGGTAGATGAGCCGCCTTGTGGATGCTAGGAACTAGACCTGGCTGGGTTCTCTGCTAGAGTAGCAACTGCTTTTGGCCATCATGCTCTCTCTCCAGCCCAAAATATGTATAATCATTTAGTAATAAAATGGACTGATTGAGGCAGGGTTTCTTGAGCATGGTAAGGTTAAGAAACTAGCAATAACTATCTTGCTATAATTACACTAAGTGGACCTTGGTTATTTTCACAACAATGAGGAATCATTTTATGGAGATGATTATATAATGAGATTCAAACATAAGCAGGAAACAGACCCCTGTGGAGACAGAAGTTTAGAATTTGAATTAATAGTAAGAATCAAGTAAATGACCCTTGTCATCAAAGATGGATGAACTAGATCTGCAAATCTGTGATTGTAGAAAGTTTCTTTCTTTGCTTAGGAAGTTTTATTCTTGCCACTTGATGGATTGTTTACTGTGGAACTAGATTTTTGTCTAGGCAAACACTACTCATTTCCTGTGGCCTAGGAACTTTAAATGCTTTGCATATAACACAGATTTTGTCATTTTTTAAAAATCTTATGTGCATAAGTGCATGTGTGTATGTACACAATAGGTATGCAGTGCCCACAGAGGCCTGAAAATGGTTTTGGATATCCTAGAGCTGAAATTACTGGTGGTTGCCATGTAGGTGCTAGAATTTGAGCTTGAGTCTTCTACAAGAGCAGCGAATGCTCTTAACTGTTGGGTCAAGTCTCCAACTTCTTGTATACTTTGCAGAGAAGCAGATGGAGCTGATTTTGGGGGTCTTCCTTACTGTAATGCAGTGAATCTTAAAAAAAATGTGATTTAAACCTGTTTAAACATACCTTGCCATTTCAAGTATGTTTTGGTGATTTAGGATGCTATTAGATAGGGCTGAAACCCTAACTTTTATGAAACCAGGCTACTGGTACTCTGTTCAGTGAGTTCTTACCTACCCTAATGCCCTGATGAATGTTCCTTATATTTTCTTCTCAAAGTTCCAATGTACTGTGTTTTGTTTATTTTTTTCTAAAATTGTATCTTATTGAAGATAAACTTTTTTTCATGCAATATAGTTTAATTATGGCATTACCTTTCCCAACTCCTCCAAATTCTTCGTGCCTCCCTTCTCATCAGGATCTAGCCTCTCTCTCTGTTTCTTCTTAGAAAACAAAGAGATGTCTAAGGGATACTGGTAAAATAAAATACAATAAGATAAAACAAAATCAAGCCAATTGGCATAGGACAAAACAAAAATCAGAAGGAAATGTGCCAATGAAAAATCAGAGGAAACACATAGAGACACAGTGACACACACATTTGCACACACAGGAATCCCATAAAAATATAAAACTGGAAGCCATAATATTAGGACCTATTAGGTTAAAAAGAAAACAAAGCAACCAAAACAAACAAAAATAAAAATCAAACACGCACACCAAAAGAGCCAAGGAACCCTGAATGATGCCCTTGAGTTTGTCTTCTCTTGGCCATCAATTACTGGATAAGGGTACCTTAAGAGTAGATTGTTTCCCTGGTGAGTCTCCCTTAGAGAAAACAAACTTTCATTTGCAAGAAGTTATCAGTTGGAGATAGCTTCTGGGTTAGGGATGGGAGCATATGTCTCCTTTTAGCTCTAGGACCCCATCTGGTGCAGACCCTGTGCAGACCGTGAGCTGCTGCCAGTCTCTATGAGTTCATATCCATGTTGGTCTTGTTTCACCATGCCCTCCATCCTCTCTAACTCTTAGACTCAGCTTCCTCTTCCTCAGGGTTCCCTGAGCCTGGAGGTAATCATTTTGATGGAGACAGAGTATTCTCCTTCTAATTCTTTTTCCACCTTTTCTTTTCCTGATCGAATAAAGGAGACAGGCTTAGGTAGTTACCAGTATGATTTTATTGTTTAGTTGTGGTTATAAAGTTACTTTTATCTAATTAGTAATATGGATTTTTAAAGATAAGAAAATAATAATATTTATAGAAAAAAACCAATAGCACAGTTGTGTGAATGTCAAAAAAGTTGATGAATTACTATTTGGATTTATTCTTTAATATATTGCTTTCTCTTTCTTATTTTTTAATTGAAGTTGCATATTATCTCATGCAAGTTTGATACATTACAACTCCTGGATTAGATGTCATTTATGAATAACAAACCATTATTTCTTCTATTCTACTTATAATAACCTGGTCTATTCTTAGAAGAATCAGGGAAATATTCCTTGTTTTTCTGGGGTTCAGATGAGAAATTCTGATTGAGAAATATTTTTGAAGTGGTTTTGCTAGAATAAACCAGTTGTGTTTGAGGCTAATCAGCCATGTGTACAAGGGGTGAAGCCCCAGCACCAAGAAGAGAAAGAGAAAATATCAAGGGGTAACAAGAAGTAACGAAGGGGCAAGGGGGTGGGCAGAGCAAGAGGCACAGTACCATGGTGAATCACTGTACTCCCTTGAGGACTCTGTGATATTAGTAATTACCACTTTTGAGTATACTGAAATACAAGTAGGTTTATATTCTGAAAGAGTTGTTTTCACAGTCCCTGTGGTTTCAAACCAGATCTGAGCTCAACTTCTGCTTGGTGACCCTGGGCAAGTCATGTAACTATGCTTAGTCTCTTAAAACTGCAACAATACATGGTTGGGTGTGAAGTTATCTACTGGAGCATAGTCAACCATTGACTAGACTCAAGGACGTGAAGTTGTAGGTGGATATTGGGCGGATTAAGGGGGAGTAAGGGCTGAAAATGATTTTCGCATTTTAAACACAATGTTTGCATTATAAAATTCTCAAAGAAGAAAAACTATTACAGTAAAAATCCAGTCGTAGCATTGACATTTCAAGGCTGACTATTGGACGTAAAGGATACTTGGTTGTTATGGGGAAAACAACATTATAGCATGACTAGCAAGTGCGATGAGATCACCAATTCCAGAACAAAGCAGGACCTTTGAAACAAACAAGGAACCTAAGGGAGTGTGGGCTTGTCTGTCCTCTTCAGAATGTGACCCCTTCCCTGCACAACTCCCATGTTTCACATTGCTGTGACTCTTTCCCAGCCTGCTGCAATCATGAGCTCATCATTCCAGGCTCTGAAATCTGTTTCTTCCAGGGAAGTGAAGCAAAGCCCTAAGCCAAGGTGGAATGATGTCCCTACATAGCAACCATGATGCATTTGAGTACAGGGGCTGGATGTGTAACAGTAAAACCACCCAAGTTCTTTCCTGGGATGAACCATGGAAAAGTTATTTCAGACATCCTTTCTGTCTGATTTTTCCATTCCTCTGCAGGACAACTCCTCCTCAGGTATACAGCTCTTTGTGCTAAATCTCTCCCTTATGGCCAGTCAGTCCACCATCTCAGAGAAACGAGTCTCAGGAAAGCAGCTATTTAGAACTTGTACAAAAGCAAATTAGCATTATTACCTACCCCAGGTGTGTTTGCTGTTTGAAGTTTTTATTGCCAGCTTTGGAATTCTGCCCCTATTAAAGAGATTACAGAAGATTCTAAAATTGTCTGGAAAAGGGCTCAGGTGGGGAGATTCTTATAGACAAAATTCTAAAAGAAGTTTAATTTCCATTCTTAGGGCCCATGGGTTCTCTTAGTCTATCCTCAGTCCTCAAGGCTGATGATTCCTTGTTCCCCAAACTATATTCTGTGCTAGGAACCCTTTATTATTGGTTGACTTCCCGAGTTCAGTTTGAGAAACACAATTATGTCTGGCTTATATTAGGCACTTAATTCCTGTTGAACAATGTTGTTAGATGGTGGTATGCACAGGAGCCTCTGTCTGTTATGGCTAAACTGCCACTATGTCCTTGGATTTGCAGCTGATCCCTACCCTTTCTGGGCTTTCAGAGGTTCAGAGTTCAAAGTCTGCTCAGTTCTATGAGGTAATACATTCTGCCATTATCTATTGTATATCTAAGTATAGATTACAGAAAAAGAATACAAAGGAGAGACCAAGTGACTTTCAGACATTTTCTTTGGACAGTTTAAGACTTTGTCAAGCTTGGCTCATGTGGTCTGGTCTTCTGGAGGCCAGGCCTAATAGCTTTTAGGACAAAGTACGAAATGCCTCTTTCAACAGGGCTACATGGTAGAAGGGCCCCTTGAGAGTTCCTATTGCAGGCTGCTAGCATTTCGTTTTGATGTTATTGCTGCTGTTCTGGGTTTTAAATATTTTAATGAAATTTTTATTGTATTTGTGGACTGGCTTTTAGCAAAGGCTGCAGTTTTAAATATTCTAATAAATGAATGGGGAACACAAATAAAGAGAATCAAAAATGGGAGTGAGGTAGCTAGCACAGATGATCATGTAGACTATAGAACTTATCACAGTCTGACGTTTCTGAAAAGCAGGTGATGGAGAAATGGGCGATACTTCTTTTTTTTTTCCCCAGACTTGGGAATAACCACAAAATTGCTGCCCATTCCCAGCTAACAGGGTATTAAATTGCCTTTTAAAAAGTATATTATTTTTGCAAATATAATAGATTTGCTGTGTTTCAGAATTCTGCCTGATTATATAATATGCAAAGAAGATAAAGGAAGTAATGACTAACTTAAACAGTTTGGCCTTACTTACATATCTTCTGCCCCTTGCAGATAAATTGTGAGGCCCCATGCACAAACGGTAGACATTGATAACTGGAAAAAAAAAAAAGCCTGGATATCTAAACCTGTGGATTAATGTCCCCTGGGAGCCATGATGGTTATTTTGTGAAATAGTAAACTATTTCATCCCACTCCTGGTTTCTTCTGGTTTTGAGGATTTATGGCCTTTCCATAAAGCAAGCTAACAACAACAACAACAACAGCTTATATAATCTAGATGGATACTATGTTTTAAATCCATTTTCTTTTCTTATCAGGTGAAGCAGAGATAGAGGGGGCAGAGGCAAACAAGGAATGTGAGAGCAGGTTTCCAGAGAAAGCTGCTTTTTGTTTCCAGAAAACATTATGAGGAAAATGGTGGGAAGGCAAGTGGTCAGGTATCTAGACAAGGGAGAGTCAGGGCTGGGGAGGGGTGGGGGAGGGAGCAACCCTATAAAATATCCAAGCCAGCGTCTGCTTACCAGACTTCCAGATTCAGGCTTCTCCCATTCTGAATGTATAAAGCTGTTACTTTCCCTTTCTTCACAGATTGGTCTTCTGTCTTTCCTAGTTCTTGCCAGGGAACAAGCTCAGCAATCCCCTAGACAACCACCAGCACCCTGTTACAGTGGCGCCTCTCTCTCTCTCTCTCTCTCTCCTTCTCTCCCTCCCTCCCACCCCTACTCCTAAACCCTGAAAGACAAAATGGAAAGTTCTGACCAGTAAATACCAATCACTTCCCAGTTTGTCCTTAGATTGATTCCTGGCCCTTTTCAGGCTATGCCTGGTCCAATGTGTTCAGTCAGAGATGTATAAACAAGAAATATGAGTGATAGAAGACATGAAAAACATCTCTTTGGTCCCTCTCTATCTCAGGTCTCATCTCCAGCAGTGTCTCTAGCTTTCAAATATGTCATGTGCTGATGATCATCCTCACACTCTACTGCTCAGCTTGCTTAGATCCAGCTGGATTTGGGATCTGGCACTATCCCTCCAGCCCCTTTTCCTGTTTGTTTTAAAAGAAACCCTAACATATTATTTTCTGATTAAGCATATTACATGACCATTATGGAAAAAAACAAGTGGAAACACCATAAAACTATAAAAAGAAAAGTGTTGAATTGCAAGAGAGCCTAACATCCAGCAATAACCATAATCAACATATTAGTGTACTTCCTTCCTGTGTGTGTCTGCTATGAATAGCTATAAACTGGAAATGCTTTTGGAAACATCTACTTGCTGCTATTAGTGGCTTCTTGCCTATGATTTGCATATGAGTTTCTGTGATAAGAGTGAAATGCTGTCAGAATATTACTCCAGTTTTCAAGATGATGACCATGAAGGCCAAGATAGAGCAAACCATGGATATGGGCCCCAGATTTTTTCTCTCAACTATGCATACCCCCAAAATAACCAGGTAGCCAGCCAGCCAGCTGACCAACCAGACAAACCACCAGCCAACTAACCAGTCAACCAACCAACCAACCAACCAACCAACCAACCAACCAACCAACCCACCAACCCACCAACCATTCAACCAATCAACCAACAAAACAGCTGTTATCTTAAAAGCTATCTCCAGAATATCTTTGGAAGTCATCTCATTTTGTGGTTTTCCATGGTAGTAAATAGATAACGAGCAGCTTCAAAATATTATTATGTGTGTTCATGTGCATGCATGAGTGTGTGTGTGTGTGTCTGTGTGTGTGTGTGTGTGTCTGTGTGTTTCCCAAAGGAAAGCAAACATCTGCACTACTTAAAGAGGACTAAAATCAAGTATGTTCAGAATCAAAGTACCTGCAAATTTTGTGTTATGTGGTACCTTTCTTCTGATGAATGGGTACTGTTTAACTCACTATTTCTTCATCTTGTGAGCAAGTGTGGAATTGCACTTAAGCCTGCTCTGTAAGTGGGGAATCTGAGGCCAGTGAGGGAGTAATGGAACCCAAACCACCAATCCAACACCTTCAGACTTTGACTTCCTGACTCTGAGAAAGTTAGTATTTCTCATGTGTAGCATTAAGTCTCACTCTCACAGATTCTAATTCCAGAAGTTCTAGGATGGAGGTGGGTGATTTGTATTTTCTGCAGGTTATCTGGTGTCAGCTCTAAGAACTATTGCTGTGAGACCTAGATGTAGTCATATTGACTTGTATAATTGCTGAGCCTTGTGGTATGTGGTGCATGATAATCTTCATGAAACCGAGTGTTTCAACTGTAAGTCTTAGGGTAGTTGTATGGGGAGACATCCTTGGCTGTGAGTGTTCTTTCTCCTGCTCCCATTTAGTACATGCACAGTTTCCCATGCTTGTTGCCTTGTCCTATTAGACATCTTTCATCTCTTGAAAACAGAAGTAGGCTTGTGATGACTGAGAGTTGTGAGCCAGGCGACAGGGAGAAGACAAAAGTCCTGGGTCTTCCAATTTCTGGATGGACCCTGCTGGTTTTGGTGCCATAAGAATTCCCACTGTGTCCCATTTTGGTTTGTCTTCTCTGTCAACACGAGTTAATTATAAAAGAACATTTAAAATATCAGGCTCCTCTCCTTTCTACCATTTAACTCTATCTAGTTCCAGCCATAATTTATTTGGTAGCTTTATGAACAGTAAATACTAAATATGTTATTGGATCAAAGTATATGTTACGTATCTACTTCTTCAAAACAACAGACCCAATACTGAGTGTCTCAGAAAAATATGCATTTATTATCCTATGGTTTCATTAAATTAGGGATCTGGGAGGAGGTTGGCCAGGTGTTCTAGGGAGGGTCTTTTGTGAGGCTGTAGTTTAGTCGCTGTCCGGGGCTTTGGTTTGTCCTGAAAATCACCTTATAAAGTGGCTTATATAGCCATGGGTCATATCCTCACTTGCTATTGTTTGGAGTCTCAGTCCTCTCCCTTGTAAGATTCTCCATAAGCCTGCCTACTCCAATGTCTTTTTTTTATTATTATTATTTATTTTATTTTATTTTTTAATTTACATTCCAAATCACTTCCCCTTTCCCGTTTCTTTATGGCCTGCTTTCCTCCATAGTGGATGCTACAAACAAAAGAGATGAGAAGGGAGATGTTCCCTAGTCTCCAGCCAGTGTTCTGTCACCTGTCATTCTATTCGCTGCAAGTGAATCACAGATAAGATCTACACTTAAATGGGAGTTGGCCTCCACTTTTTAAAGTGCATAATAGCAAAGATTTATGGATAAATTTCAAAAGTACTCTACTGGTTAACTCTTAAATATGTCACCTTTTCCAGATATCAGAGTTAGATACTAATGAGGCTTCACACTGTTTAGTACAGTCTGGGGTTATTTCTGACTTACTGACTTTAAAATAGGAAGGGGCAATTTTGTGTCTGGTTGGTTTGTTGTAAATACCCATCCATGACCGTGATACATAACCATCCTTTCTGGTTCCATACTGTAGCCACACAGCAGTCACCTAGTTTCTGTTCCCAGCAAGAGGTTTTATTCACAGGGTTTCTCCCATCTCCATCCCCAGTCAGGCATTGGTTCCTCTGGTTTTCTGAAAAAAAAAAGTTTTTTCTTAATATTTCTTCCTGTCAGTCCCATTCTTTGTCCTCAGATCAGTCTCAAGGAGAAGCAGAGCAAGAATGGGAATGATATTTATAAGGAGGAGGAAAATCTTTTTTCTGCCTGTGTATTCAGGAGTTGTGATACCCACTATATCCTAGCAACAGTTTAGGAGGTGAGGTGATGCTTTGGGAGAATCAAAGCAAGTCTGACAGCAGCATCACGGCTGTTGAAAAGGCCTTTGAAAGATGACAAAACTGCCAATTATATGTCTTTGAATTGGATTCCATGCAAGCCCTTCTTGGAGGAATCCCATTTGCTGGGGGTCTGGGCAGCAACCGTGAGGAAGGAAGGAAGGAAGCCGGGAACACAGACTGCCAAGTGCGCAGAGCAGTTCCGTTGGCAAAGAATGATGTCTGTTTCTCAGGTTAGGTCACTGAAATGTGGGAAGGAGAAACATAGGATCATAGTTTTGTCAGACTTCTTAGAACATCAAGCTACAGAGGTTCATAAAACACCCATGAAAACTGTCACTGTTCAGCAGTAAAGCAAAACAGGAAGCTTCTTTATGTAAGTTTCAGTTGGCAAAGGTGGAGAAGGACCATTTTCTAAACTTGTCCAAGGAAGACCTGCTTCTATAAGACCCTTGGAATAAAGATCCAATCATTACTAGGAGTATAGGCTCAGTGCTGCTAATATCAAGTGACAAGTTTTTCTTGTGTGTGTGTGTGTGTGTGTGTGTGTGTGTGTGTGTGTGTGTGTGTGTGGTTAGGGGGAGCAGAACATACACACATCTGTTGTGGAGGCCAGAGAACAATGCTGCAAGCTTTTCTCTGTGGCTTTACTCCATATGTTTTGAGATAAAGTCTCACTGGTTAAGCTAGGCTGTATGGCCAGGGATCACCCAAGATTTACCTGTCTCCACCTTCCAATTCTGGGATCACAGGCACATGCAGCCATGCCTGGCTTTTGTGTGGGTACTCGGGATTTGAACTCACATCTTCTTGCCCACATAGCAAGCACTGAGCATCTCTCCAACCCAAAGTGACACATTTTGTTATGTCTTCCTAAGCACATGGGTTGACTTTTCTTGATTATTGTTCCTATTTTTAAGGGCAGGTTGCACTGTACTCTTTTATTATATAGCATTTCCCTCTGCACGGTTATGACAGGCATCAGAACAACAATGGGTAACATCAATGTCTTATCTAACTATCCAAGGACCTGGAAAGGCAGCCCTGTTATTAATGGCAAAAGTCTTTGAGATTTAGGAGAGTTGTCTTTCCCAAGGTCACAAAGCTACAGGGTGGCCACCCAGGACCGGGACTGAGAGCTGTCATCGTCTGGCACCCTGTGTACCTTGCTTTGACTTATCATAATAGAGTTTGTACTCAGAAAGTCATAAGAATTCCCACTTTTGTTCTGTGGCTCTGAGGTTCTCTGAAAAGCAATGAAATGACCTTATCTTAATCTACAAAATGGGCTCATAGCTGGATTGATGGAATCAAATGAGATATGTTAAAACATTTTTTATACTAGAGCCTAATTTGTATACGAGCCATCACACTCTCTTCTCCTTTAGAACTGTTTAAAGAGTGGGGTTGCTCTAGTGAATGCTAATAGGCTCAGCTCTCCTATGACAGAGGCCCAATGCAGCTTTATTTCCACATGTGCCTTGTGAGAAGGCAGCACAAAGCCTCCAGCTGTGGGACATGGAAGGTACCCTGACCAGCACTGCATTTGCTGGCTCCTTGATCGTCAACAGTCCAGGTTCTAGAACTGTAAGCAACAAGTTTCTGTTTCGTATAAATGATCATTTTATCATAAACCAAGCAGACTGTGACACATTTCAACCAGCTAGTCAACATGTAGCATGTGCTGGTTGTGTTTGGTGCATTGCAATGAGAATGTCTGGTTGAGTTGGTGGTAATGGGATTTCTACCTAGTGTCCTGATGCTATTTCTTGAGAACTGGAGAGTAACACGGATGAGGGATGATTAGAATGGGCATAACAGAAAGGTATTATTGTTTGCCTGAGTCCTGTGCACTCTCACACTTTTAGAGTTGAGCCAATGATCACTTTTCTAAAATATGAGAAGTGGCCTGTTTTGAGTATTAAAATCTGTGAGGGATAAAGAAAAATGCTTTATTATAATTATTTAGTGCAAAATAATGACCCTGAGTTTCAATTACAAAACAGGGGGCAAGCTCTTTTCCCCATAGAACTTCAGGTAGGAAAGAACAGTATACAGTGAAGTAATTGAATAAATAACAAGAAACATTTATAAGATAAAGTTTTTCTTTATAGAGAGAAGGTCTTGAATGTAAATGTGAAATATTTATCTTCTTGCTACTTACCATCGTTGGCTTTAAATGTGCCTGTCTTGTACATTAATAATAAAGAGGACAGCAGAACATCATCATTCTTACGATGACTATACAAATTTATAATCATCTATCATTTCTAGGTGCTTACTTTCATTTATTAGTTTTCTAAGCATCAATATTAAACTTGTTCTCATTTAATGGTTTCTAGAATTCTGCAAGGCAGAGGTGAACTTTCACTGAGGATGAACTATGGTTGCAGTTGGTAAAAGACTAAGGTCTGAAGCTTATTTTGATGTCCTACTTACAGAAAGCCCCTTAGTCTAAACCTTTCTCCTCCCTCGTGTGCTTCAGAAGACAATGGAGTTGAAATGAACAAGGGTGTGTAAAGGAGCTGTGATTAGCACCCAGCCAGCCTGTTCTTTCCAGCCCTTTCATCGCATTCTCATGCTTTTCACACTTGGTCCCTCCCTGAAGCACTGGATTATCTGGTAAATTGCTCTTGCTGCTTCTGCTTTACCTTCTGCATCTCAGCTTTGGAAACGATTTGGAAATGCCTAAAGCATTTGTTTTTTTGTTTGTTTGTTTGTTTTTTTCTCAGCCCACTAGATTTGCATTGGCATCACTATCTAAACATCTTATCCCCTAGTCGACAACACTGTCCTGGAGTCATAACCTCAATGTTCAGGGAGGTGACCAGTTCCTATCAAGCTGGAGGAAAGAAAGGAGGAAGACCTTTCATGTACAGTTTCACACATGTAATTTGGTTCACACATCTTTACTTTCCTCCAAATTGTTTGTAGTCTGTAGTCACCTGAATTTATTTTCAAAGCTGGAGTAGGTGGTGGGACAGAGAACCATGTCTCCACGAAGAATGTTTGAATGCTGATGCTCCCATAACCATCCAGAGAGTTGTAAATACAGTTTAAGAGAGACTAAGAAAAGACATGAGCATAGGAAAGAACACAGCCAATAAAACAGGGGACCAGAGAAATCTTTGCTCATGTCCTTATGTCCCCTTTTAATTTTATTCACCACTGGCTGACTTCCAGCTATTACTGCCTATTTTAAAACCAACCAGCAATCATAAAGCAAATGAACAAAGCAAGGAGGGATATACCCTGTGTGCATCTAAGAAGTCATCAACTTCATCTGCATCGCATGGACTCTTGGTGTGACTCCAGACACAGAGCTCTGCTCCAAACCTGTTTAATAATCACTCTTAGGAGGTAAGGCCAGGGATCTGGAGTTATAACATATCTCCTGATCAATCACACCAATGTTTGAAGAAAGCAGGTGAGCGAGACTATCAGGTGGCCCCTGATGAGAAGTGGAAAGACGATGATATAAATACTGGATTCTCGCCCCAGAGTTTTAGAACTGGCCTTACCACAGAACAGAAAATACTTGTTCTTTGTTCATTCCACCAGTTAAAACCAAGTACCATAATCTAGTTTGCTTATAAATAATAGAGCCTCACTTCTTATACCTCCAGGTGACCTAGCCTCCAAGATGAAGATGTGCATAGAGTTTCTGTTTGGTGAGGGCCTATCTTCTTGTTCATATATGGTGGCATTGCACCATGTGCTCACGTCTTGAGTTCATAGCCATAGGGATTAGGAATTTGAAGGGACATACCCTTCAGTCCCATCCATGACTCTAAGATGGTTGTGGGTGAGTGACTATACCACATATTGTACCAATCACTGCAAACAGAAAAAAAAATCCTCCTGTTCTATGGTGTGTGCATTAGAAAGTTGGCTCAGAGAACTGGTTTAAAAGCCTTTTAAATACAGAGTAAAAAGACTAATATTTTGAGGAGACAGGGTGACTTTTGTATGCTTCTTAATGCATATGTACAGCTTTGAATGGATTTCTTATAGAGCTCAAGAACAGAAGATTAAGAAATTAAGGATCATGATGCTTAAAATAGATAGCACTATTTTTTTTTCCCTCACTCGAAGCAAAGCAATCTGCCAGGCAGGTGAGGTTTCTGAGATGGTGACAATGAAATATCCAAGAGCCTGGGATGCTGTTCCTCTGCCAGTAAATATCCAAATGCACTTTTGATGAATATTTTAAAATTTACCTAGCAACATGTAGACAAGCAGAACTGGGGGGAATAATCTTCAGATGCCCTTCTCTGTTTAGACTGCTCCAAGGATGTCCAGCATGGAGGACTGTCTTGAACGTAACACTGTTCTTCATGTGCAGAATCAGGCCAGCACCCAACTCAATGCTTTCTTTTTAAGGTCGACGATTTTCCTTTGTTTTTGAAATCAGCAACGGCTCTGAAGGGAAAAAAATTCATACTGGGTATTTTTAAAATCTGTATAATTGCTTTCTTCTCTCATCAGATTAGGTTATTTTTTCTTCTCTTTGCTATAAATGCCATTACATCATAATCAGAGAAAGGGGTTAAATCTAGCTGAGGCTTTCACAAGAGTAGTGTGCCCAGCTGAAAATAGCATAATTGTGGCTACATATATGTTGGGCCACTGACCAGAAATATATGGCAATTCTCTGTTTCTTAGGAAGAACTGTGTTCACACTTAGACGTCCTGCCATATAGTTTGTTAATATACTTGTGACTGGTGCTGTATTTATCTTCCTTTCTTGTGCCTCCATTATATTTATCTCCACAATTTATCTATCATATTGTAAAGTTTGTAAGGGTGACAGCTCTCTGACATGTCAACATTCTCATCTGTGCCCTACAAGTAGCAATGGGTAGTACCTGTTCGGAAGGGATAAATCACATAGCCTGCCTTATATATAGATTATCTATATGGTTTGACCTGGAGGATGCTTTGTTAGTTGCACTCTCTCTCCTATGTCAGACATACAAGAAAATCAACTTAAAGGAGAAAGGGGTTATTTTACTCCTGGCTTTGGAGGTTTCAGTAGGGAAGTCATGGGGAGTAGAGCAAGTCACAGCCTGAGGGTCAGTAAGGAGAGGGTGAATGCTGTGCTGGCTGTCCTCTCAGTCTTCCTCTTTACTCCATCTGGGTCCTCAGAATATGGAAGGGTGCCAATGCTCATTTAGAGCAGGTCTTTGCTCTTCATTAGTCTTCTTGAGCAATACCCTCACAGACACACCCCACATGTCCTCTATGAATCTCCCAGATGCTTCTTAATCCAGTCCAGTTAAGGATCCTTTGTTCCCACCACAGATGCCAAGTCCACTACTCTCTGCAACTCCTCAAACATTTTTTGATCATATTAAATTCCTTCCCTGTTTTTAAGGTTAATTTTCTTTTCATTAGAAAGAATCTGTTAAATTTTACACAGGACTCTAGAACGGAGGACAAGGGATAGGGGACAGGGACACGTGTATTTTGAGTGGAGGCAGCAACTTGTGGAAGAAGTTTGGAGAATACTGTTGGTGAGGATAGACCTGTCTATCCTGAGGGCACCTTGGGAAATGCTCCTGGAAGCAGTAAGATTGTAACAAAGGAGTATAGTTTGCATTTTTCCTAACATTCCCAAGATGAGAAAGGGGAATGAGAATAGAAAATCTTGTCTGTTTGCTTCTATAATTCCATATGAGGTATTTAGACATGCCAATGTGCTATACTGTCCCCCAAGAGCTAGCTCTCTTCTGTGTGCAACCCGAACCACTGCAGTCAGCAGAAGCAAAGACAGCTGCAGTCTTGCTGGGTGAGGAATAACCTGTGAGGATATTCATCCTTTCGAAGATCAGCAAGAATTGTTCATTGTGTACAGAAATGAGTTTCCAAAAGACAGTCACTTCACTTACAATACTTCCAAAGATTTTAGCAGAACGGAAAACCAGAGTGTGGTCCTGGGGGCCACAGCGTTCTCTACAGAGGAAGCCCTGACCACTCTCCCAGCAGTGTGCCCCAGGATTCCTCCCTACTGTGGGCCCCACACCCAAGCCATTCTTCAGAGCCTCTTCCATAGCTAACAAAGGATGTAGATATAAAGAGTTGGCGGTAATTGCTTCTGATTTTGTCCTTTGAAATCCCTAATTGGGAGTGTCTGGTGTCAAATGAAGTAGGTGATTTTATACAGCACATTCCAGGAAAGACATGTCAATAAAAGATACCTTGGCTTTTGGCAAAGGACACAATATTTTTATGAGCTTTTCTGATTCAAGGTAGACATTTCTTTGAATGTAGAAATCAAAAGCTGCTTGAAAGACAGCCCAGTTACTTCTTGTGGAACTATAAAGGGGCAGGTAAGAGAATGAGACAGAGTGGGGCGGAGGACTCTGGTTACAGCTGCTGTGTTTCAGGGTCTGTCAGCACTTCCATTACTGAAGCCTCAAGGGGCTGTAATTTAATGTAACTATAAAAATTTACTCTCTGAATTTAAAGTTATTGCCTTGCTACTTACTTTGCTGATATTTTGCATTTTTTTTTTGAGGAGAGAAAAGGATGCATTTTTATTCCTGTGTTAAAATTAGAAGAGAAACAGAAAGTTTACTTTATTTTTTTTTCTATTTTTGATAGTCCCTTGAAATAAAATAATATAATATGTGCTCTGATTTACACGATTTTTCTTCTATTTCCATGGCACTTATTTTTACGTATTGTCTTAAACCGTATCCTCATTTTTGCCTTCTAGAATGTATGTGAGCATGAAATCTATTGTCATTTACATTATTGCTCTCTTTCTAGCTATTACTCTGTACTAAACAAACATTTGCTACTATCTGTAAGTATGATGCTTTGGGCTCAGCCAAAGAAAGATGAATAAAACATTTTCTATATATTAATGAACCTCTTTTGGAGGACAAACATCCAGCTTATCTTATGTTCTTATGTTTGAGTATAGTCTCCCCCTCTGCCCAGAGAACCAACTGACCTCATATGCATAAATACCCTTACATGTAAAACACAGAACAATGTCATGAATCTCACAAATCTTCAAAAATAGTGACCATTTTTTGATGTCCATTTTCTCCCTTTGACCTGCCTTCCCTTTTCCCTAGTTGAGACCCACAAAGCAACCTGTCCTAGGGGATATTGGGTAATGGTTCTTCAAAGCTGTTCACTCTCTAACCCCTGGTATCTGTGAATGTGTTACCTTATATGGGAAAGAGACATGGAGCTGCAGAGGAGATTCAGGGTGCTGATTTGCCAACTTTAGAAAAGGACTTCCTTGCTTGGTGTGTGTGAGTCCGGTGCAATCATGAGGGGCTGCAAACTCAAAAGAGAAGGTCAATGGAGTAAGTGTAGCAAAGGGACTTGCCCTCTCCTGCTGGCATTGAGAGAGGAAGAAGGGACTGCATGCCCAGGAAAGTGGATACTGTCTAGAAGCTAGGAAGGTCAAGGAAGTGAATTCTCCCCATTACCCTTAACATCTCAAGTTTAAACCAAAAAAAAAAAATTATATTGGATTTCTGATGTCTTATATTTTGAAGTAATTAATTTATTTTGTTTTAAGACCTAAGTTTCTGGTAACATGAACACCAGCAACATTAAACTAATATACAAAGTAGTCACAGAGTATATTACTCAGTTTCCTTCCTACAGATGGATTATTTAACCAAGGAGAGTCAAATACATGCTTCTATACTCTCAATAATAAACAGTGTCTTGACAAGGTTATTAATTTTAAAACTTCCAAGCTAGGAAGCATTGCTCTCTAAAATCCTATGTGATAACAGAAAAAGGATTCATAGATTGTTCCTGCTGCATTCAAGTGTGGCTGCTCAGAGAAAGACAAGTTTGAATTGGAGAAAGTGCGGCTGTTTGAATTGCAAGTTGCTTTTTTTTCCATAAGATGGTATTTTAAATTGAATGAGTGACTGACAGACTACGGTTATACAATTTTAGGTATTTGGTAGACATTTTCTCAAAAATTAACAACAAAATGAACCTGTCGCTGTAAGAGAAGAGTGAACATTTGTCACCAATGATAACACTCACATTCTTGGGTAAGGAATCCAATTTTGGAAACCCTGTATTTGCCACCATCAACTTAACCATTTCCCAGGTCATAAGGACTCTCATACTATGAATGTAACTTTCTGGTATTATATAAGGCTTGTTTTGCCAATATTTAAAAGGTCTCACAGCCCCAGCAAATGAATAAATATTCTCTAAGTTGCCAGTCAGAGCTTCCTCAAAATCATTTATGAGTCAAAGATCCATGAAAGTGTGAAACAGATCAATAGACTTTAATGCAACAGCAGATAGATTTTGTGTTGATGTGAATTCTGATTCTGTATTGCAGCTAGCATTTAAGATACTGCTGCTTGCTGAGTTTGATAGTGTCAAATCATTTCTAGTAGTTTGCAAAAGCTATTAAAATTCTCTTTTCTTTCCCAAGGACAAAAATCTATGGGAGGCTGGATTTTCTTCACATACTTCAAAATGTATCGCAACAGATTGGATGCAGAAACAGGTATGAGAATCCAACTGTTTCTCATGAAGTCAGACATCTATGTAATTTGCAAAGACGCAAAATGATGCCAGTCTTCTTCTGCATTTTTATTTTGTCATTTCTAATGAAATACTTCAGTTATATTAATGCATAAGCAACTTATTATTTTTACATAATAAATATCTAAGTGTTCCTTAATTAAAATTTCCAATGTAGTAGATATTAATAGACAGGGCTCACAGGCACATCAGCTTTCTAGAGTACCCAATAAACTTTAAAGACCAAAAGAGAAGCCAGAGGACAAAAGGTAAGGCAGTAGATGGACATAGTTACAGACTTTGGTGGAAGGGGAAAAAGTAATGTCTGTAACCTGTGCCTGACATAGCTTTCATGGTGTAGTCATGTCAACAGTGTCTTGCTCCTTACAGTGGGAAAGTTCAGAAAGTGGAGTGACTAGATTGGTTAGAGTGGATGCAAACAGGAGATCTCATTTACTGTTAGTAGAACTCTGGGTGTCTTTGCTGGTACCAACTAATTGGCACTCTCTAACTTTATTGAAGGTGCATTTCATCACCCAGTAATTGACCATCTTCTCAATTCCTCAGAAGGAGTGCTCTAAGTTGAATGGACAAGGATGCCATAGCTGGACTACTTTGTAATTGCAAAACAAACTAAACCCTGGATGGTAGATAATTAGAAGATGACACCTGTAGTGGTTTGAATATGTATGACCCATGGCAAGTGACACTATTAGGAGGTGTGGCCTTGTTTGGGGAAGTGTATCATTGTGGGAGAAGGCTTTGAAGTTCTGCCCAGTGTGAAAAAGTCAGTCTTCTCCCTGATGCAGTCAAATCAAGGCATAGAACTCTCAGCTCCTCTAGTGCCATGCCTGTCTGGATGCTGCCATGCTCTCGCCTTGATGATAATGGACCAAACTTCTGAACCTTAAGCAAGCCCCAATTAAATGTTGTCCTTTGTAAGAGTTGCCTTGGTCACAGTGTCTCTTCCCAGCAATTGAAACCCTAACAAAGACAACACCTTTCACAGAACAGAATCTCATATAACTGTTAAAGAAACAACAGTTCTTTAAATGTATGTTGACCATTAAAAACATATTGAGTAAAATGAAAATTTTAGTGTGTGTAGTACAATATCATTTATAGAAAATTTGAAAGCTAATTCATAAAACATGTGATCTATGGTTGAACTGCATAAAATTTAATTTAACTCTAGGTACATACAGAACCAAGTATCAGAAAAAAAAATTTTTTTGTTTGATTTTTCGAGACAGGGTTTCTCTGTATAGCCCTGGCTGTCCTGGAACTCACTCTGTAGACCAGGCTAACCTTGAACTCAGAAACCCACCTGCCTCTGTCTCCCAAGTGCTGGGATTAAAGGCATGCACCACCACTGCCAGGCCAGAATTCAAACTAAGTATAGAGAGTTTTGAGGGAGAAAAAGCTTTCATGAGCTCTCCTTTGGATAAAGAGACTGTCTATACAACAAGGAGGGACTTCAACTTTATCTGTAATATTTCATTTCTTTTATGAAATGAAAAGGACAAAATGCCAGAGCTGTAGATTCTAAATGGTGGATCTTGATGTCTGCTTCACTAATACTTGTTAAGGATAAAAGAATTTTTTTAAAAAAGCTATTGGAATTGTTCAAAAG
The DNA here is from genome assembly GCA_036184795.1 of Tokudaia tokunoshimensis. NCBI lineage: Eukaryota > Metazoa > Chordata > Mammalia > Rodentia > Muridae > Tokudaia > Tokudaia tokunoshimensis. The sequence continues at coordinate 22,520,805 of BTHU01000004.1, read as the reverse complement.
AAGATGCAATAAGTCAGAAGGCAGGATGCAGCCTACTGCTCACTGTGCTCAAGGATAGGGAGAGACTATTTAAACTTCTCTTGGGTAGCCTCTGGGAAACCCTGTGCCTTTAACCAAAGCAGTGACTGGACTATGATTCACTCCAGATGGAGGGGAACTAACAGATGGTCCATAGGTTTGTATATGGAGCTCTAAACACCCCAATACATAACCAAGTCCAACAGAGGTTGGACCTTGGCAAAGCAATATTTTTGTCTAACAGAATCTACACTTCAGCAGGGCTGAAAATAGAGATTATTATCCTCTTAAGAGAATGTCATTTGGATAATTTCCCCAGCACCATGGAAGTTAGAATGACCCATTAGAATAGACTTAAAATGTATGAATTATTAGCTGAAAGGAAGCATAAAACTTAATGCATAACAACCATCATTTCTGAGATTTTTTAAATTGGATCTCTTTTAAATTGCTTTCAAAACATGGTTTTTAGTTGGAGAGTTACACGTAGAAAATAAATGACACCATACCTATGCATCTTAGTATTGTAAGCAAATATAATGTGAAGAATTTGGTATAAAGGAGAGAAGAGATGATCTAAACAAACAGAAGAAAGAAAGTTCTAGTCCTCATGGCTAGCCAGTGCTCAAATCCATGAAATTATGATTGAAGAAGGTATAGGAAGGGGCCTGTGTGGGTCTTGTTGGTGGTTAAAGGAGGGAGCTCTCTAGTTGCTGCAGAGGGACTGAGCAAGGAGATGACATGACTCTAGATAGGGAATGGCCAATTGGGTAGATACATCTCAGAGGCTGGAAAAGCAAGATGATCTGATTTGCCTGTTTGCCAGATGGCTTTCTCTGGAACTTGTGTTTTTCTGATGAGTTTGGAGGTTAATGTGGAAGAATGGATTGAGCTAGTGATGGAGAGTGACTCATGGCAGAGGCTTGACTCTTGCAAGAGAAAGAGCATGAGTTGGGAAATATGAGCAGTGTGAAATATAGCAGGTGATGGCTAAATAGCTCGGGGTTGGTTATTGTTACTAGAGGGTGTGAGGCAGTCTTCTTCTATTTATAGCACACTGTTCCTAGTTTGTTCAACTCCCATCTCTGTCTTAAAACCTCAGTGCGGCATCAGGCTGAAGAACAGCTTGTCTGGGTGAAGTTGCTTAGGGGGGGTTCTCACAGAACTTCAAATTATTAACATTTCACTGACATTTTCTCAGGAAAGGGACAGGGCTGTATATAGCCAACTGTTAGAAGGTGACACTGAGCTGAGCTCAGAGGGAGTCCCTGGATACTTTGGGGTTGATTTATCTAGATTACATCCTTGCTAAAGTGGGGATATCTCTAAGTTTCTGTCCTTTTCTCAATGCTCCATGTCAAGACAGTCCCCCAAAAAGTCACTTTGTAATTTATCAGATGGACCTTTGGTTATTCCTATTTTCTAATTAGTTCAATCATTTTCTTACTTAATGTGTGCTGAGTATCAGACTAGGTGCAGTTAAAAAACAAAACTTGTCCTCAAGTGAAAGAAAAAATGAAAGTCTACAAATGGTAACTAGACAAATGCCATGTGCCGTGTTGATCAAGAGCAAAGAGTTGTCAAAGGAAGATGTTCAGTGGTCTATTATGAGCAGAGGCAACGATAATGTTTGAGAGATTTATAATAGAGGCTACAGGACAAAGGTATGCAACTGACCAGGTTTATGATGCTCTTAAATATTTGTTCAACATTTGTTTACTGGCGAGAATAAGCCCCACATAATCCTCTTCTCTATTGCCCTGAGTGAGTCACACAGCTCTGGCCCCAAGCTTGCATGCCCTATTTAGCAGAATAAAAGCTCTGTAGTTACCTGAGCCTGCTGTGCTCCTTGAAGACAGTCTAGCTGTGGTATTCACACGAATTCCTGGCACTCCTCCCCGCTACTAAGTGACTTTATTAAATTATTCCTCCTTAGCACCTACAGTGCTGTTTCTGAACGGAGTCCTAGTAAACACAGTTTGCCCCATTTCCTTTTATTTTTGAGCATTACTGGGTAGTTGCCATCTGGCCTTCTTCTAACACTGGGAAGAAGCAACAGTCTGAGCAAAGGTTTGGAGGCTGGAGTGATGGAGAGTAACATCCCAGAATGCAAGGTACCATCTGCAGCAGAGAAGAGGGAAAGATGAAAGGGAAGAGGCAGCAGCTTGGGAAAAAGGTCCTTCCCTCGTGCTGGTGCAAACCCAGGCTCTCTGGGGATGCTAAGCATGAGCCCTACCACTGAGCCACACTCCTAGTCCCTTGGAAGCTAGTTTAGTAGAAGAGAATTAGCTTTGCTTTACTGTAGAGCAGGGCACTTAAGGCTGATGAGCCAGGATTATAGTTTATGCAATCAGACTTGTGTTTTTAAAATTCCTTTTTTTTATTTAACAGAGGGAAATGGTGAGTTCGAAAGTGTTGTAAATTCTCATTATACATTTATGAAAATAAATTTCCATGGTTTCAATGATTTTCATTACATTCATAACTGTAATTGTGGTTTTTATTTTGATCGGTTGTTGTCCATTTTTATTTCTGTGTTTGTGTGTGTGTGTATGTGCACACCCATGTGATGATCACACTGCATATAGAATCTGTTTTCTGTTGTTAATACTTAATATAGCATTAATATAACACATTATTAAAATCCTTCATAAATATAGTTTCTACTGTACTATAATAAAATTTCATCAACATGCCTTTATTATTGGGCATTTGGTTTCCCATGCATTTATCTGTTATGGACAGTCATCACTAATAATATTCATTTGGCAGAAATATGATTTGAAGAAGAAGGTTATGTTGTATGAATGTTTGGAAATGTGCTAAAGACAGTAGGAAATCGCACTGGTTTGAGGTCTAAATTGGGCTGCAACAGAAGAAAGGAGAGGTCAATTAGATTGTTGTTATTTCCTAGGCTTTGATTTCTTCAGGACCCCCAAAACAGGTTTTCTTCTTACTTGCCACCCAGCAAGGCTCAGCATCAATGAAAGCACGAGTGAGTGAGGGAACACACAGGGAGGTCCATCCCATCACACCTACTCTAAACAGCCTTCCAAGAGTCAGAGATGTGGCTCAGTAGGTCAGTCCTCTTGCTATAAAATCATGAATACCAGAGTTTGGATCCCAGACTCCAGAAAAATCTGACATATTTTCCTATAAGTCTGTAGAAATGGGGGTGGTCAGAGACAGGAGTATAGTGGGAGTTTTTGCTACAACACTTTGTGTTCCAGGTGGATTGCATGCACACACCCGCCCAGGAGCTATCTTTGGATCCTCGAATGAAACACACACACACCCAGCTTATTTTTAAATGCTTTGTCTACCCACCTCAAAGACTGGGAACTCCTCAGCCTTCCCCTGTTACCTCAGGCTCAATAGGGGAAGTGGCCAGTGGCCACTTACCTGGAGTCTCACACAGCTGGTTGGCGTTATTTTCCACAGCTCCTGCGTTCCATCTTTCTACCCCTGAGTCATGGTGATACTCCCTTGTTCCTCTCTGTGTTGTCACCCAAGCAACTCTAAGTGTCCTGCCCTGTGTCCAATCATTGACTGTTGGCATCGTTATTGATCAAACAAAAACCAACTGGGGACAAGGACCTTTAGCATTTGGGCACACAGATTCCCGACTGAATCAAAGCATTAGAACCAGTCTCCAACATAGGAGGGTCACTGGAATTTGATGGTTATCCATACTAAACACAAACAGTGAGTTCCAGGCTCATTAAGAGACCTTGCCTCAAGGGATAATAAGATGGAGGGAGATAGAACAGGACACCTTATGTGCTTCTCAGATCTTCACATACACACTTAGCAATACACACACACACACACACACACACACACACACAGAGAGAGAGAGAGAGAGAGAGAGACAGAGACAGAGACAGAGACAGAGGGACAGAGAGAGCTTCTAAATCAGTTGCTCATTCTTAGAAACTACTGCACGACTGCCCATACTCTTAACACACTAATTCCCTCTGGTGAGTCTTATATATTTGTTGTTTATTTTTTGAAGCAGAACTCAAAAACCTAAGCGTGTTCAGCAAAGAAGTTAGTGTATTTAGCTTCCTCTTTTAAATGCATTTCTTATTTGCTTTTGGTAAGTGAGCAAAGACTTATAACAATTTGGTCAATGTGCAAAGCACTGTGCTTATTGCCTTAGCAAGAAAGGTGTACATTCTGCCTTCCCCATAACTTACAATTTAGTTGAGGAGAAAAAACATACCCAGTAATTAGAAAGGGGTGTGACTTAAAGAGTCATGTTTATTTGAGAATTCATTTACTATCTACAGAAAAGGAGTAAAAAAAAATGGGATAGGAATGTCAGAAAGCAAAGCCAATTTTATGAACTAAATGGAGTTTTTGTGATTTTTGCCTGACTCTAAAATGTAGGCAGAAAGCAGCTGCCTCACATGCACTGTGTGTCAGATCTTTCTTTAGTTTTCTGCTGTAAACAAAGGTCTCTATATTCATTTAAGCAGTGACCTATCTTGCACAGGCAGCCTCAGAGACAGGCAGACCTGACTCTCAAACCTGCTTGAAATATATGTGAATAGTCACTATTTTCTAGTGCGAGGATCTCACTCTGGGAAACAATGCTTATGTGCTAATTGAGCTAATGAGAATGTATTAGCTGTTGGCTTAGCGGGGTAATCTGAGTGCCTCTGTCTCTTTAGGTAACCTATCACTTCAAGATAATGCCAATAGAAAATGTTAAACCAGAATTCTCAAGTGTATGTGGGAAGTACTCGCCCGGGCAGGGTGGATGGGTAGTGTGAAGTCCTAGAGATGCTTCAGGTCAAAGCTTCTTCACTTGCACTCCATGGGTAGAATTCAGAGATCTTGTGGGACTGGATCAAAAGATCACTAAATGTTGGTGTGCATTTTCTTTTATTGTAATTCCAAGGAGCCGACTGTAGTGTTTACAGTACTTTGGCTTCTGTCAGACACTGATACAAGTCAAAGATCTTTTTCCTGACAATTATTTCCTATCTCATGAAGTTTGTCTGTGTCCAATACTGTGAGGGGAAAGTGTGACAATCTCCAGGCTCCAACTAGCTCTTGTTACTTAATATATTGGAAAAATATATAATACTATACTACCAGTTTGTCTTTAAGATATTTTGATATTAGTGGTTAAATATAAGTTGTCTCCTTTAAATGTCTGTGTTTTATTTTGTACTTTTAGCAGTATGAGCATGAGAGAGTGTCATAAACTAGACAAAAAGATCTGGGTAAAAAATACAGGTTGGAAATTCTGCTTAGGATGAATACCTTGGAGCCTTTTTCCCTTATGGAAATGCTGCTATTTGCAATACAAATTCTTCCTGCTTTTCTGACACAAGGGGATCCCACCACCAGTCCCTTTCTATGGGGGAGAACTTGGACCAGTTCTGCTGTCAGTTTATACAGTGAGATCCTCACCATATGCAACTTTCAAGACTGGAAAGATGACACGCCGCCAAAATGGCTGGGAAACATGGAGAAGCAGAGAGCTTGTGGCTGGACCACCATACAAGGAGAAGTGACTTCTGCAAAATTCTATCTTGCTGCAGGCTGCTGCTCTCCCTCCTTGGCTCTGAGACTTTGTGACACATAGTATCAATGACATTTTACATAAATAAACTAACAAAACCCGGGTGTAGGAGGCACTCTGTCCAACTATTTGGCTTGGCAGATGATGTTAGATGTGAAAGGAAAGCACCCAGTAGGGCCAAAGACCATTCCTCTCTCTGTGGGTGGGCCCCACTGCCAATGTTGCCCGGGCCTCTGGACTACAGGTAAGCTCAGCTTTTGATTAAATCTGGTTCTGATCCTGTCTTTTGCAAGCTGGTGAGGGTGGAACAGGTCCTCAGTATTCAGGTTACCTTAACTCCATGACAGGACAGGGCTGGGAGAAGGGGAATGAGGGAAATGACTAGATTCTGGCACCTCTGGAGCCTCTGAAGGCGAGCTGCGTAACGCAGCCACATCTGCCGGGAAATGGTGCACAGAGAGGCTCTTTCTGGCTAGTTTTGCTTATGTCTTCAAGGCAGAGTTGAACAGTCACCAGTGAGAAAGTGCAGATTCCATTCCACAAAGGCCTTTGTAAGATTGGCTCTTAATGTCATGGACCTGGGGTGGCTGTACTTTGTCAGAGTAGGGGTAGAGTTTAGGCCCAATAATAAGCCTGTTTTAAATGGAATCATTTTCCCTGTGGCTTATTTAACTTTTTTTCCCCTTGTGCCTTCTTATTTATTGCTATTTTCCACATGACTTTTGTTTAGTTTAAATATTGTTTGTTCTTATGCACTGGACCCTTAGAATGAAATCAGAACTTTCAGACAAGATTGTTTTGTAGCCAGAGCCAGGAAAGCAGACAGGATACATAGGAAATTTATGTATTTGAAGCATAAACACTAGTTTATTTGGGGTATCATTGTACCACAGGTGACTGGCCAAGCTGCACATCTACTACAAGTTGCTTTGTGGCAGAACTCTTCGTGGAGATAGATACCTTGGTTGTTTCTGTGGAGGACCTTAGCAGTTTGAATAACTGACCTGAATACATTGGAGAACTTGAGGCCATACCTGCTCTTCCCAAACCACATCTCTTGAATTCCAAATGGGCACAACTTGTAAATTCCTAAGGTAGTTTAAATGTCATCAAAAGGCTATACAACTAGAAGTTTCCTTAGTCTAGGGGACATCACATAGGAACATTTTGCATGTTCTTGAAGTCATTCATTTATCAGATTCTTGTTGGCTACAATTTTTTTTTCTGTAACCTTTGTTTTGGAGGTAAAAGATAAAACACCAGTTAAATACCTACTGGTGGTTTACTCAAGAAACCTTGATGAGATTATTTGGGATTAGTGGGAAATTTCCCTTAATCTCCTATAAATGCCATCTCATGACCAAAATTTATGAGTGTGATTAACAACCATAAATAACCGAAGACACATTAAAACCTCAAGTCATGAAAGAGCCAGAAATGTTTAAGAACAATACATTTGAAAGTTAGTTTTTCTTACTTACATCTCATTGAATCGCACATTGAACTTGCAGGGTGAGTTTTACTATCTTTAGAAAAATGGCTAAATTTTGATAAACTAGTTTCCTGATGGATGGTGCATCAGTGGGCTACCACGGCATGTGGAAGATAGTATATTGAAGCTTTAGTTTTATTTTACAGGCTGTGATGTAAGTTTATGCTTTTTTCCAATATATCTAATGTCCACTTCAATCTACTGTGTTTGGCTTGATTCCTCTGAAGAATAGGAAAAATTATGCTGATGTATAAGTTATAGTTAAAGTAATTAATAAAAAATTAAACATTCAACTTTCAGAGAAGATAAAAACTTAGGTACAATTTTGGGTTTTTTTTGTTTTGTTTTGTTTTGTTTTTGTTGTTCTGTTTTTTTGCTTTAGGAAAAATGTGTGCTATGTGAACATGAATGAAGCAGAGTTCACACAGTGTGGGGCTCTGAGTTGTTTGTTTTGTGTTTGTTGTTTTTCCCTAGGTAACAATGACAGAACTGTGTTCTCTCATTGCCAGTGCATGTAATTCTAATGAACACGGTACAAGCAGAGTTTCTGTGACACCGCAATTTAACCAATAGATCTGGGCCAGGAGTGGTATGAGGTTTGTTTATTATTTTACTTTGCTTGAGACTTTGCAGTAATATTATTCATAGCTCTGGACATTCTTTTGCCATCCATGTAGCATCTCTTTCAGCCTCATTCTTTGATGTCTGTGACAAGCTGAACCATAAAATCAAATGCAAAATGTTCTTGTTTATTCCTCTGGACAGAGAGGCTGGAGTGCAGCTCAGTGATAGGAAACAGTATGCCCCATTCCTCTTTGTAAAATGTACAAAAGCACATACTTGTAATTCTTGAAACCGAATGCATACCACATTTTAAGCATTAAGGAGTAATAGAGCTTTATGCTTATGAACAATATGGAGATAAACAGAAGATGCAGAAATTAGATTGAAGAGCTACAACTCTACATGATGGAGCTTGGAACTCTAACCAGGTCTGAGCTCATACTCTGACCTCTTTTTTTCTAAACGGGTCATCCAGATAACTGACCTGAGGTGTTACACCATGGTAGCCCAGCTATGCCCTTTGTTTGTATATTGTTTGCTGTGTTCTGAAGGCACGTAGCTCTACCTTCCTCCTTTAGAAATCAGTAACTTCCTCTCTTAAGTGAATGCATCAAGACGAATAATAGTTTTAGAAGTCAGAAAGACTTCCCCGAGAATGGTACTAAAACAACTTGAAGGTCAGGGAGTGATGTGGAGTGATGATTGTTTGAAGGATCGAGAACAAGTGTGAGGGCTTTGTGGAAAAGGAACCACAGCAAGGAAAGGATGGAAAACCCGCTGTGGTTGAAGCATAGGGTGCTATGGAAGGGCAATGATGGGAATGTGATCATGCCAGAACTGTGCTGAAGTTTAGAACTGTAGACAGACAAACTGACAGACATAAACACACATACATAGATAGATAGATAGACAGACAGACAGATACTTCTCTGGATAATCTAGACTTATACAACAAAGCCACTGTAATCTTGTAAATAAAACAATCACACAGTGTTTTTTTTTTTTTAAATAGCAAAGAACATTCCAGACGTGTGAAAAATCTACTGGAGGAAGAAGCAAGAATGGATAATGGAGTTTGACTGTTTTAATGGAAAATAAAATCATGATAGGTAGCCTAAACTCCAGGGAAAGAACCAAAGGCAAGGAGAGTTGCTATATCTCAGATATATTTTGTTGGTAAAATAATCTGAACTTGGTGATTGCTTGGATAAGAAGATAAATGAGAAAGTTTAAAATGAGTTTAATGCCCACATTTGGGGTTTGTTAAATTGTCTGGGTGGAAAGAACACCATTTACAGAATTGGGGAATACTAGATTTGGAGAAAATTGGAGAGAGAAATCAAAATTTAATTCTAAAAATTACATAGTTGAGGTATTTTTGGGAAATTAGAGAACTGTTAAGTAATCATTTGGATACAAAATATTCTAGTTTGATTTCTGTAGATGTTATAAACATTATGACCAAAAGCAACAAGGAGAAGTAAAGGGTTTATTTGGCTTACACTTCCTAGGAACTCCAGGCAGGAGCACAAAAAGGAGCCAAAGCATACACTGTGGAGGGTGGCTGCTTACTGACTTGCTCCCTCTTGTTAGCAGTTGGCTCACTTTCTAATACTACTCTGGACCACCTGCCCAAAGGTGACATCACTCATAGTAGGTTGGACCCTTTCCCACATCAATCAACAATCAAGATGATTCCCCATGGAGATGACCACAGGCTAATACTATCTGGACAATCCTTCAACTGAAGAGTCCTTCAACTGACCCCTCACTGTGTTAAGTTGACAGCTGAAACTAACTAGGACTCAGGTTGGATATCTAAGTTGAAAGCTCACCGACATGTCGAGGCAATTTGAAACTGTGTGAGTATATAACATTTTGCTGATGGATAGATTTTAGTTAGAACGGAAGAAGGGCTGGGTAGTCAACTCAACTTGTGCTTAACCACCACGCACAAAAGTCTAGGTTCTAGCCTTGACCCTCAAAAATTGCCTGTGACCCCACATACTGCAATCCCAATACTTGGAAATGGAAGCAGGAAGAGAATCAGAATTTAGCATCATCCCTGGGAATATGTTTAAAGATGCAGGTGAGTATCAGAGTAGCCACTCTGACAAGGTAGGAAGGTATAGTGCTTTCAGAGTGAGTCAATCTGAAATGCCACAGTGCAGGGTTACAGTTTGCAAGGTGAGATTTCTAGAAGCAAAGAGGGGATGCTGTGGTATTTGGTAAGGAGTACTTTCTACTGATAGATCAGACTTGATCTGAGTAAAAAGGAAGACAGGACACAAGAGACTTGCTACATAGGGAGAAGTCACAACACTTTAAGACATGAAGAAGAGAAAGTGCTGCTTGAGTCAGTTCAAGGAAAGTAAGAGTCGCTTTAGTGCACACTGATTCCACCCACTTCAACCAGGAGGATCTAGGTTCCTACTGTATCCCCACCAACTGCTCGACACCCTTATTTATTTGCCTGCTGTGGGGGCGACATTAAATTATATGGATCTAGCTCATGGGTCAAAGTAACACTTTTCATACTATGCTACTAGATAGAGAGCTATTGTAGTTTTAAGTTACAGAACTTTTTGAACTAAATCTGTTTTTCCTGTTCCATTGTCTAATTTTAATTCATTTCTGTATGCAATTACTTTACTCCATTGTCAGAATTGTGCCTTCAAATTGCCACCAAGGAACTCCAAAAGCTTCGGCTTGTAGTGCGGGTCCTGCCAGCCCTGTTGTCTTCACTGGTCTTCTTTTTGTGATGCCCGAGGAAGTGGATCTTCTTGCCAGAGCCATGCCACCTTCCGCTGCAATGATATTCTATATCTCTGCCAGTCTGAGCCAAGTCCTGAGTGGTGAGCCAAGTTCACCAACCTGATGAGCAAAGAGCTGACCATGTGACAGCACTCTAGTTACAAGGCAGCCTGGGATGATGGGTGACCCACATTCCCAATTTCCAGGAACAGACAAGAACATGCTTGCTCAGTTCAGAACCTATAGTTCAGCCAACTTTACATCAATGTCCATGGCCAATGTCCCTGAAGCTAACTTGCTAGCATTCACATCTCATTGAACTCTTAGTCATTTGCCCTTTCCAGCTTGAGGTCCAGCCTCTGATTCCCTATTCCTTTCAAAGATGACTTTTCTGTGGCTCTATTCCTAGTCATGGAACACGAGAACCTGAGAAGACACTTAGAGGGCCTTAGAGGGAGGCAAACAACCATGTTGCTCCCAAAAGATCTGATACAATAATAGAATAATAGAATAATAGAAGTGGCTAATTTTTATACAGAGCTAAATCTGATTATCAGATGCTTTTAGAAATTAATAGATTGTCTCAAAAGAAACTTAAAGTATTTTAGATCCTTTGAATGAAAATAAGTATCTTCGTATATAACGTTTCTTATATGTTCGAGAAAATGCTACAGGAAGTCATCCTGTAGCAAAAACATCAAGGCACCGAGACATAGTTTCTGATTATTTTAATTTTGAAAAAAAAAACAACAACAAGCAAAGCTAAACAAGGATCCCTTTGCTTATTTCCTGTAGTTCTTTTATGTTCCTATAACTCTTTTGTCAGAGAGATGACTCAGCACCTAAAGCTTCCAAGCCTGACAACCTGAGTTCCAATCCTCGGGTTCACTTGGTGGGAAAAAAGAATGGACTCCTTAGTGTTGTCGTTTGATCTCCTCATGTGTGTTGTCATTTAATTTAAAAATTCAAAAAAATAAAATCTTGTCAGAGAGTCTCATTAATGTTTCTGGAATGTGGTTCCCACCAGTCTCGGGATGCTGGATGGCTCCCAGAGCAGCCTTGTTACCTTGTCTTTCTCCTGTGGCATTCCTTATCTAGCTACTGAGAGCAGCATTTTGAGAACTTTCTTTACCTACCTAGAAGTCCTTAGTCTCTGAAGACAGTAAGACTTCCAGTTGGAGTTTATAGATGCACAGCCACTGCTGAATACTTTGTAATAACATCCTGCTTACTTTGTCTCGTAATTGTGCTTGTGGAAGTCAGAAGGCTCCAGGCACTTGAGAATCTACACCTAGACATCAAATGCTCATGAACTCTCCAGTGGTTTACATCACCACTTACTGGTGTTGCTCATGGATCTGAATACTGCCTTTTCGCTTTCTTTCAGCCACTGCCAATATTTATCTTTCATTTCTTCTGCTTCCCACAATTATCCACCTCTGAACACTATCAGAATTGTCCCCAGGCAGCTAAACTTTAAATGAGATTGTAACTCTTCCATTTGGACCTTGTTTCATTAAACAAATATGTGGGTGCTACATGATTCTGCAGCAGATACTGTTTATGTGGGAGTTGGATTCATACTGTGTTTACAGCTAAAAAGGAAAAAAAAATCCAACACTTTATTGGACATGTACTAGCATGTGGGTGAGGCTGAAGAAAATAATTGAGTGTTGAAATCAAATACAAGCCTGGGAAAATATTCCTTTCTGATGGGGGCTGGCAGGAAAGGCCAACAGCTGGCACACAGGGATGTCTAAGTCAGCCTAGTTTTTCCGAATGCTCTCTCAGGAAGTGGAGCACTCTGGATGAAGCTAGTCAGCCTGAGCAATTCAAGGTAAAACCGATTTTGTCCAGATGGAAGACATTCTACCCCAAAGTAAACTGTGTGGTGTTACTCTACTGAACGGGAAATCTCCTACACTTCTTGAACCCATCTATCTAGAGATACTTCTCATTCTCAATGGCAACTGCATCCTGTAAAGTTGCAAGGAAGGTTGGCCTGGTGAATATTGAAACATTGCTGTCAGAGCAAATACAGAATTATGATCCTGTGAGCCCCGAGGGAGAGAATGCTTATAACTATACATTGCCTTAGCAGCCATATTTAACTACAAGTTTAACTTTGTCATTATGAGAGTGGGGCCCAGGAGCCTTTGACGCCGTTTCTAATTCCACACCGCACCCACAAGGCTCAAGCAGATAGGCCCAGATAAAATCTTAAAGAAATATCTCCCATACTACAAACTGGGCTCTCAATTTCCTATCATTTCCTTTATTTTGCCATTCATATATTTGCTAGAACTAAATGACTAAGTCTTAGACACAGTGTCACCTGAGATCCTTCCCTCTTTGTGTTAAATCCACCAACTACATTGGGAACTACTATTAGGACATCACCATGGATTCAATAAAGAAGTGTATGGCCTTTTCTGTCCCCTGGTCTAAGTTCCCTTTCTTATGTTGTGTAGCTGGAGCCTGAGCCCCCACAATTTGACTTCTAGCTTTCAACAGGTTAATGTGGGGGTACTCCAAGCATGATCTTCTGTCTGGGCCTGTGGTAGCTACTGAGAAAAGTAGTTCAACTTTTAGTTAACTACTAAACTACTAGTAGTTGAACTAACTAATCAGTTAAGTTAGTAGCCAAAACTCACAGAGTTTCATGCAAAACACACTGGTGACATTTTCATCATCTGAGCAATACAGTTTCCTGTGAGCTTCTGTTTAGAGAAGCATTTAAAATATAATGTTGGTTTATTAACACTAAATCCATAACCAATAACATCATAATTCACATCTGCACAAAGCTTTTATAGCATACAATTTTTTTTCCAAAGGACATATAACAGCCCTCCTTACTCTTGGAAATACCAGACGACATCTCAGCACTACCCTTGAGGGTCATTTAAAGCATGCAATCAGCAGTAAAGCCATAAAATGTGCCACCAAATAGCTGCAAAGGACACTTATTTATAATACGAAAGGTAAAAGAACGAAAGTGGAGCATCACCTTGTTTGAACTCAGCTGAGGACCTGCGCGTTCGATGACTCACATTCTTCTCTGCTCTGTGCACATCCATGAATAACTGTTAAAGTTGTTGAATTTGTTAAAGTGTTGATTTGGGGCTTACAAAAGATGTCAGTGAGCAGATGAATTCAGAAAGAAGGAGTACACAAATAATGACAAATGTCTCCATCTGTCCACCAACTTTCCCCTCTACTTCTCCTTCTACTCTTCCATTTATTTATCTGCTTGCTTTTGGGGCTTGAGGCACAACGAGAATTTTTGGTCAATGTACTTGGAATAGTCTGTAGCGTGACTAGGACGTGCTATCTTTCGAGGTCTAAGGCTGTGTGTTTAAATGTAGTGGTAGTTAATTATACCACTTTGGCTCTTGGCAGGTGGCACGCACTCATCCGCTGAGGAGCTACCTGTATTCGAGAATGAATCTCTGTCTCTCTCTCTCTCTCTCTCTCTCTCTCTCTCTCTCACACACACACACACACACACACACACACACACACACACACACAGACGCCAGTTAATTTTAAAATGCCTCATCTAACTCAAAGTCTGGGCAGTTCTAACCCTCCCCACCCCTAACACACATTTCCCTCCTATAATCCTGGCTTAATACCCTCTAATTCTTTATCTTTGTTACCCTGGCTCCTTCTGGGCAGTTCCCTAGTCCTTGCTGCCCAAGAAGCTTCTGGGCAGCCCTTTTGGGGCACATTCCTTCTCACCTATATTTCGGATGATTTTCCTTCTGCAGAGCTAAATCTGATCTGTCTCCCTCCGAATCATGGTGATTCTCCTTTCTTCCTTCCAGTTCCAAGCCCACCCATATCCAAAGGTCCCGCCTCAGTCTTCCTGCCCAGCCATTGGCTGTAAGCACTTTATTGATAGATCAAAAACCAGTTGGGGACAAGGAACTTCAGCATTTAGACACATGAATTCCTGATTTTGGGGTCCAGATTAATTCAAACATTAGAGCCAATTCCCAACATTTAAAATAATCAGTCATGTGGTCATACTTCAAGTTAAAGTTGAAGGTCTTGTTTTGCTGCCGTATTCCCATCTCCCATCTCTAGTGTACAGTATGATAGAGAGTAAGATCTCTACAAATATCTATTGAATGATACAATAAGTCATCTTTATTTAGATTTTAGATGCTTGTTTACTCTTCACACCATTCTAGGCATATGTTGACTTAAACAGTTTCTCTCCAAAATTACATGTTCAACTAATAATCCACTTCCAAAAACGAATGTACATACAATGACAAATTGACAGCTAGAAATTATATAATAAATAATAATAATAAATAAGATGTCTTGCAAGTAGCCCTCACTGCATAGACTAGTCTATTATTCCTCTTTGCTCATATTGATCTCAAATAGAAACATCTCTGACATATAAAAGTGTTTCTATTATGTAGGTTATCTTTTGTACCAAATCATCAAAAAATTAAAATAAAACAAATCAGTAATTATATTCCATGACATCAAATGAGTCGTTAGACGCTCACAAAGCCTATTTTCAAATTTCCTTTTCATTTCCTCCTGTAAAACCTACAACTTTAAGATTAAGTAGAGCCCATAACTTTCCTACATGTCTAATGTTAATATTTTAGAAGCATAACATCTGAAGAACCTTGTTTTGCTTTTTGGGTGAATTCTTTATATATATATTTCAAAGTCTTGGACCAGTAGGTTCTAATCATCACTTGTCCAAGTTAAGCAGTGTGTGTTCCTCCAGTTCTTTTAGCTATACAATTTTTGGCTGTTAACTTGTCATTGTATGTACATTTGTTTTTGGTAGTGGATTATTGGTTGGACATGTAATTTTGGAGAGACACTGTTTAAGTCAACATATGCCTAGAATTGTGTGAAGAGTAAACAAGGTTCTAAAAACTAAATAAAGATGAGAGAGAGTGTTTTCAGCATGGAAACCAAATTACAACACATCAAATTAATCTTTCAGAGTATGGAAATATGGGGGTTGTGCAGTTCAATAGAAGCCAGGTTTGTAAGTAGTGGTGGCTTAACTCTTTAGATGCAGGAGGAAGTGACCTGGGGCTGGAATGAAGTGACATAGAAGCATCTGGGACTTAACATATTATTAAATATTTCAATCACAATGACTATGATTATTTAATATTCCTTGGGATATATATATATATTATAATTTACACACATACACACATATGCATGCTAACAATTTTTAGGATTAGTGGTGAAAGATTGTGGTTTCAAATTCTCAGGTTATCATGGATACTTAGAAGTATTATTATGGATATGAGCAGTGTTTAAGCTTTTATATTCAGAGCCAAGTTGGAGTCCTCAACTTAAACACTTGTTATAAATATGTGAGGACAGTACTACTCTCCGCCTATGATGCTATTAAAAAGCACTTTCCTGGGCCAGCAAGATAGCTCAGTAGACCCACACTACTGTCGAACCTGATGATTGGAGTTCAATCACCAGGACCCACATGATTGCCCCAAGTTATCATTTAACCTTCATACTCCTGTTGTGGCATGTACATACCCACATGCATAGTCATGTTCATACATTCATACATAAGTGGTTGTAATAAAAGTTAAAATCTTTTGCCAAGTTTTGATATAAGCTAAATTTAAACATTTTATATCATATATATCTATATATCTAATATATTGAATTAAACATTTTTCATTGTTTCATGCCCATTCTTTCTTCCATGTCCATCATTTTGCTCATTTGTGGTTGTTGGCTTTTACAATACAACTAAGTTTTTACTTTTACAACCTTTTACTATCTGCCTGTCTGGTCCACTGTTATCTGACAAGATAACCAAGCCATCAACTATTCCAGTTTGGGGGATATGAAAAAGTTCAATATCATGTGACTTTGGAGGAATAGCTCTGGATGAAGAGTCCTGGTCTGTGCCTGTCCTGACCTCACCTTAATTTCCCTGTCTGATAGGGCTTGCGAGTTCTGGGACTAGTAGACACCAAATGGATGTGCATATCTGTGGTCAAGTCTTTATCAGTAATAAGGTTGGAAATAAAGCTTAGCCCTTGAGCTGCCTGCAGTCTCTGCTGAGCAGCAGGTTCATATTAATCTCTTCTTAGGATCAGCCAATTCCCATATTCTGTTGGTTGCTCTGGTCTCTGTTGTTGCTCCTGTTCCACTCAACATGGACTGTATGCATGCCGTAGTACTCTTGGTTTACTTTGGAACCTGGTTAGTAGGTAGAGATCCCTGAGTTCATTTGCTTTTTTACTTGGTAACCTAGTTCCCTGGCAAGTATTGCCATCTTGCAGAAATGTTGAAGTCGCCTCTATTCCCAACTGTTTCCTGCCTAGACTTAGTCCTTGCTTGTGGTGGACTTGGGCTTGGATCTGATCCTTTGGACCTATGACTTGGGGCTTGACAGCCCTCCTCTCTGACTTAAGAACCCCTAGCTTCTTTCTTCTTCCTGCTTTCCTCTTATTTCTGCAGAGATGAGTTAGGATCTGAACTGGCTATTCATGGAACTTGTGCTAAGGATATCAGGACTCACAATTACTGCTTCACAGAAAAGTCTGCCAAATGATTTGGGCTAGAAGGATAAAGATAATGCTCTAGTGACTCAGAGAAATTTTGGGTGACTGTCTAGGCAGTCAGCTGTTTCTGTCATTTCTGTACTTTTGGAAGCTGCTTGCCTGTACTTTCTGCATATTCAGGTGATATTTCCTTCTCAGGTCTTTGATGATATCGAAGACTAGATAGTTATAGTCTCACAATTAAGCTTACGTTGTTTAGGATTTAAGAAAATGTTTAAAGTTTTATGAGAATATTCTTAGGTTTATAAATTTAAGTTAGAATAAAATTTGATTTAAGTACAGAACTCTGAACTCAACAAAGATAGGATAGATAATAGAGTACTTTATCCAAGGTTGCCAAATATTAATGGATTGGACATTATGAATGTAATTCTTACCTAATTGTTTTCAAAATTAATATGATTGTTTATAGTTTATTAATATAAGAGAAAGAGCCTTTTATTGGACTAAAAAGGGGAGGTTGGGGGTATTGGGGGATAGTGTTGTTCACTGTGTATTTAGATGCTAATTTCTATGCCCAGACATCTGGTTGCAGTCCAGATGTTGGCATGATCAAGTATCTCCAGTCTCAAAGTTACGTGAAATTTGTTTTCCATCACTTCTGATTGGTTGATAAAGAGCTGATCAGTCAACTAACTGGGCAGAAGAGATAGGGCTGTACTTCTGATCCCTGTCAGGGAGTCCCAAAGAGACCAGGGAGGAGGAAAGAAGAAGAGAAGATGTGGAGGGACCAGGAGGAGAAAGAAGCCACCACGAGGCAGGTCATGGACCATGGGGAGTTGTCATGAGCAAGCAGGTCACTAAGGGAGTCTCCATGAGGACAAACATGGAACAGAGAGAGCCAAGGCAAGACTCAGATTCAAAGAAGAGGACCATGTGGTTGGGTGATACGCAGCCTAATTGATTAGATTAGGTTAGAATAGAAGAATCTCTGCCCAGCTGTAATGCTACCAGTTTCATAATAAATCTGTCAGGTATCTGTATCAATTATTTTGAAGCTAAAATGAGCTAGAGTAAGCATAGGAACCCTCATTCAGGTATCTGGGAACAAGGGGGCAAAGATAAAGCCCCAAATTAATATTGCAATAGGTTCTGAAGGTGTGATGGCACAAAAATATTTACGTTTTCTGGGTCACAGTTTGTAAGTTGAGAAAAATTCATTCATTGATTCTTTATTCTTAAACCAGCATTATTGAGTTAATATATATGGGGAAGGTGACCCTTGACCTTCAATTCAGAGTATTAAATTTGTTGAAATCCGCAAATTCTTTCTTCATAAGGATGATACACCTCTTAACTTATGCTCTTTGTCTTACTTATAATTGTCCCATATTTTTGAGACTATTCCACATTCTCTTAGAATTCTCTTATTTTACTAATAGCAGTGAAAATTTTAATTCAGGAGAGAGTATCTGCAATTTATCATATCATTCTAGCATCCTATCTTCCGTTCCCAACCTCATTTATTAGGTTATTAACAACTTACATGTTTCCAGAACTTTTGTATTCAATTGACTTAACAACAACTAGGGGCTGTAAAGATGACTCTGCAGTTAAGAGCATTTATTGCTCTTGCAAAGGATCCTGGTTCGGTTCCTAACACCAACATCATAAATTGTGACCATTCATAACTCCAGTTCCAGGGAGTCTGATGCTTTCTTCTGACCTCCATGGGCACAAGAAACACATGTGGTGCATACACACACACACACACACACACACACACACAGCACATGTGCCCTCACATGTGTGCACACACACACATACACACACACACACACACACACATACACACACACACAGCACATGTGCCCTCACATGTGTGCACACACACACATACACACACACACACACACACACACAGCACATGTGCCCTCACATGTGTGCACACACACACACACACACAGCACATGTGCCCTCACATGTGTGCACACACACACACACACACACACAGCACATGTGCCCTCACATGTGTGCACACACACACATACACACACACACACACACACAGCACATGTGCCCTCACATGTGTGCACACACACACATACACACACACACACACACACACAGCACATGTGCCCTCACATGTGTGCACACACACACACACACACACACACACACACACACAGCACGCACACACACAGGCAAAATACTCTTAAATGCAATAAAGTAATTTAAATAAATTAATAACTATTTTAATACATTTTTTGTCTAGATGTTATACATTTTCCCTATAAAGACTCCTATAAGAATGTAGTGTTGTTTTGAAAAGTAAAATTCTTGATTCAAGCAAGGTATAAAGTATGGCCAATATAGGTGTGGGTTAAGCTTGTGTGTTTATTTGTCATTAGTGCTCTAAGACCATTTAATTATATCTTTAGCATTATTCCCACAGGACCATTAGAACACACATATTGCATTTTTTTGTTGGGAAATAGTCCTTTATCCAGTGACTGGAACATCAAGTAATAAAATCTTAGACAATTTATAATTCAGGTTTGACTTTTTCTTATGTATTTTGTTCTATTTAAAAATATAAGTAAATGTATATATTTCTAATATTTGTAAATATATTGTAGGTAAGTTTAAATAGGATTGTGTATGATACTTTTTTTAAATTCTGGAGCAGTTTACCTCTCTGTATAAGGACTAGAGAGAGTCAAACCCTACATTTTCTGAAATGATTGAGCAAAATAAGGCTGATTTATAAAACTGCCAATATCACGTTACCTCAGAATGTGGTATTTGTCTAATCTGGAGATGAATGACCCTTTGAAGTGATTGAAGACACAGTGCCTTGCTGAATTTTTGTTCAGAAAATAAAATAAGAACCTAGGTTTAAAAAAAAAAACTGACACTGTTTCAGCCTTTTTATGGGATCCCTGTATTGATTTGCATTTAAAATGTTTTTCTATCTGAATCTTCTGCCACTCTGAATGATCCCAAGGTCTTATTGATTTAGATGGAAACCTCAGTGAAGTTTGAAGAAATTATTTTTTATTTACAAATTTCAAACAAAGGATCATTTACCATAATGAACAGTCAGGTCCTGATAGTGCATTAGTGAATTAATCTTTAATGCTTTTACAGATGACTGAGTCAGAGCTAAAAAAAAGCCATGCCCAAGTGCAAGCCCGGTTATGTGGTCCCAGTCCACCAGGCCTCCTCCATCCAGGTACTGACCCTCTACCACCCTTCCTTTCTTTGATCCTTATCCTGCCTTTACCTCTAAGCTTAAGATATTGTGAGATAGTAACAACATGAACAGCACAGATGCGAAGATGAAGGGGAAACTTAGCGAGTGGGTCAGAAGTTATGAGTTGGATGTCTGATATAGGTCCCAGGGATTTGTCTATATCCTGCAGATTTGGCCCTGAATAAAAGGCAGTCTCTGTTGGCCAGTAACTTGACCTCTGGCCTCCTTAACTGACATACTGGGGTGTGGTCGTGAAGGGCAGAAGTAGGAACTTTTTATTGCTTCTATTCTTACAAAATTCTTGAATGGTGTGAGAAAATGATATTATCATTTATAATAATATAAAATGTTATATATAATAAATAATTATTATTGTTCTAATAAATTATCACATATTCCATACCTGTTATGCATCAGCATCTTCAACCTTTTAAAGACCACATTTCGTTTATTTACTACTTGGGCAGGGATTTTTGTGGTGAGCGTGTAAAGGTCAGAGAATAACTCTGTGGAGGTGATTATTCTCTCCTTTCACCTTAATGTGGCTTCAGGAAATGGAGTTTGGATCATCAGGTTTGCCTGGAAAGAGCTTTACCTGATGATTCATCTCTACAGTCTGATTCCTTCTGCCTTTGACAAAGTACAAGTGTTGTGAAAAGCTCTTCTATCTTTTGGAAGGTCTCAACTCTCATTAGGAATAGGGAATGTGATGTATTTGTATGATATTTAAGTATTTGCTTATATTTTTCATTCTAAAAATAAAACAAAAAACCCAAACAACAACAAACAAACAAACAACAATCCAAGTGTATCCTTAGAATGCATTTCCAAGAAATAAATCTTCTTCCCAAAACATATGTCATGAAGGTTAGTGAGTATGGTTTAAATGCCCAGGTTACTGGACATTTATGCACATTTAAGTGACTCTTCTATTTTCAATAGAGTGTTTGCTGTGTGACTATGTGTGGGATGCGAGCTGGGGACTCTTTGTTTCATGTGCCTTTTGAGACAGCATCTTACTCTTACAGCCCAAGGTGGCTTTGGGTATACTGTGTAGTCCAAGCAGGCCTGAAGTTTGAAAACCCCCTACTCCAGCTTCCAAAATGATGAGCTATGTCACAACACCTAGCTTCAAGTTGGAAATTTCTGATAATGAATTTTGTTTGAGTGGATTCTTTTAGACATGCAAATATATATGAAAAATAATGTCATACTAATTACAGATATAAACGTTACTTTTGCAAAGAACAGTGTGATGGCCTTAATTTATTATCTATGTCTACATATTACATCTATGTGTCTTACCTGCAGGCAGATCATCACTTTGGTTATAAACCTCTCATTACTAGATACTTTAGAGTCAAGGAAAAATAGTTTATTCAAATAAGAATCAAAATTCCAAATAGCTCCTCTTTGAATATCCAGAAATTGTGTTTAGGAACTGATAGGTATATTGAAAAAAATAGGTAATAATTTGGGAAGAAGCAGATAAGATGAGGTCCTGGTTGAACTCTTGGAATGGACTGAGGTGACATTCCATGCTCTCCGCCAACTACATCCTCTATCTTTGGAGCCAATATAGGAGACATAGTAACCTGAGAATAGTAGTGGCATAGGGGTCTCTTGACTTCTACTGAAAAACTTGCTCATCGCAATCTTATTACAGAATCACCAGCTGATAACAGATGTTATGCAATAATGTCATTTTGTAATGCTTTAAATTGGATACTAACAGGAGGCTCCCTTGGATGGGGAATTCATGTCATGTTATAAATCTTTATAAAAGGGGCATTATAACTCAATTCCTACAGATCCTCATTAACAGTATTCTGAAATGTAACATTATAAGACATAATCCTCAAGCTCCCTGCAGACTTGCACTGAATTGTGATCTCTTTATTGCTTCGTGTTTATTGCACATGAACATTTCTAGCAGAGTTTAAACTTCCTGCTCACAGAGATGTTTGCCTTATTCAGAGACATGCCCAAATGCAAACTTACAACACACTGAGTACTTTTGTTATTTTAAATATGAGCCTTTTAGAAAATACAGACCAAGTTGTGAAAGTCTGATAGCATTTCTATGGTGTCAGGAACTCCACGACTCTCAATGACTGATTGGCAGAGTGGGTAGTACTTTGTACCTCAGAGATGGTCAGTAAGTGACTTCTTCAAATCATTCAACCTCACAGCAAAGTAAAAGATACAGTCCTTTCCTTAAAGCATTTATAATCTGGTTTAAAAGTTTAAACAAAAAATAATTGAAGATTAAATTATAAGGCATCAGTGTTTTATCACGGAAACAGAGAGAGGACTAGAACTACCCAACTATGGAGAGAGGAAGTATATTTATTTGGTCATGGGTGAGTAACTATTATTGAACAAAGTAGGAATGCACAAAACAAAACCAGATATAATGAAAAAACAACCACCTTCTGGTTTACAATGGTGAGCCTCAGGAGAGTGACATCACAAGTATTTCATTAAATTCTTACACTGTGGTAATCTCATGAATATAATCATCACAATATATATGTGGGTATATAAATACATGTGGGTACATGTACATACATGAAATAAAAATATAAATATATTGTATATGGGTAAATATTTTATATCTATACATATGTATATATACACACATATATATGTATACACACACACACACACACATATATATATATATTTACACAGACACTGAGTGGCAAAGATGTACTATGATTAGATGTTGATGTCAAATTTGTAGTTTTATACCTAGGGTGAAAGAGCCTCACAGGAAATGGAGAGTTAGGTGTTCTTGCCAGTCAATGTGTATTACAATAGTAGAAATGTTTGTAATCCCCATGACCTCTGAGCATTTTTGAAGGTATCCCTTGCAATTCTTAGAGTTTTAAGCCATAAAGGCAGTGCCACTGATGTCAAACACATCTCCAGGGAGAAGCAGAGACAGGAAATCCATTTCCTCTCTGTTTCTGTGATGAAACATATGATCAAGGCAACTTAGAGAAGAAAGAGTTTATTTGGGGTTATGGTTTCAGAAGGTTATGGTCCATAATGGTGGGGAAGCATGGTGGCGGGTGGCAGACATGGCAACTAGAGCTAAAAGTTGACAGTTAAGACCTCACATCTAAAACTCAAGCAGGAAGCAGAGAGAACGAACTGTGAATGGAATTTGAGAAGATCAAAGCCCACACTCCACTGACATGCCTCCTTCAGCAAGACCACACCTCTTAAACCTACCCAAATAGTACTACCAAGTGGGGAGCTAGTACTCAGATGCCTGCACCTACGGGGATACATATTACTCAAACCAACACAGAGTTTCAGAGAAGTACTTTGCCTTTCATTATACAGTAACTTTAACAGGTAGAATGTTTTAAAACCGTATTTGAATGAATACTGTTGAGGACTCAGTTATCAGAATCACATGTTCTAGAAGAATCCAGTTTGCCTATAAATTATACTTGAAGACGGAATGAGGTTTGAAGGCAAGAGAAAGGAAAACAACTATTTTCCAGGTTAAGTACTGCTTTGGCCATATAGACCCCTACTGCTGTTGACAGCATATGTCAACAAAATCCATCCTTCAAGAGTGTCAGAATGTGGGTTAGGAACTTCTTCCTGAAGATTTACAGGTATGTTTCTGTAGCAAGATTACAGTGACTTATTTTTGGCACAAAACGTTCCGGTCGTTGTTGTTGATGATTGTCCCGGAGTTCCTCTTTTCTGACTCTCAGCAAGAGGTTTACTAAAGCAGATACAGAGGCTAGACTCTGGTGACAACCAACAATGGTGGGCATTATTCTTTGCGTGGTTGCCATGCTGAGAATCAAATTCATTTCAAGTCAGTCATTTATCTTGGCTGGATAACATCCACTGGACATCTTAAACCTGGAAGGTTTAAGAGAAATAAGGAAGAAGGGGGGGACTGGCTTCAAGTAGTTCAGGTTTCACTGAGTGATATGCATGAACCACCAGTAAATTTGTATTTTTTAAAAATTCAAAAAATAGAGGACCTATCAAAATAAGATTGCAGTCTTATTCCTTTTAAGCGCTATAAGTATATTTCCACTTAAAGTAATAATAATAATCTGTTCCCAACAGCTCCTTTTCATATATTAACCTCTGTCAATGTTACCTTTGAACAGTTCTACAACCTCCCAGGGTGCAAATGTCTCTGTTTAACTAACACTCTTTATTTTATTACATTCAAAATGTACTTGTGAAAATGGAAGTGCTTTGTATTGCTGTTATAGCTCCAACAATGTGATTATTTAGCACTTCTCAGAGACTGATTTCCTTGTTAGTATTTGTACAGCCCATGTACTCGCTACGAGCCATGAAAGGTGCAAACGGCTTTGGAAGGCTGGAATTATTTAGCATGTTTTAGAGCAAGAATGACAAGGAACAACAGTGAGAGGGAGCACAAAGGAAGGTTTCTAAGAAGTGAAAATTCTAGGATCCTGTTGACAAAACCCTGTAAACATATGTGGAATGAAATCAAAATAACCTCTCAGTGTAGCTGCGAATCAGATTCTGGAGGCCTGAAACGTGCAAAAGGCGCCAGCCATGAGGAAGGCAGTGAGGGGTTTATACTTCATATCCAGGTCTGCACAGAAGGCTAAGCACATGAGGTCTACCTTTACAGATGAGCACATATTTCCTAGACACATTAAAAGGTACACCTCTAAATTTATGGGATTATTTTCAGTTTATTCACTTTTCAAGAAAGATGTTGACTTTCTGATTGAGTGACTTCTGACTTAGATCTTCCTGGAAAGTGGGGCTGGAGGTAACTTGGATATGACAATGACCAACAGTCAGGAATCTTGTTCAGACAATTATAAAATTATGGGGCTGCAAGAGTTAACACTCCCAACTGTCTCTGTGTTTGGAAGGCAAAGCAAAGGTGAAAAGTCCCTCTGTGGCATAAGCTTTTCACCCACATACCGTATTTACTTTTCTACCTTGTGAATGGCAGGTGTGGCCTTGCAGTCTGCTAGTCCTTGACCTATTAGTGGGAGAACAGAAAAGTATGTCAGTGATTCAAAAACAGGCCAGTATAAATCAGAGCTATGATCTTTGAATTACAGTTCTGAGCTTTCCTTACTACTGGGTCTGCCTTTGACATACTAACAGTCAGGTCATGACTTTAACTATGGTGCCTCAGTACAAAGGAATATCACGCAGCTTCTACTAATCATAAACTGTTTACAGTGTCATGAAAGGGAGTAGTGTAAATATTAATATGAATACCTTGGCGATGGCTTTGAAAGATAAAATAGATGCAGGAACTGGAAGGTAAAATGTAAAATTAAAACATTCTAAGGGTTCATGGTAGAGCTCAATAGTAGCATGGTTGCCTATCATGGGTTTTAGCTCCCATTACCAAAGTGTAGACTACCAAACAAACAAGTAAAACAGTGAAAATTAGTTCATTTGAAGACTAATTTGTTACATTATTATTATTATTATTATTATTATTACTACTATTATTTCTGTGACTACTACTATTACTACTAGTTACTATTATTAGTATTATTATTACTACTTGTGATGGTTTATATATGCTCATTCCAGGGAGTGGCACTATTAGAAGGTGTGGCCTTGTTGGAGGAAGTGTGTAACTATGGGGATGGGCTTGGAGATCTTCCTCCTAGGTGCCTGAGCATGCCCTGTCTGCTCCTGGCTTCCTTCAGATAAAAGATGGAGAACTCTCAGCTCCTCCTGCACCATGTATTCCTGGATGCTGCCATGATTATGCCTTGATGACAATGGACTGAACCTCTGAACCTGTAAGCCACAATTAAATGTTGTCTTTTATAAAACTTGCATTGGTCATGGTGTCTGTTCACAGGAGTAAAACCCTAAGACACTACTTGTAGTAATAATAGCAGTAGTAATACTTTATTATATTTTGTGTATGTCTGTGGACCATGTGTGTATAGTTCCCAGAGACCAGAAGGAGACATTGGATCCCCTGGAACTAGAATGACAAAACAGTTGTGAGCCACCGTGATGATGCTGGGAGTCAAATTCAGGTTCTCTACAAAAGAAACCAGTGCTCACTGAGACATCTCTCTAGTCCATGTTTTGTTGCCTTTAAAAACTTACTGTAGTAAGTACTTACTAGTTCTCATTATGTACACACACACACACACACACACACACATCAAACAAAAAACAAATCCTACTAATGGCTAGCATAATTTGAGAAACTGGGATAAGAATTAAGTTGCCATATATGCAGATTTGGGAAGAGCATAGAAACTCAAAGACTTAAATTGGGCCAAATTCTTAAAGTTAACTTGATCAAAGTTTTATGCTTTATATAGGTGTGTATCTATAAAAATCATTCATAAAACATGAAATAAGATAAATTAATACTTTATTTCTGTAATTGCCAATTATCTGTTGAAAGAAAGTTGGTTTCATTGTTTTTGCTGTGGATCTTATCTAACAAAGGTAGGAGTAGAGAAAAAATACCAATGATTATTAGATTGTTGTCAAAGGAATAGATTGGTATACTGGCTGGTTTTGTGTGTCAACTTGACACAAGCTGGAGATATCACAGAGAAAGGAGTCTTCCTTGAGGAAATGCCTCCATAAGATCCAGCTGTAAGGCATTTTCTCAATGATCAACAGGGGAGAGTCTAGCCCATTGTGGGTGGTACCATCCCTGGGCTGGTAGTCCTGAGTTCTATAAGAAAGTAAGCTGAGCAAGCCAGGGGAAGAAAGCCAGTAGGCAGCACCCATCCATGATCTCTGCATCAGCTTCTGCCTCCAAGTTCCTGCCCTGTGTGAGTTCCTGTTCTGACTTCCTTTGATGATGAACAGCAATGAAGTAGTGTAAGCTGAATAAACCCTTTCCTCCCCAACTTGCTTCTTGGTCATGATGTTTTGTGCAGGAATACAAACCCTGACTAAGACAAATTGGTACTAGTATAGTGGGGTGTTCCTGTGACAGACTGATCATTTTTGGGGGGGACAACTGTGGGCTTTGGAGCTTTGGGCTAGAAGAGCCATAGCAATATTAAGAGCTCTGTGTGATGTTCTGTAGGAGCTTGGAAAATAATGTTGAGAACAGTGCAGAAGATGGAGGCCTGGCTTGTGAAGTTTCAGAGGGAAGATTAAAGTTTCTTAATAGGGTCATTGCTATTTCGATTGTGAAGATTCTGTGGTTTTGGTTAGCTGGGGATGAAGAATCAGCTGTGATTAACAAGATAGCAGAACTACTAAAGCAAAACTTTTGTGTTACTGGGATTATTGGTGCTGATTAGCTGGAGCTAAGAAACTAGCAGTGATTAAGAAGAGACCAGCATCACTGAGGTGAAATCTGGGAAGTGCTCGAGGACACAGAGAAGCTGTATTCCATAGTCAGCCACAGTTGTACCTTATGCTGGTATCCGGACTTGGTAATATATAAGAGTCACCCAGGTGGTACTGGTTTTGAAACCATGAAGGGTAGCAGCTGTTGCTTGGCACTGCGAGAGACCAGGAGAGGCCATTGGTGAAGGTGCAGTCTCAGATGCAGCCGAAGTCCCAGGCCTGGAGGGGTCATGCAGAGCAGCTTGGTACCTTGAAAAGAACCTGTGAGGGGCAATTTGTGAAAGTGTAGCCCAGTTACAGAAGACAGTAGTGTTTTGGAGATGCCAGTACCAAGACATGACCACCACGAACAGCAGCAGCCATGGAGTATAGGCAGCTGGAGCCTAGAAGACAAGGTGTGTGCTACAAAGAGCAGAGCTGGAGAAGTGACCCAAGACCCTGGAGGAGCCCAACAGATGGTGAGTGGATCCCAGACATTGGATGGTTAGAGTTTGATTTTGCTTTTAATTGTGACTGTGCCCTGATATTTTTCCCTCTTGAAGTAAGAAAATATTTTAGTAGAGCCCACAGTTAAGAGACTTTGAATTGTAGGAAGACTCTGAATTTTGAAAGAGATTGGATATTTTAAAGGGATTGAAATTATTTATAATATTGAAAGAATTTGTAAAGACTTTGGGACTTTTACAGTTATTTAGATCCTGAGAATGAATAAGAAAGTAAGGGTTGAGGCTTAATAGTGATGTGTTTGTGTGTCAAGTTGACAAGGGGTCAGTTGAACTGGCTGGTTTTGTGTGTCAACTTGACAAAAGCTGGGGTTATCACAGAGAAAGGAGTCTTCCTTGAGAAAATGCCTCCATGAGATCCAGCTGTAAGGCATTTTCTCAATTAGTGATCAACAGGGAAGTGCCCAACCCGTTGTGGGTGGTGCCATTCCTGGGCTGGTAGTCCTGGGTTCTGTAAGAAAGCAAGCTGAGCAAGTCAGGGGAAGCAAGCCAGTAAGCAGCACCCCAAGCTCCTGCCTCCAAGTTCCTTTCCTGTGTGAGTTCCTGTCCTGACTTCCTTTGATGACGAACAGCAATGTGGAAGTATAAACTGAATAAGCCCCGCCCCCCCCACCAACTTGCTTCTTTATCATGATGTTTTGTTCAGGAATACAAACCCTTAGACAATTGGCTATATTTTATTAACTCTCTCAAAGTATTTTTTCCAAAGAAAAGTTAGAAGCTAAAAGAAATTAATCTTTTTATCACATTGACTTATCTATTTGGTATATGTTCATATGTCCACTACAATGTAAATGTGGTGCTCAGAGGACAACTTGCAGGAGTTGGTTCCCTCCTTCTACCATGTGGGTTCTGATATTGAACTCAGGTCTTTGGGCTTGCAATTAGGTGTCTTTACTAGCTGAGCCATCTCATAGGTACATTAGAACTTCCAGATGGAGTTAGAACTTTGTGACTGGGCAGCTGTAGAAATTCCTCTACATGTGATTTCTCCAAATTCTAGAATTCCAGTGGCTCTAATGTTGGAGTCAGATGTTTAAAAAAAAAAAACAAACCTACTGTTGAAATGGAGGTGTGCTAAAGTCAGCTCCCTGCTGCCTGCCACCATCAGATTGATTTACTCCTGTTAGCAGCAACATGGCATGACAGCATCAGAATTTCATTTCTATATGGGTCACTGAGTCTCTTGACGCTCTTGTCCCAGCCATTGACTTTCTTTTATATCAGTACCTTGAGACCTTCTGTGCATCCTGAGGACACAATGGAATGATCCCTGTGGCTAAGGAAGGAAAACAGTACTTAAAGATTGAGGAGGGGAGGGCCTTGCTGGAGGGGTTCCACCCCTATCTTTTTGTGCCATGTGGTTAGTTTTCCTCCATTTTTTTCCTCTTTCCTCTTCTTCTTTTTTGTTTCTCCCATCCCTCCTTTTCTTCCTCTTCTTCATTTATGGTTCTGTGATGCTGAAGGCTAATCCCGAGTCTTCATGCCATGCTCAGTCACTCAGTTGTATCACTCATCCAATGGGCTCATTTTAATGTTTGTGTAGGGAAAATACTCCACCGACAAAAGTGAAAGAATGGAGGGAAGAAGGGAGAGAAGGTGAGGGGTATGAAGAAATAAGAAAGAGAAAGAAAAAAGATGAGAAGGCTGCAATATTATGGGTTTTTTTCCATTCTGTTTTCATTTTTCTAAACATTAATCTTAAAAGTATCTGTGTCTTTTATCTCTTATATCTAGATGCCCTCTCTCTCTCTCTCTCTCTCTCTCTCTCACACACACACACACACACACACACACACACACACACACACACCACTGTAGAAAAATGAAGAAACAATGAAGGCTGGATAGTGCAGCGATGGCTCCTGACTAGAATGTGGTGCTTAGCAACCAGGACCGCAAAGTTGCTTGCCTGACCATCTGGATTGATTTTGTTTTTTTGTTTTTGTTTTTAAAGCTCTGATAATAGCTGGATGTCTTGTGGTCTGGAGTAGTGATTCCCAGTGTGTCTTTGAGTCATTATTCTCTTTGACAGGCAGCAATCAATTTCATTTTTATGTGACCTCTGCCTAGGGGTGGTATTTTGGACCACATTTTCTTGTACAAGGGTAGAACTGTGGGCCACAAGTTGTAGATGGTTGTCCTGGAAAGTGAACCTCTAAAATGGGACAGGACCAACTAGTGAGAGGCATTAGACACTGGTTCCTTAGTTCAGAGATTGGCTGTTGGGAAGTGGATGATGCAGCTTTTTTATGGGGAGTGAGGATTGTATACTCTGCTCGGGAAATGGTGTTTTAGGTTTCAGCTTAAGTAAAATCACCAGTAACTTTCCCATGCCAAGAATGAAAAGTCTGGCTCCCTAGTTTGAAGGCATCAAAGACACCACAGCATGCATATTTGCCTATTCTTGTAGACCACCAGTTACTCTACTGAAAGTCGG
Source organism: Tokudaia tokunoshimensis (assembly GCA_036184795.1). Classification (NCBI taxonomy): domain Eukaryota; kingdom Metazoa; phylum Chordata; class Mammalia; order Rodentia; family Muridae; genus Tokudaia; species Tokudaia tokunoshimensis. Next base: position 22,490,383 of record BTHU01000004.1, on the reverse strand, counting down.
TAAAATTAATCTATACACTTGAGATCTAGTTCAATAAAACCTTTAAAGTGTTAGAGTAACCAACACACACACACACACACACACACACACACACACATACACACACACACACACACACACACTAGTTGTTTGTCATTTCCTAATGTTGGTGAAAACTCTGCTTGTTTATGTCTGCTCTCCATGCTCACCTAACAGGGGTGATAACTGGATAATCCATCTGACTTAGCAGATGAAACCTTCCAGTTCATTTTACCCTTATATGCTTTCAAACTCTAGTGGACTCCAGGAAGGAAATTGCCATTCTATTACCCAAAGTCAGCCAGGAAATACTCTTTATTTTAGGCAGCTTCAGGGTTCTTAGAGAACATGGAAGTTGTTATAAAAATGGAACTTTCTCAATTTCCTGTCCTCATCCTTGGCCAGTCTCTTGTAGTTTCATGGGCAAACAGGACCCTGTTCTTTCTGCCCTTGTGACACTGTTGGCCATTGCCCCAGTTCCCTAAGTACTCCCTTGTGCCTAGAGCCTAGCTCCTTTTCCACTTAGCGTTGGATGAAGTTACCACCGTCAAACACTTGGCTTCTTGGCCTGGATCTGAGTGGGGGTGTATTTTTCTTGTTTTCTAGTTCATATTTTGTGGGGATATCTTTGTCCAGATGGTCTCTATCCCAGGATATTTTGCAGAATATCTGTGAGCCAGCAAAATGCCAGGGAATTTCTTATTTTCTTTGGACTCAAGAAGGTCCCTTAGTTTGTTCCTTGTTGCAGAGTCACCCTTGTGAACTTTAGGCATGTTCCCTTCAGAAAGCAGTGTTTTCTGAGCACATGTATATACATACATATACATGTAGCATTTAGTATGGAACAATAAAAATTAGTCTTTGACAGATTCTGACAAAAGCAGACCGTGGAGAGGATAGTTTTTTATCTCTTCTATGAGACTGGATAATCCTTTCTCTTTTGTGACTTTATTTTTTTAAGCAGAATTTTTGAGCCAAATGTAGTGATACATTTGGAGCACATGTTCCCAATTGGACACCCCACGGAGCTGACCCCAACACCAATCCCAGAATGAGCCGAGTCCTTTAGAAGCAAATCACGTGGAATAAGCCAGATTGCAAATGAAAGCTGCATGGTCTATTGGCAGCAGCGTAATTTGTGTTTATTATGCTCTTTCAAGCACTGCTCTGTCCCTTTCGTCTCCTTTGCTTCTCGCACGGTAGACATCTGCTCACAACAGAAACGCCTTGGAAGAACTTGATCCCTTTGGGCTAGAAGAGGTGAGGGTGGAACAGGGGCCACTTCATCTGAATGAAGTTTAGCAACTTCGCTCTGAAGTGTGGTGCGAACAATCTTTCTGCTCCTTTATCCTGCAGCCTAGCACAGCCCCCTCGCCATTGTCTTGCGATGTGCGGGAGCTATCTGAGTAAAGGATGCCGTGTTGAATGACTACTCCTGTTGAGGGCTTTTAAACGCTTTAACATGTGGCGTCATTGTTATAGCTGTCATTGCTGTCTTGGAATGTATTCTCAGCTCTGAGAAAGGCTTTTAAGCCCATGTGTCAGGCAGCGCATCGGCAGAAATTGCCAACAAGCATGATTTGTATTCAGCCTTTTAGGGCCAGAAGAGTACTGCCACGGGCTGCTTCGGGTCTGGAAAAGATAGGCGCCCATCTCAGCAGTCCGGGACCTACATCTGCTCCTTTACCCTGTCCCGTATCTGCTCTTAAGCCCTCTTTAGAAGGTATTAGAAAGGGTCCATTCCAGCTGTCTCCTCTAGCTGAACACAGGTAAGATTGATAGTTTGTTTATAGGGATATGTGTTGTCAGAGAGCTTATCATCAGAAATTTAAATGAAGTAACATGGTACATCTCATTCAATGCCCTATTTCTTACTCCATAGAATACCATGCAGATATCACTTAATAAACAAAACTTAATAAACAAAAATCAAGTTATCCACCCACCTAACTAATGGATGGACAAATAATGAGGACATACCCATATAAGGGAGTATATGCAACCTTATAAATAACCAAGTTACTGATATATGTTACGACATGAATGATCACACACATGCACACATATACAAGTAGCAGCATGGTATGCTATTCCATTCTTATGAAATCTTTAAGATAGACAAGTACAGAGAAACAAAAAGTAAACTATTATGTGGCAGAGACTGGGCCAAGGAAAGAGAGGAGAAGTAACTGTTAGTGTATATTGAGTTTCTTTTTGAGGTGGAAAAAATCTGGAATCAGATTGTTGTAAAGTCTGATGTGCATCATTAATGTATTAAAACCACAGTATTTTTCAGTTTTAATAGGTGTTTTAAGTCATGTAAATTATATCTGAAACACACACACACACACACACACACACACACACACACACATATATATATATAGTGGGATTTTTAAATTTTAGTTCCTTTGCAGTGTGTGTGTTTCTAAAGGAACCTTAAAAAAAGGAAATTGACCTAAGACTGTGTAGTGATTATGAACTTACATTTATAAAAACAGAAGACATGAGATACAGTTATATGCCAATAGGAAAGACTTGTTTGGTGAGATTGCTATGGATGGAATTAGAATTTCATAACTTCCTTTGCTTCTCTGTGTGTTTTTCCATTTTAAAAATTATTCTGGTCTATTTTGTAGAACTTTGAAGATGAATCTAAGTTTTAAATTTAAGGAGAAGAGGAAAATAATGTTAGCTTAAAATGTTAAATAATCTCTATCCAGGGGAAACATCATGCCCTGGAAAACAAGAATCAGATGGGGGAACATAAGCTATAGAGCAGACCAGAAACATTAGCTCTTCATAATTTTCACACACCCAGAAAATAGTCTATTTAGATGCATTGTCTTAGCGTCATAACCATGCTAAGACATGGCTGCCAGGCGTTCCTAACACCACTATCCTGTCGGTCACATTAACTTACATCTGGTTGAAGATGGTTACTTTCGGCACCTCCACTCACAGTCCACAGGAGAGGTCAGTCATTATGTCATACCTCGCCCAGCCCAGCTGCAACAGGAAACTAGACAGGGGATTTCTGATTGGTTGACTGTGTGTCTTACAACGCTATGATGATTCAGAAAAGGAGAAGTGTCGATTTAGAGGAAGCGATGGCTAATCTTGATTGTCACCGCCACCACATCTAGAGTTAATTAAAGCACAAGATGCCGAGAAAAGTCCTTTGAGGGCGTTTCTGGATCAGGTCATTTGGAGCAGGAAGACCCACCCTGAATGTAGGCAGTACTTCCTGGTGGCAGCATGGAAGAAGAATACAACTGCTTTTTGCTAGCTTGCTGTTCCTGACACTGGCAAGTTCTTTTATCCTGCTGAGGCAGCATTCATTCTCCAACATATCTTCAGACTTCTAGTGGAGACTGAAGACCAACTCTAGGAATCAGCCCTCAGAGCTGGGTTAAGGCTACTGAGGCCTCCAGTCTTTTGGACTTAGAAACTACTGTGTTGGCTTCCCCTGTGTGGGACAGCAGTTGGATTACCTAGATTCCTTCCTGCAAACAAATATAATAAATCTCTTTTTAATATATGTGTTCATTTAGTCAGTTCTGTTCCTTTAGAGAAACCAACTAATGCAGAAAAGAAACTAGCACACTTCCATACTTTCTATTTAAAGGATGCTTTTTGAGTATTTTCTAAATATTTGACTATTTTTCAAATATAATACAATTATATTTATGCAACATAAAGATATCTTGAACCAAATGGCAATTTTAGATTATACTTGGAGGTAGTAGAAATTATTGGCACACTTTAAAATTATGAAACTAATCTTGTGGTTTGAATGGCTGGTGGGTATTCACTTCTCATACTCGGGTTGTGGGACTCAAATGACCCTAGAGGCTTTTTTAAACCATGTGCTCATTAATGTCTTCCTTTGCTCTTTCTTGTTTTGCACAGAAAATGGTCACTTATAAGCCACTCCCATCCTTGATTATCCTTGTCTCTAAGCTTTTATAGATCTTTTAGCACCAGGGTTGATTTTTCTGTACAAAGAGCTCTTGTGGCACCCTCTAATAATGTCCATACTAGTTACAATAATGCTAGGTATTTCCATGAATGAGTTCCAAATTTCAATTTCATATCAGAATATAAATATGTTTCTTGCTTATACAACTAGTATAGTATAAGTGTGCTATGGGAGCTTTGAATTTGATGAGTCTGTGAACCAGGCCTCTCCCTTCTTTTGATGTTATCAATTTTTAAGATCACTGCCTTCTTCAACATCTAGCTGTGTGTGAGATATAGAAACTCCAGTATAGTATGCAAGCTTTCTGTGGCCTAAGACTAGAAATGAAGTATAGAATTTCCACAACCCTTGGCTAGTCATGTCACATGACCATGTCTAATTGAAGGACGATTGGGAGACATAGTCCAAGTGAGTCTTTAACCCTGAAAAAGGAAATGTTGAGAAACAATTCCTTACCACAATAGAAGTAAGTCTGCACTCTTTATAATGACTACATGCCCTTTCATGCCTGGTTCACATTTACAACCATAGCCTCATCTTGCTTCTTGAACTCTATTCCATTTCAAGTCACTAAATCATAGAGAAGTCTGGCCTAGGGTGTTGATAGCTCATATAATAATATTGTTTGCCAGAGGAACAGTGACTAGCAATTATCCCAATCTTTTGATCTTCTTATCTTTAGTCCCCTGGACCCAACCAGCTTTTATCAACAGTTTTCCCACCAAATAAAGCAAGCCAGGGTATTATGAGTACTACTGCTTAACCACTCTTTGATGTTCTGTGATTTTTTTTTTTATTTTACTTTCTTTTCATCCTAGAAAATCTTAAAAGACTAGGAGAGAAGGCATTTCTTTCTGCATACCTGGGAGATTTTGTACCAAGAAGCTCTCTTGTCTTTGTCCTTTCTAATGTGGAGAATGGTTTAACTAGTAGTTGTCTAAGATACTGGTCCTCAAACATTGATGTACTTAATAATTTAGTAAGCTTATGAAAGACCATTTTAAGTTCCTTTTATAAAGTGTGATTTAATTAGTCAGGTGTGCCATTATTTGTTTATCCATATTTTTAAGGTTCTGATATAATGGTCTGTAAAGTTGTCATTTCAGAATTATTCACCTATCTTCTTATAGGGTCTAAAGTAGAAGACAAGAAAACTATCTACACAAACATCCATCTCTACATGAATAAGATTTAAGTTCTTCAAGAAGCTAGATGAAGGCTGAGGCAATACTGCTATAAACTTCTATTACTGTTCCCCTTGGTTTGCTCTGAGGTGTCTGTCCTTGAACTTCTAATATTTGTACTTTACTACTGCAGCTAGACTCTTACTATTAGTAGCCACAAGATATTGCTCAAGAAAGGATACTGTCACATGTGTTGGCTAATAAATGGGACTTTTGGGACTGAGAAACAGGGTAAGCTCCATGATGTCAGGAGTCAGGAATCTATCTTGCTTCCCCCACTTTTAAAGCTAATTCCCTAATTACAAGCATTAGGAAGCCACTGTGAAGTAGTTGCTAAAAATGTAACACAATTATGGGTGTCATTGGAGAAGTGTTAATGTTCATCTCTACAAAGAGAAAGTCCTGTTCTGTTTTGTGGAGTCCATGCAGAGCTAGACCAGTACTCCTCTCTGGTACCTCACTTAAACAAGGGTGTTTACAGTGTATAGTTATCTTGGCTGAAAAAAATAGAATGAGTTCTTGAAACCATGTCCCATGGAAAAGAATTCAGTCAACTGGGAGGCTGAACTTTCTGGTCCCAAGTCTAAGTGATGAATCCCTTGTCCATCACCAGGGCATGATGATCAACTTAAAATAGTCAAGAAGATAAAAACTTTTAAGAAGACCTCAATGTATTTGATGGCTTGGAGGACAGAATGATGACATTGGGAAGAAATAGATCAGGGTGAGAGATGTTTCTCTGCTTAGAAATGCCTAACTGTAGGAAGAACACAGATCCTGATATCGCTGTGAGGACTATTTCTGCATCAGGTAGGTAAATCGCATCACCTGTATGGTCGTCAATGATTGTTCACGGCTGGGCTGAGGGACTGAGTGACGTAGCAGTATGCTTCCTGGAATTCTGTTCCTGATGAAACTGTTGAAAATGTGTCAGGTCATGTGGGGCTCAAAGGCTTTTGGGTTTTCCTCTATTCTTTGGAAACACTTGCGGAAACTTTAGTGGCACTAAAACTCAAATTTTTTTTTTTTTTTTTTTGCTGCTATAAGGGCAAACTTGCCAAGAGAGTGGCTTTTTAAAAGCACCACTCTGTCTCACATCCCACTGGAATTTAATTGATGGCCCCTAGGTATAATATGATAATATTCCCCTCATTTTGCTGCCATTCCCAGGAGGAGAAGAAAAAAAGATATCACTGGTTCCATCTCTAAGTAAAACAAGAGAATTATCTGCAATCAGGTGACGACTTGGTGATATTTGGCAGAGGAAGAGGACTGCCTGAGTCCTGTGTTAGTCCAAGCATTTTTCTGCTTTAAGGTTTGTGACACACATGCACAGACACAGGTGCGCGCGCGCACACACACACACACACACACACACACACACACACACAGAGAGAGAGAGAGAGAGAGAGAGAGAGAGAGAGAGAGAGAGAGAGAGAGAGAGAGAGAGAGAGAGAGAGAGAGAGAGAGAGAGAGAGAGAGCTCACAATAGCAGGTAAGAAACAAAGCACTGGTTTATTAAGTTGGTTAAGCTGGGCTGATAGCTGATGGCTAATGGCTGAAAGTTGCTCTGATAAAGGCTGAGTTCATATTTAAGAAATCTTGTGAGAAGTCTTTGATATTATTAATGTAATATTGTCAGGGGACCTATGAGTACATAAATTAGGCTTTGCTCTGATCTTACATACTGTTATAAGTTTCCTCGGAAGCATTATGCCTGAAAAAAATGACAAAAAATAATAAATCAAAATTTAAATACTACTTTATTACTGACTAGGCAAGTGTTAAAAGTACCTAGTGAAAGCTGTGTTGGCACAGGTGTCCTAGTCAGTAGACCTCATGGAATGTTCTTTCATAAGACCCAAACCTCTACATCTTAACATTTTGAACAAAACATGACACACTAAACCACACAGCAATGTAATGACCATAGTTGAGAAGATGGATTTCTGGATATTCTGAGGAAGCTTACCCCATGATCAATGAGGATGGTAAGCAAACAATATTTAGAGAAATAAGGACCAGCCCTATTCAGTGAGAGTGCATGACACTTCCAGGAGGACAGAAGCTGAGAGTCATGGGAAACAAAAGTCATGCGGATGAGTGAACTTCAAACATTTGGCTATTCTATCAACTAAACATGTTCCCAAAACTGTCATCCTTGTCTAAGAAAATGAGAATTCTACATTTCCATAAAGGACTTACAAAGGATGCTGAAAAACCTAATTCCAAAGTTGATCTTAGCTCATCTAGAAATACTCACTACTCAGGAACAGTGGCAGAAGGAATAAGGTGAAATCACCAGTAGATTCTGGCTTGCTTAATTGCCCACTAGCTATGCATAAATGGAAGGGAAGACAGAATTCACCAGGCTAGCTATGGAAAATGATCATGGAGGAGGCCTGAGCAAGATGACCAGTTTGGTTCAGATTGTTACCAGCCAAAGATGTAGAAGCTGGCAGTAGAAAAGTGTGCGTGCCCCTGGGTAGACTCCTGTAATGGAAAATGACTCTCCCCTCTGTGGTTCCATCTTTGAGCTGAAGCATGCCTAACAGTCTGTGCAAACCATCCTCTTAGAATGGGAACGAGGTTGGATATAAGGAAAGCTAGGGTCACTCTGCACCACCATAGAATGTTCATGCAACATGGAATGGGGAAATGTCCCAAGAGACTCCTAGTACTTTATAGGCTCATAAAGGTTGGTTTTTTCAGGCTACTCAGGGCCCATGTGATGATCTTTGATCTTGAGTTCATTCCCATGTTATATTAACATGTGACATTTAAAGAAGCAATAAAGGAGTGGGGAGTATGGTAGAAAAGTTCAACCTATACTTTAGTTTGAACGTCTGAACTCAAATATCAGTTCTGAACATTCCTGCCTGTAAATGCTAGTTTTCTGTTCCAGAAAACGGGAAGATGATATTAGCATAAATGTCAAAAGAAAGAGTGCACACAAAATGCAGGATCTGTGAATAATAAGCACTCACAAAGTTCTTTGGTTTTTGTCTCTCAAGAAAAAACATAATTGTATAATGGTAAAAAATGATTCCTTGGTTTCTCAGAATGTGTGTGTGTATGTATGTATATATGTATTTATGTATGTATGTGTGTATGTCCCCTCCTTTAAGAATATTCAAGTCCTTTATCTGTAGTTAGAATCATTGCTGTCTTTGTAGATCCAGTAGTGAAGTCATTTGAAATAAATGGAGACACGTACAACTTAAGACTAAAATTGTACACTGCTACTATGATTATCTCCCCTCCCCCTAGGAGACTTGCTTGGGTGATGACAAGAAGTGATTGAATGGTAGACCTGTGGTCAGAAAGTAGAAACCACTCTATTTCTCCATTATCCTGGATAAGTTTCTTGGTCCTCAGAGTGATTTTGAAGTCAGCAACATTGAAGTTGGGGCAGCATAGTCTGGGCTTTGGAACTCATGGAAAGGGAGATAAGCTACAGCTGACCAAGGTTTGCTGATCTTCTCTTAAGAAGGTTAGTGTAAAATACCCAATCTTTCACATATTACAGGGTCTGGAATGTCTCTTGTGCTTGTTATAAACTTTCTGTCTCTTGTTTCTGGTGACAGCACTTGAGGTTATTCATTTTAAAATTCAAAAATAAACATACCATATTCTAGGGATTCTGGCATTTATGACTGCTGGATGTTAAAATTTGCAGAGACCAGAAGGGCCATCTTCTCCTACAGTTTACAGATCTCAAAACTGAGTCCTAGAAAGGTCAAATAGCCTGCCCAAGGTTACACAGCTAATGAAAATTACTAGAATAATTAAAATCATAGTGAACATTGTATAATACAGTGACTAATGAGTTTCAGACCTGTTCTTGGAGCTACCCAGCTTGATTCAATTTATCAGAAACAACTCTTCCACATAGAGGCATGTGCCAGATTCTAGTTAACTCCTTTGCCTCAGTTTCCTTACTTGCAACCCATGGAAATCAACAATACCTACCCAATATGTTATCATGAGATTTTAACTGCAGATACAAAATATAAAGCTCAACAACATGCCTAACATTTAGGAAAAACAATAATGCAACATTTTACCATTAATTTTAGATAACTCTTGTCTCTATGTAAGATTTTAGTCAACTGTATATAGTCACTGATTCCTTGTATGTCCTAAATCTCTATAACTTTCCCTCCCTCCACTGACAGTACCCCATCTAGATTCCTGTGATTACCTTCTCTTTGTTCTACCTCCCTCCACCTTCTCAACAGTGCCTCAGTTGTTAATTGTTGCATGATAAACTATCCCCAAACTCATTCCCACAGTTATGTAGGCCAAGAACTCAGGATGCAGTCAGAAAAGATTATTTATCTGTATTGCTTATCAGCAAGATGCCCAAGAGCCCTGTCTAAGCTGGTCACTCACATGATAGACACCGTGCTGGGCTCTTGTATGAGTTTCTCGGGGATGTCATTGAGCTTGATTCCTTTCCACAGGAACCAGAGCATGAGCTGTTTGGGCCTCCTTGTAGCTTGGTAGGCAGGTACATGGATCCATGTTCTAAGACACTGGAAGTGGAAGCTGTCAATTCTTAAAGACATAGGCTGGAAAAACTGGCAAAGTGTCACTTTCACCATATTCTATTGGTCAAAACAACCACAGAGCCTGCCCAGATTTAAGAGAAATAAAAATAGACCCCACTCTTCAATGAGAAGAGTGTCAAAAAATCTGTGACTGCCTTTAATCTGCCATGCTCTACTATAGCAAATTATTTTCAGAGTATCACATACTAACTTTAGAAAATGTAAATGAAATCATTTCACGCAAACCCTCCTCCATCGGTTTAAGTCTTATGTGCCTACTCATGATGCTTAAGATAAAATACAAACCTTTAGAGGTGGTCCATGAGATCCTGATCTCTAGTTTGATGGCTTACCCTCATTCATTTACTATTTATCCTGGATTGATTGCTTATCCTGTTTATCCTAATTTGTTCATCGTTTATCCTGGGTTGATTGTTTCTGCTCCTTTCCCTTCTCACCCTTGAGTAGTTCTATTCTCTGATGCCTGTCTAAATCAACATATTATCCACTTTCTACTCAACTATGCATTCTTCATAGTTGCTATTATTGCCTGACATTACATTATATTTTGATTTGTTGATTAGCCCATCTCAGCTTCCTTAAGACAAGGACTTCCTTTATTTTTATTACATAGAATGGTTTTAAATACAGAGTAAGTGTTCTAAGATTTTTTTTAATGGACAATGGTGGTTTTACATTTTTTTTCCTGTACAAGGGGATCTGGTTTGTATTTTTTGTGTACTTGACTTCTGCTATGCTTTCATCTTTTTACCTGGGAGGAACTGCCTTGGTGACTGTTCTACTTGTACACACAGGTTAGGAAGGAAGTCAAGAAGAAGAATCCAGTGACCTTGGAGGAGCTACGGTAATGGGATGCTGTTATGAAGTATCACTGTGAGTTAGGTGTGTAGATCATGTGCTTGTAATGAGAAACAAGATGGAAGTGTCAGTGTGATGGTCACTTAAGGGTAGTGGTAGCAAATCTGAATGAAAACCAGATTGGTGGCATTGACATGTACCACATCTGGGCATTTCCCCGCTAGGCACAAGGTCTAGAAATTAACTTGCTTAACTTCTTTGCAACTTTATCTTCTCAAGTATGAAGGAGAAACAATAATTCTCTTTGACAGTTTCTATGAGCACTACACATGTAAACACATCTATAATAGGTTTAAATGTGACTACAAAGTCCTGCTTCCTCTTCCATCGAGCCGTGGGATCTGTGTCCCTCCCCTTGAATCTGGACAGATTGTGTCTACTTGGATCAAGTAAGAAAATTAGAATGATGCTCTCAGACCTCCAAGGATAGGTCACAGACAGCCAGACAGCCAACCTTATGCTTGAATTTGGCCTGCCCATGGCTGCTGTGCTGCTGTCACAGTCTGGTGAACTCTGTTCTTTTGCTGTGCCAGCCTGGGCAACAGACAGGTGATTGAAGAAGACATCTTCAGTGGGAGTCTGCCAATCTGAAGGATTCCATCCCTTAACTTTTGAGGCATTCCAAGTCATGAAAGTCTTCTCAGTCAAGGCCCCAAACAGGTTGAACAGAGAACTATCTCTTTCCAGAACTCTGACATATGGAACTAATGAGTGTAATAAAGTGTCTGTTCCAAGTCACTGTGTTTTGAGGAGTGTATGTCATATAGCAAGGGAGAGCTGGGACAGAATGGAAGCTTTTCAGCTCATCTCTTGCTTAAGGAAGATGTTCTCAGCATGCCAAGTTCATTCTTCTCTAGATTTTTCAAAAGTGTGGAAAGGAGGGATGTGCTTGTGACCTTGATAAACTAGTGGGTCATTTGTTCTTTAAGATTTATTTCATATTTATGAGTATTTTAGTTGCATGTATAGATGTGTAACACATGGGTGACTGATATCCAGGTAGACCAGAAGAAGCCATTGGGTTCCCTGGAATTAGAGTTATAAGTAGTAGTGAGCCTTCATGTGGGCGCTTGGAACCAAACCCAGACCTCTTAGAGAGCAAGTACTCTTAATCACCAGTTCATCTCTTCCACTCTAAAGTGGTAGATTTTGAATTAGGTCTTAAATATATCCCAAAATTATGACAGGGAGAAGGGAAGATGTCACAGAAAGACATTCCAGGCAGAGAATGTACTTGGGATTCAAAGCCATCACAGGTGTAAGCCTTCAGAAACTTAGGAATATTTGCTGCAGACAGGGACCCTCAGGGTAGGAAGGAAGGTACTCAGGAGAGGCATTCTAAGCAGCCACTTCTTTTCCACAAAAGAATGTCACATGATAGGAGCCACTCTACAGGCCTCTCCTAGGCCCAGTCCTGAGTCTCAATTGGAAAAGCCAGGCCCAGTCCTCTCCAGAACTAACATCCGAAATCTCAGGGGCCTGTGGTCCTTGCACAATTCCCTTGCTTCTGGCTCAGTACATGTTGATTCTGTTCCACTTTGGCCTCACATTAGCTCTTCTCCTTCCCCTTGTCTAGTGTTCATTACTTGTTTGTTTATTCAAATTCCCTTGTCTGTGTCCCCAAAGTATTTTCCTCTGTTATTTTTTCCACAGAACTAGAATAGGAATTTGCTTTTGCCAGTTTATCACATTTTAAACCTGCATTTACACACATATGATACTTCTTAACAGAGGCAGTGTCTACTCATATTTGAATACACTTACCATTCCTGTCACCTTTGGTTCAAGGGGAAGGGCCATGGCTTTAGGTAAATTGTGGATCTTGGAGTGACAGTTCTCGAGGGTGTCTTTCCTCACTACATAAATTCTGAGTTGCTTTAGAAGAGTTTTGGTTCTTCGTGTGCAGGAAGCTTTTTCTACTTCAATTGGGCTGTTAGGAGAGCTGTTGCTGTCATTTTAGATTTGGATATGAAAACAGTGTTAAGGATCCCAATCTTTTTTCAATTCTCCTTAAAAGGGAACAAAGGGGATCTGGGGGCATACAGCTCAGTAGTGGTAGAGTGATGGTCTAATGTTATACAAAGGCTTGGGGTTTAGATCCAAAACTCAAGAAAGAAGAATAGGAAAGAAACAGAATAATCTTTTTTTTTTAAATCCCTTTGGACCAGAACTCAACACAACTTGATTGTAAGCTTATTCATGCCCTTATCTATGTCACCAGGCATTGAGTTATGTCAGTTTCAAGGCTCCCTTCAGCTAACATGAACATCATTTTCTCACTTAATCTCTTAAACAAAGTATTTATATCAAGAAACAGGAAAGGCTTTTCTTGGTATGTAGCATCAGCAGTCATGTCCCAGAAGCTCCTATGTTCAAAGAACAGACCAGTCTATGCCATTGGAAGGTAGATTTGTGGTTTGTTGTTTTTTAACAATGCTTTGTAAACCTAGTCAATCCTTCCTTTCCCCTTGAATAAAATCTTGACTAAGTTTTTAATATAGCTGCTGCTTCTGCTTCTAATCTTCCCCTTCCCCTTCTCCTCTTCCCCCTCCCCTTCTCCCCTTCCCTCCCCTTCCCTCCCCATCCCTCTTCTCCCCCTTTCTCCCTCCCCCTCCCCCTCTCCCTCCTCCTCCTCTTCTTTTTTTCAGATTTTTTTCTAGTTACTTTATCTGGGAAAAAAACAATAAGCTCGTTCCTTTTCTGAGGTGCAGTTTAGGGTAGAAATGGAAAAAAGGAGGAATGAACATTTCCCACACTTAAAACTAGGCAGATGGAAATCTAGTAGAGGGCAAAGTGAGAGACTGAAAAAGCTCTTCCATGTATGTCCATGTTACACTCCTCTCCTTCCTCACCCAGCTCCCTGACCATTCAGATTGTAGTATACGTATAAAAGCAAGATAAGAGAATAGACAGGATCTTGTTTGGCTGGCACTATTGAAGACAGTGCTGCTGCAGGATAGACAAAGGCTCAAGTTCATTCTCTTATGGAAGTTTTTTGAGTTTGGTGTCCTTTTCACCCAACAATGTCACTGCTGAGACTTTATGCCTTGTCACAAATGAGGGATTCTCTTCCCAGGACAGCTGTGCATGTCACTGGCCTCAGCCCTGGACAGATGTACTGAACTGTAGCAAGTTTATACTGTTTCCTTGTTCACTAGAATATCACCAAATTAGTTCTCTTTTGCTGTAAAATGTTCAGACTTTAAAACGATGTGAATATATTACTTTTTTGTTGGTGTATGTCAGTCATAAATGGGTCTCCAGGAACTTATCAGGCTGGAATCCAGGTGCTGGTTAGAGACGAACCTCACATGGCTTGGAGTCTTCTTTTGGGCACACATAATTGTTGGCAAAAATGAAATTGTTTACAGTTCCAGAACTTACAGAAGTTGATCTTCCAGAACAGTAGGACAGCGTCTCTCTGACGTTGCCTTCTTCTAATGGCTCATTTAATTAGGTCAAGTCTACTCAAGAAATCATTCCTTTGCAACTCAAAGTCAGTTCATTAACAGCCTGAGATAAATTTCACTATGAATGACCTGCAGAAGGGTGACTCCTGTGGCAGTTCCCACTCGAGGGAGTCAATCATGCAAAGGGAGGGGTTGACAGAAGAGTGTGTAGAAGTACAGTGTGCTGAAACCTCTTTCTGGAAGGTGTTGTAAGATCTCTCACTCTTCTGTCCCCTCTATCATGGCCCATATCTGCAATCCTTTCTATGGGATGACAATTACTTTCCAGCAACAGTCTATATTTGGTTCTATAGACCATATTAGTCAACTCTGATCCTTGCCTCTTACATTTCTCAGGTACTACCCCATTTCCACTATGTTAACCCAGATTTATTAGATCTACAGCAACCTCACTAAGAGATTTCTTCCCAAATAAGAGTTTCTATTAGTACTGAGAGAGGGTGAACATTTCTCCAAAATTCCTCTGCTCTCTTCAATTCTCTCTTACTAGATTAGTTTCTTTTTAATTTTTATAGACTCTATTAAAAAAACCTTGCAAATGAATGCAAGCTATGGAGCTTTACAATAAATTTTACACTTTCAGTATCAAGTATACTATATCAATTTATCCTCCAGGAAACCCTAAAAAAACTCTAAAAAGTTCATGGCAGTTAGAACTAAAAAAAAGTAATTAACTTTATATCATCTTTCATAGCACACTTCCATTGCCTGTATTCAGTTCTTCCCTGTCTCCTTATATTAAGCCTTTCTTGTTTTCTTTTCTTTGTGTATACTGTATACGCATCTACTTTTGTGTAATATATTCTCAGCTAGGTCTTTACATATGAGAGAGAATATACTTTTTTGTTTGTTTTCTGAGGTTATGTGACCTGGCATAATTATATACATTCTAAGTCTATCCATTTTTCTACAATTTTTCTAAATTTCATTTTTCTTTAGAGATGAGTAATATTTATGATTCATTCTTTCTTGGTGGACAACAAGATGGATTGCAATTCTTTGTCGAGTGAAACTATTAACATGGGGATGGCAACTATCTCTATGTAAGCATAGGGGATTCTCTGAGTATTTGGGCAGGAGAAACAGCTGGGACATACAGTAGTTCTATTTTTAATTTTTTTTAGTAACTTTTGGGGATTGGTTCTAACACTTTGAATTAATCCGGCTCCCCAAATGAGGAATCTGCATGTCCAAACACTGAAGGTCCTTGTCCTCAATTGGATTTTGATTGATCAATAAAGAGCCAATGGCTTGGCAGGTAGACTGAGGCAGGACCTTTAGATTTGTGTGAGATAAGGACTCAGAGAAAGGAAGGGAAGAGAGAATCACCATGACTGGGAGGAGAAGGATGGGACGTAAGAGCTGCAGGAGAGAAAGCCAACCAGCCATGTAAGGGTTCTGGTAAGTGGCCACTGGACTTCCCTGATTGGACTTTGGATAGCAGGGGAGGGTTTAGGAGTGTCCAGCCTTTGAGCTAGTCACAGCATGTCAAAAATTAACAAAAATTAACAAAAATTAACAAAAATGGCGCTTGCAGCATTCTGGAATTTGTAGCTACACCAAAAGTGAATAAAGGCTCTTTCTCTCCATACCCACTCCCAACATTTGTGTTGCAAGATATTTCCTATCCATTTACATTGAGGTAGTGAGAGGCCAGTGATTGGAGGGGAGAGAAGAGGAGGAGCTAAGAGAGAGGCTCAGTGGACAACATGAGCACAAGAGCAGAGACCCGGATATGCAGATGACTTCATAAAGAAAAGAGATAAGAGAGGGGAGAGTGGACGGCCTTGTCTCATTCCTGATTTTCAAGAAAACACTTTTAAGTATGCCTCCATTTAATGTAATATAATATTAATTGCATATGTTATATATACAGCCTATTCTTAAAGTCTGTAGAAATTTTTATCATGAAGGCACGTTAAATTTTGTTAAATGCTTTTTAACACCATTGTAATAATTATGTGGCTTCTGTCCTTAAGCTTGTTTATGAGGTAAATTACATTTATCAATGTATGTATGCTGACCAGACCTTGCCTTTCTGAGAGGAAGCCCACTTAGCCATAGCATATAATCTTCTTAGTGTCCCTGAATTCCATTTTTCAGGTATTTTGTTAAGAATATCTGCATCTATATTTATCAAACAAACTGGTTTGTCTTTTTGTGTTTGTCTTTACCTGCTTTTTGTCTCAAGATAGTAATATCTTCATTGATTGAATATAATAGTGTTTCTGAATCAAATTAAGAATTGGTTTGAGTTCTTAATTGGAAGTTTGATAAAATTCAGCACTGAATCCACTTGGTCCTTTTTTTTATTTTTTTTTTCTTCAAGGGAAGGATTTTAATAACAGTTCAGCTCATTGCTTTTACTGGGTTCATTTAAGCTATTTAACTCTTCAGGGTTTAATTCTTGTAGTTGATATGCTTGTAGAGATTTTTTCTATTTTTTTTTCTGGGATAACCAATTTTTCAGAATCTAAATTTCTGAAAGAAAGAAGCAGAAGATGAAATCAATAAAATTAGAGAACAAGAGAGTATTGCTACAACTGACTGCATTGAAACTCAGGACGTCATTAGGAATGGCTATGAAAACTTATACTCAAAATTAGGTTGCTTCAAACTCAAGGGCAGGTGAGGACACAGGGGCCATGGAACAGTTGGGAACACCCACTTTACATTTCCGGCTCAAGTTGTTGGATATCTCACTTTAGAATTTGAGAGCAACTGGCTCTCTTCTAGGCTACACGAAAACAGTTCTATAATAGTTTGCTTTGAGAGGTAACTGAGGGTTAGAGGTTAAAATGTTTTCTTAGGGTCATACTGCTCAGAAATAGTTAATAATAATAGTTCCATTTGAATAATATTTTATTCATCTCATACTGCTGTCTGCACTAGTGTCCTGACATTTTCTCCTAACTTACTCCTTAAATAAAATCACTTAGGATACTTTGAGCAAAATTGCTTGGTGACAGTTATACTGATGAATTTATTATCATGTGGTATCTGACTATATACTCAGTTACATATAATGGTTGTTTTATTTTCTTCTATGTTAGAGGCTTTTGATTAAATAATCAGAGGGTTTTGATTAAATAAATTCATCCAACTTACTAAATGCAGGTCAACTTTGCTATTTAGTTGGGCTAGAAAGGTTTACCAAATCAGAGACTGAGACAGTAACCGGGACACAAGCCAAGCGGATCAGGACCTCGCTGTCACCCTCCTTCCTTGGGCTATGTTCTTGAGGACCTGAGCTCAGGGCAGTAGCAGGCTGAGAGCTGGTCCCAAGTGGAAATTATAAGAAATTCCATCCCATTTGAGAGCTAATTGTACTGCTGATCTGTTTGTATTCCCTGTCTAAACCAAAGAGAGACCACAATTGGTTGCGAATATTTATTGAGTTTGTTTCATAACTGCCTTTCCCCGCAAGTGTCTGGTTGCCTTGTGTTGATTCAGAACACTCACCACCCTGAAATTCACAGGCAAAGTTGACCCCAGGCAGGGATCCAAGCCTACAGACTAAAGAGGTTCAGCCATCCTTTATGCTGGAAACAGTCTTAGCAATAATAAACCGCTTCGAGGCACTTGAGACTTGGTTTGAGCCAAGGTGGCAGAGAGCTGTGTCATGGCTGCATCACATGTGGAAGGATTCCTAGAAGAGCCCAGTGGGGATGGAAAGTTTGGGAATGTCACCAGGACTTGAATTAAGACCACATGTGCAGACAGGAAGGCAACGTTTGATAGACTTGACTGTTCAGCAGGACATGGAGTGCCATTTCTGAGCTACAGCTTTGAGATCTGTGGGTCCAAAGCAAAGACATCCTGTTATACACAAGAGTGATCCTTCTGCAGCTCATTCAGAGCAAAAATATAATCTCAGGTTGCCTGTCATTGCTATCAAAAGAAATATGCTTGGGGAATAAAAATTAATTTCAATAGTTGCCTAAATAAAATCTAATTAAGAAGACAAATTTTCTCCCGGGAAAACATGTGCCATACATTCTAGAACAATGCAGAAATGATTTACATTGGGTAGTTTGGCATTATTTCAATGTTGTCCTCTCCATAGCTTAATTCTCTCATTAGGGAAATAGCCCAGAATTGGCTGAAGAGAGAATGGATTGCCTTCTGTAACTTTTAAAAGGTCACTGACTTTGGGCCTATGAATTTAAATCCATGGGGAAAGAAAGTGGTGGAGGGCTTCTCGGCTTGGATGGGGTTTTGTGGATAAGTGTGATGCAACCAGGAGCAAGTATTAGAAGTTATGTTCTCCAGATGGCTGCATGTCTCAGATCAGGCCAGAGATATTGTTCAATTCCTCTGAGTAGTTTGTGTGAAATATGTCTGGGATGGAAAGTATAACCATGTAAGGAGTCTATAGAGGATGAGCCAAGTTCAGAGAAATTCTTTTCCATGGAGCTAGATCCAGCTCTGTGGGTGAGTTTTCTGGGCTCGTTGGAGCAGGAGTCCTGGAGAGTTCATACATGCCCTTATTCAAAATAGACTCTTACTAGGATGTTACTGGCAAAACAAAGACAAGAGAATTCTCTTTTGTTGAGAACCTATTTATAGTGCATCATTATCAACAAAGATGATCATATCACATAAGGTGAAAGGTAGATATTTTTTTTTATTCCCATTTTATAGGATGAGGAGATTGGGTCAAAGAATGGTTAAATAACTTGTCCAAGAAGTTATGAATCCCATGTCCTCAGAAACATCACATCATTATACCATTAATGTCATAATCACAGTGGTAGTTAAAATGTTTAGCACTTTGAATACTCCAACCTCTTCAGCTAAATAAGTAGATATCACTAGTATATGGAGGTGAGTGACTCACCTAAGCTAGACAGATAAGTGAGTCCCATGGGACAACTTAGTCACCAGTGTTCCTCTTGGCCATTTCTTGTATCATTTCTAGTGGAAGCTGGAAATGTGCTTAGTACATCATTCTTCTCCAGAAGATACTGTGCTGATCGTTACAGAGCTCTTTATCTTCTCCTTCCCTGTAGAGGAAGCTACATTTCTCTGGAATGACTCCCATGCCTGGGAACCCTAAACCCTGCCTATCTCTCTTCTCCCCAGCTATTGGCTGTTGGAATCTTTACTTACTAAACAGAAATAACTTGGGGGCAATGTCACATAGAATCTATGTGTAGACTCTCTTGTCTCTGGTTCACCCAGGTCTTGAAGAAACACTGTTAGCATTAGAGTACAAGCACCATCAGGCCAGAACACTACAAAGCCTCCCAGAAAAGAAAGATTCTAAGGATAAAGACAGCACAGCACCTACTTTGGACACAGGACTTGAGCAATCTGGATCTGATTGAGTACTAGTCCTTAGAATCAGAGGGAGCTGTGCAAACTGCCAAGGGAGAAAACCAAATAGCTATCGTACTCAGCTGTAATACCCATGAACCACAACAATGCCCAGCCCAGCAAGATATTCTGAAAGGTACAAAGTTAACACTTCTGTCCAGGGCACCCACTAGACACCTAAGTAGATATAAAGTCAGCTCAATAAGAGGGTATCCATTCATTCCTGCACTGTAAAACAAGCCAACTACCAGTGTCCAATTAGGCCATGGAAACTAGAGGAGTTTACCACCCTGCCCCTTTCCTAAACCAGTATAATCTCTCAGTGCATTGTAAATACTTATTCTTACACCTGCAGGTGAGTATTGCTCTAAGACCTCATCAAAGAAATTTCATTTTAGAAAAGAAGACTGTTACAAAAAGCCACAACTGGTCAAATCAGAGATTTAAATGACTATGGGGTACCTACCTCCAACTGGTATATTTACAACACAATCCCTACACTTAAGGCTCAGGGAACATCATAGAAGAGAGAGCAGAAAGATCTTAGGACCAGGAGTCTAGATAGTCTCAGTCTCAAAAACCAAGAGAAAGGAAAAGCAAAAAGAAAGAAAAAGGGACACAAAGTGGGATGTATAGGAAGGAGGGGATGGATCTGGGAGGACTGGGAGGAGTTATGTAAAATCCTCAGAGTTAATAACATTCTACTATTTACAAAAGGGAAATAAAGGCATGTACCACCAAACAGAATTAATTAAGGATTCAATACAACACAATGTTCTGCATAGTAGCTTTTACAGGGCTTGCTTGAGGCTCATGCCCCTGAATGCAGAGCGCACTGCTATGTCTTTGCAGTAAAGAGTAGAAACCTAGTGAATGCAATGGAAAACTCCATGGAATCTCTGAGAGGGACCCTGGCAAAGAGTCCTAGGAGTGCAGGGCAGGCCTGCACTGGCCATCTTCTGTAATGAGGCAAGGCCTCAAGTGGAGGGATTGAGACATGAACCCAGCCACAAAACCGTCAACCTACACAGTTTGTCCTGAGTGTTCTGGGACCCGAGCCTGGCAGAATTGTTGTCAAAGAGACCAGAGAGACAGACATCATCCAGCAACTGATGGTGAGCTGCTGAGTCCCACAGCCAAACTTTAGACTGAGCTCAGGGACTCATGCTGATGGAGGCGGGAGCAGGGGCAGGGGATGGGGAAGGATCAGAGGAACCAGAAGGTTCAGGGATACCAGGAGAACATGGCCTGCAAAGTCAACTTACCTGGACTCCGTGGGCTCACAGAGATCAGGGAACCTGTAGGGTTTTAACCTAGGTCTTCTGCATATATAGTACAGCTGAGTAGCTTGATGTTCTTGCAAGAATTATAACAATGGGAACAAGGGATGGGGATGGTGGTAAGGTGGAGGGTGGGAGAATGGGAGGATGGGAGTGTGTGGGGGGGGAGTGGGGGTTGGGAGGTGAGAGGTTAGGATTGTCCCTGACTGTTGTCTTGTCCAGCCTTGATGTGATGGTATGAACCTGGTCTTACTGTAGCTTGTTATGCAGTGTTTGGTTGGTGTCCCTGGGAAGCCTGCTCTTTTCTGAGGGGAGGATGTGGGGTATGGATCTGG
This sequence comes from Tokudaia tokunoshimensis, assembly GCA_036184795.1. NCBI lineage: Eukaryota > Metazoa > Chordata > Mammalia > Rodentia > Muridae > Tokudaia > Tokudaia tokunoshimensis. The sequence goes on along the minus strand of BTHU01000004.1, from coordinate 22,469,363 downwards.
GGGAGAGGGAAGGCAGAGGGAAGAGACTGATGGGAGGGGAGGAAAGGGAAACTGTGGTTGTATGTAACATATGAGAAAAGAAAAGAAGAGAGTAGAAGTGGCTTTACTCTTAAATATGAACTGCTGTAGAGAAAAGAGACAGAGACTACTGTATGATAGAGAATACTTCCCTGTCGGGTTTATCTTTTTGTATGGAGAATATTAAGTTTACTTAATTAACAAGCTATAGAAAACTTGGAGGATTTTTTTAACCATGGCTTAGCTCAGCACTCCCATGTGCTTTCCTAGAAGTCCAGGTCTCTGACCCCCTTGCTGTGTACCTTGGCAGAGTTCCCTATCTGCGTGTCTTTCTCTGAGTAAGTTGTGACCCTGGAGAAGCAGGACCAGACCAAAGTGATCCCTTCCTGGGCTCTGACTGCGGCTGGAACCTGTGAACGCCAGATCCTTTCTTCTCTTCCAAGTGCTTTGTGGCACTTTTAAAATTAAAGTGTATTAACACTGTTTGTTTTCGGAATTTGGGACAGTGTAAAACAGGTTGGAATTCATTGTCCTGGAGTTTTTGAGAATGTAATTGCGGCTATGTTAATTGACTTCTTACCTGTGTATTTGGCACAACTTAGTATAGCCTTATTTTCTCCACAGCCTTATTAAGTAGATCTTGCTTTGAGCCCTGTGTTGGCGAAAAGAAACTCAAGGACTTGTCTGTGGTCAAGGTCTTACAGGAAGTAATGATGGTAAAGTTTGAATGTAGGCATGGGAAAAGAATGGTGTCTTACTATAGCTAGGTAGATGTGTTCCCTGGGTTTGAGGCCCACGAGAAAGTGCAAGTTCACGGTGACCTGTGGACATTCTTTGGGAGGTCACCAGATAACGGGTTGTCAGGATAGGTTTCTCTAATGATTTTAGGATCTCCAAGACCAAATTTAGCTATAAAAATTAACAGTTTTGGAAATCTATAGAAGGCATAGGTTTTCTTCTCCTCAGAGACTCCTCAAGAAAGTTCATATTGTACCTGTGCTGGATGCAAGGATACAGCCAAATGACTGAACATCTAAATTCTCCTGTACAGACTGTCATGTGGCAACTGGAATTTTTGACAGCGTGTTACAAACCTGACATCTTCTCAATAGGGTCTCCTGTTGAAAATCTTGATATTTGAAACAATCATCAAATCAATAGTCAAGGCCTCTGGCGATGTGGTTAGTTTTCCCAACTAGCCACCATGTAGGTTATATTCTCCTAGCCTGGAACATCACAAATAAAGATGCCTACGAAGTCCCTGTCTATTCTGAGGACAGGTGAGGAGCTGAGGACACAGAAATACCACATTTCAGTTTTCAGGCTGGCCTAGTGCCTCGGTCATTCTTCTCTCAGTGTTGGGTTTATAGCTGGTGGTTTCTTAGCTGTGGAAAAGATGATGCTATATGGCACATTCATTTTGAACTTGGTTGTTCTGTAATTGATGGTCGCTCTTTTTCTTCAGGAGTTTGGTAATAGCAGTTCATGTTGCTGCCTGGTCAGGTGCTTCTTGCTCACCCTGTGCCGTTGCTATGTTGAACATTTGTTTTTCCAGCCCTTATGACCCTGTCACTTTCCTGGTAACACCTTCAAGGTCCAGCAATATTTCTAGGATGAAGTCCAAAAATGACAAAGTGATTATTGCCAACCTATAATGTGTGCTTTGCATATTCACTTTTTTTTGTTTGATAAGCACTTACATATTGCTAAATAGGTTCCAGGGCTTGGTCTAAGCATTTCACATGTGTCAATACCTTTGAACAGTATAGTAATAATCTTCTACACTTCTAGGGTTGTTCTAGGAATCTTCTAGGAATGTTAATAGTGTTGTCCCTAGTTCATATATTAAAACCTAATCACCAATGTAAGGGTACCAGGAGGTGGGGCATTTGTGAGGTGGTTCGTTCCTGAGTTGGGTGCCCTAGTTATTGACATTAGTGCCCTGTACATGGGACCCTAGTGTATTTTTCTAGCTCTTTTAATCATAAAAGAACACAGTCAGAAGGTGCTACTCATGGGCCAGAATGAGCCACCATCAATGATGGTTGTCTGTCTTCGCCTGGAATTTCTAGCCTTCCAAAATGGTGAGAAGTACACTTTTTGTATATATGAGCTATCCAGTCATTTTGGTATAACAACCCTAATAGACCAATTTATTTTTATGTTTCTCACTCCTTTTCACAGATACAAAAATGGTAGCACATGTTAAATATCGTGCTCAAGTCCAGATAGCTAATAGGAGCTGGCATCTGGGCTCAACCCCATGTGTTTGGGTCAGATTTAGCACCTGCTGAACCCCTCGCTCATGTCAAGTGCTTCACAAAGGCCTCTTGGTCAGAATTCAAGCTTACTCAGCTCTCCCCACACCCTCCATCCAGCTGCCTACCAGCCCTTTAGTTCTCAATGTGAAGAGCCATTCCCCCAACCCCTCCCCCAGCTGACCACATTACTCACTCCACAAGCACCTTGTATTTTCTTCTTATTGCACATAAAACATTGGCGATTAAGTAATTAGTTGACTAATGAGGGCATTTTTCTCTTCCAGCAGACCTTTACATGACTTAAGGGTAGAGAGCGTGTCTACTTGTGTCTCCAGTGCCTGGCATAGTATTCAACAGGTTTGGGATGCTAAATTACTATATACTGCATTTAAGACATTAAAGTGTCAAACTGGAACAATCACCGAGGGAAAATGTGGAAGTCTGGGATGAATGAGTGTGCCTGGAAGGCAAGCAGGTCTGCTGCTAGCCCTGCCTCTCTCACTGCCTGGCTAAGTGTTGGGCAGGCCATTGAACCTCTGGGTCTCCCTTTCTTCACTTGTGGAGGGTCCAAACAACTCTTATATATACCAAAAAGTATTTGTCAGGGTCAAATGAAAAGGACTGTATTCCTGAAGTTGTTCTGTCTAACTTTTTGTTGGTTATGATGTTTTTCATGCTTATGAGAAAATATTTTTCAATATATTTTCTTCATGAAGTATTTGGTACAAAAGTTGCACAAAAATTATCTCTGTATCCAGTACATAATTGTCAAGAGATACCTGGGGCAAAGGAATCTTTTGAACTGTATTGTCAGCATGAAGTAAGAAAGATCTAGATTCTCTGAGTCATGTGATTTGGAACCTTCAGCAGACAAATTATGAGAGAAAGCAAGTGGTGGTGGTTATGATGTGTGTGTGTGTGTATTGTGTGTTTATGAGAGATACCAAAGTGGTATATCTGATATTTGATAATAGCAAGAAATATCAAAAATTAAATAAAGAAGTTAAAACTAATATATAAGAATTCATGTAAGAAAGAATTACCATAAAAGCTCTGATTCTGGCTATGCCTTTGAGGAGAGGTAAGTTTCTCTGAGGTGAGGCACGCAGAAAGGCATCTAAGGCAGCTGGTAGTGTTTTATTTCTTAAGCTAGATGGTGATACATGAGTTTGTCATATAGTAATTAATTCTAGGACATGTTTGGGTAATTGTCTGGACCTCTGTTGTTAGCATTCCTTCTAGGCTCTGCCCAACAGTTACCTGGCAATATTCAGATAATGCCTGGCTTACTATAAAAGGAGCTATTTGGCCCCTCCTCACTCCTTTACACTCTGACTCTCTGTGCCTTCTCCCCCTGCCCCTTCTCCCTCTCTCCATCTCTCTCCATCTCTCCCCCTCCCTCTCCCTCTCTCCTCTTCATTCTGTGTGCCTTTCTCTGTCTCTACTCCCTCAACTCCCCTCCCCATACCTTAAATAAACACTATACGATATCTGTCCATACAATATCTGTCATATGGCTGGTACCTCAGGGGGAAGGAATGGCTCAATATGGGCCCACAGAGGCACAATCTTCCACCTCACCAAACTGCACTTCTACTCTACTAAACATATCTATTCTCTCTCTCTCTCTCTCTCTCTCTCTCTCTCTCTCTCTCTCTCTCTCTCTCTCTCTCTCTCTTATAAAATACAGCATCTGCTTTGTTTCTCAATGAGATGATTTAAAAAGAAACTGAAACAATATAAGGAAATCCTGGGTCACTGTGTAAATAATAACACTATAGAAACTCTGACTGTGAGATAAAGGATGGTTTTGGTAAAAATCTACCCTGGTGACATCCTTAGCCAGGGGTGGACAAATATCTCTGAAAAGCACCAGATTCTGTTGTTTAGGCTTCACAGATGTCCATCTATCTTCAGGACTCTGTTCTGTCATACTGACTAAAGCAACCAGAGACAACTTATCAACAGAGGCAGGGCTGTATTCTAAGCTCAGTTTAGAAAGAGGCTAGGGAGTTGGTTTGGCCTCAGGGTGGGCTTTCTAACCCCTATCAAATCTTTAAGTAGCATGCTGGCTGGAGTCCTAGTCCTCCTGGTTCAAAAGCATCACAGCCGGTTTCTAAAGCTTCCTTCAAAGGGGCTGATGTGGGGTGGGGTGGGAAGGGGTGGTGCTTACTCTAAAGGCTGCTTTATTATTCAAAATGTCTTGAAAACAAGTTGGGAATTGCCTTGAGATGAAGTGGCAGGGAGACTGGCTGGTTCTGGAAATACCTGTTCTGGTCATTCAGTGGCAAGGCTACTGAATAAGTAAGTAATGAGTAAGGTGGGCAATCAAGCTGGGGGCTGGCTGTTAGGGAAAGGCTCACCAGCAACCAAAGCTTCAGTCCGCTGGCCGCTCCCTTCTGTGAGTGGATTTTCAGATCCTTCACATACTTTCATGCTTATTCCAACAGTCCAGCTGGCTTTAGTGATAGATTTTGATCTAAGTAATGCCTTTGATACTAGAGAAACAAACAGAGCTGTCTACTTGCTACTGATAAAACCTTTTTGTTGTGACTGTCTTATTTTGAGGGCTCTTAGGGCTTTATTTTGGAGACTTGTGGCTTCCGTTCTGGTTCTGTTGTTAACTCAGTCCTTTATCACTTTCAAGATAGGGTGGTGCTGTTTCCCTCATTGATAAAAGTGCATGCTTTACGGATGATAATTCTTATCTCTGGTGATGCAATCTACAAAAATTTGACTAATTTTCTCCCACTTGGAAACCATTCCTTTACCATTACCTATTCAGCTCAAATTCTCATGTTTAAACTTTGGTTTGAATGGCCAAACCTTTTACTTTTTTGTAGCTGTTTTGTACAAATGCTGAGGGCAGAAGATAACTGCCTGTCTTTGAACCTGCAAAACAAAACAAAACAAAAAAAACCCACTTTTCTTGATGTTACTTTATTACTATGCCAACCTAAAAAATAATTTATACTGGCTTAACTTTCCGATTTACTCAATTCCATGCCATACATGGGACTGATGGTTCATTTAAAATATGTTCGCCCATGGAAGGATGTACGTTATCAAGCAGCTGTGCCAAGGCAAGTTGCTACATGCCCTTCCCTAATTTCTACAACTCTGCTCCCAGGAAGGTTGTAAGAGGAACAGTCCTCATCAACAGAGTGGCTCTTGACATGGTTGACTACAGGAGGAAGTTTTTAGAAAGACCTTGACACAGTACTTAGGGGAATCCCCAAGCGACAGGAAAGAGGAATTAAAACATTTGAAGAACTGTTCATATATTGTGCAGAAAGCGATTAGACCTGACTTCCCTTCCTCTATCCTCGCTTTCCTTCTTTTTTTCTTTCTAAACTTTTTTTAATACAATACATTTTGATCTTGTTTTTCTTTTTCCTCTACTCTTCCCAGATCATCTCTACCTCCCTACCCACTCAACTTCATGATCTCTCAGTACCCCCTCTCTTTATTTCTGTCTCCAAACAACAACAAAACCTGCAAAAATATATGTCAAAACAAACAAAATTCATTAAGACAAAGAAATACCAAAACGAAACAAAAAAAAATCCCTCCTGCCCCCAAAACCCCCACAGAATTTATTTTGTGTTGGCTAACTAACTCTTGAGTATGGTGCCTTGGTTAGGAATGGGAACCTGTGTCTACTTCCCTTCCTCAGTCCTAGGGTTTTGTTTGGTTTGAATCTGTGTAGGTCTTGTGCATGCTATTACAGTCTCTGTGAGTTCCTAAGTGTGTCAGTCCTGTTTTATCTGGATGATACTCTTTCTTTGGAGTCATCTTCCAGTTCTAGGTCTTACAATCTTTCTGTCTTCTTTATAGATCCCTGAACCTTGAGAAAAAATGTTTCATGAAGATATCCCTTTTAGGGCTGAGTTCTCTAAAGTCTCTCATGGTCTACACATTGTTCAGTTATGAGTCTCTGTGTTAATTCCCACCTATTGTAAAAAAGATGCTTCATTAATGAGAGTTGAGAAGTACTAATTTATGGGTATAGCAATATGTCATTAGGAATAATTGTATCTCTATATTCCTTAAGAAGAAAAGCAGAAGTAAGATATCCCCTAGGCTTGTGACCTACCTAGGGGAAGGTATTGTTCCCCTAGTCTTAGGTTCTTAGCTGCTTTAGCAGTGTCAGGTATGGTTTTCATCACGTAGAGTGGTCCTTAAGTGCAACCAGGAAGGGTTGTTTCTAGAAAGAAAGACAGTTACTCCCATAATATTTGTGTCTCTATTGCAGTCAAGTCACTGTTGTAAGTAACAGGGCTTGTTGCTGGGTACTATCAGTAATTCCTTTCTCTTTCCAGCACCATGAGCACCAGTCAGTAGTGGTGAATCTTCTGGTTGGGCACCAGCTCCACTTCTTAGTGTTCAATGATATAAGTAAGTGTTGTCTTCAGTGATAAGTTATTGACATGAAGTTGTCAAGAGTAACCAATAGCCTTGGAAAGAGCCTATGACGTTTTAGGGTTGTTTTTAACTATGGGCCTTTCAATGCCTTCCCTATTTCCTGAATAATGGCATCTAAGGCTTATATTTTTTTATAATGCTTTTGACTTTAGCTTAGGCTTATACCTCAACTAGCTCATAGCTCAATTATCCATTTATACTAATCTAAGTTCTGCCATGTAGCTGCTTACCCTTCCCCGCCAATCTCATGCTTCCAACTGCCCCAGTGTCTCTGTGGTGAATCTTTAGTCTCTCTCTCTTTCCCAGAGTTCCTCTCTCTGCCAGATATCCTATCTTCTATTATGCCTTTTGCTATAGGTCATAGGCTTTTTATTTCAACCAATCATAAGGTGCCTTAGGCAGGCAAGGAAGGACAGAGACATGTCTTCACACCGTACATATAAACATTCTCCTTACGGGTGTCTATAGGACTCCTTTAGCCAATAGGTTTCATGATATAACCCATTCCCAGAACTGGAGGTTTTTCTTATGGTGTCATAAGATGTCTAGTTAGGGTATTGTCATCTCCCCCATATATGGTGGCTCCATTTAAAATCCTTTTCACATATATATATTTTAGGAGGTATCTACAGTAGTAGGTTTCCATATGATTTTTCAAAAGGTCTTTATTGTTAGCTGTCACTCCTTATGTTCCCTCCTTTATCTTCCTGTCCCCTCTCCCTCCCATTTAATCTTCCTACTCTCATTTCCCCTTTATTTCTTTATAAGAGCATATTCTATTTCCTCTTCCTTAGAAGATCCGCTACCCTCAGTTCCTTACTAGATGTTCAACATCTGTGGTCATTTGGATTGGAATATACATATTGAAGACTTAAAAGTTAGCATCCACATGTAGGAGACAACATGCAATATTTGTCTTTTTGAATCTGAGTTAGCTTACTTGGGAATGGTTATTTCTAGCTCCATCCATTTAACTGCCCATTTTATAATTTTCCTTAGTAGATGAATAATATTCAATTACATAAATGTACTACACTTTTATTAATTATCCGTCAATCAATAGACATCAGTTTATAGATTGTTTGGAAGTAGGTAGGCTAATTCCAATTTCTATTATGAATACAACGGCAATGAATGTGATTGAGAAAATATCTCTATAGTAAAATGTAGAAGAATAGTGGATGGAACTAGACACAATTCTTAAACTATACCTGGGGAGGAAAAAGAGGAGTTAAAGCATTTGAAGAAATAGTCATGTGAAATACAGAATGCAGTTTGACCTGACTTACTTTCCATTCCTCATTCCTTTCCTCTAGCCTTCCCTTCCTTCTTTCTTTTTTTTTTTTTTTTTTTTTTTTGAGATGTGGTCTTACCTGTAGCTCAAGCTTGCTACAACCTGGCCATCATACTGATTCAGACTCTTTAGTGTTGAGATGTTTAAGAGTAAATTACTATGTGTGACCCGACTAGGCTTTTTCTATGAACAGAATTTATGGATAGATGTTACTACAACAACTACAACAAAAACCTTCCCGTGGGTTAGGGCCAGCCAACTTGTCTGACAAATCATTTGTAAAGGATTGTAAACAATTGTCCAATTTGTCCATGGCTTCTTGCACTTAGGTCCTGAAGTGTGATCTCTCATCTTCCTCCTACAGGTGTAGATTCTACTTTCCACTCTTATTTCTGAATTAGACTTGTCCTTACTTTCCCAGCGGAATGAAGTGGATGTGACTATGGATGGAAAATATCACATCCTTCAGCTTGCTATCTTGTTCTCCTTCAATTGCTTGCTAGAGGGTAGAAGGTAAGTGAGCCACACACACCATTTTCCTAGTTCACCGTCAATGACCTGCCAGTCATTATGAATTAGCATCCAAACCAAATCACCGGGTCATGAGAAACATGGGTGAATGAGTCTGGCATACATCAGTAGATCCAGCTTGCTACACCATTGACTTATAATTAGTATTTAGTATAGGTTTCTTACAGTAACCAATTTAATTCTAGAATCTGGCAGAGAACAAACAGTATATATATATGTGTGTGTATATATATATATATATATATATATATATATATATATATATATATGTATAATAGCACATTTGGAAGAAGGGTTGTGGATTACAAACTGGAGAATTAGTTATTGGTAGATGTAGAATCCCATTGGAAAGAATGTTGGTTTCCCCTTTGGTCCATGTTCTAGCCTGTGGAATCCTTTTTTTATTGTTGTTTAGTTAGTCTCTCCCTGCCTAGTGACAAATACTATTCACTGGTATTGGGGTGTCTATTCACACATTTAAACATCATCCTTACATTATTCAATCCGGCCTTACTCATACTTCTCTAAGGCATCTTGGTGTTGGGAAAACTGCCCTTGTGAAGGAGCAAAGAATGAATATGAAGAGTTTTACAATCTTGTCCCTCTCCTGACATCACTGTGCAGTATCATATATCATGCAGGCACTTTTATTACAACTATATAATACATTTAAAAGTTCTTCCCAAGTCAACCTGAACTCCTATTTGTACAATTGCAAAAAGATTACCTAATATCATATGAGAATTTTGTGAAGATGAAAAGAAACAGACAAGTAAACAATTTTGTCAAACCAATGTGCTTCCATATATTTATTTTTGTTTAAATATTATTATGCTGAGACAAATGCAAATCAAGCACAGGGTCAATTTTAATTACTATTCATATTGATGTGGAGCACATTTTCTTTGGATTTTGTGTGTGTACATGTGCATCTGTGTATGTGAGAGAGGTGGGGGCATGCCATGTGCATGTTAGTGGATGTCAGAGGTCAACCTCAGGTGTTGATTGTTAGGCACTGTCTACCTTCATGTTTGTGGAAGGGTCTCTCATTGGCCTGGAGGTCACTAATTCATCTAGGCTGGCTGGCTGGCAAGCTGCAGAGATCCTCCTGCTTCCCCCACCCAGCAGGGGATCATAAGCATGCTGTCACATGTAGCTTTTTACATGGGTGCTAGAGATCAAACTCAGGTTCCTGTGCTTGTGTGGCAAGCATTTACCAACTGAGCCATTTCCCTAGTCCCCTCCCTTGTATCTTTTAAAATTAACATACTCATTTTTCTTTTTGAACCTAGGCCTTTATTGAAATTGCTTGATGTTTTTCCACAATTGTTGTTTTGTTGTTAAGAAAGTGAACTATTAGAAAAGTAATAAATCGCCGCTGGGAAGTGGTGGTACATGCCTTTAATCCCAGCACTTGAGAGGCAGAGGCAGGCAGATTTCTGGGTTTGAGGCCATCCTGGTCTACAGAGTGAGTTCCAGGACAGCCTGGACTACACCTGAGGAGAGAAACCCTGTCTCAACACCCCCCCCACCCAAAAAAGAAAAGTAATAAATCATTTTAGAATTTAAAATATTTCTTCCTATCCTATTCTAATTATATATTGCTTCTTAAACTTCTCTGTCATCATTAGATAGCTTCACTAAAGAATTTTATTTTATTTTATTTTATTTTATTGAAAAATAAAAGGGAGTTGAGAATTTTCTCAGCCTTCATTATCATGCACAAACTTTTTACAAAGGCTCTGCCCTGTCAGGAGGTGCATTCCTCTAGTGCTGGTGATATGGTTCCCCAGAGCTTTTTGAGTGCTGAGGAAGAGGATACGCGTATAAAATGAGAGTCGTGAGCATTTCTGCGTCTAGACTCATGAACACTCCCCATCAGTTTAAATTCCCTGCATGCATAGTTCACTCTGCACAAATTGCCATGAGGATTATTTTGATGAGATATTTGGAGAATGTCAACAGAAAAGGGAATATCCCTTTACTACTGTGTACAGGAGGGAATTTTCCCCATTGTTGTTAATTCTTGAAATGGTGCTTTTTTTTTTTTCTTTTTTTTTTTTTAAATTGGATGGGCATGGGGATGGTTGGCTGTAGAGCGTCTAACATTGGGAACTAAGAGTATCTTGTGCAAAAATAAGTGTGGCCTGAACACTGAACTCCACTGTTTGTGCCAATCCGTGTCAGGGCCTGCCCGCCAATCTCTCATTCTATCTCATTCTTCTTTCACACTCATCTTGAGAATTCAGTCATAACAAGGAGCCTTGGCCCTCTGTACAGGTCCTCTAGATGAAGCATGGAGGAATTTTTATTCATAATTATAGATGCTTGTTCTCTGGGAAAGAAAGAGCTGATGTAAGATTTTCTTGGCTACACTAGCACAGTAACCCAAGGCAACTGACTAGAGAATGCTGGAGGCTAAGAGTCATTTCTTGCCTCAGGGCAGTTCACTTCAACATCTCGTTACCCATCCTTCCAGAATCTACACAATGCCAAGTTTCCCCTTCTGGATCTTTCCCTTTTCTAAGGACCACTCACTGTCTTAATTCTTTACACATCTGGAGTTGGAACAAGAGACAAGGAGAGAGAGAGAGAGAGAGAGAGAGAGAGAGAGAGAGAGAGAGAGAGAGAGAGAGAGAGAGAGAGAGACAGAGAGACAGAGAGAGGGGGGGAGAGAGAGAGAGAGAGAGAGAGAGAGAGAGAGAGAGAGAGAGAGAGAGAGAGAGAGACCATGTTCCCTCTCCAGAGATCCTAGGAAAGCTGAGATTTGAAAGACACCAAGAGAAAGAAAATATAGATCATTTCCTGCTAAGTGGGCAAAAAAAAAACAACAATGCGTATATAAGATTATTTATTCATGGGCACAAGGAAGCCATCTAAATATTTTAAACACAAATTAAAAATTTAAAAATGCATGAAAGGAGATTACAGTGTTTAAACTAACTTAAGTCCTATATAGTCACAGGTATAAACCTGCTTTTGAGAACAAATGATACCATTATCTTTCTATAATTTTGCCCTTCCTGATGAAATCATAAACACAAAGGCAGTTTTGAGGATAGATGATGCTTTCTATTTTGCCTCACTGTGAATTTCCATCTAAGTTTGCTTCTGACTGCACAGTGCACAATTTTTGAAAATCTCAGTGCAGTTAGTATAATTCTAGGAGCCTCAGGTTCCGGAGCTGATGCCACTGGGGAGAGCTTCAAGATGCTACTGACTCTTAAGTTTGCCATCTGCCAACCCTGCTATGGTACCTGGCATGGCCTTGGTAGGTACTTTGAGGGGGATAAATAACTAAAGGTCTAGATCTTAAATGGGGGAAGAAGCAAATTAGTGTTACCCCTCTCACTTCCATCTAATTATGGAGACTGAATTCACGGCCTGTAACTGTCACACAAAGGATCTAGTGTGGAGTCATACTCAGTCTGCATTAGCACCTTCCCTGATATAAATGGCATATGGAAACTGAAAGATGAGAGGAAGGAGATGGGTCCTCAGAGTTAAGCTGTCTAGTGTTTGAATCCTGGCTTGCTTACTCACTCACCTTCAGGTCTTGGAGAGAATCAAAATGGCATCTTGATAAAATGATCGTATTTTTCCATACCTGCAGGCACTTGGAAATTAAGTCAGATGTGTATGGCATATGGAAGACACTCATCAAATGCTCCTTCCCTTCCAAGGGCAGGTCCATGGGAATGATGCTGGAATATGCATGTTGTTTTGTGGGAAGGGGCCAAGGGATCAGGGGATCAGGAAGATGGCGAAAGGTTTTGTTTCAGTGGGGCACAAGTTGGAGCACCCTCGACCATTAGGTGACTAAGGGAGAAGCTCTGGTTGCATATAACCTGTTCACTCAAACCAATCTGGTGAGGAAAGGATGAAGCCAGAAGCCTGCTGGAGGCTCAGAAAACAGCCTTTGCTGATGCCTTAATTCTGGGGTCACTGGTGACTATCGCTCATAGATCCTTGTTCTTCAAACAGAGATAAGGCCAAATGGTCAAATTGCCAAAAGCCTTCTAAAAACCTGGAACATAATAGCAGTGTGATTTGCATAGTTACTTTTCCCCTCCTTCATCCTATAATTCTCTAAAGGTTTATGCCTTTTTTTTTTCTTTTTTAAATGCTTGATTCCCCCCTCCTCCTTCTTTTAGGATGCAATATCTCTCTAAGTGTGAGAATATTCTGTTCTGTTGGCTTCTTTCCAGTCTTCAGAGAGAGAGAACTCAGTCAACATTGGCAATTTCTTGCCTGCCTGCCAGCTACCTCTGGGAGGCAGAGATTCCAGAACCAGGTGCTTTCATTTCATGTTGGTTTCCATTGTCTTTCTCTACCTCACTGGGTGTGGACACACACATATCACATATATGCACACAAGTACACACACACACACACACACACACACACACACACACACACGCGTGCACACACACACACACACACACACACACACACACACACACTCACATGCTGTGTTTCAGCCACTCTATTGACCTTAGACGTATAGTGAGGAATACAGCACAGTTCCCACCCTCAAGCAGCTGGTGCAATGGATGAGATATGTATTTTAAAAAGCTGCCAATTTCAGCATGCTGTGAGTGCAGGATGCTTTGGGAGCCATAGAAGATGCATCCAACTCAAGCAGAGCTTTGGTAGAGAAGCTACGCGAGGGAGGGATACTTGAGTTGACTCTTCAAGGACCAGAGAGTGTTATTCAAGAAACAAAGGAAGCAAACCGAACAGACAAAGAGAAGAGTGAGAACATTTTTTAAACCATTTATTTCTAAGGACTATCACCTGATTAGAAACGTGGCATGAGAAGATAAATGAGAGGTGATGGATATCCCCTCAAAAATACCCTTGAAGCCTACTATATCTCAGACTCTTCCTTCAATAGGTTTTGTGATAATGAGGATGAGATGTAGGTAGATTATTGAGGCTACTAAACAGGAAATGACATAAGCAGATGTTAGTAGACAGCCCTAATTATGTCAGTGATGGTCAGATTGAAATAGAAAACATGAATGTTTTGAAAAGATGTTCCTTTGACAGTGATGAAGACCTATAGGTATAACATATATCTAGAAAGACATCAGTATAACGGTCCTTTTCCCCCCACCCTTAGGGCTACATTATTATTGCTATAACAAGACGTACAATATCTACCAAGAAGTTGAAGAAAGAAAATTGTTAATATTTGTCGATTTATTTATTTGCTCATCCACCTCTAAATACTCACCAAAGAACTTTAAGCTCTGTCTAATAGAGACTTTAAGTTGTTGGTTTTGTTGTTTTGGGTTTTTTTTGGTTTGGTTGTTTTTTACAAAGAATTTATATATTTGCATTCTTTAGCTAAATTCTTTAATCTCATGGCCCATTTTCTGATGTTGTGCTCACTTGTGGTGCTCATGCTTGAATCCAGCATGTGGGTATATCTGGTCTACACTCAGCACAGATGCTTGTGGGATGGATTGGCCACAGAACACTACCTTGTTCCGAAATGGCGAAGACGATGAAGAAGAGCCCTTGCTGTATCAAACTGACATCATATGTTACCATTTCCTATCTCAGACGCACTTAAATGGCCTTTCCCTCCTCTTTCTGCTCACCCTTGGTGGGAATGGCTGGATGATGGCAACCAGGATATCGTTGGTCATTGTTGCTTCTAATTACTGTAAAACTTAAGAGAGGTCACCATTAACACTTGAGTAGTTCCTGGGGATTGGTCTGGTAACACGGCAGCTAGGTACATGGGTGTTTGGAAAATTGACTTCTTTGGATGAGGAACTACGTTGAAACTTGCTTCTTGTAGAAATCGAAGAAACATGACATTTTAAAATCATGAATGTTTCCTTACTTTTCCTCTTTTCCCTCCCTAGCTATGCTTTAATGTCTAAGCAACCTATCCCACAGGAGAAAACCAAAAACACAAAACCCTCCTTCTTGTCAATTATAGATTAACTCTGCAACTTTGCAGGAATGGGAAAATCATACACTATCAATGGAAGGTAACGTTCCGCTTGTGAGTAAACTGGAAGAATATCCTGAAAACTGCTTAGAAACTTGATGTCTCATAAAGTTAACAAAACCATTTTAGGTAGGATGGCAGTTTTATCTACATAGGCAGTTTTATCTACATAGGACACTGTCAGGTCCAAAAGAAGCTATTAGCAAAATGGCTAACTGTGGCACCTATTAGCATACCAAAGAGCATGCTGGCTTCCAGGCTCTCAGCATTGCAAGTACCAGTGGCAGAGTCTGTGCTGCTCTCCTGGCTCCTCTCAGCATTTCTCACCCTGCTCCCTACCCTAAGCTCTTTTGAGCTCATACCCCCAAATGCCCAGGTTCCCTAAACATCTCTAGCCCATGGGTTCTCTTCCCCAAGCTTCTCACTTCTATATAATCCTGCCATTTTGGCCATGTGTCCTCTTGGCTTTCTTGCCCCCCCCCCTTGTTCCTCTCTCTTGGTCTCTTTTGCCCATAGTCTCTTCTCTTCCTCTCTTGGCCTGGGTTCAGTCTGCTGTCAAATTTAGTTTATTACTTTCTCTTCATGCTCTGGAGTTTTCCAAATGCCTCTGGCTTTAGTCTCCCTTACATTTACAACAGGAGTCTTCCTCTCAGCCATATCTTGGAAGTGGTCATGTCCTCACTGTATACAGACACTATGAAGAAAGTGAAACAGGAGAAAATGAAAAGCAACTGGGGTGTTGATGACTAGAAGAATTTGATGTGGAGAAGAAATGAAGATAATGAGCTACCTACTGGAAGTTTGGACAAAAGGCTAGCATCCCCTTAAATAGAGTGCTAGAGAAGAGACCACCACAGAGCCCTGGGAAAGATGAATAGCAAGTGGCAGGTTTTATCACCTCCCATTACTGGTCCAAAAGGAAGCTTGAGATACTGCATGGCAAAACAAAGCAAAACAACAAAAAAACAAAAACAAAAAACTGGTTCTTTGAGAACTGCACGGCACTGTCTCCCATTCTCCCATGTACACTGGTTAATCTTTAAAAATCGTCTACTATTTTTCTCATCACCCTTTCTTCTCAGGCACATGGATGTAGGGAACAATCATAGAGACTCAGTGAATCCACTATCCATTTGGTGTGCATGGCTAGCAAGCTTCCTTTGCACTTTCTCGTCTGAAAGGTTCTCCCATGTGAAAGCACTTGCACAGCTTTGGGGTTAGGAGTTTCATGGACTCACAGACTCAGATGCCATTTCAATGTGTGTGTGTGTGTGTGTGTGTGTGTGTGTGTGTTTCTGAGATAACAAGCCTGATTTTGAAAGAAGAAAGAAAAATTGGGAAAGAGTCATTTAGCTCTAGAGCTAGTAAAAGAGATAGAATGTTATCAAATATGGCTCATGAAAGGAAAGTGGCAGGAGAGGAAGTGTACACAGCGATCTTGGGTAATGAATAGAATACAAGGCTGGGAGACTCACCAGTCTAAGAGCACTTTAAATTGGAGGGTGGAGGAAGAAGACCTATAAACTAGATGTTGTAGAAGACAGTCAATACAGCACAGAAAAAATAACGACACAAGAGGAGTCCAGTAATTTCTTGAGGGGAAATAATAGGGGGGCTGTTTGAGGGCTATATTTATGATCTGAGAGTATACACAGATTATAAGTAATAAATAAAGCCAGCCTGGAGTTTTGACACTAGGAACTAACTCCAGTGACAAGGAAAATATGGGGATTTGGTGGGCTAGAATTTATAACATTTATGAGTGTCTTATTCAAAGGAAGCAATCTGTTGAGGTAATATCAGTAATGGACGTGTCCCAGAGTCTCGCTTATTCATTGAAATCTGCATAATGGAAGCATAAATGCATAGTGCGAGACATTCCTGTACATAGGGAAGGAGAAAATAATCTGTGGTTGTCTGGATGGGGGCAAGTTGCATTACATGCTCAGGTGAAATATGCAAACAGTGATGTCAAAATGGGAACAAACTCTACAATTCACAATGCCATGGGTAAACTTCACCAAGCATCTGAATCTCCTCTGTGCTAAAGGTGACTATTTGATACACTATTCAGGGACTATCCTCTATTAAAGTCTGTCTTAGTTAGGGTTTCCATTCCTGTGAAGAGACACCATGACCAAGGCAATTTTTAGAAAGGACAACATTTAATTGGGTCTGGCTTACACTTTCAGAGGTCCAGTCTATTATTATCATGGCAGGAAGCATGACAGTGTGCAGGTAGACATGGTGCTGGAGGAGCAGAGAGTTCTACATATTCAATGAAGGAAGTCAGAAGCACACTGTCTCAAGGGCACCTAGGAAGAGGATCTCTTCTGCACAGGGTGGAGCCTGAGCATAGGACCTCAAAGCCTGTGCACAGTGACCCACCTCCTCCAATAAGGCCACACCTCCTCATAGTGCCATTTCCCATGAGCCAAGCTTATTTAAGCCACACAATGTTATAAACTATAGAATAAGCTTGATGTTGAACTCTTGGAAGAGTTTTTTGTTTTTTAAGAAACTTTTATAAGATTCAATAAAAATGTAAGTACCCAATAAACTAAACCAGACATTAGATGATCATACAAAGATGGGTAAGAAAGACATGGGGCTTACCTCCTGTAGAAAATGCAGTTGCTAAATAACTGCCTTCATGACCAATCACTTAAATTCACTTCAACTATGAAACATCACACACAGAAAGCATAAAGTGCTGGTGGACAGGCTAGTCCTAGTGGTGCTGTGAGAGTTACTCAGGGGAAGCTTCCTGTGGGAAATGATACTTGTGCTATTGAAAGGAATCTATTTGGCAAGGGAGCCCTGAGCTGGGATGTAGCAGCAAGGCTGGATCTGGGTGAAGGGTAGGGACTAAGAAAGACTGTGAGAGAGATAAGAGTTTGTCATGAGTTCCCATGCTCACATTATTCTAAATTCATATCTGAAAACTGAAGTTACAAGATCCTGTTAGTCCAGAGTTTGTCTTTGGGAATGTTCTGTGAGCCTGTCCTCTTGGGAAGGATGCTGCATTGTGGAGAAGGGACAAGGGCAGATTTGTTCTGAGTGCTTCCAGATCTGAGCTAATTCTTCCCTGTGCATGTCTCAGGGATGCACATGTGTGGGAACTCTGTATCTTCAGGTGCCAGTTTTGGGATGCCCTGGCCAAGAGAAGACTATTCTATCTGAATTCAGGTAAAAAGATAAAGTGGAACTGAGTGTCTTTTAGGGTAATCTAGCCAGAAAGGAGTGCTCATATTTGGAAATTTATGTAGTATACAATGATCTTGACTTACAAAGCCTGTCTCTATGTATTTTGGTGGCCAGAATCACAGACAAGAACAAACACGCTCCCTCATTTCACATAATGGAGAACCAATGCCCTTCCACTCAGTGTCATAGCTACATGTAGGCTTAAATTTTTCAAACCTACTTTAATAAGGGTCATCTAATGTTTTGAGCGCCCCCCCTTCTAGCCCACTGTCCAAAGGTAGGGGAGAAAAGATGGTAGATAGGACAAGGGGATGTGGACTTGTTTAGAAGTAGTTCTTGGGCAGTGATTCCAATCTCCATTGTCAGGATACCATCAGGCCAGTTCAGTACTGTCAGAATACCAAACAATGAGCAGCACTGTCACAGTCCAGCAGAAACAGCCAGGCCTCTGCTGAGTCAGCAAGAATCAACAGACGTGACCAGAATCAGCCTGGATGCCAGAAGTCCTCTGCCTTGCCTCTCTCAACAAAGTGAAGATCAGCGAAGAGGCCAGACTAATGAAGTGATGCGCAGCTAGCTATGCAAGCACCCCTTCACTGTCCATTGAGTCCTATTTATACTCTTTCCAAACATCATGGGTCCTCTCACTGGTCTTACCTCAGCAAAGCACCAGGTGCGTCTGCATCACATGACACAAACAGAAACTTCCAGTTAAGCTACAGTAAGGCTTTATCTGCCCTGCTGGTCCCAGACCCCAAGGCCACTCTCCTTGAGTCATCTCCACTTGCAACTTTCTGCTTTGGTGCTTATCTACTGCCCAGCTTTCCAGTTCTGCTTGCAACTTAATTCTTCATCCCCTTCCAGGCTCTTAGACCGGATAGACTGGTTTTTTCTCTTCTAGGACTAGCCTCTGGGTCCCACCCATCCTCCTTTTATTCCCAGTTTCATTAATGGTTCCTATCCAATCTGTTCTTAGCTTCCCATCATGCTTCCTTGCCAACATCACCTAGCTGGAGGGGAATATTCATAGGGATCCAAAGTTAAGTGGGTTGTAGACTTTTGATAAAATCCACTAAATCTGTATGTTTGAGAGCTTGGGAGCTACAGGTCTTCCAGGAAGGAACATTTTTTACCCAAAAGGAGAAGGGCTGGCATTTCAGGCAAGCACACCAAACACACTCTAATACATTCTGTCTTAGAGTAATACATTGTCTCAGTAGAGACACTGGAAAAGCATTAATTTCCTGAGGGTAAGGATAACAAGACTTGTGCTGCCTCCAGGTTCTTGGCCATCCTAGAATACCATGTTCCAGCTTACTACTTGGTCATAAATGTACCTGCCATACTGGCTGCTACAAGACAGGACACAGAAAACAAAGTGAACTGGGATTGTAACAGACATTTTTTCTGTAAATTAATCTATTGAGTAACCATTAAGTGGGATTCCATTCTGATCCACTCTACAGCTTTTTTATTGATTTAGACAGTCGATTCTTGACGGAAAAGCCACTTGGGTAAGGAAGTTATTTGAGAAGGTGGATACTAATGTAGCTTGCGCCACACCCTGCTTTGGGAGGACAGTCATGAAGAAGGTGTCTTCTCTTTGTGGCCCTGGCCTGGGAAGCATTCATGGACTAGGTCCTCCTCTCGGCCTCTTGACCACATAGCCTCAGAATAGCCTAGGCTTTGATTAGATCCAATGTGATTTTTGTCTTTGAAATCTTTCGCTTTATGTCGTTCTTCGGCAGGTACCTTCAATTTGAATTTTTGAATGGAATGGAATGAAGAAAGGGTGTGTGTTAAGGTGTTATATAGAACTGAGCATTCTAGAGTGAAAGTATGTGACCCAGCATAAAACACTAACACTTAGCACATTCCAGCTGCTCAGTGTCATCACTCAAAGGACAGATTTCGGAAAGCATGTGGGAGAGCAGCCTTTGCCCTTGAGCATGTGTGTGCCCCATGATGGATGTGCCTGCATCCTTGGGGGTTCAAGAAAGTGCAAAGTGCCAGCAGCACCTCTTGGCACATCTGGTTCTGACACAGAAGAATGGTCTCATCAGCTCTGGGAGGAGCTTCAGGCTCACCTTTCAGGAAATGCTCACCTCCTGCTGCTACCAGAATTAGCCTTCAGCCTGGACAATGACTGGGGGCCACATGTGAATGGTGTATGTGATGCACTGGTTGAATCCAACAGGACTTTTGCTGCTGAGATAATTTTGAAGCTTATCCAGGACTTGCTGGCGAGTGTCTTAACAGTTGTGTGTTAAATCAGTTTCAGCAGGCCAAATGGTCGCAAAACGGAGCTCAAGCCTCCAAATGCTTATTTCCCAGTAACTGTTTTGAGGATGCAGATCTGGTTCCTAAAGGCCCATTTAAGGGAGGTACCTTGTTTCTTTCCTTCCTTGCTTCTCTCTCTCTCTCTCTCTCTCTCTCTCTCTCTCTCTCCCTCCCTCCCTCCCTCTCTCTCTCTCTCTCTCTCTTTCTTTCCTTCCTTCTCTCTCTTTTTTTCTTTCTTGGGGGATGGAGGTCTGATGTAGGTGGTGTATTTTGAGCTTCTGTTTGCTGACATCCTAATCATTAGGAAAATAATTGTGAATGAGCCTATGGAAATACTCTATGGAAATACTCTATGGAAATACTCTATGGAAATACTCTATGGAAATACTCTATGGAAATACTCTATGGAAATACTCTATGGAAATACTCTTTATGGAAATACTCTATGGAAATACTCTTTATGGAAATACTCTATGGAAATACTCTTTATGGAAATACTCTTTATGGAAATACTCTTTATGGAAATACTCTTTATGGAAATACTCTTTATGGAAATACTCTATGGAAATACTCTTTATGGAAATACTCTATGGAAATACTCTTTATGGAAATACTCTTTATGGAAATACTCTTTATGGAAATACTCTTTATGGAAATACTCTTTATGGAAATACTCTTTATGGAAATAAATACTCTTTATGGAAATAAATACTCTTTATGGAAATACTCTTTATGGAAATACTCTTTATGGAAATACTCTTTATGGAAATACTCTTTATGGAAATAAATACTCTTTATGGAAATACTCTTTATGGAAATACTCTTTATGGAAATACTCTTTATGGAAATACTCTTTATGGAAATACTCTTTATGGAAATACTCTTTATGGAAATACTCTTTATGGAAATACTCTTTATGGAAATACTCTTTATGGAAATACTCTTTATGGAAATACTCTTTATGGAAATACTCTTTATGGAAATACTCTTTATGGAAATACTCTTTATGGAAATAAATACTCTTTATGGAAATACTCTTTATGGAAATACTCTTTATGGAAATAAATACTCTTTATGGAAATACTCTTTATGGAAATACTCTTTATGGAAATACTCTTTATGGAAATAAATACTCTTTATGGAAATACTCTTTATGGAAATACTCTTTATGGAAATACTCTTTATGGAAATACTCTTTATGGAAATACTCTTTGCAGATTTGATGATACTTAGGTGAAATCATTAATGTGGACTTCAATCTGACAAGACTCGTTTTCTAATAAGAGAGAAATTGAGACCCAGTCACGTGAGGAGAAGGCTATGAGAAGTTGAGGCCAAAGTTACAGAAGCATGCCTACAAGTAAAAAACCACTTGCTACCTACTGCAGGCAAATCTCTGTCAGCAACACAGAGCAGATCTTCCTCTAAAGCAACAGTTCTCAACAGGTAGGTCACAATCGTTTTGGCAAACCTCTATCTCCAAAAATATTTACATTGCAATTTATAACAGTAGCAAAATTACAGTTATGAAGTATTAATGAAAATAATTTTATGTTTGGGGATCACTATAACATGAGGGACTATGTTTAAGGGTCTCAGCATTAGGAAGGTTGAGAACCACTGGTCTGGCCTCCTGAACCGTAAATAAATTTCTGTTACTTTAAACCATCTAGATTGTAGTCATTTGTTCCAGCAACTCTAGAAGACTGACACAGGTAAGGAGTAGGCTCCAATACCAGATAGCTTCAAACAAAAACCTGTTTGATTTATTACCTTTACTGTAAAGTTATGTTTCCTGAGCAACAATTTCCTCATCTGTACGATGGGATATAATTGCACCCACTTTCTGGTAATGTTATAAAGACAAAATAAAGCAAAGCAATGGTTTAAGAGAGGCAAGATTGAGATATGTTAACTGTCAGTATTTTCTTGTCTTCGCACTTTAACTCAGAAGCTGCTTCTCAGGGCCACTTGGTGATAAATACCCACATAGGGAGACATTGCTTTCACTTTGTTAAGAGCCCAGATGAGTGCTATGTTGGACTTATTCTCTTCCAAGGCTCTCCACCCTGTCCATCATAGGCATTTTCTTCCTTGCTTTCCCTTTTATTCTAAGTGTGTGTGTGTGTGTGTGTGTGTGTGTGTGTGTGTGTGTGTGTGCTGCTACTGGGGGATGCCAGAAGTGCTAGGTCTCCTGGAGGTGGAGTTACAGGTGTTTGTGAGCTGCCTGGTATAGGTACTGAGAATTGAACTCACACCCTCTACAAGAGCAGTGTATGCTGTTAACCACTGAGCAATCTCTTCATCCCCTGGGCATTTTTTTTTTTTTTTTGCTAGTACTCAGGGGACATTGTAATGAGGCGAATAAGACACAGTGTGAGCTAGAATTAACTCTGGTTGTCACTGCCTGGTTTCTTGTCTCTGGAGAGATTATGTCACCATTTGAGCTTTGAATTCCTCTCTGTAAACTCGAGATTGGCATTGGGTACAGTCAGACACACTAAGAACTGTGTCTTCCACAGAGCTGTGTGGGGGGGGTCATGCTTGTTTTTTTATTCCCCTCTGAAGTTTTGTGCCTCTCCATCTTTAAACTCTGGATTAAAAAAAAGTAGCATTATTTTTAGTGAAAATGAACTACACGATGCACACATTTTAAGAAGACTTAAAACTGATAATGTTCTTGATTTATAAACACACACACGTTCACATCCAAGCACACAAAACAGTTGCTCTCTGTTAAAGTGACACCAAGGGCTGGACTTGACCCTGATCAGCTATTTCAACTAACAGAGAAAAGCGAGGCCTTGAAAGCCAATGGCATGAAGAGTGTGGGGGTTGCCGGATCTCTAGGCACATTTTGTAAAGTACATGATGTGACCAACAGGACCCCCATGTAGCAGCTGTCATGGGAGGGGTCTGGTTCAAAGGCTTGACTGCACTCATGGTTGACAAACGTTTAAGATCTGTTGGCTCAACATGGAGAACTGAGTGGGGAAAGCTGTTTTGTGAGTTCTAGAGAGACAGGACAGAGCTTAAGAGAGTGAAGAATGAGGTGTGTTTGGTGAGAACTGTACAAATTGTTTCCTTTTCACAAGATGGAAGCCTTCTGGAAACATCTGTTTTAGGCTCTCTAATTATGCTTTGGTTTTCTTCGCTTAGCGGCAGCTTTGATGACTCTAGATTTCCTTAAGGCCTTGTTAAGAAAAATAATATTAGAATGTAATTATACAAATCCACTATATATATTTTATCTTCCAGTAGCACAACACATTTATTGGACTCATTCACAATCTTTTACAAGGCCCGACTCTGTCTCAGACAGCTGCTAGGTGCCAGTGTTGTTAGCTGTTTTCAGTACTCATTTTGAAATGCACTCATGTCTCATTTTATCGCCACTTTCTTCGTCCTCACACTGGACAGGGCTGAGATACAACTTCAGGAGAGACCAGTTTTGTTCTCCAGGTGCTTGTCATCTATGTGTAAGAAAGACTGGTTTTCAGCTTTCTCTAGGGCTTCAGCAGCAGTAGCATAGTGATAGCTGTATTTGTGATAATGGCTAGTATTATTTATTTATTGTGTTGTATGTCGTAAGTGTTTGTTGCATTGACTCTTCCTAGGGAGAGCTGAACAAACAGGTGTGTCTATTCACCCTGTAGTACTGGTGGACCTAAGAAATGATTCCATTCCTGCCCAGCTTAATGAACTGATGAGTTTGCTGGTGTTCCTTACAGGAGCTTGGGGAATGAGTTACTAATGGTGACTGCACTACCAACTCCCACCCAGTAATGACGATGACATCATGAAAGCATTCATGGAGTGATGCCTTCAGTTAGCTTTCTACCTCAACTGTACTCTATCATCCCTCTCTTAACTTCTCCTTTATCCAATTGACTTGAACAGTGAAAGGGTGACAGAGAGAGGATACTCAGTGCATGACTTGCTACGCAGTCAAGTGTCCTAGACAGACAGCTCAGCCTCAGGTACATGTCTTATTTCTTGCAGCAGGTTCAGTGTCAAGGTTGCCATGGACTCCCCCCAATAGGGTCTGCCATGTGTTGTCTAGTTCTTCAGTTGTTTTCAGAGTGTCCTGCATACGCACAGCAAACTCCATATTCTGTAGGTCACCATAGACATTTCTGCTCTAAGAAGGCTAGTGGCTGTGTGGGGCCCATAGAAGATAAATTATTACAACTTAATACATAGACTCGATGAAAGATGGACTAATATCATGTTAATTTTTTAGATGAGAAAATAAAAGTAGCTTGCTTGCTGACTTGTAGTAGGAAGTGGTTGCCTTAGGATCCCTTCCCTATAAGCAAGTCTTTGTCTTGCACGTAGGGACTCTGTTCTAAAATGCCAGTAACTGCATTTGCTTTTATAGGTTGATTTCATGAATTGGTTCTGTCCAGGAAATGCTCTTGATAAACTCAAAAGGAGGTTTGGTTGTCAACAAGGTTAATATATACTTTTTCTTCTTGAACATATTTACTTTACAGTGGGAAATTCCTTTGACCTATGCATACACGGTTTTAATTATCTTACATAGATAACACAGGAAGCATATCACAATATGGAAGGAAACTTTTCTGTCTGCTTATGAAAACATTTTCATTGACAGTTTTCTTCTAAATACTGAAACACAATTTAAATTATCACCCTGCACAGACAATTTCTAGATATTGAATTTCAGTATTAGGTATTTGTATATTCTTATTTTAAAAAATGCTGAAAAAAAGAATGAAGTGAAAAAATAAAGCACCCATTTCTACCCTGACACCCTAAAACTGAGGAGTTTCTTGAGTGTTTTTGAGGAAACCATAGGGAATGGAATATTTTTTGAAGGGGATCCACTTTGCTTACATTTGAGACAGGTTTCCTCTATATAACGCAAACTCGTCTCAAACTCATGCTCCTTGTACCTCAGCCTCCTGAGTACTGGGATTATAGGAGTGGGCAATCAGCCTCCTGAGTACTAAGATTACAGAGACTGGTCATCTTGCTGGGCTTTTCTACTAAGTCACCTCAGTAGTCCTGAAAAGATTCTGTGTGTGCTGAATCCTCCTCAGGCAGTCTGAGTCACAGACATCATACAGTTGTTTTTCTGCAGAAGCTGAAAATATAAGTAACACAGGCATCTGTGCACTGATGTAATTTAGATCTTCCAATGTACTAAGGTCTTCGTCTCAGATCGGTACTTCTAGGAAATTATTGAAACTATTGGAGCTGGAGTCTAGTGGGAGGTCTCACCTCATTGTAGTTGTGTCTTGAAGGATACAGAGGGACCTCCGGCTGTTTCCTCTTTTTCTTCTGAGCCATGAGATTAGATGGTCATGGACAAACAGTTCCTCCCATGAGGTGCTACCAACCCAAGCTCAAAGAAATGGGTCCACTGATGGGGTGAAACCTTTATCAATGTGAAACCCAAACCACCCTTTCTTCTCTCTGCCTCTCTCTCTGTCTCTGTCTGTCTCTGTCTGTCTCTCTCTCTCTGTCTGTCTCTCTCTCTCTCTCTCTGTCTCTCTCTCTGTCTGTCTCTGTCTCTCTCTCTCTCTCTCTCTCTCTTTTTTTTTTTTCGAGACAGGGTTTCTCTGTGTAGCCCTGGCTGTGCTAGAACTCACTCTGTAGACCTGGCTGGCCTCGAACTCAGAAATCCACCTGCCTCTGCCTCTCAAGTGCTGGGATTAAAGGCATGTACCACTGCTGCCTGGCTCACCCTTTCTTTTTATATCTTGTTGCTTCGGTCATTCTTCTGTTGATGGACAGTTAACTCCTCTACCTACCCTACATCATAGCTCAGGAACATAGCACACTGGAGGACAGCAGCTATTTCTCCTCACAAGTATATGGTGGAGTAGAAGCTTGGAGCTACATCCAGCACTGAAACAGACATATATATGTTCCAGCTTAATATGTTCAGATTATCCAGTGGATAATCAAGATCAGAAGGTGAAGGGCAGTTTCTTCTGAGCTCATATTGCAACATTTAATACAAAGACTGTATTAATTTATTTGCCTGGTGCCGTGTGAGGTGCATGTGGAAAGAGAATTGCCAGAGGGAGAGAGTCCTGTCCATTGCTCGGGCCCCTAGTTTTCTTCTTGAGTGTCTACCTAAGTGTTGGGGGACCTGAGATCTTTGGCGGTTAGTTATCCTCCACAGAGCAGGTATGGCTTAACTATTTGCATTTAAACTAAACACAATACATACATCTGTAGTGATCTCCTTTACTTCCTCGTGTTAATTATCCTTACAACTCTAAGGGAAAGATTTACCCTAAAACCCAGCACAGATTCTTTCTTATACTCTGTCCTGTTTTGTCCATTCCTTTTCTGTAACCCCGCCCCCACGTTACAATTCTGAGAATTTTCCCTATATCTTAGGGCCTTGTTCTTGCCATTTTCTCTGTTCTATCAGATGTCCTTGCTGGCACCCACCAGTAGTGCTCCTGTGCCTTTACCTGTCTGGGAACACTTTGCTTGTGCGCTTCTGTTGACGTCCTACCCACCCAGCGAGAGCGAATCCTTGGTGGAGGTATCTGGGATCCCAGGATTCCTCACGCTCCTCTTACAGGCCTTTGCCAGTGCTTCTCTCATCAATACACCATTGCTAGGCGTGAAATGGGCTATTTAGGATTTTAAGAGCCAAATGTAAATGTGCTTAATGAGCCTCGAGGGAGCTGTGGCTAGGCCAGGAGAAAAAAGGCTTTTAGCAGCAGATGCAGACAAAAGTATTGGATTTCAGTCTCCAGGTCTCCTGAAAAGTCAAAGACAGAGAAAATGGAGATCCTGGCCCCTGGTGGGATAGGAATGAGTCAAAACCTAAATCCGAATGAACAACTGGAGTGTCTTGCGGGTTTTATCTGAGGAAAAGGAATTCAGGGAACAGCGCAACAGCTAGGGACACATGGGCTGAGATTGCTTGTCATAGTATGTAAAGCCAGGATCCTGTTTGGCTAACCCTAAAGAAGTTCAAGGAAGCCTGGAAGGGGGGGAGGGGGCGGGGGGAGGAGAGACAATGTTGCAGTAGTTTTGAAAATTTTTTTATGTGAAAATCAAAAATCTAATCTGAGTCTTTAAAACCTTGCCTGGGAATCTCCTCTCAGCTCTGTGGAACCGTCCATTGTCTCCTTAGTAGTAAACACGAAGGCTAGTTTGGGCATTTCGGAGCATTAGAAATCTGTTGAATGTCTCGAATTTACTCTTTTGTAGCTTGGGGCTGGAGTCTGAGAGACTTCCTGCTTCTGACAATTGTTTTATGCCTTCACCAGGTTGGGACAGCTCTTCCCTAGCATGTTAAAAGTGGCGTGTTTCTGAATATAACAAGGTTGACACTTGATCCTGGCAGAGAAAGAAATAAAAAATAACTCAACTTTTTTTTTTTTTCATGTGGCTTTGGGCAAGTCAGTAACTCTCACAGAACCATATGGTTTACTTTCTGTAACAGCTGAGCGTCCAGCATGGGTATCCCTGAGAGGAGGAGGAGGAGGAGGGGGGGGAGGAGGGGGAGGAGGAGTAGGAGGTTGGATCGCCCCAGTGTTTCCCAAGGAATTCTCATGCTCTCCTCTGTGGGGTTAAGAACCCAGCATCAACTGTGTGGTCCACAGTCAACCTGCCCTAGGCACTGTCTGCAGTTTCCATCCCTGCCTTTGCTCACTGCCCTTCTCTGAACACCTATGTGACCTCCATGGCTGATGACTTCTGCAGAGACAGGCATGGGGCTTTTCCTTATCTGGAAGATCACCAAAAACAGGTTTTATACATAGAAACTGCTACACAGGTATTTGCTAATAAGCTTTAAAACATAATAATGTATTCTCGTTCATGTTGAAGTTCTTTACTTTTTGAAGAGTATGCACTCTTCACGGACATGTCTAAATTTATATTCCTGCCACTACTTTCGACATGTCACTTAAATTTTATAAATTTCATAAACCTAAATTCAGTTATTTATTATTTATATTCAGCCGGAAGAATATTTGATTATGTGCTTTTGAGTAAGTCACTTGAATGCTAGTACCTTACTGTTTCTGTCTTTTAAACAAGAGTCGAGTTATACAATATAGAGACCAAGATTGAGAATGACAGAAATGTCCACTGTGGTACAGAGGCCAGTAGCATGATTTTAGACATGCTCCCTGACCTTTCTGAACTTTAGTTCCTTTCTCTGTAAGTTGAAGATCAGGTCTCATTTCAGGGCTAATGGGGAAGACAAAGGACATATCCACATTTGATGTGCATAAGTTTGCTTGTGCTGATTAAATGTCCCAGGACCCCCAATGATCCTCATGGCTTTGCTCAAGTAGAAGCCTACAGAGATTCGAGACTGACAGCATACCTCCTGGAGTCCCAGAGAGGAGACTGATGCTCTGAGTCAGGGGTGAACTGGCCCTGTAACTTACTGCCTGGCTGTATCCCCAGGGCAGAGCCCTCTCATTGCAGACATCAGTGGCTGTCAGAGTCACAGGCTGCAGGCCTGGAAGCCAGCCTGGCCCAGAGTCCTCAGACCCCAAGTGTACCTTAGGGACAACAGAGTGACCAATTTGTAAGAATCTCTCTCATCCTCCTGAACATCCCAGACAGATAAGAGATACCCCACAATGCATGGGGTTCTGATGACCCCAGACTTCAGCAAAAATCTGGGGAATCTCAGAATACTGGCATTTAGGAACACTCAGAGAAAATACTGAAATTTGATTTACAGAAATTGAAGGCATGTTATATTTCTTTCAGTAACACAATAAATATTAGATCTGCTGCAAACTTTCACATAAGCATTGATTTCGTATTACTATAAGACTCTGGTGAGCCTTAACTTACTGGAGACCCCACCAGTGAACAACGTGGAGTCAGAGGATCAATGCAACAGCAAGAGGAATTTATTGTTCCAGTGCACTTGGGTCGTCCTACACCTGAAGGAGAGGTCGAAACCCCGTGCAGCCAGGTTGGTGAGTTTTTAGACAGCTTTCAGAGCAGTATCCATTAGGCACAATGTGATTGGCAGAACAGTGTGACTTTTAAACTGATTGACCTTTAGGGAATGAGGTGGCAAGGATATCCCTTGTTTGTAGGTGGCTAATGGTCCGTCCATCCTGCAGAATGTGTTTACATGCTCTGGGCCTCTCTCACCCAAATGTCTTCACTCCCCGCTGTGGTCTGAGGAATGTTAATTAGCCTCTCCCTTCCGGAGGGGAGGGGTGCCTAAGTGTTCCATGACCTTTCTCTTCCAGGAGGGGAGGGGTCTGGTGGAATTTTCCAAATGTCCTGAACTGACCTCTTCATTACCATATTTGAGGGCATGGAGAGAAGATGGATTTTTAAACATATTATTAAATCTTTCTTGATGACAAGTTGACAGTTTTATCAAGTAGCCCTTTTGTTTTTTAAACAATTTTATTGTTTAATAAACAAATTTATTGTTTAATAAATCTGATAGGCAGATGCTATGGAGTGAATGGTGTTGTGTAATGGTGTGAAGAGGCAGGTCATGGGAGGGGGAGTTTAAGACTAAATGAGTGTTATTATTAAAAGAAAAGACAGACATAAGAAAAATTATCTCTTCACCATGTGAAGATACAAAGAGAAGCCTCTGCAGGGCCTTAGCAGCAACTAACTCTACTAGGGCCTTGATCCTGAGATTTCTTAGTCCAGAACTGTGGGCAATATATTTCTGTCATGCAAGCTGCCCTAACCATGGTATTTCACTGTAGCAGAGAGCTAACACACTTAGATCTCCTGTACATTATGGTTATTTATTCTTTTAGTTGGAATGACCACCTCAAATTTTGTGTAAAGTTATGTAGAATTGCATACATAGTAAATCAATAAATAGGAAAATGATTGCTGACCACTAGCATATAATATAAATTGCTGTAAGATGTTAGTCTCTAAGACATATTAGGGAAATAAAATGAATTACCGAGCAGATCCTGTCAGAGTTTTAGAGTTACTCACAAAAATGTAAATATTATTTTCCATTATCCTTAGTTTATTCATAAACTTTTAATTTAATGCTTATAAAATTAGGCAGTTCTCTATTATGTTATTAATGTCATACACACACACACACACACACACACACACACACACACACACTATTTTTTAATACTATTGAATAACTGAGACCTCATATAGGTGAGGCTACTATTGTTAGCTATCTCATGACTTATAAACTGATAACAATATTGCTCTTCGGCAAAACTGAGAAGGGGTAAGACTTTTCCCCATTTACATATTATTAATATTTATTTTTGACTGAAAGGTCACAATTGCACCATAATGTTATATTTTAGTATATGTATGCAGTATGAGATGTTAAGCTGTAGAGGAATTTTTAATCCAGCAACATGGCTTCTGTGGCAAGGGACCACAGCCTTTTAGGTCTGTATGATCTGGCTAGAATATAGTAGTACCACACACCTTTAATCTCTCTGGCTGGAATCCTTTAGTACATACCTTTAATTCCAAACAATGACTTCTAATTGAAGGGCAGACAAAGTGACAAATTAGAGAAAGATTTGACAGAATGAGTCAGAGATAAGATATGCCCATCTCAGGAGAATAGCTATTTAAGAATAGTACAGGGAGAGAGACTAAGTCAGTTCTGTTCCATTTGGAGCAGTTCAGTTGAATGAAGTTGAGTTCAGTTGAGTTCATGCAGTTTAGTTCTGTTCAGTTCAGTTTGGTTAGTGGAGGCAGTTGGGAATCAGTGCAGTGAGCTCATTTGTTAGTTCCTGAAGTTCAGTGCAGGTCAGCAGAGGCAATGGAAGACAGAGAATAAGAGGGACTCAGAAGGTTAGAACAGATTGCGAGAGTTAGTTTGGGGCCAAGCAGAACAATTCAGTGAGAAACTGAGAACAACCAGGTTGAATCAACCATCTTAGAGAGGAATTTGAGCAAGAATAACTGAGTTGAACTAGCCAGCCAGAGTTCAGAAAGACCTAGAAAGGGTGAGCTTTTTCAGCAGTAAGCTTTTGAGAT
This sequence comes from Tokudaia tokunoshimensis, assembly GCA_036184795.1. NCBI lineage: Eukaryota > Metazoa > Chordata > Mammalia > Rodentia > Muridae > Tokudaia > Tokudaia tokunoshimensis. The sequence goes on along the minus strand of BTHU01000004.1, from coordinate 22,438,405 downwards.
GACAATTATATCAGGGGAATAAAGCACATTTACATTAAACTATCATAAGCTTACTTACCTATTATTTTTTATGGTGAGGCATTTGGAATATACTTTCAGTTAATTACAGTAATACAGTTGATTATCGTTGACTAGTCATCCACTGTGCAATAAATCTCAATATCTATTCACATAGCCTGTCTAGGGCTAGGTCTCCATTCCTCCCTCTTCAGCTCCTCTAGCCTCTGGAAATCACCATTGTTATTTCTGCTTCTGTGAGTTCAGCTCCTTTTGGATTTCATGCATAAGTGAGATCACACAGTATGTGTCTCTCTGTGCTTGTCATATTCCATTTACCTAATGTCCTTCAAATTCATCCTTGCATTTTCAAATGACAGGTTTCCCTATTTTAAGGTTAAATAGTATTCATATGCATATATGTATAAATATTACATTTTCTTTGTCCATTCACCCACTGGTGTACAATTAACTAAGTAGCTTGGCTATTGTATATAACACACTGAACATAGGACTTTAAGTGTCTCTTTTATATATTGATTTCAAATACTCTGTGTATATAGCCCAAAGTGGTATTACTATATCACATGACTAGGTGTGTTTGTTTATTGAAGAATTTTCATACCATTCTCCATAATGGCTAGACTAATTTATATTTTCATCAACAACATACAACATGCATGTTCTTTCCTTTGCATCCTTATAAATATCAATTCCATTTTATCTCTGACAAAAGCCGGAGGTGTGTGGAAGTGTTTCTTTCACTATGGGTTTGACTCACATTTCCTAATGATGCGTGTCAAGGAGCATTTGTTATGAACCTGTTACACATGTGTATGCTTTTTTCTGAGAAATGCCTGCTTAAGACTTTTTAAAATGAGTTATTTGTGTTTTGCTATTGAGTCATTTGATTGCCTTATAAAATTTGAATATTAACCCCTTCTTTTCTCTCACTGTTACAGCTCTTGTACCCTTTAGTGTGGATTTCATTTCTCATAGAACTGTGTGATAGCAGCAACTCTTTGCTATAGCGACCCACACCTGCCATTTCTTTCTGTTTCACTACTTGTCTTGGCAAAAGATTTGCATTATAAGCATGCCTGTTTTTTATATAATTATGAAAATTATAGTAAAAATAAATTTTCAGATTCTGTAGATACCATGCAGACACTATAGGTAGTATTTTTCAATAGTCATTTAATAACCTAAGGTAGTGTTGATGATGTCATTGTCAAATGAAGAAGGAGAGAGTGCTTTGTGTTTGCTGTTCTGTGTGCCTTTCAGACACACTTCAGAATATAGGAGGAATCACTGGTCATGTTTGTTAACAAGTCTTCTTGCTTAATACTCTTTTTCTATGTGGAATTTTTAAAAAGTCTTGGGGAACATTTATGACTCCAAGTTCGTACACATTTTTACAAATATCTATGACACAGCCTTTCTGTGTCAATCATTAGATGAAGAGTGTTATTTTTCAAATGAAAGCCAAGATAGGGTTGATAGATATTAGAGACTCTTACTTGATGCAAGCTAAAACAAAATATTTACTTAGGTTTAGAGGTCAATCAAAAGGGCCCATGAGTTGAGTCAGGAGTGCCTTCAGAAAAGTCACATTTCTTTTCACCCAGATCTCAAAGGATAGGGAAGTAGGTCAGAAAATCACCTAGTACAGCCACAGATATCCCTTTGTGGTAGGATGTGACTTAAGTTTCTTGTTGGTACTTTTATGTTTTTAATTTTTTAGCTATGAGCATAAATTATCTTATAATTAGAAAAGAGAAAAATAAAAACCTCTGATTTGCTTATATGCATAGCCTCAGTGTGTGTGTGTGTGTGTATGTGTGTGTGTGTGGCCAAAACTATACCATGTGTTTGTTGATATGCATATGATGACGCTACCCAATTTTACCCATAAAGAAAGGCTACCCAGACTAATTTCTTTATATTATAACTCTCTTCTAGGATTATCTTCCTGTGCATAGTTTTCTTAAACTCAGTTGTTTTTGTCAAGCCTTAGTGCACAGATAGACACTGTTTATCTAATACTAGACCACCGCTTTTTCGTGGGTGACAACCTTGAACTGAATGCCCAGCAGGGAAAGGAGTTTATTGGAAGTTTGCATGAGGCTTTGCTAAAACCATGGACTATGAGAGCAACAGCATTGTAGATATCAGCTTATAACAGAGACCACAGAGTCTTGTCACCAGAACCTGTAGCCCCAGAGCTACCTTACACTCTTGATCTCAGTGCTGTGTGCCCACTCTGCTACCCAAGGTTCTGGGATTCTGAGAGCTGTCAATCCTCAGAATTCACATATGCAGATTTCTTAAGTCATTGCTCTCCAATAGCTCCCATCCTGTGGCTCCGTTTCTGGTCTGTATGGATCCTTCCTAGGACAAATGACAAAGACCCTTATGATAAATTTCCTTAGAGAGGAAAATCCTAAATTCCTGCCCTGAAAGGAGTGTGGCTGGGTTCCAATGTTAAAAGAAAAAGTGTAAGTTATCTAAAGAAAAAAAAAATCAATATTTTTTTTCTGAGCTTTTCAGTTATCAGTTCCACATATCAGACTTTAATGGTCCAGTTCAGTCTCCTCTGAGATTTTCATTCCATTTTTTCCTCTTATCCAGTCTGAAATCAAGGTCCAACCTGGGTAGCTGCCCTTCATTACCTTCCACTTGTAAATAACATAAGTAAAATAAAATGCATACATACAAATGAATTTGTCTACGTGAACACATATACATAGGCCAGATATGTACATATATTCACACATCTTTGTGGAAAGAAAAGCAACAGACTCTTTGTCATAGAGGATACTAAAGAAAATTATCTCACTGAAAAACAAGTGTGAAGAATCTTTCTTGCTAAACCCCATACTCCAAGAACTTATTTTGGTTTATATTACCACACAAAACATTTATTTTCTCATTGAAAGCACCGGAACTCAGTTTACTTCATTATTTTCTCTAAGAACAATAATGGGTGGAGACTTCCTTTACATCTGGGTCATTGATGAGTTCCGCTTCAACCAATTTCCTCCAACCAGAAGAACAATCTTTTCAGCTGTGTACCTCTTAACAGAACAATTTGTTGGGTTTTGACATTGTAGTTTTCTAGAAGAGGAGAAGGGGAAGTTTTAATTTAGAAGAGACTGGGTCTCATGAAGTCTGGGCTAGCTGTGAAGTCTTGAACTTGCTGTGTAGCTAAGGATGATCTTGAACTCCTGATCCTCCTGCCTCTCTGCCTAAGTGCTGAGATTACAAATATGCACCATGTCTCTGTGGGGCTTACTTTCTGCTCCAAGTAACCAGAGATATAGATGCAGTAGTAACTAATAGTAGCATCTTTCACTCGTTGTTCTTCTTTGGAATTATTAGTGCCTTGGTCTTTCTGCCTTTGAGGTTGTAACTTAGTGCAGGGACTGGCCTAGACTCCCAGTTCAGGGTCTTAGCAGCAGCAGAAGGCAGAGAAGAAGCAGTGTTCTTCATGCAGGGCCGTGTTCTCACAAGCCCTCCATGTCAGTTTAAGCACTCTTAAGAACTGGATATACCTTGGTGGTTCTCAAAGCTCTTCAGGGCTTCTGAGAGCCAAGAGATGAATGGGAAAGCTCAAAGACTGAAAGGAGAAGTTACATTTATAGCTGGTTTCTTTAGCTGAGATAGGTTTTGTCTAGATGGAGATGATGTTCTTAAGTTTATGAGTGAAAGGGTGTAGAGATATAACTGGAAAGATTTCACTTTGTGTTGCCCCAAAGTGACATCAATAGAGTAGTAACAGCCCAATTGAAAAGGTAAATTTTTGTATTCTACCCATAGTCCTGCCATAGCCAAGCAAGTGTTTCCTTTTTTGATATCTCTCTCAAGTCCTTCCCACTCTCCTAGTCCTCACAAATCATTTTGTTAATTATCTTTAAAACTACACTGCTTGCCCTAACTAGGATGACCACCTCAGTAAATACAGTATACAACTGTCTCCACCACTAGCAGATTTCTCTTCCTTCTCCTCAGCCCCCTCCCCCTCTTCTAAGACTAACAGGCTCTTCAAGAACCCCCTCACACTTTCTTCAAGAGAAATCTGTCTTTGAATGTCTGTTTGGGTGTCATAGCTATACCTTTTAACATTTACTTTTATGGTAAAATTTTCTCCCTTTAATACCTATGCCCCATTGAATGGATTATAGTCATTCGTCATCTTCAGTATTAGTTTCTGTTTTACATTCATTCATGTATTCAATAAATATTTACTGAATATCTGTACTGTGAATACTGATACTGAATATCTAGACACTGTGCCTGGCACTGGTAGCAGGAGGAAGAGCAAGGCAGCTGGCTGATCTCAAGGAGAGAAGAGATTGCTAGTGAGATGCTCTGGCTTGGTATATGCCTCCAGACAGATATAAAGTGAGTACTTAAAGGAATTTTAGAGGGGTCGGACTCCTAACTTCAGGAGAAAAGCTTTACATGGGACTGGGCTGGATCTTGCAAGAGGCATTGAAGAGGAAGACTGTTCTAGGATGAGAGATTAAGTCATGCTAAGACAGAGGTATGAAGTGGCCTGGTGTCTTTGGTGACTGATGAACTGATAAATGGTGCTTAAGAAACGCTTGGTGGATGTGGTTGATGGCGGGGAAAAAGAGATGAAGGTGATGATAATCTGGGACCAGCTTGCCACAGGCCAAATCTACTGTGTGAGGTGAAGATGATTGTGCATTTTGTTTTCAGATTACTGTAATTTACAAGAAAAGAAAGGACAGACTCAGAGTTATTTAATAGGAAAATATTGCTGGTAAAGAGATGGGCAAACAAGCCCCAATCTTAATTTAAAAAAAACCATCAGTCTGGACTCCTGGATTTTGAAAAACAAAATGGGAAAAGCTAGGAGATGTTGTAGACTTGATAATACAAACAATAGATGATAGTACTAAGAGGCATGCAATAGATAAGGATAAAGGAAGACCTTAACTGAGAAAAGAAGGTTCTGACTTAGGTGGGTCCCAACCTTAGACAAAGAACTACAAGCAACTAATGACAGAGAGCTGGAGGAAGGCATCCTAGCCTCTCCCAGGGAAGATCTCCTTTGTTACCTAATGCAAAGCGCCTAGCTCTGAAACCACACACATGCAAACAACAATAGACTCAGCTGGTTGTATTATTAGATTTGTATCGAACAATAATAATAAAAGAAAACAGGCTATCAACTTGTGCTTAGAGAGGAGGCTGGAGAGGGATTAAAGGGAGAATACTTGGAAATGGCTAGGGGAGGGGAAGGAGGGAAGGAAAACAATGTAGTCATGTTTTAATTAAAAATATTTAGAAAAAAAATTACTTTCGGGAGGGCAGAGAGCTGAAAGGGAAGGAAGGGGAGGAAGCGACAGGTGACTAGTACAGGCAAGTGAGAGGATGCTGACAGCAAGATCTCTCAGTAGGCAAGAGGTCACAGAGTCTAGCAATAAGGTAAAGGTTCTCTCTGCTGGTGTCACCATATTGGGGGAAAGGTAAGACTTAATGACTGGAAGTAGTAAACCTATTTCTTTTCCTTTTAAAATCCTTATCCTTGCTTGTTCATATGGCATTGACTTACAGATAATAAATACCTTAATTTATAATAGTTTACATTTGGATGTGTAAAACTCACCTGTTTCTCATTACTTCTATATGGTATCTATTTCCTCATAGGAGTAATGTTAGGGTCTTTCTTTCTTTCTTTCTTTCTTTCTTTCTTTCTTTCTTTCTTTCTTTCTTTCTTTCTTTCTTTCTTTCTTTCTTTCCTTTCTCTCTCTCTTTCTTTCTTTCTTTCTTTCTTTCTTTCTTTCTTTCTTTCTTTCTTTCTTTCTTTCCTTTCTTTCTTTCCTTTGTAACCTTTTTTTTTATATATAGGCATGAGTTTTACATTGTAAAAATTTCAAATCCTAGGGGCTGGGCTATAGACACCGGCTACTTAAGATGTGGTCCTATAAGAAGCGACAGTAGCTCCCACGGAACTGGTTGGAAGTGCAGTTGTGGGCCTTCCTTGGTGGTAGACCTGAAGTTCAGAGCCTGGTGGGAAACCCTAGAGATCTGGGCACATATCACAGTTTGAGAAGCACTGGGCTACAGACCCACTTTAGAAACCTCTCCTGATCCAAATTCTGTTCTTCCACCTTTGCTTCTTCACCAGAATGGCACAGCGACTGCTGCAATCATTTCCTACTTTCAGGGGCCATTGCCTCCTGATAAAGTTTGATTAATTGAGTTTTAAAAGAAGTAGGCTAGTTTGTACTGACTCACCTAAGATTCTTCATGTTGGTACAAAGGATGTATATATGTGTGTGTGTGTGTGTGTGTGTGTGTGTGTGTGTGTGTGAGTGTGTGTGTGTGTGTGTGTGTGTATGGCTGGGGAGATCCTGGGTTTGATCCTTACCACTGAGGGAAAATTGATATATAATGGAATCATCTTAGTATCATATAAAGGAAATTAAAACTGACATTGCTAAAGTACTTTTAGTTTGCTGTCCAGGTTCTCTGAGTGGTTTATGTTTGGTATAAATGTTCATGAGTAGACATTCTCAGCTGTGTGCCTAGCTGTTACTAAAACAACTTTATTGTTCGTTGCTGTTGTCTTGCCCCTTGAAATGTAGTTTGTAAGATCATCAGTCCTTTATGATATGTCGAGCATATGAAAGGTAGGGAGAAGGACATGATGCTTCCTGAAGACCTGTCATTCCACTTAGAAGGCAAAGGCAAAGCAGAAACACTGGGAAGAACGAGTCTAGGGTCTCATGCTCTTTCCATTCCCAATGACTTTGCACAATGGCATTTGGCTCAGTTTCCGGTGGGCACCATAGCTGCCAGGGATTTGCTTGTTCAATTGACTTTTATTGCTTTGCTTCAAGCTTTTAAAATATTTGCAACTCAGGCAGAGCTTGTGTAATTCTGGATACTGATGGATGAGTATAAAGAGCTTTTGAAAACAGTTTGTTAGGAATGATAGATTATTTCTTCCGGGACTTTGATTTACATCATCAGTAAATGAGCAGTAACTGCTATTTTTTAAGTAGGAAAATTGAGCAAACTGTCTTTTGTTAAGAGTTTCTACAGCAGCCTGATGGTAGAAATATCTAGATAATATCCAACATGGCTGGCTTTTCTTCTTTATTACTATTATTCGTTTTTTAAGAGATGAGGCAAATTTCATCTAATTGGATTAAAATTTGCCTTTAAAAGTAAAAGCAAATTATGCTGAGCATGGAATTTCAGACCTGAGTGAAAAACATCTGAATACTGGGTGTTCATCTTTCTAACAAGCTTAGCAGATGGATGGGAAGTGATGTTAGCTGTTTATTTCCTCAACATATCAATATGTGAGGATGTGGTGCAAAATATGGTTTTCCTGCAAATGAGCAGAGCCCCGGCAAGCAAAGTGCACACACTGTGTTTGTGCTCTGAAAGGACTTCAGAAACTGAAGGGCCACTATTACTTAAAAATCTGCTCCATGTGTGTAGCTCATCAAAATTTTAGAAGGGTTGTGATCAGGGGTTGAAAAGATGGAATTGTTTCAGCTACTCGTCTAAGCATGTTGAGGGTGCTTAAAGAGTCCTTTCAGTCAGGAAATACAAGGACAACTGGAAAGCTATCTGCATTCATGGCCTTTGAATTTAAAAATAAAAAAGAACGAAAGAAAGAAGAACTTGCAAAGCTACCAAAAGAGGCAGTGTGCATCGTTGATTTCCCCCTCACCACCCCACCCACCCCCAGCCAGATTTTAGCGTGTATGTTTGTGACCAGAGACTTTTCTTGGGCTGTCAATCAGTTAAGAATTAGGTCACAGTTACAGTAGTTTAATGGTCAGTTGGCTTTATTTGAGAATGCTTATGGAATTAGTCATAGCAGCAATGGGATGATTTTTGTGGGCCTTATCACCACTGATCAAGGGAACTATTAGAAAGTTGGAAAATAACTAACTGGCATACGAAACCCTGAAAGCTGTCTTCTTTTTCAGTATGAAGACCGCTTTCTTAGCTTTTCTGGGGGGGGAGGTGGGGGGGTGGAGGAGTATGAGAAGCTCTCAGTGCTAGTTCAAAACTTTATTCATCCCTTGTTACTTATTTTGTCTAAGTTGCTGTTAATTTTTGACATATGGATTACGGGGTTGCCTACATGTTCTAGAAAATAGTAAAACGTCCTCTAGGCTGAATGAAGATGATCCTATTTTTCTAAGGATAAAACCAAAGTGATTCAGTGTTAAAGGATTCATCACGCTCTGATGCATCAAGGTCAGTCACTCATTGCCATCATCCTCCCATACAATTATCATCCATGCCTTGGCTGCCCTAGCCTTGGTTATATGTATGAGCATTCCATCAGCTTAGCACCTCTGGGACAGAGGTGGGGACAGTCTGAGACACTTACACTGGAAGAAATGTTTTTATCTCAGTTTCTGAGTTAACAGCAACACCTTAAAACTGAGAAATGGCACGTGTGAAACTTTGCCCCAAGAACTAAAGATGAGTTCATGCTGATTGGCCGGGAGGCCTGAGGGCTTGCAGATAAGGCCCAATGATATCTTGTTTTCTCTAAACTGTATGTAGATGTTCTTTGGCTTATCAAACAGAGGTCCTAGAATTATGTTATGCTATTCCAGTGCACGAAGCATAAAGCTCATTTGCTTGAGGGTTTAAAAGCTTGTTTTGTGACTTCAAGACTTCTCCATTTTGCTGAGTTGTTCTGCATATAACATTGATATCTGAGAGAGAGATTGAGAGACTGAGAGAGATTGAGAGACTGAGAGAGACTGAGAGACTGAGAGAGATTGAGAGACTGAGAGAGATTGAAAGAGAGAGAGAGAGAGAGACAGAGACAGAGACAGAGACACTACAAGCCTGGGGGGGGGGGGCTTCCTGGTTCCACCATACACCTGAACGAAAAGTATAAAGGGAGGACTGAGGTGAGCGTCTCTGCAGGACTGGGTGAGTGGTTTTTTTCACTATTTCTTTCACTTGGCATTTTAATAGTGTTCTCTTCACATGTGACAGGATTTATTAAATTTCTGTCAGGCAGTACTCTCACTGTTGCCACTATTAAGGTGGATTCCTTGCAATTTAGCTTTTATGCTTGTTTATTTCTTCACAAGGAAGGATTTTTGTCAGTTATTTCACAAATAACCGTGGCTAAAACACAGGGCCTGGATTCCTGGTTTTGCTGAACGTCAAGAGCTGGTACAGGTGGTTCGTAAAGGCCATTTTCCATGCATAGACCAGACCCTCACTCACAGGCTACTGCAGGAGTTTAATAAGGATGCAGAAAGAGCAGGAAGGTCAAGGGCATGATGGGAAGGGGAGAGCACAATGCGAAGAGCCTACCAATTTCTCAACGGCCTTGCTTTATATAGTGTTCATACTGTCAATCACTTTAGTCTTTCTAAATTTTTTATTTCTAATATTAATTGATTTCTTCATTCTTTTTGGTTATCAGAGACCTGTGGAGTTGCTGAACTGATGCTCTGAGATGTAAATCATTATTTATTTTCTCTAACAGAACAGTTGACAAATATAAAAAACTCTTTTCTAACCTTGAATACTGTTTGTAGTCATATATGTATATGTGTGTGTTTGTGTATATGTATGTATGTATATGATGTATATGTAAACACATATATATGAAGCTTTGGAATTGATAAGTTCTGGTATAGGTAATAGTTTTCTATATCTATCATCTATCCATCTATCGATGTTTGTGTGCTTATAAATATAAAACTTAGCCTTTTAAAAAAATTAAACTTTTTATTAATTCTGGAGAGATGACTCATCAGTAAAGTACTTACTTCTATGCACAAGGAACTATATTCTGTCCTCAGAACCCACATAAAAAACAAAATTGAACATAGTTATATGTGCTGGTAATCCTATCACTGGAGAGGCAGAGCTAAACAGACTCCTGGAGCTCCAGGCAGTGAAAAAGCATGTCTCAAAATCAAAACCCAGCAAGCAAGATGAATGGCATGAGGAACAGCACACTGGCCTCCATATGTATATGTACAGAAATGCATGTGAACCCACATCCACACATGCCTCGTCTGCTTTGTCCCCAACTCACAATCATGAAATTAAATTTTTATATGTACAATACCTAATAGTAATGGAGTAGGAAGATGGTTCATTTGGTAAAGTGCTTGCTATGCAAACATGAGGAGTTCAGATCCCCAGCACCCACATAGAAGCTCAGTGTAGTGGCGTAAGCCCAGCACTGGGTAGATAGAAAGGGCAGATATCTGAAGCTAATTGCCAGCTAGCCTAGCAGAATTGAGCTCCATTCCAGTGTGTCCTTGTCTCAGAAAATAAAGTGAACAAGTCATTGAAGAAGACACTCAAGGTTATCCTCTGTCTTCTATAAATGTGTACATATATGCAAGTGCATGCAGGTGTTCGCTTGCGCGCGCGCACACACACACACACACACACAGGAGCCCACATATATACCATATATATCCCCACATACCATGCATATAAAACTAAGTAAAAGGTAATAATTAAAAGTATCAGTGGTTAGACTGAAGGGTACTAACACTTCATTTTCTGCTCTTGCTAATTAGTGTCCCCTAGATGCCTCAAGTGAACTCCTGAGGGCTAATGACTAGACTTTTGGTCCACTGGGCTGTCAAGTAATAAGGTAAGGAGAACCATTCAGAGAATTCCTTGGTTCAGTACCCTTAGTTCTAGTCATACCTGTACAAAGTAACAGATAATAGTAAACAAGTTGAACAACAGAACCTCCTTTGATCTACTTGTAAACATCCATATCACTCTTGAACTAGAGACTTTGTGACTCTCTCTTCACTCACCTTCTTAAGGATGCCGAGAATCTAGTCTGTGGATCCTCTTGATCATCCCAAGATGTGTCACTCTTTGGGAGAAGCAAACACTGGCCTGCAGAGTGTGGTATCTCATAGACCTATGTATGGAATTACAAAGAAACATGAGAGAGTAATCTGGGGCTTTCAGGGTTTTTTCCTGTCATGGGAAAGGATACTTTGATTTGTGGTTGAATATCATCATTATATACATGTATGAAAATCTCAAAAAATGACAAGTACTGCATTTTTGAAAGAATGCTTTAAAAAGCAATCACTAATGGGTTGTTGAAAATATTTGGGGGGTATGGGGAGATAGCTCATTTGGTAAATTCAGGCACCAATGTAAACAGCTGAGCACAGTGTGGTGAATTTGTAATCCCAATACTGGAGAGGTAGAGACAGGCAGATCCCAGTCAGTCTAGTATGATTAGCAATCCTTAAGTCCTAGTGTAAGATTCTGCTCAAAACAAAACGACCACAAGGTAGACAGCCCAGAGGTTGACCTAAGGTTGCCCTTTGGTTTCCACATGTAGGTTCACACAGGAGTACACATGCGTATGCATAATGTGAAGAGGAGATAAAGATAGAGACTCATGGGGTGGGGTTGGACTTTAAAACTGTTCAGTATTTCTGTAACAAAGACATTATTATAACAACAGGATTTTGGAGGAACACGAACTCAAAATGGTTCGAAAGTCAATGCTGTTAATTGTTTGATCTGAGGGGGGACATGTTTTCTTTGGAGAATATAACTGGGAATTCAATTCTAGCTCTGTTATTATTTGTTATATGGTACTGGCCAGGCTACTTGGCTTTTCTTTGTATGATCTATAAAATGTATACGCACACCAAATTTCTCTGTTGTTCAGTACATTGTAGGCTCTTAGGCAAGCATACATTCTTCTCTCCTAGATACCTTTCTTCCTTTACATATCATAGAAGATAGTTTTGATAATCAAGAAATAAACTTTAAAAATTACTTTACAAATAAGGAAGTACACTAAATCTCGAGTTCATGATGTGTCAAATATTTGTGTTAAGCACATGAGTTTTTCTTTTCACAAGGTGTGTGAAACATTGCTGCACCAACACTTAAACACTGAGCTGCAGAATTTTGTCTGATTGTTTGCGCTCTTACATGACACTCTGGGTTAAACTATATAAACACAGATGTTACTTCAGTAAATTTTGTTTATCTTGCATGTTTTTTTTTTGATACAGAGAACATTAACCAGTCAACTCATAGGCCTTCATGTGTACTAAGCTCTTTCAGATATAATATAAAGTCCACTGGAATTGTAAAGTGTCTGGAGTTATATTGCATTAAGTGCTACTGCATTCAATCTCACTGAACTGTTAAGCTGTTTTTGTAAAGGATGTAAATATTTATGGCCTGTTTGAGAATAACCAAAGAAAGGTGATTTTCACTATTTTAATTTATACCCTATTAGTCACACACATCTTTTATTATTTCAAGTCTTTCTTGCTCTGGAAAGATGTTGAAAAAGTTTTGGACAATATGTGATGGGAAAGGAGTTTGTCTATTATTACCAAATTGCTCAGGAGTAAATTTCCCTGGTATTTTTATATATTCTATTGCTACTAAGTAGAACCTTAAAGATTTTTCTATAGGTACATTGATAATCAGCCACAGTCAGTGGGACATGAGCCTTCTTCAGGGAAACCTGGAGTACCACATTCTAAACCCAGTGAGTGTGCCTTTTGGATACCCTTCTCAATTGAACAGAGTTTTATTTTTTAAAAAGTTGCTAATGTTTCTTCAGGAAAGACGATCTATCCTTAGGACTCAATCTTGGTTCTGAAGTTTGCATATTATTTTCAAGGGTAGTATAATTGGATGAGAGTCATGGGACTGAAGTAAAGCCATTGATCACCACTTAGGAGTAAGTGGGTCTAGAAAACATGACTTGTTAAGGAAATGAGGAACGATGGTGCTGTTTCCACAGATTACTTGAAAACATGTAGTTACAAAACAAAACAAAACGACAACAAAATCCAAGAAAGGTCAAAGATCTAAAACTAACTACTCTGTTCTTAAATCTGTTGCTATAGATTTGACAGATAAGCTTAAATCTTGGTAGTTGGTTTATGCCAAAGGACAGAGGACAACTATATTAAAGTTTTTCTGTTCATTGTCAGAAATAATAACCACAACAAAAATGCAAGTTAGAAAAGAGATCTAACACCTGCTTTAAAGCAGAAAAGTAACAATAACAAAAAAAGAACTTAATATCAGGTCTTGAAATACCAGTGAAGCATAGAATCCAGAAATGGACAGAAAAACAACTGCTTGACGTGGACAGCTGCCAGTAATCTCTGTGCCCGTCACATTCCCCTCACCTCATAAAAAAGTTATTTTCTTTGGAATTACGGTCACAAATGTAAATCACCAATTTCTTTCTAGACCGTGAAGACTTTGTAATAAATATGGAATAAGTCCGTTTTAGAACTGCACAAGGATTCTTTCAAATAGGAAGTCTTGAGAGCAACTGTGAGGCAGCCTTTATTCAGAGACTTTGAAATAAAAGGCAGTGATCTCAGACCACCAAGAGCTGCGAGGCATGCCAACTGATGTTTACAACAACTTACCCTTCCTGTTCTTCATATCTGATTTTATTAAATGTCTGTCAAGGTGTATATTTAACTTTGATGTGTCTAACAGGAATTCACGGTCTTTAACTCTTCTCCTGTGTTTTAACAGGTCGGCAATGAACAGAATTATTTGCCGGCTGAATACCTCAGGCTATCTGTACAAAGAAGAGAGGACTGAAGTTCTTATTAGGTTGGGATTTCTCTCTTTAGTAACAAATTCTATTAGAAAAGTTAGAGGTAGAAAAATGCTGATGTTTGATAAATGAAAGCATCCATTATTATTTATAAAAGATTTGTTTAAAATGGATACTTTCTCAAGTCAATGATTAAAAATTGAAAAGGGAATAAATACAGAGCTACTTTTATATAATGTGGGCCCAAGAAATTGGAATTATATAAGAGTTCAATACATTGTCAGTCATACAGTGAAGACCCAGAAGACGCTGAGGAAAATATTTAAGGAAACATACGATACAGTAGCACCAATTAAAAGCAGGTAACATTCTAATTTGATGAAAAATAAGAAACTAGAAAAATTAAACCAATTAAAATTCATTGCAACAATTTATTGTTTTTAACTTATTGTTAACACAATTTTTGAGTTAAATTGTTTTGTTTGAAATTAACTCATTAATTCAATTATTCAGGATAAATGAAACAAATTTGTTGTTCTTTCAAACCATGAATCAAACTCTGAAGTTAGGTTAGTTCCTTTACACCAATTTGAAAGAAGGCCAGTTTTGTTATGTGAACTCTCATACTCTCATGAAACATGTCTACTGCATGGAACCTAGTTAATGTCTTTTTTCAGAAGGTACAATTTCACTCACAGAAAATAAAGAGGGGGGAGGGGGATGGAGTTCCAGAGTTAGCTCCTTCTACCTTTCAGGAAACTTTCCAAACCATTAGAGCTCTGAGATGCTCTCACTCACTGTAGCCACTCCATAAGGTAAACATTTTATTTTCTGCTCACATTTCTAATAGATACAATGAAATGTAAGTACACGCCATGAATTCAGCAACACATCAGTATTTTAAAACAAATTCATAGGCTTATTCATCCATCACCACCATCCAATTTAAAAATCACATTAATACTACATTGCACATTTTTTATATGTGCTTTATCTGCCTGGCTAAGAGCTTAGACCTTCGTTTAGATAGCTGGATAAAAGAAGAGGACAAAGGATATAGGCAACAGACTTAGGGTCATTCTTTGCCTTTGTTCATTTATTCATTTAGCAGTTAGTGAGTCCTTAACATGAGTCAGGCATAGGAGTGATGGTTTACAATAGAAATATTTTTTCAGACATAATCTGATGGATGTGCGATCAATTTAACCTTATTTCCATCAAAACCATGATAAGGATAATAAAAATATGCATGAGGTGCAATGAGAATGCATAGAAGTTCATCTCCAACACGGGGTAGCAAAAGGGCTTCCTGTAAGAAGGGTTCAGCAGTGCTTGAGTCGAATGATTATTATATTCTCACTACATCTGTCTCTATGGGATTTTATTGGAGTATCCATCAGACATTGTGGGACCAGAATTCCAGTCAGGGGAGGTGAGGGGGAGGTAAGACTGGAGAGGAAAACAGGTTCTGCATTGTCTTACAGCTGGCCTTTGTCCTTTGTGCACAGGAAGGGAAATTCAGACTGCACACTAGATTCTCCTTGTATTAGGAAACAATATATATTGCAAGATTTAGTCCTGTTTAGGTTCAGTGAATGGAGATGTGTGACTATCTGGATTTGTTAGCAGGTGTGTTTTCATGCTGTATTTCAAGACCAGCGCATGACTGCTTATTAGTCTGACTTTCGTGTGTGTGTGTGTGTGTGTGTGTGTGTGTGTGTGTGTGTATGTGTATATGAAACTCAATATATAGTTCAATTATCCCCAATTCCAAAAGAGACAGGGAGGGGAAGGAGAGGGGGAGGTTTGAGCACTAACAGTTTTTGCTAATATATTTGATAGGAGGGAATTAGTGGCAGTTTTCAATTTCAGTATTTGATGATACTCATTATTCATTATTACAAGATTCACCTCCAAGATTAAAGGTCTGAGGAGGCCTAGGGGGAATCTTGGCATGGATTCAACTACTACTGGACCTGTCCTCTGCTTCATGTAGTGTTCAGAATCCTGCCACTGGCACCGCAGATCAAATACCTACGTGGATGTATTGAGTATGTCTTCATCTCTCCCTGCCAAGAAGCCACCAGAAAAGGCCCACACGTATGGCTTCAGCTGAATGTGAATAATTAGGATGTCTGTGCCACAGGATGACCCCCTGGGAGGAGAGCTGGCTCAATCCATTTGTATGGATTGTTCTGTTAGAATAACTCAGTGGTCAATTACTGCCTGTCCTGTTAAGCAGACTGTTGTCTCAAGATAATTGAAGCACAACTGGAGTCTGAGAGAACCTTGAGTGTCACCCTGATCAGGTGAAGCTCTTTAATCAGAAAATATATGTTGCTCGGCCAAGTTAGATGATCACACAAAAAGGGGAATTCTAATTAAGGCCACTGGTTGGTTTCAAGAAAACCTTCAGAGATAAGATGATCTAAATGGATTGGGTCTTTGACTACCTGAATCTACATAGGGATACTACCTGAATCTATATACCAGGGATGCAGGTGAAATGGTCAGTCCCTCTTATCTGGTTTGACATTAATAGAGCTGTTAACAAGGTTCGACTGCAGCAACACTGGATAAGACTAGAAGAGCC
Source organism: Tokudaia tokunoshimensis (assembly GCA_036184795.1). Classification (NCBI taxonomy): domain Eukaryota; kingdom Metazoa; phylum Chordata; class Mammalia; order Rodentia; family Muridae; genus Tokudaia; species Tokudaia tokunoshimensis. The sequence goes on along the minus strand of BTHU01000004.1, from coordinate 22,422,236 downwards.
AAATTCCTTACATCAGTCCTATTAAGTTAGACAGATGTCAAGTTTAATCAATCTGACCACCTTAAGAACCTTGGCAAATGTCCTTTTTTTAGATCTTAATACTGTCTTTAGCTGTTGCTTCACTTTGTCTTGCAAAGATGTCCTTATCCTTTATAGAAACTGTGCAACCAAGGCCCTTTTATTCAGCTGTTACCTTTATTTAACTATACCTTCTAAAAAACCAGGAATGTTTCCTAGTGCATTGATTTCTTTAAAGTCAAGATTGAAAGTACATATAGGGATTGGAAAAACCTGCAACCATTTATATTTTAAGATACCCAAGTGCAGTTAGATTGTATTTATTTATGGTTTGAAGAAAGTGGTTGCGCACACGTGTACAATGATAGGCAAGCCTTCTGTTTGTCTGCCTTTTGTCAACAGACCGGGAGATGTCCTTCAGCCTCTCAACTTTCATCTTAGGGATCCTTGACAGCTTCCACTCTTTAGCAGTTTCTCTGCCCAGTGGCTATTTGGAAATCTCAAGTTTCACACCAGGGTTTAGTTTCTTTGACTTCTTAGCTTTAGTGACCTCAAGGAAAGTACCATACAGACACTTGAATGTTAACATATTCTTTTGTTTTAGTAAATTCTTTGGGGAAAGGACAAAGAATACTGATAATGGGTTAAGATGATGGGATGGAAGTTGTAGAAAGGTCTGAGCAGAGAACTGAGGAAAGCAGAGGAGGAGAGGCCTGGGGCCTTTGAAAACCAACTTCCACCTCTTGTCTGAACTTTGAGCAGATTTTAAAAGTAATTTTCTTGGTGCATATTTTAAAACATCTATCCTTGAATGTTAATTCAGCATAACCTGCCATTTCCTGCTGGATGGACTTTGTAGGCTAGAAGGTTATAGAGATTCTAGGAATAAGAGTTGTACATGGGAACTTGTTTGCCTTGAGTTTGCTGGAATTGATCTTATAGCCTTGAGTTTCTTATAGCCTGGTGTGCCTCCTTAGAAATGAGAGGATAATTTCATTTTTTTCTTCTAGTTAAAGTGAACCCCACATTCATGGATACCTGTGTGTCATGGTGTGCATGTGGAAGTCAAAAATGGAAAGGAATTGGTTCTGTCCTTTCACTGTGTGGGTTCTAGGGATCCTAGGCTAACAGACTACATGGAGTGTTCGTTCATCTCTCTGGACCAGGTTGTAATTCAGATACTGGAGCATTAGGTGTGGCTGGAGGGTTAGGAATGGGGTATTAAGTGATTAATGTGATGTAGACATTTTTGTCTTATCACTTTATATGAGTTTTTAAGTAATATAAATATTAATATGAGTTTATATGAGTTTATATTTATATGAGTTTTTAAGTAATATAAATATTAATGTGATGTGATTCTCAATGAACAATGAAGGCAATTGTTACACCTTCCTTGTGGGTGGCTGCAAAGATTACGCAATATAAAAATTCCAAGTATAGTACTTGGAATGCTTTCAGGTCCCTTAATATTTTATCCAAAGACCATCCATTTTATCTAGGACAAATGGGGGCTCCCTGGTAAATGATGGATAGTATTGGTGCCTGCAATGTGGGAGGAGGAACACTTGAAAAGATCATTAGGAAGTGAGCCTCTTCCCTAGCTGAGTAGTGAAGAGACATCTGAGGCTTGGTGGAAACCATGAGCTGGGTGTCACATTACGTCTTAAAAGAACAATGCACAGTCAGTGCAAAGTAAAGAAGTCCCAATACAATTGGTACCCAGAAACCCAAAAGTTATTTCAAATTTGTTTTGGTTCTTAACTTGTTTATAAGCACACATAAGAACGTAAGCCCAAATCAAATGTGATTTTGCAAACTCTGCTTTTTTACCTTATGTAATTAAATTAATCTTTTGCTTGCTTGTGTACACTACATTGCTTCTAGATCTTTTTTGTTATAATGAACCTTGCAGCAGAGAAAACATTTATTTGGTTTGACAATCTTTCAGTCTGTTTATAGAAGAAAATGCCTAGCATAGACATACTTAGTCAAAGGAGATAAATATTTTGTATTTTAGAGATATTGCTCAGTGGCCTTCCCAAGGATGTCCCAGTTTGTACTGCTTGTATAGTGAATGGACCAATTATGCATGGTATTCCTGACACCTTACTGACTGATAAAGCTCTGTGCTTCTCATTGTCTTCTACAACAGATAAAGGGTATCTTTTAGTCAGTGTTTGAAGGGTAGCTAGTAGGATTGACTATTACCATATCCCCTACCCCCTATTTTCTTTTAATATAAAATTGTTTGTTGTGTTTCCTCATTTTGATGTTAGAGTATTAGAAAGTAATGTTTCTGCTTTTGCTATAACTTCTTTGTTCCATTTGTAACTAATCATCTCATGTGCTGAGATTCTGACCTGCATCCATTAATAAAAAGACAGAGGCAAGAAGCAAGACAATTTCACACACAAACTAGAATTGCTGATAACTGGAAGTAGACATTTTTGTCTTATCACTTTATATGAGTTTTTAAGTAATATAAATATTAACTCTTTGGGGAAAATATTTTCAGCAAATATGGATGACAATCTGTTGTTTTCTTTTTTTTATGAAATTATGCTATTTTTTGCTCTGCAGAAGCTTAAAATTTTTCCATAAAATGATGGAATTGAATGATACTGGGGTGGTATATTGGGCTTCAAGTTCTGCTTTATTTAGGTACCAAATCAGATCAGAGAGAACCAGAAGCCAAGAGACAGAGCTGTATGTGGGCCATGTACTAATGGTTCCACAGATGGAAATCTCTCCCACATCGGATGGGAAAGTGTATTCTGAGCCTGTCAAAGGTTATCTGTAATGAGCTCTTTTTCTAAGCTACTGGCCGGGTGGTCCATGAATAGTTATTGGATGGTCATTTTATTACTATTTTTTCCCACTCTGCCAAAGACTATAAAAAGGTCCATGGCAGACCATTGTAAGACTGTTGGTCCTCCTAGAAGAACCACTGAGTATATGTGGCTAAGGATGAGGTCAGTAGTAAGATATCATTTTTAGTCATAGGAAAAATAACAGTTTCCAGAAATAGTGAAAGATAATCAAGATTGTAACTATGCTGCTTGGACCACCCCATTGGAAGTTTTTCAGTGACCAGAGGATTCATGCTGCACCAGGAGGCCAATGTGACTATTTTGAAATATCCCATCATATCACCTAGCATAGCCTGCCTTATCATGCAATTGAGTCCTGCCCAGCTGTTTCAGGACATGGTAGTGTCCCCTAGGTCTGACCTGGTAAAGTGAGAAGATCTAAAAAAGTTACCTATTGGGGGTTTACTCCAAAGAATGATGAAGAGAAGCCTTTTCATCCCTAGAAGAGAGAAGCCTGGAAAGTCGTCTGCAGCCAGGATTCCCAGGGATGCTCAGTTGTACACCACTCAGCAATGCAGACACAAAGCCTCCTAAAGTACCTCAGGCATTTGCTTTCATCACTGGGTAACAGTTCATGTCACATAAGAAACTACCTTGCTAGAGGGGTAACTGTTCTCTGATCTGGGTCTGGGGCAGGACAGGATTCTTGGTCTCAAGCAGTCCCTATTTCGTGTACTTCAAGGCTTTTGAACAGAGAGCTGGAAGTGGCGAAGAAAGAACTTTAGGTGAGTCTCTGTTCTTCACGATCATGTTACTTGACATGGGTGATAGCTCTGCTGGGCTGGGTTCTGATCACGGAAAGTACCCAAAACATAGGGACCTTGTGTAAAGAGAAAGCTAGCTGTCCATAGGTGATGGTTTGGTGACATTTTGTAATTTTGTTTTGTTGCTTTGAGCCTTTAGAAAGGAAATTAACAGAAGGCTGAATGGGCTGAAACAAATCCAGGGATGGCTGGGACACAGGGAAACCTGACAGAGCTACAGAGACAAGCTGGTCTGTAAGTCCCTGTGGTTAACTAGGGTATAGTGGTGATGGCACTTCCTGGGCTCCCTGAAGGAACAGGAGCCTCCTCCAGCAACTGCTGAGTCACAGACCCAATACGCTTTGCCTTCACACTCTGATAAAGAAAAAAAATAAAGCATTGTCTCTACCGTTCGTTCATAATATGTCGTCATTATTTCAATTAGCACACTGCTTTATCCCGGCCCCCTTTTCATAAGTATGTCAATCAAAGTTGCTGTTTTCTCTCACAGTTTTAGGTTCTGAATAATGTAAGCCTCATCCGCTTAAGCTATTTCGTGTCAGGTACTTGCACTCAGGGGCTCTCGAACTACTCTCGATGCTGATTGCTTGCCAGCTGTCCCGCTATTAAAGCCAGCACCCTCCAACCTTTGGGTGGCAAGCATCTCAAGGGCCTTGCATCCTACCATGGGATGGTTGTAACCTTGGGGCTGTTTAATCCCTAATGTTGTCCTTTGCAAACTCTTCTCCTGTTACTAAGATGTCCCTTTCATCTTCTGACTTCCTGCTTCCTGCATTCCTGTTATTTATAGTAGCCCAGGAACAAACCACTCCCAAATTTCTCAAGAGGATTTACAGTTGCTTCTTGCAATTCCTCACCCAGCTTCTGCCTCCACCCCCTGCAGCCCGTGCTCTGCTTTAACCCATCTGCTCTTTTCCCAGGAGTGAATGGTGACATCGTTCCTTAGGCCAAAGGCCTGTTTTTCATTCCTTGGTATTTTGGCTAATTCATCCCTGTTGGTCCCCTTCAGCCTTTGTGTCCTGGCATCTAGACAGTGCCCCTTTTTTCTCCCTTTGTGAACTATTTCTTTTGTTTCTCTTCCAAAATATGAGCAGCCCTGAAGTCTGAGCTTCTCTCTGAATGTCTGTTCAGAATGATACAGAATGATGGTCGTGAGGTCACCTCTTTTAGGACTGTGCCCGCCGTCTTGACCTAGAGTCTCAAATCTTCAAGCTTCAGACTCATAAGCTCCATCTTTTGCCTGCGGCATGACTGGCTCAACCCTCAGACCATACCTTGACCGTCCCACCCCAGCACTAGCTGTCAGATAATTCCAAGTAGCTGTAATTCCTATATGAGTAATCAAGAGGCAGCATGAGACTGGCTTATCAAGAGGAGAATGAGATGCTAAGGTACATCCCTTCCTCAACAATATGTTGGTAATTAACAACATCACAGAGAGACTTTTCTCATAAGTGAAAAGCCACCCATATACCTGTACTTACAGTAGCCCATGCTCCTGTAAGCAACCCCAATTAAACTCATTGATTCGTCAAACTAGATTTGTGTGGAATCATTTCTTTGGTCTGTTATTGATACCCTATCTAGGGGTGATGTCATATTTGTTCCTTTCTCCTTAGGACACATTTTGTTAAGATAATACCTACCTACCATTCTTATCAGGGTTTTACATATTTTTATTTCCCACCTTAACCGCCATGATGCACACAGATAACTTTAATGATGGTTTACAAAGATAGGGATTCTCCATGAACAGTAAGCCATATCAGTCTCTGGGATCAGAGTGTGCAGTTATAGTGCCCTATAGGTAGTTTGGGTATGCCCCCGAGGGAAAATGTTTCTCTCCTTCTCCCTCTACCTTGAACATCATTCTTCTGAAGGCTTTTCGGTCAGATTTCCTTCTTTCCTGTGAGTTCTGAGAGATTCACTTTGAGTCTCAGTGAAGATCTAGCAACAATTTTCCCTTCTCCAGTATATTCAATTGTTCTCTGTTACTGCCCGGAAACTCTAACTGCTTAACTTGGCATCCCTGATATCGTCCTTAATTTCATGACCTTTCATTCCTTCCCTGCTTACTTTATGTTCTACTTACGCAGTTTGCAGCCAGACTGGAGTATCTCGGTGCACGGCTTGACCCACACGGCACCTCTGTTCCGAATGCTCCTTCCCTCTACCTCTACCTGTGCAATCCTTCCTGGACGATAGGATCCGTTACAACAAAATATCTTCTTGCTCCTGATATTTGAAGGACCCTTTGCTTGTGAACATCCACATTTGTGTTAATGTTTATTTGTTATTTTTCCCCTGGATAGAGTATTCATTTCAGGACAGCATTTCCAATTTTCAAGACTTTAATAAACTATACCTTGCCTATTTGTAATGGAGATCACCATATGTTTCATTCTGGAGTTATACTTTATTCTTCCTGAATAAAATATTTTAAAGAGGTTTGCTGTGCCAACTCAATCAAGTATTAGACTAAATATTAAAAGCAAGTTTTTAAAACTATTTGAATCAGAAATCAGTGTATCCATTTTTTTTTTCTCACTGCTGTGCCGGAATATCAGACAAAGAAAAATTGAAGACCGAAGGGTTTATTGTGACTCATGGTTTGAGGCGACAATCCACAACAAGCCAGGAAGGCACAGCAGTGGAACAGGCTCCCTGGTCACATTGCACTCACAATCAGAAGGCAGAGAGCCATGCGGGCTGGTGCTTAGCTGACTATCTCCTGTTAAGTCCCAGAGGGCAGCCCATGGAATACTACTGCATACATTTAGAGTGATTCTTCTTACCATAATCAACTCAGTCTAGAAATTCCCTCAAGACCTTCAGAGGGCTCTTCCTTAGCTGAATCTATATCCTGTCAAATTTATATCCAATATTAATCATTGCCCTGAGATACACACGTCTAAATTTAGCTTCTAGCATGTTTCATTAGTTTATATATTTGTCTATGTTCACTTCCGTATTGCAATGGTAGAATTGAATAGATAGCGACAACCGAGATTTTATGATCTACAAAGCCAGAAGTCTTTACTACGTACTATCTGGCTCAGTAGATTATTTTCCCACCCTTGGTTTAGAGCAATGACTATTAGCTGAAGTCATCTGAGAGAAGGGACAAATGGATGGGAATGTGTGCTAAGGTAAGAAGCTGGGTGAAGATTCTTGTTTCTAAAGCAAGCCAGTTATTAATGGGAAACTGCTATTCTCTTAAACATGCTCAGCACAAGGGCCTTTTTGAAGGGACATTTTTCACTACCTCTAGATCAATGACTTCACAGGGTAGTGAGTCAGTGTCACTTATGAGCTTGTTCTGTATCCATTAGTGTGGCAGAGAAGATGGAAAAATTGATTTAGAGAGAGGGGGTTGTGAGAAACCTAGTCATGAGAACTGAACTGCAAACATAAGTCTTTGATTCCTAGCTGCCAAGGCACAGATCTATTATGACAACTGAGGCAATTCTCTTTAGCTAACACAACGACACTAAACCCATTTGCTTAAAAATGGACAAATTTTCTTGATGCTAAGGTCAAGAATTCCTTGATTTCCCTCTTAAGACACAGTAGACAATATATTCAGCTACAGTTTTGGAAAAGATTTATCCAATATATTGAGAAAAAAATCATTATAGCAAACTACACTTGAGGAAGCAATAGTAATAGTCCAGTGACTTTTTTTTTTTAATGTTTTAACTCATCATGAGAACGGGACGTAGATAACTGGGTACTTCTTGTACCACAGGAACTTTAGTGGACAAGCTTTGGCAGACCCTAAACTCAGGCAGATTTGGGGTAGGGTTCCAGTGTGTGCTGGAAGTACTCTTATGTCTAAAGAATCACAGGCAGAGTGCTGGCTTCACACTTTGGTGTGAAAACTTAGAACCTCCATGTATTTTTGTCTGGCTGGCTTGACCAGTTCAACTTAGTGTGATTGTGTGTGGTGGAGATGAGAAGTAGAGAAATTTTACTTCAGTCTGTGAGACAGCAAAGTAAAGGAATTGAGGGCAATAATGGCAGTAAATAATTTGTGAACCATTGCTTGCATTTATGCTGTTATTAACATGGCAAATGTAATCTTAAAAAAATCATTCTGGAGTTCAGAAAACTGTACATGATGTCACCTTCACTACCCACTCACTCATTGTGCGGAGCTAATTATTACAGACAGAGATTATAGGTGGGATGGATTTTTAAGAATTAACATTTGGCATCATTTTGGTAGGCCTTCAGAAAATAATATAAATTAGAAATATGTAGCTATACTGTTTTCTTATATAAATAGTCCTAAAGATAAGAAAAGGAATGCTTATATTACATGTGAAATGTACACAATAAAATGACAAACACTTCCATAGTGTATGGAAGGTTACAGTAATGTGAATATAAAATCTATATTTCTTGTCTTTATACATGTTGTATTTTAAATGGCAAAATTCTTGTTGGGTACTGAATAAGAGAATAATTCCATTTTTTTTAATCTTTTAAGAAATTTGCAAAAACTGTTGCTAATGATTTAATATAATTTGGAGTCATGGCATAGAAGACAGGACTGATAGTAGGTAAAAGAAAATGTTAATAAAATAATTTTCTCCTTAAAATGTAATTGCCAATTTAGCCAACTGATATTAATCTTATTCACAAGAACATTTGTTCTACCAAGCACACCGAAGACAGAGATGTCTCAGGTTGGTTCTTTTAGGGACCCGCTAGTTGTAATTTCTTGGTACTATCTCCACACAGTAACAGCCAAAGACCAGGGTAGCACCTGCACACCCACAGGCCAGTTGCTGTAAAATGATGATAATGAGAGCATCCGAAAGAATAGGATTCCCACACACTGTGTGTGTCACACATTCACAGAGTCCATGAAGAAAGTGGTATTTATTCTGGTAATGCCATCACAAGGGCTTTGTGAGGGGTCTGAGTACAGAATCCCTAATGCTCAGCTAGTATACTTCCAGGGACAGTGACACAAAAGACTTAAGAGCATGGCTTCCAGGATCAGAACTCTTGGTTTCAAATACTGACTCTGCTACTTGCTTTCTTGGTCTAGATCTCACATTCATAAGTTCAAGTTAATTCTGGCATATGGTTTCAGTGACCATATGATTTTCACTAAGCCTTACCATATACTAAGAATATTAGTTCTGTTGTCCTCAGGGTCCACATGGTTTATAACTTGTAGCTAACAATTCTAGTTGTGAAGTAATTGCTGTCACAAGTCCATCTAACCAATACCAAGCCATGTCAAACACATTTAAGAAATCACATTTTAAATTCAAAAATGTAGAGAAAAATATTTTTCAAGCTAGAATGCATTCTGTTCATCAAAACTGTAATATTGAAAATTAAATAGCACGAGTATTTGTTTTAAATTTTTAATATATTTTAAATTAGATTTTTCTAAAACTTTGTTGTTCAACAATATCTTTTGGTACTTTATTAAACTGGAATATATTTGTCAGAATCTATCTGATTGTGTACATCCAACTCAAATATTTTTTATTTAGGATTATTTCAGAATTAGACTTTGTCAATATAGCCTATTAACATTAAAAGAGAAGTGAAGTGTTGAATCTGAAGTACTTTCAAGGAATTATCAATTTATTTGATGTAACGTAATAATATGGGCATTTTCTTTTAATATTTTTATTCAGTGGTATAGAGATTCTAGGGTCACTTAAAGGATAATGTAATCCCAGGATACTCTTAATCTTTGAAGCTGTACCCTATGCATCAAAATTCACTCCTTTTATAAATTAGACATTTATATGTAACTGTGTACTAGATTCGTGTAACTCTAGTCAACTGTTGTGTTTTATCAAAATGTAATTGAGCATATTGATTTCCACCTGCAATTTATCTTATTACTTACTTTTGAATCAATAACTTTTCTTGATCTCTGCATTTTTATGTCTTTAAAAGCTGCTAGATTTCAGACCTTTCATTTCCACTGTTAAAATGTATCTTAAGAGAACAATTCCTGGGGAAATCCTTCTTGCTGTATTTGTTGGTCTAATAAGTCCTAATTGACTATCTCCTGTGGTGTTTTGCATTGGCAACAAAGACTGGTAGGGAATATGGCACAACTGGTGCCCACATCTTATGAAAGTGCAAGAAAGATGTGAATGAACATTTTGCCCTTTTGCATGGTGAGAAACAGAATTGAGTTTCATGAAAGAAGTATTGTTATCGAAATTTATGTGGAGGGGGGACTTCTAGTCTAGACTGAGGGCAGGCTCAGAAAATTCTTGCCTATGGACATAAATGTTGATTTGCAACATAACTGAAAGGGTGAGAAGCATTTCAGAGTTTCGAACATAGACATATAAGCCATGGATGAATAAGTGGAAGGCCATGCTAAGAGAGTTGAGACTGGCCAACTGTGAGGACAAACAGGACAACAGCAATCACAACATGTATATATACAAACTCTTGGTGCTGAAGACTTTGTCCATGTGGTACTTAGCATTGGAAAGTGTTTAAATAAAGGGTGATGTGATTAGTTATACATTAAAAATCACCCCTCCTATTATGTGTAGGAAGCACTGGGAACTCAAGGAGAAAATCAGCTTGGAGGCCACTGTAGCTGCCCAGATAAAGGGTTCTATTGATTTCAGCTTGAGTGACAGGGGTTTTTAATTGGAGTGAGTTATATTCTAGAGCCCTTAGACTTGATGTTGGGTATGTACATAAGTTACATTTGGTGGGGGTTATTAGCAATTGATTTGAAATATTAAAAACACAAACAAAACCTTGGGCATCAAGGGAATACACCAAGAAGTTAGTTGACTGTGCAGTTCTAAGGCCTTAAAGAAGAGCTGAGGCTGGAAGGTGATGTTTTAATGATATTTTAAATACCGAGGCTTATAAATGAGCACATTTTGTAAGTAGATTGCCTACAGAGAGAATGTAACACAAGAAGGCAGATCTGGAATATTTAATATCAGAGGGAAAAGAATCAGCATCAAAGTGGGTTAAGGCAAAGCCAAAAACTCAGACAAGCATGTTATGAGACAAGAGAGGAACAAAGAATTACAGGCAGCAAATGCTGTAGAAAAGTTGAGAAACTCTTGAGGACTGATGCTACCAAAGAGTGGCTGGAGGGTTAAAGGGCTCTGGATTCAGCATCCACACGTAAACATAGTTTTTGTAAAGGGAAAAGGATATCTCTTGTTTGTGATTTGAGAGAGGAGGGAGTGTAGATACAGACATAACTTTTGATGTTTTGGAGGAAGATTTAAAAGTGCATTGTACTATATAAACAAATGCTCATGCTGTATGATTCATAAACTCCTATCATGAAAGAGGGCTTGAGCTATGTAAATGGGAAGTAATTCTATGTAAACATCAGCTCTGATGCTCTTATTTCCACATCTCCTTCAAATAGTAATGTCTGGAAATTGAAACAAATGTATCTTTTCCTGCATCTGTACTTCTGCTGAGTGGTTATTATATTGTTGCTGGTTCCACTTTTCTCTTTTGGCTCTGACCTGTAATCCATCAGCTTTCTATAAGCCTACCAAGGAGGAGAAAAAAAATCATCCTCTGTACACAAACTTTCAGTATTCATAAAGCTACTCGTCTATAATATTAGAGCTGTCACATGCCTCTCGTTCACCCAGCAGTGCAATTTACCTCCACCTGTAGTTGTAAAACGGAACAAACTTAATTTTACTCTTCACTTTTCTGACAGTTTTAAAGTTATATAAATGTAACTTTGCTTCCTCTGGCAGTTTCAAAATGTTGTCAGGCAGCCAATCCATCACGAGCAATGGGATTGACTTTAAATTCAATGATTTTATTTCATTCATCCCTGTAACTGTAAGGCAGCTACAAAATTATACCCTACATTTCAGATCCTATTGGATACAGTCTCTCAAGACACTTCTCATACACACATACAGTTATATCCCAAATCAGGACAAAGCTGCATTCTAGAATCTCTTTGCCTAGCCCACAGCACCCCATGTAAAGTCATGGTTTTGTGCATGAGTCTATATTCTGCTTATCTTCAGTTATCTGTCTTATGTATCATCATTACAATAACCACTAAGATATATTTGGATAGTTTGTTGTAGACTCATAGTTACATTTTCTAAGATTCTTTCCTAGGTATCTTTCCTTATGAGGGAGAGCAAGTAGTAACCGTCAGTCCTCCATATTTCAGATGAAGTCACTAAGGCACAGACATATTACAATGGTTTTCTGAAAGCTGTGGACCTATGTATGCTGGAGCCAGGGCTTGCTTTTGTATTCTGACTCTGGATCTATTGTCCTTGTCAAATGTCCACTCAAATGTTCACCTTCTCTGGACTTCTCAACCTTTTCTACTAAAACATGGAAAGAAAAAAATCATTTCTCCCAATGAATAAATGAGACAGTATAAACAAAGTCCCTGGAAAACTGCAGTGTGCAGTAGAGAAAAATAATTTTTCCTTATTATTACTGATAACAATTGAGCTCAGAGGACTCAGGGAACAACATTATGTTGTCTAGAGCTATACTTGCAGTTCTTGAGAGGACTCTAATTCTAACCTGCCTTTGTGTGTGACTAGAGCTCAGAACCAGTTCCCCTCTGAAAGCCAGAGGGAGTTGACAGGAATTACACTGTGCCTTCTCATGCATGGTCTTAGAGATGATGCCACCCTGACCTTTGTGGAATCAGTGGTGAACGACTTCCAAGGCAGCCACACTCAACTGCTGTCTCATTCCCTCACCAGCATATTCCTTTTCTCCTTCATTCCAGCATTCTAAGCAGACACGGGGTCAGAGTAGACAGTTTGCTCCATTCTCATTAAGGTTAGTCGAAGGAAACATGACATTTCCTTGACTTCTTATCTCTTTTTTATGATAGTCTACTATTTGAAATTATTAAACTGTCTTTTTTTTTTTTTGGTTTTTCGAGACAGGGTTTCTCTGTGTAGCCCTGGCTGTCCTGGAACTCACTTTGTAGACCAGGCTGGCCTCGAACTCAGAAATCCCCCTGCCTCTGCCTCCCAAGTGCTGAGATCAAAGGCGTGTGCGCCACCACCGCCCGGCTCTAAACTGTCTTCTTAAATAATTTAGCTACTAGGGAAATTGGAAGGTCTAAAGATTTCCTTTCCCCATATCTTGGTGCCCAATTTAACCAGTCTATCACTATGGCCAGGTGGGATCTTTGAATCTATCCAGGCTGGCCTTGGTTAGAGACAGCAGCTGGTGTATTGTTAGCAGGACTGTATTGCTCTGAATTGTTCCATACTGACCTCATGACTATAAAACCTGACTCCTAAGCCTGGTACACAGTGCTCTTGGGCCCCAATCAAAACTGGGACGTATTCACCTTCTACTTGTTTCCCTTTTGATATCATCCAGATCTGGTGTCTCTCATTCGTAAATGAGAATTGCAATTGTACGCATAACTGGTGGTCACCTGCTCAATTGACAGAAGTATTGTGGGCTAAAGAGAAATGACTAGACATAATGGAAATGTTTAGATCTAATACCTCGAATGTGATGATAGACAAGAGATGGCAATTTATTGTTTGATCTACTCAACATGTTTTGGAAAGAGCCAGGAGACCTAGGCTGGAATTCTTTTTCTACCAATAAACAACCCCGAACTAAAGCCCTTCATATTTATAGGCATTGACTTTCTTACACTTAAAATAAAGGCCCAGGATTGGCAAAGCTTTTGCTCTTCCTTAGTTTAAATAACTATAAGTGGCTGTAAGTACGTGTGTGCAAGCTATTGAATTGGCTATGTAAGTATTAGTGCCCTTGGGGGCACTGATCATTTGTTTGAGAACACCACATAATTGGATAAAGTAGGAAAATGATATCTCAAAAACCATAGTAAGTTTGTGGTGCTTATGTTTATTTTGGACATTCTGAGCTGGTGTCAATGAAAGAGGCCTCAAGGAAGGAGGTGCTGAATTTACATGGCAAAAAGATAAGCATTCTATGTGTATTATATGCTGCTGTTAAAGGAAAACTCATTCTAAGGAGGGAGGAGTATAAATCAATGAATGAAGCATATATAGGGAATAAATACAGCAAATCACTTACTTTAGTTTAATTTAAAATTTTTTTTTACTTTGATACTATTTTGACTGTATTGGGAAAATTTTAACTAAAGTTTGAGAGATTTGAACTTTATCCTATGCGGTAAGGGAACAAAAGTCTTTCCTAAAGTAAGAAAAATATATTGGACTGGTTTGAAAACCAAAATTTCTTCTAGACAGACTGGACTATGGGGAAAATTAGGGCAAGAATACAAAGTAAACATCCAGTTGATGAGTTATTGGACAGGACTGGAAATGAAGGACTGACTATTTGAGTAAGAGTTGACTACATTTGTGAGCTGAAGGTATGCTGGGGAATAGGAAGGAATTGAGCCTATAACCTTCAACTGAGAAGTGGAGGCAGGATCATGAAACGACAGGGCAGACTGAGCTACATAGTAAGACCTTATCTCAACAAACAAACAAATAAAAATAACAACCCCCCCCCAAAAAAAATCAAAGGAGATTTAAATTCCTGTTAGTTGGAATGTTATTTTAGAAGATAAAGCAGATCATGTAAACTGTTTCTCTTTTCAAAACTCTTCAATAGCTTCTGCTGATATTTTTGTAAACATCATTTAATTGTTCAAATACACTTCTATGGTGCCCTTCAAAAAACTACACGGGCTCTGGTTTCCTTTCTGACTTCCTCCCATTCACGGTCCCTACTACTCAGCCAAGCCAGCCTTCTCCTAAGGAACTGTACCTATTCCCAGCATCTTTGCCCTGTCTGTTTCTCTTGCCTGAGATGCTCTTCCTGGGAGTTGAGGATGCTCTGTGTTTCATTCACACTGGCCTCTGCTCCAATGTTGCTTCTTCATGGAGGACTGACTATCTTGGTTCCATGGTAACGGTGCAGCTGTCTTTGTCTAGGCTTCTAGCCTGCTTTCTCTATAGTTAGAGTGAGACTCACACACACACACACACACACACACACACACACACACACACAGTACTAAAATCAAGTTCATCTGTGTGTGTTCTCTCTGTTGTATGATCTCAGAGAACAGGTTGCTGCTATCTGCTTATTTTCTACACTGTAGGGCATTGTGCAGATGCTAAATAGACACTTATGAATAAGTAGATGGTCTCTTAGAAAGTGGGTACCTCTCAGATTGTTCATGAAAACTGCCCGGAGGATGGAAGATTCTGAGTTCCCTTCAGTCTTCTGTGTATCAGGAGGAAATAAACAAAGGAAGAAAGAGAATGAAAACAAAAAACCTTTTTAGAAATTCTGGTGCTTGTAGAAGAAAAAGCACAATGATTTTTATTCTAATCAGGCATTAGAGATGTTCAAATGACTTGTTAAATTCATTTTCTGTGGTGCTCAGAGCTTTTAAACGGGGGCTAATTTGAACCAGAGGAGATAAAGGTGATGCATGTTAATTGAATGCCCTATCCATCTGTCCACTTTAATATAAAAATCAATTTCTAAAGTACAGTTATAAGAGCAAGTGATTTGCCTAATTTATAGGGCAGACTGTGTTTCCCTAAAGCTGACACCACCCCCACTCATTCGCCTCCTTGGCTGCTTTGTTCTACAAAAGGGCCAATTCGATCATCTTCCTGTAGACGTTGATGTCATCAAAGTTGCCTTCTGTCATGGCGGCTCACAGCACATATATTTCCTTATCACTTAAAATACAAACATGCAGAACATCCTTGTGGCAATCTTGTAGTATGGAAGCCATAAGTATAGGTGTTTGACACCCCTGAAAGCAAGTGTGCACCTCTCTATAGACTTGTCTATTTTAATCAAGTCTCAGAAGCCTTGTAGATCTATCAAACCCATGACATTGTATAAGGAAGCAATGTCCCAGGAGATAAAAGAGTCCTATAGCATGGGACATCGATATTGGCTGATGATAGGTTATCTTAGTCCATCTATCCAAGGAAAGGTATGCTGGTGGGGATGAGGCACTGATCAATTTAGGGAGTTAGCAATATTGGGAGTGGATCTGTCTGGAGGCTGCACTATAGGTTGTGTGGGAATTAGAAGCTTCAGCTGTGGTTTAGGAGCATTCTCAGAGGATCACATTTAGGTCTTGTGAATCCCAGTTATACAAGCTAGTCTGAAAAATTTAACTCTAGTCCTGGGAGAAGATTGGAACTGAGAATCAAGACCTTAATTTGAAGGGTTTCTATTTTCATTTGAAGAAACAAAGTTCATTATTTGAACAGGTCTTTACAGCTCCAGATCAGCTTTTGCTATACTCTGCCTGGTCTCTATGGGAAAGCCTCGCTGCTGCTTTTAAGACAGCATTCTCTGCAGGGTGCTGGCAATTACATTCAAAATAGCAGCAGGTTCCTTGGGAGGGATGGGGATTGCATTATTGCTACTGGGGAATGTGGCCAATCAGGGCAGCAGGGGAGGAGGCAAGGGGAGGGGGAGAGAGGGAGGGCAGGAAAGTCACTCTTATTTCTTGTGTAAGTATAATACCACTAGAGCATTTGAAGAATGGATTTGTTTTAAATTCCCTTAGGATGTAAGCATTTACCTTCAAATGTATGGCTTAAAGTGGGATGTTTACTCTTGAGAGCAATTGAAGGCATCACACTACAGGGCAGAGTAACCTGGGGTTGTTCAGGTCCTGTAGAAGATGATCTTTGCAAGTGCTTGTGAGCCGTGTCCATGTTGTCAGTCCCAGAGTTTATTAAACTTTTGATGTAGGAGTTGAACCTGCAGATTGGCAATCCTTAGTTCTACATGTCTCATAAGTGCGTGCCACTGTGTAGCTGTCTTGGCTTCTCTGTGTCCTCCCTTTGTGCATTTGCATGATGCAGGGCTTGGTTGTCCACCTGCCTACAGGAACAAACTTCAAAAGATGCTATGATTTCCATACTGAGGCAAACTGGTAAAGGATGGTTCACCATAAGACCCCATCATTTTGCCCCCTTCCAAAATTGCCATAGCATCAAGAACAAGTACATAATTGAACCCACAGCAATTTTATTGATTGTTTATTTGTAACCTGCTGTCTTACAATCACACTCCCCTATTAGATTTTCCATTAATTATCAGTGAGACTGATTGTTTTTTGAATCAGGCAGAAAGGGCCGATTCTCAATTACCTAGGAATCCCAGGGGGCTGATTTCTAGGGAAGTTCATTACATATAAAATAGTCATCTTACAAAAATAATTAGAGAGCTGTGAGCTAGTCCTTTGAACACAAATGTCGTATTGTCTATATCCTAACTATTGGCAAACATCTGTCCTAACTGGAATTGTCTTTCTTATAAATTTTCTAACAATTGTTTAGCAAAGGGTTTATAAATTGATTATAGATTGATTAATAGCCACTGACAAGCAAGTTTACTCTTGAATTTTACAATTTTATATGTCTTCCCTCCTACCATGTAAAGTATAATGATATACTTTAAGAAAACAAACAAACAAACAAAACACCCTAACTGTTAACTCTTGAATCAAAACAGAAGATAATAAGAAAGCTTACCAACTTTACTGTCAGTGTGATAGATGAATCTTACCTAAGAATGCTGTGGCTCTGGGTTCAAATCTCAGCCCTGCCTTTTCCCAGGTCTATAACTCTCCAAGTTTAGATTCTCTCCCTTGAGGTGGAGATTAAATTTAACGATGTGTTAATATATTTATTGTATTGCTCTTCTAGAAACTACTCAGATTTACAGCTTGCCTGCCTACAGTTTTTTCCTTTGACCACTAATAAAATTATTCTCGAGGTTTCTTCTGAATCTGTTCTTAAATGCTTCATTAATACAATTAAAAACTAAGTTTACCCAATAACATGTAGTATCTCAGGTAGGGCCTTCCAAAATATCTGATAACACAATGCTAGTTACTATTCATTTAGCTCACCTGTTAATGAAAAAAATATGTATTGCTTGCATACTATGCTGGGTTAAAAGTTGAACTGTATATTCCAAAGACATACTGAAATCTTAGTTTCTGATGCTTTAGTATATGACCTTATTTAAAATACGATCTTAACAAAGGCAATCAATTTAAGATGAGTTTGTTCGGATGGGTCCTAGCTCCTGGTAACTACAGATTTTATGAAAGCAGACATTGGATGCAGAGACACATAGAGTGAGAAGATGGTGGAAAGATCTCCAGAGAGTGTAACAAGACTGTGTGGTGCACCTCAAGCCAAGGAGACCTGGGCCACTAGAAGTGGGGAAAGAAATGTGCAGGTTTGTAGCTGGTCAATAAATTCAAAGCAGGAGTATAACCCCATGTGTCATTTCCCAAGTTCATTCTTACTATTTTCTTACCCCTTGCCAGATGCTAGGAAGCCTGTGTCTCTTTTCCTGTGTCATATAAATTACAGTAATAAGTTCTCTTTAAAAAAAATATTTATTTTATGTATGTGAGTACACTGTTACTCTCTTCAGACATGCCCGAAGAGGAAATCAGATCCCATTACAGATGGTTGTGAACCACCATATGGTTGCTGGGAATTAAACTCAGGACCTCTGGAAGAGTAGTCAGTGCTCTTAACCACTGAGCCATCTCTCCAGCCCTGGTAATAAGTTCTTAATGTTGGCCCCTGTCTTCTACTAGCATATGGTATGCCACACGAAAGTCTCAGAGTGAAATGAATGGGTTGAGACAACAGAACTGGGTCATCTCCAGCTTTGGCTGTCAGGAGCTCAAAGCAAGGTACCAGTATGGCTACAAACCTGCACATTTCTTGTTCTCAGATTTTAATGTGAAAGAAAGTTCCAGGCCAGGTATGTTCAGATCCCTTTTGAATCAATTTGGAAGTTTTGGAAGTTGTTCTTTTTAATTTTGAAGTAACTATAAATTCAGCTTTATATATATATATATATATATATATATATATATATATATATATATATATATACATATATACATATATGCACATATACATATATACATACATATATGCATATATCTATGCATTTATAAGAGATAATACAGAATATAGAGATTCCATGAACATCAAAATTGTTTGAATAACAAACAACTTTGGAGCTTTGCTAACTGAGCAGTTTTTTAACCACAAGCTGTACTTGCTAGATGACAAATTGGTGACATCAGTCACAGGTAGCTCCATTTCTCAAGCAGACTCAAGTGAAGTGGGGTCTGGCCCTTGTTTGACTCAGGATCACATTCCTTAGCCTGCTTCACTGACCGTTGCACACACTTGTCTTTGCCCCACCTAACAGCCTTGGTTCAGGCACCTACAACTGTCACAATGAAGACATCAGTCACGTTGACAGTTGGGACTCCATGTTCTCATGGTAATCTGATGTTTTGTGGTACTGTTATTAATAGTAACAACCAGGATTTATTGAACATAATCTATGTCAAGTCAGGCCCATTTAAGTATGTGAGAACAACGTTTTTACCTTTCCTTTTCATTTTACAAAGATTTATCAATTTTATTATTTTATGTGTGTGAGCGTTCTGCCTGAATGCATGCATGTGCACCGTGTGCATGCCTGATGTCTAGGAGGGCCAGAAGGGAGATTTGGGTCCTCCGGGACTGGAGTCATAGACAGTTGTGAGAAAACAACATGGATGCTCGGAATTGAACTCTGGTCCTCTGCAAGGGCAACAAGTACCTTTACCTGCCGAACATTCTCTCCGGGATCTAATTTTTCAGCCCTATGTTACTGCCTCCGTTTTACAGAGGAGAAGACTGAGGCCCATATTTTTCTAATGAATGACAATTAGATTTGAATACAATTCTAACTCCAGAGTGTGACTTAGCTGCCAGACAATGAGTCAAAGCTCATTTAGAACTCTTAGCCATTAGCTAAATTTTCAAACAGAGCTCAAGTCACCTAGATGAGTATGTTCTGCTCTATCCAGGTAAATGTTTGCAGTATGACTGTATGGGTGAACGGGTTCTTCTTCCCTATCAGCTAATGTCCTGATTGAAGAGTACACAGTGGCCTTCCTTCAGCTGGGGTAAGGAGGTTGTGAGTTCTGCCGCCTGTGGTTAAGCCAGGACAAGAGGACAGAGGGGACCTGGTACTGGCAGTTTTCTTCCTCTCCTAACCTTGGCCTCTGCTCTGACTTCATTCTCCCTGGCCAGCAGTCAGTCACGTGAAGGAGCTGTGTCTTTCAAAGGTCAAGCAAGGAACCCTGAAACACGTGCAGTAGGCTGCTGTCTAAATTATTTATTTGGTTTGTGCTATCTTGGATTAATGACCTTGCTTGTTAAAAAACACCATAAAATGACTCATAGGGCGGTGTGCTGCTAAAGCCCAAGTCATGTTAATTAGCCGCTTTATTTTATTTATCAGCGTGGTTCAGAACTGGGGCAAAAGTCAACTCACTTTAAAATGTTTGTGTTTTCTTCTCTTGGTGTTGCAATTTAAAACCTTTATGTGTTTGCTCTGGGGTAACCCACACTGTTGCTTCTCGTCCTTATATTTTTGGAAAACACTTCTTTAGTCCTCATGAATTCCTTGTCTATCTTAGCCATATGTACCTTTTCTACATAACATTTGCATATATTTTGTCCTTGTGGACCTAAGGGGATACTCTACTGATTAGGTTCCATTCAGTTCACCGCTCACAGCTTTAACTCAAGACATTAACATATGCAATATTACAAGGTGAAGTGATCGCTGAAATGGCCAGATTAATTTACTATGTTAAATTTCTGGGGAGATCCTAAAACATGTCTTCCATGTGTTCTTCATTCCCAACAGTGAAGGGAGACCCTAAACACCACCTCTGAGGCCTGATGCTAGAACAATCAGCAGCCAGTCACTGCAGCTTGTACTGGTTAATGATTATCCAGGACTGGCCTAGCTGCCCTGCAGGAAATGGAACACGGGAGGGAGGGTGAGGGCAAGGTTGTCTTTCCCAGCAGTTTCTGAGCGTGCTTGATAACTTAAGCACATGGGAGGACTGGAGAAACAGAGAAGGGGAGCCCAAGACTTCCCACCTGACCTCTGCGTTCTGCCAAGAGTGGGCGGTAGCTGTAGCAGTCTCTGCAGCTATGTCTGTCTCTGTGACTTCATCACTGTGACATGCTTAGAATTTAATAAATACCTTGCTTCACAAAGCAGTTGTGGGGGAAAGAATCTGCACTGGAAAAAAAAGTTTACATTAGGTGGTTGAAAAAAATGGCCAGCAATTGTTCAGAACCAATTACGTCATGTTCAGCTGTTGATGTGTAGAAGTCTCGGTTTGGTTTTGTACCCACACCAGGTAAATAGGGTGTTCAATTGAGATGCAGTTCTAAGGGCACAGAGGGCTGTATCTGGAAGCTTGGCTATCTCCTTAGGGCTGATATTTCACTTGTTTTCATGATTAATTCTCCTGCAAAATATATAAAATATTTCCTAAGCCTATAGGAAAAGAGGTCTAATTTCTTTAAGGCATGTACTCCATTTTTAAACATGGAAGGGGAAAAGCCTAATTCGGTTTAGAGTTGTATTTACTCCTGCTTGATCACTTACAGCTTTTATCAAGATGGAAGACACAGCATAAAAATAACTAGAGCAGTCTCTACCCCACCCCCCACGTATCATTGGACTTGCTGTATTATAGCAGACTCATGGTAACTTACACAGTACAATGCATAAAGCTTACTAATGGTTATTCATTTCAATATGCAAAATACAAAAGGTTCTACATTAAAGCAAAGCCAATGAATCATTCATGAGATAATATCTACTGGGATGGCAGGATAGGTCCATCTGTCACAGCAGGAGCCTTTGTTGTTGTTTATGCATAACTTCATTTAATTTTGTTTATGATGTTCCAAATGAAAGGAGGATTAGGGCAGACAAGCAAGGGATTTTTTTCTACTTAGAGATAACTAGAGTTAACAGTTTCCTGTGGAAAAGTCAAGTGCTGTCCACGTATTCTGAAAAATGCACACAATAAGAAAAGTCTAGCAAGAACTGCATAAAATACAAGTTACCTTGTCTATTGAAAACTGCAATATCATTCTTCCTGTGCTTTTTCATTTATCCTGTGTGTGTGTGTGTATGTGTGTGTGTATGTGTGTGTGTGAGAGAGAGATGCTAGAGGCATTGTGGGAACTGAAAAGTTTCTAGTTTATTTGACAAAAAACATGTTCATATCAAACACGTAAGTCGTTGACCCCAGCATTTGGGCTGCCCACTGTGGGTGTTAACTGGCTTTCAGATAGGGTCAGCTGTTCTGCCTAGGGAGCAAATTGGACATTACTGGCTTTCCCACAAACCTTCAATAAAGTGGGGCGGGGTAAGGTTGGGGGAGCAAGATAAGGGAACTGGACCCTGAGGCACCGTGGCATTTGCTACACCTTAGCAATAGAGGTACAAGGCACAAATGGTTGATATCCTGTATATTTCTTCTCATTTTACATATTCCTTAAAGATTCACTCACTCCTTGAATAACTTGTGATCACTTAAGATTAGAAATATTCTCATCTCCCTTTTTATCCTCTCTCAGCTTGGCATGGGATAGGTAATACATTCTCAATATTAGCTAGTTCTGATTTTTTTTGAAGGGCCAACTTGGGCTGGTCACTCTTATCGGCTCTTCTGATAAGCATGTTTGCCACCCAGCTTGTTGACACAATTTCAATTCTTTGTACAGACAAGGTGGTAGGAGAGAGCAACTCCTGCAGCTTGTCCTCTGATCTCCATGGGCCTGCTGTGGCATACTACCTCCCTCAATATTTAAAATGAATGAATGAATGAATGAATGAGTGAATATAAATTTAACTGACATTTCCTCAATCTTACTATGAAATAAGGTACTTTCTAAGATGGGTCTGTTCATTCGCACACGTTAGGGCTCAGACTTACATACTCTTGCTCAAGGCCATGAGTAGATAACATTTCATAACTTTATAACATTTGCATCTGAAGGCATCATCACATTGTATGACTAGCCAGGAAGCTTGGAGCCAATGTAACTCACACTTGGCAAAACAGCTCTCAGTGCAGACTGAAGTTCTCTTCTTTACATTTAGGAGGCTACATACTGTGTAGCTGCTAAGTTATCAACCTCTTAGGAGTGACAGGAAGCAGAAGACTTGGACACCAGTTATTTTCCGGAGGAAAACAAAACAACCGTAATGCAGAGGTGTTTATTATTTGTCCTTAAGGATCTGAGGAGAAACACACACACACACACACACACACACACACACACACACACACACACACACACAGGCACTGGTGAGTCGAGGAATCAGAAGAGCTTGAGGCAGGGGTTCAAGAAGACTGAGTTCCTCCTGGGAGACCTTGTGCCCTTATAGCTGGAACTACATGAGAGCAGCAAGAATGAGAAGTAGGGATGTGAATACATAGTATTCCAAGGGCAAGACAGGGCCAGTGGTAGAGAGGGCAAATTAGTCGGAAGGCACCTGGTGGAGGAGAAGTTTGAGGCAGCTTGAACAAAGCCCAGGAAGGCGAACCCAGTGGAACTGGTTGGGGAGGGTGAGGCTAAGGAGGAGATACAAAGAGGGACAGCTGGTTCACTGTATGAGGGTCAAACAACTCTGCCCTAACTCCAAAATTGCAGATTAGCAAAGGAATCTAAATCTGAAACCAACTCTCAACTACTGTCTTTGGAATGGGGCTGTAAAACTTGAGCCTTTGAACAGTTGTATCTGCATTTAAGGCTTTTTGTATGAGTGAAATTTGACCTTAATATCAGACTTAGGAATTGTGAATATTTGGAAAAATCTCTCTCCTTTTATTCTGGACTCTGGGGGTCCTGTCACACGGTATATGTGAACTTGAATGGAGGGGTAGAATGATGCCTCTCCAATTTAAATAAACAGCAAAAGCATTCTGTATGGATATCAGTGATGTTTGGCAAATTAAAACAATAGCCTTTGCTCCCAAAAATCTGGTCTTCTAAAAGGTGATGTAAAAAATGCATACATGTCCCTGTGACTAGTGGTATAAAGTGGTCCACATTTTTTAAAATGTTTTAATGGAAACTTGAAATCAGGCAACTGTGTTATAAGAAAAGAAACATTTAATATGCCTTCCTAGATTTGGATTTAAGTCTCTATTCAGATCACTGTTTTGAGATATGACTTGAACAACTGTTTCTCAACCATGCCGAAGCTCTGTTTGCACAAGACTGACCTCTAGGTAAGGACACCATCTTTATACAAGCCTTTCGAGAGTGAAGACACCTAGTGAGGAAAAGAAATTTTCTGTTTGTGCCACTTAAAAATTCAACAGGTCTAGGGATGGCAGTGCATGCCTATAGACACAATTCATAGGAGACTGAGATATGACAGCCTGAGCTATGTGACATCCTATCTCAAAACAACAACAAGCGATAAACCAAACGTGGTCTGAGGATGCAGTTCAGTATTTGCTTACTGGAGTGTTTGCTAGGCATGCACAAACTCCTTCTTTTGATCCCCAGCACCAATAAACCACCTATGGCGATGCATATCTATATGCCTAGCACTTAGGAGGTGGCAGGAGGACCAGGTGATGTCACCAGGTGATGTCATCCACATCTACATAGGGAGCTCTAGATTCAGATGTTTGTGATTCAAATGAAACAAGATAAAAACCTCAACAGGTCCAATTGTTTGGTTACTACAAATATTAGACATGCTATTGAGATGATGTCCTAAATACAAGATGTCCTTCAGAGTCTAGTTACCAGGGGTGTTCTGAAGTCAAAACCGTGTAAAACAGCTGATCTGACTTCTGTATGCCTAATCCCTATTTACAACTGCCATGTCTTTACTGTAAAATGTGGTTCAGAGGGCATCATCTTAGTTCTTGGTTTCAGTCTTTTGTTTCCTTTGGAGGAAAGTTCCACTGTGAGGTCTCAAATGACTATTCCAAGAAGAAAACAAGACAGTGTTACAAAAATCAGAATGGCTTGCATAATTATCAGCTTGCTGGTGATGCACTAGAGGCTCTACAGAATAGATAGTGATAGCTAGGAGGTACTGTCTACTTGTGTAATTTAACTGCTTATCTTTTGGCCTCAAATACCTGCTCCCTGATTTGGTTTTTAATGGCACTTGGAAAAAAAAAACCAAACTTCGTGGCAATCCTCATTTATTTCTGATAATATAAGGATTCTTTGTAAGCTTCTATCAACAATTTTATATACAATCGTGGCTGAAAATCATTAAAATTATCTGTTAGGAAAGCATGGTCAGGAAGACTTGACAGTTACAAGGTGGTAATTATTTAGTTATTATTAATTATTATTTATTATGTATATTATATAACTATTATGATAAAGATAATAGTTAAGTTCCAGAAATTCCAGAACATGTGTAGATTTATAAAAATTGCCTTTTAACAAAACTAGTTGAGAAATGGAAAGGAAATCAACGTATGTGTAATGGTATGTGTGAATGTATGCATGAGAAGGTCATTTGAAAAGAGTATGCCAAATGTTCAGTAATATGAGAAAATCAAGAAAATTGCAGCATGCTCTAAAATACTGTAATATAATATTAGGAAGCATTTAAAATTAATGTTTCCAGAGCAAGTGGGGGTCAGAGGGAGTGGGGCTGGAGCAAGAGGGAGAAGGGAAGGGGGAAAATAAAAATAAAATTAATGTTTAAAAGGTTACATAGCAAAATGGAAAATGCTGATTTTATAATAATAAATGAAAAATACATGAACTGCTATCAACTATTTTATTTATAAGTGAACTAAGCATGAATCAGAACTACCGGTGTGGTGATTTGAATAAGAATATCCCTCATAGGCTCACATATTTGAATGCTTGGTCCTAAGTTGGTGGAACTATTTGAAAAGGATTAGGAGTTATGGCTTTGTTGGCAGAAGTATGTCATTGAGAGTGGGCTATGAAGTTTGAAAAGCACATGGCAATAAAAATGTAGCTAAGATATGATGCAAATAAATTCTGATAGTATGATGGAATTATGGATATTTCTTTTTTCACAGCATAGTTTTATTATACCTATTTTTAATGTCTTTAGTCAATTTCACAACTTTTAAAAGGAAAGGAAATGTTCTAAATAGGCAGTGTTTCAGTCAGGGTTCTCACAGAAGACAGATGACTTACTAAAGTTAGGGTCAAATGAGATGTCTTTAGTGAGGGAACTAGGTTCAAGGTCAAGGCAGGTTAGTGTAGTGCCCTGGGACTAGTGACCCAGAACCTGGAACTGTGCTTTGGAGAGAACTGCTCTAAGGGAAGGTATGATACTTAGATAAGAGTTATCACACAGAGGCTGACATCACAGGGAGGAGCTGTTGTGGATTGCCTTGGTGCTGTTTGTATTTTGATACTAATCCTGCCCCTAACAAGGTGCAGATTATGTAATCAGGTGATTCCATGTGAACCCGCTCCCCAATTTAACTTCAAATAAAGACTAAGGCCTGTGACTAAGCAGTGGAGGGGAAAAGCGTGGCTGGAAGTTTTAGAGGAGGAGAGGAAGGAAAGAAGAGATGAGACAGAGGACCAAGGGAGAAAGAGGCAGAAGGAAGATGGAGCAGAAGCACCGGGTTTGGAGGAAGTGCAAGTAGCTGGTGATTTCATAACTGGGGGATAGAATAGTGTAGCGGTGTATCTGCTCAATCTAGGTGTGCAGTTCATAAATATCATAACTGAGTTGTGTGTTCTTTGCATGGGCTTATTGGGGTTGGAGATTTACCACAACAGAGGAGCCAAAAAGAATTCCATTTCACTACCCCCTTCTTTCTGTCCTGTGTTCTCCTGATGATCTCCATTAGTCAAACCATGCCAGAAGACAGAACACCTGAGAACTTTTAATGTAACCTATGAGGATCCTGTGGGATAGAGAGCTGAGTGAAAAGGAGTAGACTGGGTTAGGATGAGCAGATCAAAGCCACCTGGCATTTAGACCTCATTTTCCCGAAGTTCACAATTATAATGTCTTTTTAAAGTTCCAGAGCCTCAAGGTTCATAGCCCATAGATAAACTCACTCATGAACCATATATTTTAGGATCTCTAATATCTAGAATTGGATACATAGATAGTATGACTTAGTTCTAGTAGAATAGCATGATTCAGAAACAAAATCTTGAGAAAGGTTAGGATCGAATATCATTGGTAGGTTAGAAGAAAGTGATGCTTAGAGGGGGTTAGCAGGTTAGAGAGAGAAAGAGAACAGGAGGTGGAATCTCCATAGAAATCCGGCTTTTTAGGACAAGGTTAATTTAATAAAAGGCAGCAAAAGGCATTTAGATCCCTGAAGTATAAAGTATGTTTTAGGAGGGTATAGTGGTGTCTGCCTGTAAGCTCAACACACTGAAGGTTGAATCGGGAAGATTAGGAATCTACCGTCATGCTCAGGTAGATATGTAGAGAAAATTGTCTCCAAAAAACTGAGAAAAGGTAAGTGAAATTAATTTTTATCAAGGAATTACTTTGTGTCTGGTCATTTTATCAGCTCGTCTTTGTGTTTTTATGGGCAATAGTCATTATTTCCACATAAAGTAAGGTGAGACAAGTTGATCCTTAAGGTCACGTGTTAGAGCTAGCTGAGCATGGATTTAGGTGGTCTGAGCTCTAGACATTGCTTCCTAGAAGACAAGAAAAGGTGAAGGGGACTGTAAAATTCCAAGGGGAATTATTTTGGTGATGAGGAAAGGAGATGTTAGTTGCTTTTAATGTCAGATACAGGAAGGAGAAATAGGATGATGGCTGAAATGAGTTATTTTCCATGACAATTTCCCACCGTTTTAAAGTATTGAATAGATAATACATGTTTTGGTAGATTTGCCTTTTCTTTTGTTCGTTTGCAGCAAGTTCCTCCTCTCAAACTTATCTTGCCCGGGCTGTTCTGGGTTAGTGATCTCAGCCTCCTCAGTGCTGGTATTCCAGGAACTGCTACCATACCTAGCATATATTGTTTTTATCCTGAGACTAGAATTCAAAATCTATTAATGCCGTAATAAAATTTTAGTCTTTTTATTTTGAGTGCTATTTTCATTTTATTTCGCAAGCTTATTTTCTTTTGGTTTTCTTTGAATTTTTCCCTTTCCTTTTCTTTTTCTTTGAAAGGCTTGCCTTTTGTAAAGTCAGATAGGTTATGTGTTGGCTTCACTAATGTGTCTATTGTTAGGTTACAGATACGAATGTGGTGTTTGTAAGGGAATGAGACCCAAGCTGCTGAGAATCATTCTGTTCACATATGCAGACAGGAAGCAGAATGTGTATTAACCAACTGATTGGAATAGGAGTAACATCTCATACTCTCAAACATTTGACTTGGGAGCCATCAGGCATTAAGCTGCTACCACATTAGAGTGCAGTAAAAAGGCACATTTAAGAAATTCCTGAAAAGATGATTTCTCCCATGTTCTGATGATGGTACAGTAAATTCTTAGTTTCGGAGTATAGATGCCATTTCAAGTTAAGTATATGCAATTTAAATTAAAGATGCTCAGATGTTAGCTGGCTGCCACAGCATATTGGCAACAGCATGTGTTTGAACTAGAGCAGATAATTCAAATGGCTCGTTATCCACTTACATTCTAATCATCTATGAGGTGGCTTTTCTCTGGGCAGGCTCAGCGTGCTCTCCAGGAGGTTTATAGCTTCGGAACTTACAGAACAGAGAAGGCGGTCATTTGATGGTGGTGACTCAACCCACCCCACTCAGACTGTATCGCTGTAGTCCCAAACTTGCCTCTGTAGCAGATAACTCCTGAGCTTGGCTCCAGACTGGGTGTTTTGGTTACTGATGCCGTATAACAAACTATCCTCAGATACTATGACCAAAAAAAAAAAAAAAAAAAAAAGAAAAAGAAAAAATGCATTATCTTTTGTGTTTCTGAGGGCTGATGATGTTCATCTAGATGGCTTTTCCTTGAGATACCTTATGACTAGAGTCACAATGCAGCAGGAGATGAAGCAATCTGAAGGCACTTACTGGGACAGAGTAATTGATACAGGTTGTCATCTCAGCTAAGGGCTGGTATCTGGAAAACTTGTGCATGCTGTATCCACGTGCCTTTCTGGTACTAAGTTCAGCTATCCCAGTAAGGGCAGTTTGAGGCTGATGTCCTCTTTGGCCTAGCCCTGGAAGTCACAGTGCTACAGATGGAGAGAGGACCTGAGTTTGGTTCCTACTATGCATGTGGGTTGGGCTGTAGCTCCAGATGGGGGGCATCAAATGCTTTATTTCTGCCTTCAGGGCGCTTGTGTGTATACATGTAAACACACTAAACTTAAAGGAGAAGTAAAGAACTCTGCCGTGTTACTTGCCTTGCAGTCTGAGGCCTGTCCAGAGTTGCCTGAAAGGAGTATCTCTCAAGAAAGTTGATAAGGTCGTGTTGTAAGAACATGTGGAACAAGAAAAGTTTGCTGTACTTTCTTCGCAAATACAAGCTGCCTAACTAAAGGGCTTTTTTTTTTTGTAGAAATACCCCTAGACAAATCTGTGAAACTACAAAGTAATTTCCCAGTTTGGTTGCCAGTTTTCTTTCAACAAGCTTTAGCTCCTAAATTGTAGGTTCTCCCTGCAAGGCAGAATTCCATGTTGGTCTAGGCCTGCAGCTTGGTATACATAGGCAATGGATGAGCCAGGAAGAAGCTCTTTTCCCTATGTGAGGCATCACCTCATCAAAACTGACCTTTCTGGTACTTGGAGTGGAAGGTCGATTCTTACACACGGATGACTGGAAAGGGACTGCCTTTTGTAAATCACTCATTTGACAAGCAAGACTTCCTTTTTCTGAGAAGGGAAAGGGTCCTCTTAGCCAATAGGGCCTATTTTAGGGGGATTTCAACAGTTTGAGCCTAAAAGAGCTATAGGGGCTCTGGTGGACCACCAGTCTTCCTGAGTATGAGGCTGGCTTATGTACCACAATTGTAGGAAAACCTTTTTTTTTTTTTTACAATTCAATAGATTTGCATTAGCCTCCAGTTCTAAAGCAAATGTAGGCACTAGATGCTTGGAATATACATATGCACGAAACAAGTATTCTATACTAAAGGTTATCACCATGGACATCAGTGGGCAGAATTCCCACAAGACACTGCCTGGAATTATGCCTTTCTATCCTGTGATTAAGTAGAATTGCATTATATCAGTTTCTTTTCTGTTGCTGTGACAAAAGAAGAAGAAGAAGAAGAAGAAGAAGAAGAAGAAGAAGAAGAAGAAGAAGAAGAAGAAGAAGAAGAAGCAGCAGCAACTTTGGGAAGAAGGGACTTGTAAATGAATTGTTGTTCCCAAAGGATACCTGTCCAGCATTGTTGAAGGAGCACAGGAGCACGAATATGAGGCCAGTGTGGCAGTCAGGAAGCAGGCTGATCCCATTTCTTCTGCACCAAGAAAGCGGAGGGAATGTGAACAGGAAATGGGGTCAGGCTATACAACTCAAAGCTTGTTCTCAGTGACATACTTCCCCCGAAAAGTTCTACAACCTTCCCAAACAGCACCACCAACCGAGGACCAAGTGTTCAAATACGGGAGGCTGTGCGGGATGTTTCTTGTTTAAATGAAATGTACTATTGTCAGGTTAATCCATGTTTTATATATTGACCTCTTGGTTTGGAAACATACAGGACCCCAAGAAAATGAAATACCAGGTATATAATCTTTGATGAGAGAAAAAGAAGGTGAGAAAATACCCTAATTTAATGGGAAGAAAGAATGAAATGGACTCTTGTAAGAGGCCATGGCTCGACCAGTCAGCTTTTTTTTTTTTTTTTTTTGGTAATAGGTGACAGGCTGCAGACCCCGATAGTTAACATCATTGACTCTGGGACCAAGTGCCTTGATTTGAAATTTTGCCCTCCTGCTTGCTAATTATATAGTCTTTTATAAGCTTTTTACTTTCCGGTGCTTCATTTTTATCATTTGTAAAGTGTAGCTAACAATACTAAACAGCTCATAGTTTCTTTGAGCATTAATTAAGTGAAATGCTGGCCAAATTAGCCTGGTGCCAAGCGCGAAGAAAATATACTTTTGTGGCTCTTAAACAACCAAGTGGATCATTTTGTCTCAGATATTTTGTACTATCTTGTCAGATTAACTAGAGAACTGGTATTTTCCTACATTGGTAGTGTCAGAAAATGTTATTTTTTTTGTAGAAGTATTTCTCTTGTCTATTATTTCATGGTTATGTGTTGGAGAAATCACATTTCTTTGTTTTTTTTTTTAGGTTTTTATTCTTCAAATTTTCTTTAATATGACTGGGAAATAGTGAGCTGTGCTATGGCCTTTCTGTTCTGGGAACTCATCAATTGAATATGATTCTGTTTGACAGTTTTATATTCTCCTATTCTCCTATTCTCTGCCAGTTAACCTATTTGCAAGGTGAAATTCTTGAACAAATTGTCTACCCAAAGTACTGCTCTATAAAGCAGATGATAGGACCGGTGGGGGATGTATTCTGTTGAGTCATATGAATGGCCAAGGTTGCAAAGGCACTGGAAGGACCTATTCAGAGGCATGCTGAAACAGTACCAAGAGCGCAAAGCATTCAGCTTGGAGATATCTAAAAATTGCTGATAGCATCTCTGCTTTGATTTCCCTTGGAAATGTTATTCTTCTGTTGTGGTAACTTAAGCCAGTCATTGTTTAGAACTTTGGAAAGACGTAAATCTGTTTGACTGCTTAAGGACAGAGTATATCTTTGATTTTGCAAGTTCACTTGGGTAGGAGAATCCTTTGTGAGAGTTTCAAAATTTCCATGAGTTCGTACTAGTTCTTCATATTTTTATTTTAGATATCTTCCCGGATGTTCAGAATTATTGGTATAGACACTGAAGAAACAGTGATTAATCCATACAATGCATTGACAATATTGGTAAGTCTGATATTTCTCACATATTTGGTTGCATGATTATCATTCTTTAGATTTTTCAAACTCCTTGATGAAAAATGTATAAAGATGTACAAAGAAGCCTTATGGAAACCTATTAGTTTGTAATATAGTTTCCAAACACAATAATGAAAATGAGACTTTGAACCTTGCATGAATGAACAATGCTGCTCTCAGAAAACATGGGTTATTAAATGTTATTAAATGAATATTTCAGCACTAGCTATGAGATTTTGGTCAGAGTATCCAGAGTACCCAGGGATCCCAAAATATGGCAGGTTATTTCCATTGCTCTTGGTTGCCTCCTGTAAATAAGATTCTATTGTTGAAGACACCAAAACACTGATGTAGAGAACATAGAGAAATGACTCTTGAAATAACCAGGAAACTCTCTACATGCTAGCTATCTTTCTTAGTGTTAGAGGGTGATATGTAGCCTGCGGGGAAGAAAACACTCAATGATCTTACCTAGCGTTGGATCCCACATACTATGTTATGGACATGCTAGGCAAGATACATCAAGTTCTACAATAGTGGCATTATGGTCATAGAGAGAAACAGCTACCTTTACAGTGGAGCTGAGGTTTGTTCCACAAAAGGGATTTCATGCTAAATGCTCTATACATGGTTAAAAATCCATATCTGTGGAAATCATGAACCCTAGGAGAAACCTCTTGTTGCTTTGCTAAATGATCATGTTGTCACATTGTCCTTTAAAAATCTTTTCTGGCATGCTAATATTATTGTAGGATGTAGGGTCAGGATACGTATGAACAAAAAATACATTGTATAAATCTATGATATTTTCCACAATAAATAGATAAAAATGACGCTTCAAATAGGAAATGTGTTTATAAATTAGGTTTATTGGCTTTCAGGCTGGAGCTTATACTGGGAATATGGTTCACAGCAATTCAGAGATATCCCTTTTGTCTCTTAAGTTGTGGAGACTTAGCTTCAAAACAGCAGAAACACTTCCATAGCATTGCTATTGACTAGTAAATGGACTGAAAGAGTCAAGGCACAAGAAAATATCTTTACTCTTAATTAAAAGAAACCCTTTTTTGTTCCAAAGAAACATGAATATAAAACTAACGCTTTATAAAGATAGCAGGAGAATGTTAAAGGATGTCTGCCAAAAATCTTGCCTTGCTTTATTCCACTTGTGGTGCCAAAGGCCAATTACAACTTGTTTTGTGGTAAGATATGAGTCTGCATTAGACAATAGATGATTATACTAACATACAAAGAATTTTTACAATACAATTTATATTTATCTTTCAGGAGTTTTGTAATGTGACCCTGTGTTTTCCTTCAAAGTTCCAAACCTTTGTGCTTATACATTGCTGCCACAGTCCCGCCAACACACACTTAATTTAGGTGTGAAAAACATTAACAATTCTAACACTTGCTTATTAATTTTTTTAATTTTAGAGAAAGGGTCTCACTGTGTAGCAGACCTGGCTAGACTGGAACACTATCTTGACCACACTAGACTTGAACTCCCAGACATCTACCTGCTTCTGCCTCCTAAGTGCTGGAATTAAAGGCGTGGACCCGTGTCTGGCTAACAATCACTGATTGGTAGGAAAAATCAAACATTGAAAAAATATTGACTCTAAAATTTTAATAAATGGAAAAAATTATCCTAGGAATTAATTTTTTTTTTTTTTTTTTTTTTTGGTTTTTCGAGACAGGGTTTCTCTGTATAGCCCTGGCTGTCCTGGAACTCGCTCTGTAGACCAGGCTGGCCTCGAACTCAGAAATCCGCCTGCCTCTGCCTCCCAAGTGCTGGGATTAAAGGCGTGCGCCACCACCGCCCGGCTAGGAATTAATTTTACCAAGTAATATTTTAATTGCAAAAAAGTTGGGCTTGTTTTCTATCTATGGAAGATACACTTTTCCCAATGCAAAGGGAAAGTGTTCTTTTTGAGTGAATTTCTATCAGCTTAGTTTGAGTGAAAGAGACAACTGTAGCTAATTAGAGTATTTCTCTGCATCATTTGTGGGACAAAAATGACCACTTCTACCTGTAGAAGATAGAAAGAAACAAGCAGCCGGGCAGTGGTGGCGCACCCCTTTAATCCCAGCACTTGGGAGGCAGAGGCAGGGGGATTTCTGAGTTCGAGGACAGCCTGGTCTACAGAGTGAGTTCCAGGACAGCAAGGGCTACACAGAGAAACCCTGTCTCGGGAAAAAGAAAAAAAAAAGGAAAGAAACAAGCATGGTAGTTTCATTTCCAGGTCAGACCAGTCTAGCTCTTGACTTTAAGCAGAGTTGGCTGTATTCCTGAGATGGTCTTCCTTCCAGCCTATGTCTGGGAAAACCCCTCCCTTAATATCCTTACCCAAGCCTCTAGCCTCCTGAGATGAGAGTACACCAGGTGGCTGTATTTCTCTCATTCTCTGGTTAGTTCTTTTACGTTTGTTTGTAGGTTTGGATTTGGAAGAGAGCTAAGAATTACAGTTCCTAATCTCTATCTAAAGGGCTCTTGATTCTTGGTCTGATTTTGATTCTTTAAACACAGGTTGAAATGAATTCTTAGCTCTTTTTTTCATACGGTGCCAGTGAAGGTCTCCAGTAAGCAACTAAGAAACTAGTATTGACTTAGCAGTACATAGTGGTGGCTTTCAAATTAATTTTCTCCATTCCTCTTGATGTCTATGTCTTCAATATTTATTTCTCCCTAAGGACTGGGATTTTGTCTTATTCTTTTATATGTAATGTTGTGTATCATTGATGAGTACTTACTATAACAGGAAGGACACAAGGTCTGCAAGGCCAGCAGCTTTTTGAATCCTGATAATTCTACATCCATTCCCTGCCTCCTTTCCTCCCTCCCACTTTCCCTCCTTCCTTCCCTCCCTTCAGGCTTGTTTCCTTCCCCAACTCTGGGATAGTGTTTTAGGGCTTAAACTATCACAGTAGAGTACAAGAAAGGGTTGGCAAGCCATGTCAGGTGAATTTACCATAGAGGTTTCATTAGCAGTTTACTGGAGCAACCAATTTTTAGATTCATTGTGAGGATAGACAACAACATTGTACCCCTCCACCAATATTAAGACCCAAATGAGGAAATGGTTAAAGATGTTGCTGAACAGGGAAAGCTTAAAGTTATTTGCTAAGCCATTTTACAACATTCGAAATTTAGTTTCAGTTTTCAACCTCCATCCTGACACAGGAGCCCATTTACCGTCATTAGTGTGTCACAGACTTTCTCTTTGCAAGCACATTAAACTGTGGTATAATGGTCCAGCGAGGAAGGCTTGTCCCATTACAGCATGCATGTCATCATGATCCACTTTTGCCAAGCCCGTTGTGTTGTTCTACTTTTTTGCCCTAGAATTCTTCTCTTGTCCTGCTGTGTCACTGGTGAGATGTGAGAACTCTGCTGAGTTTAGCTAGGAGGGTACACATATTTGTTCTTTTAGTGGGTTGGTTTACAGGGCACATGAAGAATGTAAAAAAAAAAAGGCCGATGGGAAGATCTGGCTTTCAGTGTGATCTCTTACTTTACTGATGACTTACTTACCTGCTATATATAATTCTTCCTGGACTTTCCTTTTTCATCTGTCAGTCTCAAAGAGAAAACAGGAAGAAAATTTGTGTCTCTGCAATCCTTGTTGGGAGTAGAATTTGTATCTGGAGTTTTTAAATGAAAACACCTTCCCTTATTGATTCAGGCCTGGCAGGCCTTTTCTGCTGTTGGCTGTATGTGAGGAACATCTTCCTTGCAGGGTGAGCTAGGAGGTGAGCTAACCAGCTTCCCAACATCCCATAGACTACCTCATCATGTACCACTCTAAGTCTCTGATGGTCTTCTTCAGGGAGAGATGCTGCTGCGGGGGGGGGGGGGGGGGCCCGCACAGCTGACTCTAGCCTAGGATGTGGATTGAGTTCCTGAGATTTATAATAATCAAAATATTAATGAAGTAGTCGATACAAATGCTGTTTGTGTGGAATGGCTAAGTAACCGGTTGTGTAATATATCAGGAAGAGATCCAGAGATGAGCAAGGCAGAGCATAATAAATCAGGTCATTTGTTTTGCAATAATGGAATGATAATTGTGATAATTTCAGAAGTCACTATCGTCCTGCAGCGTGAAAGAATCTTTTTGCTGGCTTCCCATTGTTTAAATATTCATGTGATGTCTATGAGTGACTTCCTGCTGAGAAAAATCTTTGCATACCTCCGGCGGCTGGCACAAGAACTAGAAATTGCTTGAAACCTGGGAAGGCTTTGCAAGGAGTCTGGGTGCAGGCTTGGTTTAGCAGGGGAAGAGTAATTCTTCCAGGGAAATAAAGACCAGTGCTACTGAACTATTTTCCAAATGCCTTCTTGCAGCTTGCAGCTGTGTGAATTCACAGCCATTCACCTTTGCCCTCTGCACGGAGCGATGAGGCAGAGGTAAAAATAACCACGGTAGCTTGTACCGCAGTTATGCTATAGAAATATAAACAGGGCTAATGACCCGGGGAAGAAAATCCGCGCTTGCTGTTACCTCTGCCCACCCTTCTCCTTCCCCAGCTCCCGGCTCGCTCTCTCTCTCTCTCTCTCTCTCTCTCTCTCTCTCTCTCTCTCTCTCTCTCTTTAAACTTGGGGTGGGGGCACGGAGGCTGTGGTAATTGAGTTATCTAAATCTGGCAGGCCACACAGCCCAATGTTTCAGGATCCTAGGACTTAGGTTCACCTGTTGCCCTTCTAACCTCCCCTCCCCCAATCGGCACAGTAGGAGGTACACAACAAATGCTTGCAAATTCCTCTTCTGGATAAACTCCCAAAAGAATGGTAGGGAGATTTGGGGATTATTTGGGTATTGCCACGAATGGGTATGTGGATTCCTTAATGGGGGTGGGGGAGTTGGGAGTTGGGGGGGGGAGCTGTTAGAAGGAATGATCTAGTGATATGGCTTTGAGCTGGTTATTTCATCAGAGGGCATATTACATTGTGTTTCAGATGCACTGGTCCATTTGAGTGTGCTGGGAGTTGGTCATCTGGAGTTTTATACTTTTAGTGTTAGAAGCAATTCTTAAGGGACCTACCAGGCAGAATTACAAGAAACAACTAGCAGCAGACCTTTTTTAAAAATAACCTAAGTGTTGTGTGTTCCTTGCTTGTTCAACTTCCTAATTCTTAGCTGGTACAAGGAAAGAACTACAGTTCTCTTGTTAAGAAGAAAATAAAAGAGCAAAACCATGGCAACAAGGACAATAAAATATCCCATCACTACCATCAATGACATCCCCAATCATCAGTCAACTAACCAATCAATCAAAGCTCCCTAAACCAGAGAAAGCCAAAAGCTAAGTGTAAGCCCATATTCTACAAGAAGCAAGAGCTGAGGCAGGACCAGTGACTCTGATAAAATCCTGGCTGCCAACTGAGTTTCCTACCTTCAGGAGTTAATGGCCTCTAATGGCGGTTTGATTTGGAGGTGATTATGCATCTGAACTACCTGATTAAAAGGTACGCTTCCAAATGTAGCTGATTACTTATTTACATATTGCTAGGGTTTAGGTGAAATCTTAAAGTTTAGCCGGATGATTTTTCTGAGAAATTCTGCTCTGTGCAGAAATGAGTTCTGTTTTTAACTTCATGATTAGATTGGACACCAGTTAATGTTTAAATTGATAGTCATTTTTCCACTGAGTTAAAAGAAACCAGTCTTGCATATATTCTTTCCATCATCAAGATAAAAGCGATTTCTGGGTTGGGTAGAGACTGGGGCTGCAGAGGGGGAGGGTTCTGGTTTAATCACCCAGACCAAGATGAATCCTCAGCGTTTGTTTAGTGTCAGCCTAGAGGAGGCAATGGCTACCGAAGCGCTTTGCTATCCACTTTCTAGATTGCTCCTGGTATTTTAGAGTCTAAGGCCAACACACCAGGCTGAGATAATCCTACAGAAAATTCAGACACTTAAAATTGCAAATAAATTGAATAACAATGCAGGAATAGAGTAATCTTACATATCCAAAGAAGGGTTGCTAGGTAACAAGTGAGGAGGCGTCATGGCTTCAGATCAGAGAAGGCTGGTTAGAAAATAAAATGACATCCTCTCTTCTAATTAGTCCTTCCCAATCATATGCATCAAGATAATCTTGTGGTTTGGGGCTGTAGCCTAGTTTGCAAAGCCTGGTGCTTTATTCTTTTCTTTCTTTCTTTTTTTTTTTGAATAGAGCTGCTTCCCGTTCTGTTTTCTAAGGTCCAGCAGCCGCTGTTTCATGCTGGCAGGTTATGAGCAAAGCCAGTTATACACATGACAGAGGTGTTTGGTGAAAACAGGCAACTCAACAGGCCCAGTTATCAAAGCAAATGCTTCCAATTCGATGAAAGACAAAACAGGCATGTTTGTCTCCACAGACAAAGAAACCAGGCTCGCCCTGCTGTTAGAGCTTTAAGGGTACATTCAGCCTATTGGCTCTCCAAATTAATTTGAGTTTTCTCACTTCACATAATTTTTAGAAGAAAGGAGAAAGTAATCCCATGTCCAAATGTTACAAAAACAAACACATTCAAGGCCCCCATTGCTGAAGACAACACTTGAACAATTCATTGCACATGGAGAAGTCGAGTCCGTGTCTACAAAGAGCCTTCCCCCATGTGTCTTCATCCTTATCAGCCACGAAGCCTTTGATCTACAATAGTGTCCTGGCTGCACATTACACGTGACAATGGTGACACAAAGCTTGTATGAATAACCAACCAATATTTGGCTTGACTTAAGGCCCACTCTGTGACCTGACAGTGCTTGGATGAACAGTAGCCTGAGACCCAGGGACCTATGATAAAACCAAATACTAGTGTCCTAGGGGAAAAAAAAAGCAATGACATTCTGCTATGCTTACACTTATAGGTGATGACCTTATTCTGCCATTATCAGAGAAGCTTCCTCCTGCAGCACAAACAGAGACCCACAGCTAGATGTTATGCAGAGAGTGAGAGACCTTGGAACACTTATCCTTAATTGGGATATCGCCATCAAATCCTCCCCCTCAGGGATCAGGGAAACCTGTAGAAGGGGATGTTGAAAGAAATTGAAGAGGCAGAGGGAATGGAGAATACCAGCAAGGTCCTAGAAATCAACAGGATTGATATGGATGCATACACACACTCACAAAACTGGAGCGGTGTGTGTTGGTCCTGCACACGTTTGCATGGGATGGGGGTCGTAGAGATGAAAGAAGTGGACGCATTCCTCCATTCCCTAGTCCAGAAGGTAACTCCAGTTGATAACAGCTCACAAATGAAAATTTGGTTTTTTTTTGAAGGCAGCCTCCCTGGGGGAAACAAACTCCTCTTAAGGGTAGACAGCATGACCTGCAGGAAATGGTCATCAGAAAAGGACCTCAGTGGTATCATTGGGGTTCCTTGTAGCAAAGTGGGTGTCAGGGCTGTTTTTCTTTTTTAATTTTGTCTTTTTTTATTTTTAACACACACACACACACACACACACACACACACACATACACACACAGTTTTCCTTTTTTTTTTTATCCCATAAGTCCTTTGCACATATATCATAGCCTCCAGTTCAATGTTCGAGCAAGTGGGTCTCTGTAGCTATAACTGTTTTATGTGCCGTTTCTTGTGCTCTTTTTCTGATAAATTCATTTTCATTTCATTTTGTTTTATTTTATTTTATTATTATCCCTTAGAAGCCTGCCTGTTTTCTAAGTAGAGATTAAAAGGGGGGGGGTAGATCTGGATGGAAGGGGATAGAAAACAGTAATCAGGATATATTATATGAGGGGAAAAAAAGGCTATTTTCAATAAAAGAAAAAAATGTAAAAAAAACACATTAAGGAAGTTACCCAGTCTACTATAACATCGAATCTTGGAATCATGAGAGGAATTTCTTCAGACCACAGAGTATTCTGAAATCTCAAATGAGGATACACATATGTAGTTTGAAGGAATATCTTTCAAGTAACTTTTACATACTAAACCTTAATCCATGCCATTTCTCTGTCATCTATATTGATAGATGCAGAATACCCTGTCCTGAAGCATAGAAAGGCTTCTCGCTTAAAAGGGAAGATCAATTATTTATAATGATATATACTTGCTATACTAGCAAATTTTAATTCTCTTTATAAAATTTGTAACAAAAGCAGTGCCACCTGTGAAATTGCTTCATCAGAAGGCTGAAAACAACTGGAAGATTGCAAATCACTACAGAGATAGGCATGGTGGTACTTATCTGGAAATCCTAATACTTGGGATTCTGAAGCAGGAGAATCACCAGTTCAAGGACACTACTTGGCACATAGTGAGACACTGTCTCAAAGCTAAACAAACCAAGAAAAAAAAATAAAGTAAGTAGCTTTAAATAAAAAAAAAACCCCTATTTTTATCTTGAAGGTGGGTATGGTGATGCATGTCTGTAATCCTATTAGGGAGACTGAGGCACGAGGATCACTGAGTTTAAGGTCAGCCTGGTTGATATAGTGAGTACCAGGTTAGATAGGGCTAAGTCCTATGGTTGTGTTGTTGTGTTTCAAAAAAACCAATCTCTCTCTCTCTCTCTGTCTCTCTCTGTCTCTGTCTCTGTCTCTGTCTCTGTCTTTCTCTCTCTCTCTCTGTCTCTCTCTGTCTCTCTCTCTCTCTCTCACTCTCTCCACCTCTGTCTCTCATCTCTGTCTCTCTTGCTCTTATATAATTCATCTTCCAGTCAATTGAAGATTAATTATTTAAGGCTGGAAAAGAAAAAAAGCAAAGCTAAACCACCTTCTAACAATTTACTAATCTGTGAACGGCATGTGCAGTGCTCTATTTGGGGGTGCACAGTTGTATAAATAATATTGCTGTATATGCCTGTTTACTGAAGCTATTTTGATTCAAGTAATGACGATGGAATGAAGAAGAATCTTATGGGGACAGCTGCCTTTTATGAAAAATGACTTATAAACAAAAAGGTACATTTTAGAAATAGAAATGAAAAGAGAGGTCCTTTGGGTCTTTATCACAAATAAAGGAAAACTAATGTTTAAGAAACAATGGAAATGACTCTTATTGTACATAGACATTTGTGTTTTATTCTGGTATTAATATGTGATGATAATAAGCTGTCATAACTTCTAAATCCATTTGAAGTTTATGTGCTTATTATATGGCTTGATATGGTCAACTCCCAGAACTCTACGTTGTTTGCTGTGCTTGGGTCTGCCCTTGTTATTTCCTCTCCTTTCCGTAAGTGTTAGTTGAGCAGGCTAGTTCTCATCTAGGTTCACTGTTGTCCACTCAACTAGACTGAAGAATGAAAACACTTTGTTTTTGACTTTTCTTCAAGTGGGCTGAACGTCAAGTTTAGGAGAGAATTTTTGCCAGATTAAGAAACAACATATTAAACCTTTGCCAGGATATTTCCAGAACACAAGGAATGGAGGGGAGTTGGAACTAGTGATTATGTTATTACTTGGAAGATGCCAACAGCTGGATGAAACTTTGCTCTGGAAAGGCTAGGCAACATTTTTTTTAATTTAAATATAGAAATCATGTATATTTAGTTCTTTTCCTCAGCTCAAAAAAGTGGATATAAAAATACTACTAGATCAATGTATTTCTACAGTTTCAAGTTCATGGGAGTGTTAGGTTTATACACTTGCTTTGAACTGGCTAAATTTTATTTGTTGCTAAAAATCATGAGTCACTCAACTGCAGGGTATTGAAGATGATAAAATAATCATGACAACAATAATTCTGTTTTGTTGATGTCTATTTCTGGCAAACATACAGCTGCTATACACTTGTAAAAGTTATTCACTAACAGTAATCTTTTAAGATGTCTGTGTTGAGGACAAAAATATTTCTCTATATAGAAACATCCTACAAGTGTATTAATATAGAGAGAAGTCTGTTGAGTTGATGGTGTAACAGATAACCTATGCTACTATGAGGCCATCATGTGTCCTTCTAACAGGTCTCTGAAAAGTTCATTTATTTGTTTAACACTAGAAATTTTGGAAAATTAATAATAAAAGACATTATCTAGAACTCCTTAAACTAACCATAACTAGTAAAAACATATGCATCAGATAGGTTTAAGGTTGTATTATGCTGCAATAAAAGTCCCCTAAGTCTTAGTGTCCCCAAACAAGACTGTTATGTCTGGTTCACTGTTGTGGGTCTACTTTGGGTTTTCTGTTTGGAGTCAGGCTGATGAACCTGTGTTTGCAGATTTTATAAGTCACAATTATAGGAAAAGGGAGTCTTTTAAAAAATTGCCTCTCTATGTATATTGCCCCAAAGCAATGGATATTATCTTTACTTCACATTCCATTGGTAAAATAAAATGCATGTCTTAACCCAATTACAAGGGGCAGGAAGTCCCATTTCACGTTGGTCTTTGTTAAAAAAAAAACAAAAAACCTTGAAATTACTGAACAGACTCAATAAAAATATTAAAAAGAAAAAGAAACAAAAACCCAGGTACCACTTTCTATTTCGTCACTGAGTGAATAAGAAGAGATGTGTGTGTGTGTGTGTGTGTGTGTGTGTACAACAATGAAAACACAAAGGCAAAAAGATAATTTAATGGATAAACATAAGGGGAGGTTTGTTTATTAAGTCTTTAAATACAAAAATAAAATTGCTTTCTCCCCTATGTGTCTTTCTGTCTTTCTTGGCTTTCTGTTTCTTTCTTCCACATAATTTTGCATGCTCCTCTGCCTTGGGGAGAGAATCAGATAAGATGCTCAATGCTCATTTGGCTTCAGCTAAAGATGTTGCTGTTCCAGACATTCAGTACTGTCTTATTTGTGCCTGTCCTGGCACTG
Organism: Tokudaia tokunoshimensis; assembly: GCA_036184795.1. Taxonomy (NCBI): domain Eukaryota; kingdom Metazoa; phylum Chordata; class Mammalia; order Rodentia; family Muridae; genus Tokudaia; species Tokudaia tokunoshimensis. The sequence continues at coordinate 22,380,032 of BTHU01000004.1, read as the reverse complement.
GAAATAGTTCTTAGAGCATATCCTATCAGGGAAAAATTGTCTGAAGTCTATCAATATTCTGGGAAAAATATCCAAAGCATGCATTTTAGAGGTATGTCTGGACCCATTCTTTTATGGTCAGGGGCCTTATGAAAACAAAGATGGGATACTCAGTTCAAATATATTAACAATGTTTAAGAGTCCAATTTCCCTTAAACTGAGCATAGTTGTAGACACCTGTAATCCCAGCACTTGGGAGGTTCAGAAAGATAGATCCAGAATTTGAAGCAAGTTTGGGATATATGTGTAGCAAGATTCTGTTCAGAAAAAACAGACAAGTGAATGGGCCCACAGTACTTTCTTCTGGACCATTCCACCTTCTTGGTGAAAATGATTATGGGAAAAGTTGATTCGATGAAATGTTCTCAGTGTTTTCCTGGGGTCTCATCTCTTCTTTCTCTTCTCTAGACACAGTGTAGCACCCTAGTAAGGAATCATATGGAAAGGCCACAAGAAGGATGACAGATCTGAGTTCTGGAAGGTGTTGACTTCATGATGCAAACCCTACATCTCGGGGAGACTGAAGTGGCATGCTTGCTTTGAACATAGGCCCCAACTCTGATTTTACAGCAATACATTCGTCTCTTCCCACCTCACAATTGTAGCAGAAGTCAGCACATCATTGAAAATTCTTTTTCATAAAAATAGTCTGAAATTCAAGCAGAAGATGTGCTTTGAGGCATTAAAGGTATAACAACATTTTAGACAAAAATTGGAAAAGCATATTTTAATAAGACCTGGAAAACTTCATAAAGAGGTAGGTATTCCTAAACTACCAAATAAGTGAACTCAATGGGAGGGAACTCAGTATTGGAATGTATTAATAGGTAAGTTAAGGGAGAAATGATTACTTATGATTTAAATCAGAGAAAGCCATTTTTAAATGCTTATTCTCATTAAAGAATCTCATTCTTGCAAAGCTTTCTTCTGAAACTAGATTTTTTTTTTAACTGTTAGTGAATAGAAAGGATGAAAGGGTTGAAAAGGAGCTTGAAAATAAGTCTCAAACTGAATGACACTTTGCTATAAACTTCATCAGGAACAAAGTTAAACATTGACTTTTCTTCTATGATGAAGGTCATTCCCATAAGGCTATCTGTCTCTTTTCCTCTGAATGATTTCCTTCTTTGTCTTTCCTTTTTTTTCTTTTGCCTCTTGCTTTTAGCAGACTCTTTGTTCTTTCTGGAAATCGGGAAATTGATGGTCCCCTTCATTCTGCACAATGTGGGCAAACTGAGTATCCTGTGAGCAAATGATGTCAGAGTGAAAACTCCATCCACTTTCATCAACACATAGCTTTCATAGTATTCCATAGGTTTCTTCTTCTAGACAAACCAAAGAACCAATGATTCCAGGAACCATTTTTTTTTGAGAGAATTCGTAACTGGGATATTTCTTGAAATAAGTAAGCTTTAATCTGGAGCTGGGCATTGCATTTGTGTTGCTTTGAATTACTGTTATGAGAAGACTGTGCTGTTAGTGTCAGGGCTGTTGGCTTTTTAGCTTATAACATGCTTCAACATTGAATATACAGATCTGTTGATAATGGCACTTCAACAAATGATGTAACTCCTGCCAAGAATAGAACACAGAATAAAGCCATCTCCTGATGGCTCATCAGCTAGAGCACTGTTCCCAACTCATAGGAAAGTACTGTGTACAGTGGCCTGGCAGCCTCGTTTCCTCGGAGGCCAGTGAATACCAGGACTATCATTTTCCTGATCGCACAGAGGCGATCGCTCTCTCCACATCAGTTGGTGATGCTGCTGAGTATTAAAATGGATACTCCTCAGAGGTTTGAGCCTGGAATCTGGGTTAGGCAGCTGCTTGAGGTAATTAGGAACTGGAAGGCAACTTTCTAAAGGCGTCTAACAAGAGACTAGAGCATCCATAGTAGGGGATGGCTCTCAGGATGACAGAGGAGTTGCTGAAAGGCAGGCTAGGCTCCTGGGGAAACTGCTGCAAGTTGTAAAAATAGACACTTGTAGCTTATGTTTAACTGCTTATAGTTGAGTTACACGCTGTCAGATGATGTTAACATCAACACCAGATTCAGTGCATTGACAAGAGCTTGGAAAGTTTGGGTGAAAGGCTAAGTTATATTCTGGGGAGACATTTTCCTAACTCAATCTTTCTCTCAGCATCTGCTAAGTTAGCACCCGAGTTAAGTTATGCAGGTATGCAGGCTCTCTCTCTCTCTCTCTCTCTCTCTCTCTCTCTCTAATTTTTGGCTTTAAAAATATGTGCTGACACCCCAAATTCTGAAAAGAGCCTGGAGGGGCATTGGATATTCTTTTGACTATTGTATTCTTTTTCTGACAATCCTGATAAGATTATCTTTAATACAGGCAAAACAAAAGAAAACAATTCTATTTTTTCTTGTGTGATGTATAATTAAAAATGCTAGGAAAATACTAGGGTGGGCTGTGCAGGGCTCAATAATCATTTTTCATTGTCTTGCCATTGATGCTATATAGTCATTAAGGTGGCACTATATGGAGGACATTTATTTTTTTTTGTAAGAGCTTCTTCCCTTGGGTGAGAGTAGGGCTCTCTGTCACAATGAAATATGACAGGAGGTACGTTCAAGCCTTTGCTGCTCAGGGAGACCTTCACAGAAAGTCTATTAACGTGGCAGTCTTCTGACCTGGAATACTCTAGTGGTTCAAATCCTGACCCCCCTAGAGAGCGACTGTCAATGGTAATAAATCCAGCTCCACTGTGCAGCATGAGTACATTTCCATGAGAGTTTCCCATTCTCTGTACCTCAGATCTGATGCTCCACCGTGTCTCAGAGGTTGGTGATGAATTCATTGAGCTGCCATCACCCAGGAGGAGTGGAAGCTATTCTGGCACACGTGATAATTCAACACACCCGCTTAGGAAATCAAACAAAATAAAAACAAGTTGTACGTTACAAGGGATAACTGGTTCATGGACTGTTACTAGGTTGTACAAATCAAAATGTCTTAGAAATGCAGTGGCCATGACCACGTATATCAGGTGTGAGGCAACCCAGATGTTATTCTACTTCATCCTCAGGATAGCCCCTGGCAAGCACTGCTGCTCTTTGTAACTGCTGAGACCAGCTAGGTCCTCACCTTGAGGCCCTATTGACAATGTAGGAGGCTTCTTTTAGGGTTTTCTAATTCATGGTTGAGCCAGATTTTAAACTAGGTTTCCTCCTTTATGTTGGCATAGTCTGTCTGGTCTCTGCTCTTCACACACTTCTTGCTTTTAGTGCATCAATAAAACACAAGCTGGTGCAAGAAGATTCCCTGTGACCTGTGCAAAGAGCGTAGGCCACTGTATCTCAACCACGGCCATTGTTTCCTTCTCTGTCTTTCCTCTCAGTACCCAGATGGGAATATCCTTGATGAAGGGACTAAATCTCATTTATCTTGTCTTCCTAACACCTAGTGCAGAGGCTGGCTGTTAAAATACACTCAGAAAGTAAATATTTGATGGAACGAAAGGGAGTTAAACATCTGAACAGAATGTTTAGTAGGAGGAAAGAGGAAAAGGGAAAAACTGAAAGCCACTCACCAACTCTTATGCCATGTGAATGACTCACTAAACGCAGCTTATATGAGCTAGCTATGGCCATGCACAAATGACCTGAGTCCTGCTGTGGGGACCTGGCCATGCAACGATGGGAAAAGGAATCACACAAACAGCAGCTCAGGGACCTTGAAGGAGAGGCAAGGAGAACAATCAATAGGTATCTCTTGTGGCTGCTGTTGTAAAGGTCCCTCTGTTAGGCTCCAGAGTAAGATTAGATAGGACGGCCATCTTGTCATTATCAGAAGCAAAGTGAAATTGGAGCTTAATGACATGAGTGTTCAAAGGGCAGTGGGAGAGAGAACAATGTCATTAGAACAGGTAAGAAGGGGGCCTGTGAAACAGGCACTTTTAAAAGCCAATGGCGCACTGAGACTAATAGATTTAATGAGCATGGTAAATAGGGTGAGACAAGGCCTATTGTGCGGTGCTCAGCCAACAGTGTCTCTCAGAGTGATGGATTAAGAGGAGAGGGGGAGAGGATGAAACTGGAGACCTGGTGAAACAAAGAGGGTAGGAGAAGGAGAAGCCGTGGTAAGGAAGGAGTGCAAGTGAAATTGCAGGGAGAGTTCTTTAGTCAAGCCTGTAAAGAAAGGAACTGACTAATCAGCACAAGAATAACTCACAACTACAATAGTCATTGATGAGGCGGAGTGGAATGTGGCTATCCGATATAGCATATCATAGATTAACAGGATGGGGGAATAACTTGTCTATGTCTATGCAGGAATAAATGTAAAGATTAGCCCTTCCATTTAGATGTATGTCTTATCTGTCCATCTCTTCATCATCTATCTGTCTATATTTGTATATGGATACACAGGCATAAACATAAACAGATCTTGGTTTTTACACATGCTGTTTGATGAGAAACTTAAGAAGAATCCAGGGAAGATTTTCTATAATGTTCTTCCATAGCAGGTATTATTTTTCATAAACTGTACTGTTAGGCAGTTTTGTTTCCTGCTATAGCCCCACTGCCTTTCAGAAGAATATGGAAGCACATGCTCACAGCAATGGTCCTGTCACCCTGATAGACAGAGGCCATTACTGTCAATCTCTCCTTTCCCACGATTTTCATATAGCAGCTCTAAAGAGCTTTTATCTTTCATGAGTACTCTTACTTTGCTTTTCTTTCTTGGGAACTCTTTAGTTATATTTTTGTGGCTAAATGTCATAGAAATGGCATATTGGACTTTGTTACCTTGGACTTCTGAAGGTTAAGCCAAAGCCTAGGTTCCTGGGTTTGGATATCATTGAAGACATAGGGGCCAGTAAGATGGCTTAGCCTCTAGAAGTGAAGTGTGTGATGACCTGGGTTTGATCCCTAGAACTTATCAGAGAAGGAAAGGACTGACTCCTGAAAACTGCCCTCTGACCTCCACATGAGACACTCATGTGCACTTCCCCTCATGACAATAATAACAAATAAAAAAATTAAATTTAAGGAAAAAAGATCCATTCAACCATAGGGAATACATCACTGAACTTCAAGTGGTATGAAAAACTTCAAGTGTGTTTTATAAAATGTGGTATAATGTGGGGGTGGGTGGGGTGGAAGGTGGGGTAGAAGATACCTTAGTGGGTCTAACCAAGGTGGCCCCCTGAACAGCCAAGTCCTGGGACAGACCTAGTCTGAAGATTTATTGGTGGGAAGGGAAGGGAATCTGGAAAAAGAGTAGAGGCAGTGAAAGGAGGGGAACAGAAAAGGACGGAAAGAGAGAGGAGAGAGGAGAGAGGAGATTGGAGAGAGGAGAGAGGAAGAGGTCTGTTGGGAACACGGGTGAAAAGGAGGGGGAGGGGACAGTGAGGGGTAGAGGGAGAAGGGGAGGGGAAGAGGCAGGGGAAGGGAAGGAGAAGAAGAAGGGAAGGGGAGAGTAGCTGAGCAGTCCTCCTTATACGCCAGGTTGACTTGCACTGGGCAGGCAGCACTTGCTAGGTAGCTGTTGGGTGGAGCCTAGCAGAATTGCCAACAATGAGCAATGAATAAATGAAGTAGTTGACTGGCAAGGCTACAGGACTTCTTGTCAGGGTACATTAAGGTTAATTATTACCTTTAGAGGCACATTAAAAACTGTTCTCCACATTCCTTTGCTCCTGTTGATTTCTTTTTTTCTCTTTGGCTTCTTTCTCTCCCTTCCTCTCTCCTTTGCTCCCTCCTTTCCCCTCATGACAATAATAACAAATAAAAAAAATTAAATTTAAGGAAAAAAGATCCATTCAACCATAGGGAATACATCACTGAACTTCAAGTGGTATGAATGTTGTGTTTTATAAAATGTGGTATAATGTGGGGGTGGGTGGGGTGGCAGGTGGGGTAGAAGATACCTTAGTGGGTCTAACCAAGGTATCCTCCTGAACAGCCAAGTCCCTCTCTCTCTTTTTCTTCTTTCCATACCCCTTCTTTTGTTTTTGACAGGGTCTCTTGTATTTCAGTCTGTCCTCAACCTCCCTATAAGCAAAGAGTCACCTTGAACTCCTGGTCCTTCCTTCAGCTCCTCTAAGGTCTGGGATCACAGGTGCAGCAGGTATGCAACACTGTGTCCATCTTTGCTAGTATTGACCTATTGTTTGTGATTACTGACACACGGACTTCCCATCCTGCAGCTCACTGTCTCTAGTTTGATACTTTGGGGCCAAGTGTTACCCACTTGGGTAGGAAATGAGTCCTTCCAGGAATGTTTATGTTTGAGAGTAAAAGACCTCTTCCTATAGCCTTCTCCTCTACCTTTCTGAGGCTCCCTATGGAGTGACCCATCACAGTTTCTGTTGTTAAACAAGTATCTAACAAGGGGAAAGCAAATACCATCATTTGCTCAAATCAAAAATGATTTAGTACCTAAGGCTTGGAAGAATTCTTTCTTCCCTCTACGCGTCTCATGGCTTGTGATCCCCTGAATAAACTCTGATTTCATAGCAAGAAATGAAAAGAAGAAGTACACTTTGCAGGGCTTGGCAATTACTTTAGATCTGGCAACGATAATGTTCTCTGGAAATGTGGTTCACTATCTAGCCACCTCATATGTATGCACTGGGTCCTGTCAACATAAGCTAATATTATGATTATTTAGGTAATCAGGTAGAAGTCAAGATCTATTGAACTTTTTCTTAAATAGTGCTAGACCAAAGATAAACATTGATTGGTTATCTTTCAAGAACTTGACTCTGACTTTGCTCTCAAAATAGGAAAGGAAATTAAATTAGAATTGTGATTCTCCTGTAAATGAATATCTGGCATTGATATTTTTTTTCTTTTTTTTTTTTTTTTTTTTTTATTTTTTAATTTAATTTAATTTTATTTTTTTAATTTACATTCCAAATCACTTCCCCTTTCCCGTTTCCTCCCTCCCCGAAAGTCCCATAAGCCCCCTTCCCTCCCTCTTTTCTCCGTTCAACCCCCTCTCATTACTCTGTCCTGGCGTTCCCCTACATCCAGTCTTTCCAGGACCAGGGGTCTCTCCTTCCATCTTTTTAGAAATCTATTGATATGCTGATTGTGTCTAGGGTATTCTGAGATTCTGGGTCAATATCCCCTTATCAGTGACTTCATACCATGTGTGATCTTTTGTGATTGGGTTACCTCACTAAGGATGATATTTTCAAGTTCTGACCATTTGCCTAGGAATTTCGTGAATTCATTGTTTTTAATTGCAGAGTAGTATTCCATTGTGTAAATATACCACATCTTCTGAATCCATTCCTCCGTTGAGGGACATCTGGGTTCTTTCCAGCTTCTGGCTATTATAAATAAGGCTGCTATGAATATAGTGGAGCATGTGTCCTTATTGCATGCAGGTAAAGTCTCTGGGTATATGCCCAGGAGTGGTATAGCCGGATCCTCCGGAAGTGTCATGCCCAGTTTTCTGAGGAGCCGCCAGACTGCTTTCCAGAGTGGTTGTACCAGCCTGCAATTCCACCAGCAGTGGAGGAGTGTTCCTCTTTCTCCACATCCTCGCCAACAACTGCTGTCTCCTGTGTTTTTGATCTTAGCCATCCTGACTGGTGTGAGATGGAATCTCAGGGTTGTTTTGATTTGCATTTCCCTAATGACTAAGGATGATGAACATCTCTTTAGGTGCTTCTCAGCCATTAGATATTCTTCAGGTGAGAACTCTTTGTGTAGCTCTGTACCCCCATTTTTTAATAGGGTTACTTGCCTCTCTGGAGTTTAACTTCTTGAGTTCTTTGTATATCTTGGATATTAGCCCTCTGTCGGATGTAAGGTTGGTAAAGATCATTTCCCAGTTAGTTGGTTGCCGCTTTGTCTTTTTGACGGTGTCTTTTGCCTTGCAAAAACTTTGTAATTTAATGAGGTCCCATTTGTCTATTCTTGATCTTAGAGCATAAGCTATTGGAGTTCTGTTCAGGAAATTCTCCCCTGTGCCCATATGTTCAAGGTTCTTCCCTAGTTTCCCTTCTATTAGTTTCAGTGTGTCTGGTTTTATGTGGAGATCTTTGATCCACTTAGAATTGAGCTTAGTGCAAGGAGATAAGGATGGGTCAATTTGCATTCTTCTGCATGTTGACCTCCAGCTGAGCCAGCACCATTTGTTGAAAAGGCTATCTTTTTTCCACTGGATGGTTTTAGCTCCTTTGTCAAAGATCAAGTGACCATAGGAGTGTGGATTCATTTCTGGGTCTTCAATTCTGTTCCATTGATCTACATGTCTGTTACTGTACCAATACCATGCAGTTTTTAACACTATTGCTCTGTAGTACAGCTTGAGGTCCGGGATACTGATTCCCCCAGAGGTTCTTTTACTCTTGAGAATAGTTTTAGCTATTCTGGGTTTTCTGTTGTTCCAGATGAATTTTTGAATTGCTCTTTCTAACTCTATGAAGAATTGAGTTGGGATTTTGATGGGGATTGCATTGAATCTGTGTATTACTTTTGGTAAGATGCTCATTTTTACTATATTAATCCTGCCAATCCATGAGCATGGCAGATTTTTCCATCTTCCGAGGTCTTCTTCAATTTCTTTCTTCAGAGACTTGAAGTTCTTGTCATACAGATCTTTCACTTGTTTGGTTAGCGTCACGCCAAGATACTTAATATGGTTTGTGGCTATCGTAAAGGGTATTATTTCTCTTACTTCTTTCTCAGCCTGCTTATCCTTTGAGTATAGGAAGGCTTCTGACTTGCTTGAGTTGATTTTATATCCGGCCACTTTGCTGAAGTCGTTTATCAGCTGTAGGAGTTCTCTGGTGGAGTTCTTTGGGTCGCTTATGTATACTATCATATCGTCTGCAAATAGTGATAGTTTGACTTCTTCCTTTCCAATTTGTATCCCTTTGACCTCTTTTTCTTGTCTAATTGCTCTAGCTAGAACTTCAAGTACTATATTGAAAAGATATGGAGAGAGAGGGCAGCCTTGTCTAGTCCCTGATTTTAGTGGGATTGCTTCAAGTTTCTCTCCGTTTAGATTGATGCTGGCTACTGGTTTGCTGTAAATTGCTTTTACTATGTTTAGATATGGGCCTTGAATTCCTGATCTTTCCAAGACCTTTAGCATGAAAGGATGCTGAATTTTGTCAAATGCTTTCTCAGCATCTAATGAGATGACCATGTGGTTTTTTTCTTTGAGATTGTTTATGTAGTGGATTACATTGATGGATTTCCTTATATTGAACCATCCCTGCATCCCTGGGATGAAGCCTACTTGATCGTGGTGAATGATCGTTTTGATGTGTTCTTGGATTCGGTTGGCAAGAATTTTATTGAGTATTTTTGCATCGATATTCATAAGAGAGATTGGCCTGAGATTCTCTTTCTTTGTCGGATCTTTGTGTGCTTTTGGTATTAGTGTAATTGTGGCTTCATAGAACGAGTTGGGTAGTGTTCCTTCTGTTTCTATTTTGTGGAACAGTTTGAAGAGTATTGGTGTTAGGTCTTCTTTGAAGGTCTGATAGAATTCTGCACTAAAACCATCTGGACCTGTGCTTTTTTTGATTGGAAGACTTCCAATGACAACTTCTATTTCTTCAGGGGTTATAGGACGGTTTAGATGGTCTATTTGATCCTGATTTAATTTTGGTACTTGGTATCTGTCAAGGAAATTGTCCATTTCCTCAAGATTTTCTAGTTGTGTTGAATACAGGTTTTTGTAGTAGGATCTGATGATTTTTTGAATTTCCTCAGTTTCTGTTGTTATCTCTCCCTTTTCGTTTCTGATTTTATTAATTTGGATACTATCTCTGTGCCCTCTGGTTAGTCTGGCTAAGGGCTTATCTATCTTGTTGATTTTCTCAAAGAACCAACTCCTCGTTTTGTTGATTCTTTGTATGGTTTTCTTTGTTTCTACTTGATTGATTTCAGCCCTGAGTTTGATGATTTCCTGCCTTCTACTCCTCTTTGGTGTATTTGCTTCTTTTTGTTCCAGGGCTTTCAGGTGTGCCATTAAGCTGTTAGTGTATGCTGTCTCCCGTTTCTTTTTGGCGGCACTCAGGGCTATGAATTTTCCTCTTAGCACTGCTTTCATTGTGTCCCATAAGTTAGGGTATGTTGTGCCTTCATTTTCATTAACTTTCAAAAAGTCTTTGATTTCTTTCTTTATTTCCACCTTGACCAAGTTATCATTGAGTAGAGCATTGTTCAGCCTCCATGTGTACGTGGGTTTTCTTTTGTTTTTGTTGCCATTGAAGACCACCCTTATTCCATAGTGATCTGATAAGAGGCATGGGATTATTTCTATCTTCTTGTATCTGTTGAGGTCTGATTTGTGACCAATTATATGGTCAATTTTGGAGAAGGTACCATGAGGAGCTGAGAAGAAGGTGTATTCTTTAGCTCTAGGATGAAATGTTCTATATATATCAGTTAGTTCCATTTGGTCCAAGGCTTCAATTAGATTCACTGTGTCCCTGTTTAGTTTCTGCTTTCCTGAACGATCCATTTCAGAGAGTGGGGTGTTGAAGTCACCCACTATTATTGTGTGCGGTGCGATGTGTGCTTTGAGTTTTAGTAAAGTTTCTTTTACGAATGAGGGTGCCCTTGCATTTGGAGCATAGATATTCAGGATTGAGAGTTCTTGATGGTGGATTTTTCCCTTGATCAGTATGTAGTGTCCTTCTGTGTCTTTTTTGATGACTTTGGGTTGAAAATCAATTTTATCCGATATTAGGATGGCTACTCCACCTCGTTTCTTGGGGCCATTTGCTTGTAAAATTGTTTTCCAGCCTTTTACTCTGAGGTAGTGTTTGTCTTTGACACTGAGGTGCGTTTCCTGCATGCAGCAAAATGCTGGGTCCTGTTTACGTATCCAGTCTGCTAGTCTATGTCTTTTAATTGGGGAATTGAGACCATTGATATTAAGAGAGATTAAGGCATAGTGATTATTGCCATCTGCCATTCTTGACGCTATCTTTATGTTTGAGTGGTTATCTACTTTTGGGTTTGATTCAAGAAGGTTATTATCTCATTTTTTCCAGGGTGTTGTTTCTCTCCCTGTATTGGAGGTTTCCACCTATTATCCGTTGCAGGGCTGGATTTGTGGAAAGATATTGTGAAAATTTGGTTTTATCATGGAATATCTTGGTCTCTCCATCTATGGTGATTGAGAGTTTTGCTGGGTATAGTAGTCTAGGCTGGCATTTGTGCTGTCTTAGTGTCTGCATGAGATCTGCCCAGGATCTTCTGGCTTTCATAGTCTCTGGTGAGAAGTCTGATGTGATTCGGATAGGTCTTCCTTTGTATGTTACTTGGCCCTTTTCTCTTACTGCAATTAGTATTCTTTCTTTGTTTAGAACATTCGGTGTTTTGATTATTATGTGACGGGAGGTATTTCTGTTCTGGTCGAGTCTGTTTGGAGTTCTGTAGGCTTCTTGTATGTTCATCGGCATCTCTCTCTTTAAGTTAGGGAAGTTTTCCTCCATAATTTTGTTGAAGATGTTTACTGGCCCTTTAAGTTGCAAATCTTCACTCTCATCTATACCTATAATCCTTAGGTTTGGTCTTCTCATTGTGTCCTGGATTTCCTGGATGTTTTGGGTTACGCGTTTTTTGCATTTTGCATTTTCTTTGACTGTTGAGTCGATGCTTTCTATGGAATCTTCAGCACCTGAGATTCTTTCTTCCATCTCTTGTATTCTATTGTTGATGTTTGCATCTATGACTCCTGATTTCTTCCCAAGGTTTTCTATCTCCAAAGTTGTCTCCCTTTGTGATTTCTTAGTTGTTTCTACTTCCTTTTTTAGTTCCTGGATTGATTTGCTGAGATCCTTCACTTGTTTGTTTGTATTTTCCTGTGTTTCTTTAAGGTATTTTTGCATTACCTCTTTCAGGATTTCTTCCTGATGACCCACGTTCTCCTGCATTTCTCTGAGCGATTTTTGTGTTTCCTCCTCATGGGATTCCATCTGTTGATCCATCGTCTCCTGCATTTCTTTAAGCAGTTCTCGTGTTTCCTTTGTAAGGGCATCTAACCGTTGATTCATTTCTTTAAGCAATTTTTGTGTTGCCTCCTTATGGGCATCCGTCTGTTGACCCATATTCTTCTGCATTTCTTTATGCAAATTTTGTGATTCCTTTGTGAGTGCATCTACCCGTTGATTCATCTCGTTAAGCGATTTTTGTGTTGTCTCCTTGTGCGCCTCCATCTTTTGATCCATGTTCTCCCGCATTTCTCTAAGCGATTTTTGTGTTTCCTTTGTAAGGGCTTCTAACCGTTGATTCATGGTCTCCTGTAACTCTTTATGAGATTTATTTGTGTCCTTCTTGTGATCCTCTAATAGCATCATGAGAAGTGATTTTAAATCCAGATCTTGTCTTTCGGGTGTGGTGGGGTATCCAGGACTTGCTGCTGTTGGAGAGTTGGGTTCGGATGGTCCCACATTACTTTGATTACTGTTAGTAACATTCCTACGTTTGCCTTTTGCCATCTGGATACCTCTGGTGTTAGTTGGTCCTGCTGCCACTGGCTGTTGGTTGGACCTCCTGTGAGCCTGCAAAGCTATTTCTGCCCCCCCTGGATTACCAGGATTCCCCTGGCACCGATTTCTGGGGCCTGCCTGCTCCTGAGTGACTTTGGAGCCCTAATGTGCTTTGCCCCAAGTGATCTTATATTGGGGAGGCCTTGCACATCTAAAGGCTCAGCCTAGTGGATTCCTGGAGCAGAGGTCGCCAAAGGGAGGCTGGCAGGCTCCTGCCCTGTGCAGGGGTGTGTGATCTCTCCTGGGGGGGGGGAGGGGGCGTCCCTCTGCCAGGCAGAAGTCCCACAGCAGATCTGGCGCGCTGGTCACTGCAGATCAGCCCAGCACCTGGGAGCAGGTTACACACAAGCTGCCTGAACCCGAAGCGATATTATGCCTGTCTGTCTCTGAGCCTGGTGGTCCCAACTACCTGGTCACTGGAGCAAAGATGGCGGAGGGCACTCTCCGTGGCGCTGCTCACCCTGTGGTCACGATGGCCCGCCGATCTGGCACCCAGACGACCACAGCGCCAACCCGCCCTCGGGCACAGAAGGAAGCCCCAACAGGCCGTGTCCCAAGTGATGTTATATCGGGGGGAGAGCCTGGGTACCGGTCTCTCCAGCGCAGTCCGCGGGAACAGAGGTCGCGGAAGGGAAGCTGGCAGGCTCCCTCCCTGCGCGGGGTCCCTCCACCAGGCAGAAGGTCCCACCGCGGCACTGGCGCGCTGGTTACTGCAGATCAGCCCAGCACCTGGGAGCAGGTTACACACAAGCTGCCTGAAACCGAAGCGATATTATGCCTGTCTGTCTCTGAGCCTGGCGGTCCCAACTACCTGGTCACTGGAGCCGATATTTTTTTTCTTATTGAAAGAATGGTAGCATTATGACTTAAGGAGTGAGCTGTTAGTCACTGTTTAACCATCATAAAAACAGTTACCTATCAAGTATGGCTACTGTTTATTTAATGATTGATTACCTGCTGCAGTCTAAACATGTATTATATCATTTGTTTTTCCCATCAATTTTACAAAATAAATAGCATAGTTTCTATTTATTGGTGGAGAGATTGGGTCCTATATAAGCTAATTTGGCTACAGACTAAATCCAAGAATAGGACGTATATCATGATGATTAAGAGACATGATAGTTATTAGACCAAATCCTGTCTTCACCACTTACTGTGATCTTGGCCAAGCTGCTAAAGCCTATGATGTAGTTTTTTAATCTATAAGATGGGGACAATAATTGTACTTAACTCAATAATTATCAACTATTAATGATCACAGCTTAGTGAGCAAGTGTGGCTGGGCTGGAGTGTTGCCCAGTCAGCTACAGCTGCCTCTTCCCTTTCTCAGGCTGCCCCAGGGCCTGCCTGTGTAAACAGGGGCTTAGAGGCCACAGGAATTTTGCTCCACTGAACATTGGGAAAGCACACTTTTCCATGAAAGAAGTTTTGCCGTAAGGGTGAGAGGAGAAGGCATGAAAATCTCCCATCCCCATGTTTTCTGTGGTTATTTTAGTGGCTTTTCATCTTGCTTATAGAATAGTCATTTTGAGAAACTATAGAATCCAGAGATATTTATTTATTTATTTATTTATTTATTTATAGAATCTCCTATACATGCCAAGCAATTTTGGTTAGCTGAGGCTCATGGGGATTGAGCTATCCCAACCTCAGACATGTTATTTTAGCTCAGCAAGTCATTGCTCAGTTATTGCTAAATCTTTTTCTAAGAACCATAGAAGTAGTTATTTCCTTCTTCTTTTTTTTTTTAAATCTCTTTTCCCATGTAGGGTTTTAAATTTGCCATTATTTCATTTTGATTGGTTTCTCAGAAATATTCTGGGTCACGCCAGTGGTAACCTTATGCCGTTGCCCCTCATCAGCAGCATCCTTTCAAGGTGGACCACTGTGTACTCAGGTTTAGTTGCAGACCACAGAAAGACAAGGCTGTTAGCCATTTACTCCTAAGATTGCCACACCATTTTTTCTCCCTTTGGAATGTGGGAGGTGATGTCCCAACCATATGGGAGAGCAAATGCAGGTAAAAAAGAAGCAGTTCTGGAGCTTCCTCCAGCGCTGGGCTGCTTGCATCTGGGCTGGGAAAGAGCAGACTTCGCCTCCTGTTCCTGCACCACCCAACCGGCATCTTTCACATCCTTCTTTATCCCTTGTGACTTCCTTGGATAACACTCCTAGACAACACCTCCTCGACAATCCCATTTATCCTCTCTCAGACTTCTTAGTTGTCTATACTCTCTGCCTAGATCTGTAGTCCTGACATCTAAAATATCTCATTGGAAAGCTGTGGGCTGTTCCCTGGGGTTCAGATATGTTCTTCTGAACTTTCTGCATTGTCCCACTTGAACCCACTTAAGTGTCCATATGACCTTCCTGTGATCCATCCAAGACCAGATCTTGGCCCTACGCTCTTGACTTTTGCTTGGTATTTAATTCTTGGGGTTCAACTCACTCTGTGTGTGTGATGTTTCCTGGGTCTTTTTCTCTCCTGCTACTTACAACATCATGGGAATTCAGATCCCTACTCAGTATTCCAGATTTTTCTGTTTTTACCCCTCATTCTTCACTATAGTCAGAGTAGACGATCAAGCTGCCCTAAGTGACGATGCACAAGAATCAGATGTAGAGAAAGCTTTAGTTTCTGTCAAGGAAGGGAAGGCTCTTGTAATTCACTGAAATGTGCCACACCGTCATTCTATTAACTCCATAATTGTTTATTGTTTCACCCACTTCCGTGATGCTTTGGTTATGCCAGGTGTGTAATTATTCAGCCTCTTGTGCAACCGGTTTGGCTCTCTAGGCTGTCGAGCCTTGGAGGAGATTTCCACCCAGCATCCAGCTCATTTCCCAGCATATTCCCTTTCAGGCTGTGTCTGTGCTGCTGCTGAGCTGCAAGGACACAGAAGAGGAAGGTGACCAGGCTTTGCACGAACAGGACTCCAGCATGAAGCTCATTGAACACATCTAGGCTACTCCTTAGCTGTTTCAGAAGGTTCGGGGTTACCTGGGTGAGCTCATTCACTGAGATAAATCACTTATTCAGTGACTTCTTTAAGATCAAGGCCCAATGGATGGCAGTGAGACTGGTGCTCTCTACTGCCCATCAATTCCCTGAGTTCACTGTGGCCTGACTCTCATTCTCAGGTCTCGCTGACTGCGAAGACAACTCCCCGATCAAGTGTGTCAATAGATGCCTTCTGTAACATCTTTAGCTGGGCTTCCATGTGGCTGATGTGACTTTTGATGGTTTTGTCTGAATGCTTTTTGTTTTTTTCAAAGTGATTTCAATTCATACTAATCTAAGCTTGAATTTACTGTCCTGGGTTTGATGTTCATGGTGTAAAGTAATGCTGCAGTTACTATTATGACTATGCCTGTTGAAATTATATGTTAAAATTTTAAAAAAAAAAATAAAGAGAACCTAACACATTTTAAGAAACTCACAAACACCTTGTAAAAAGTCAACTTGTAAAATCCCAGCTGTTGAAGTAGTATATTTAGCAACTCTTTATACCTGCACTCGGCAGGGACACACGGGTATATGTGTGCGCACATGTTGTGGATTCATGTCTGTCGGAAAAAGAATGGTCAAGGACAGCTGAGCTAGCCAAGGGTCTGTCTATTACGTTTTCCTTCTGTGACCATCCCATGCCGATTGGATATTCTGGGAAAGCTGTTTCATTTTTTTTTTCAAATCTTAGTCTCTCGTGTCTAAAATATGAGGATATGACCATATGCTTCTCAAGACTTGCTCCAGCTCTCCCTTTATGATTCACTGTCAATAATATAGAAGAGTCGTGAACAGCCTATGTTCAGAAGATGCTGCCTGAACCCAAAATAAAGTCTGATGACCAGTGGCTATGGCTTGCCCCAAGAAGAGCAGAAGAGGGATGTGCATCTACCCAGTGCTATATACAGAATTGCTTGCTTCCACCTCTGATTCATGTGATGAAATCTATTCCCATTGTGGTGCTATTAGCAGCTGAGGATCTTTGACAAAAATGATTATAGCAAGAGGGAGGGGCTCTCAGGAATGGGGCTAATGCCTTATTAAAAAGGCCAGAGCAGTCTTTTTTTTTTACTATTTTTTGAGGATACAACCAGGAACACCTGTCCATGAATCAGGAAGCAGGTTCGTAGCAGCTACGGAATCTTTCATGTCCTTATTTCCAAATCTGTGGGAGATTAGTTGATCTTCTGTTACACACTCCCTGGTCTGTGGTATCTGTTGCTGCTTGAACAGGTTGAGGTACTTAGCACTGAAGATCTCTTACCTCTTCTTCCTCTGGTCCTACTTTATGCCCCACAAATGTATTTACATCCCCCTCCCCACTTCCCCATCTATTTCATTTACCTCTTCATTCAGTTCATCCACTTGCAAATATGTTTTAACTAGAACCTGCCGAGGAGACTTCCTTCAGCCCAGTTTCCCAGCAAGTGAAGTAATGGATTTGGGCTAGGTGAAGTCTCATGTGTCTGGCAGTACTTACAGTCTTAACTCCACGAAGACCATCCCTCTGCAAGCCTGTCAGGATAGAGAGTGTATCCAATTCTTCACCCCCTGTGCATCCGTTCTGCCTACAGGTGCACTGTTTTTCCTGCATAGTCTCTCAGATGGCAGTGGAGGAAAGAATGAGGTAACTGCTGAGGACTGGCTGCCAAAGCCTTATGTGGGAAAACAGTTTTCCAGAATTGATATTTCTAGGAATGATTGAAGAAAAAAAAAATACACGCGGCTCAACTTGGCAAGGTTAACAGCACAGGCTGTAGGCTCTTGGGCTCAGCTGCCAGTGTGACCTAGAATAAACCATCTTTGCCTGACAGGACACCTGGCAGGAGTTTAGGGTATAGAATGGCCTGGGCTGCAGTCTGCATGGATGGCATGAAGAACACAGAGAACGGGAACATGGCTGAGAGGACGTGGTGTCTCTAGTGGTTACCAGGAGCCAGAGATGACTGCTGTTGTCTTCAGAGTTGTAGAAAGTTATGGGGCTTGCTCTAGGAGGACAGTGTGGGTGGCCAATTGCTGACTCTTCTCTCTGGCTTCCTTTGTGTCTAGTTTGTGCCTCTAGGAGGAGAGCTCCCACTCATGATTTTACTGGAGACTGGTCTCTCCTAAGGACTGAGCTATCTAACTGAGAAGTTTCTCCTCTTTTACTATCGTATTAACATTTTCTTTTGTATCACCCAACTCTTTCACGTCTAGTGTTAGTTGTAGCTCGTATAGATGGAGAATTTCAGTGTGATGCCTTGCCCTTTACCATGCAATTGACCTCTCCTTGATAAAGGAACTTAGAACTGGACGCTCTTAGGTTTCAAGTCTGGGACAAATGGATGAGGTGGATGCATCAAAGTGGACCTGTCTGCCAGCTTTCCTCTGCATGCTACAGGGCCTTCCTGGCTGGCATATCTTGCTCCCTACCCCTAAATTCTCCAGCCCAGGGTCTGGGCTGCCCTTCTCTATATAATCCAACCATTAGGCTACCTGGTATTTTTTTCATCTCTCTCTTTTGGGCCTCCTGCCTTATGCACCTGGTTCTCCTCTTTCCCCTCTCTGTTCCCATCCTCTCTCTCCTCACATGGCCCAGCAGAGTCTGATCATGTCTACTCTGTACTTTCCCAGATATCCCTGCATCTGGCAATGTATGCTCTCCCACATATTTATAATAAACCTCTTCCACCATACCTGGGAAAAGCACCCCCCGCCTTGATCCTTCCCTTCCTCCTTCCTCTTCTTTTCTTTTCTTTCCTTTCCTTTCCCTTTCCCTTCCTTCCTTCCTTCCTTCCTTTCTTTCTTTCTTTCTTTCTTTCTTTCTTTCTTTCTTTCTTTCTTTCTTTCTTTCTTTCTTTCTTTTCTTCCTCTCTCTCTCTCTCTCTCTCTCTCTCTTTCTCTCTCTCTCTCTCTCTCTCTCTTTCTTTTCTTTTTCTTCTTTTTTTTGTCATTCAGATACCAGTAGGGCTGAACAATGCTTCCAGAGTAACACATCTGGCCCCTCTCTTCTCAGAGGAAAGCATCATCCTGAGTTTGAGTTGCAGACTTCAGAGCTAGGGTTTCATAACTTCTGCCAGCTTTCTTCTATCTTTACCTTCTCAGTACAAAAAAGGCAAATATACACTTAGTATGAACAGAAGACCTACTGAGGGATATGAGGAAGGTTCAGTTATCAATTTTGTCAATCGATTTTGCTAGTCATTCAACTACTTTCTATGTTTATCTCTTGTTTTCAAATGTTTCAAACCCACCAATATTACTATACACCACGTCATCCCCACCTTTTATGGAAAAGGTAGATGAAGCATTTGTCATCCACAGGATCCACATGGCTTGCTGCGACAGCAATTGTTCCTTTGCCACACATTCTTGGGATACTGGCCATTCTTCCTGGTCCTCCTGGCAAAAATGTGTTTTCAGAACTTTTACTATGTTATAATCTTTATACCCCCCGCCCCAGGCATATTTGCCCAACCTTTTTAGTGCCACATTTCATTTGATTTCCTCTCCTTTGTTGGAAAGGATTTTTGCCTCCAGCTACTAGAGACAAACACCATTGTAATCATAAGACTGATTTAGCTGATAATTCATAGAACAATATGGCACAGTCATCTCCACCTGATCAGGCCTTTTCTGTTCAAAATGCAACTTCTGAGAAGTCATGGATTTGTGGAAGCTTCCTGGTCCAAAAGTTTGCGCTGCCTACATTGGGACTTTTTTTTTCTGTGTACATCTCTTAGATTTTTCCCTTTATTGTTGCTCCTTTTCTTAGTTGTGTCCCTTTTCCCCTGAATGGCTGACACTGTGTACCCCAGCTCCCATGGTTTTAGGAGCAAGCCAAAGCTACCTGACTTATCATCTAACTATCCTAAAGTTTCATGGCTTTTGATTAAAATGAATACGATATTAAGATAACCCAAGCACTCTCTTCCTCAGCACTGCTGCTGTGGGTGTGTGTACACTAACCCTGGGGACCCTCAGTTTGTCTCCCTCCAACAACCAGCTCTGCAGAACCCTCCATATTTCCTCTACATTGACCAGTCTTAAGGAACCATTTGTCTCTTCCTACCCATGGACCATCATCTACTTACGTTCTAGCCAGCTTCTTGGATGTAAATTGTGTAGATGTCTTACAGTGCCATATACAGATGAATATGCTGAAAGTGCATTCTTTGTTAAAGTATAAATTACATTGGGTTGGAATCTCTCTCTCATTCTCTATCTATCTATCTATCTATCTATCTATCTATCTATCTATCTATCTACATATATATATATACGTCTATATCTCTATCTATCTATCTATCTATCTATCTATCTATCTATCTTTCTACTAACTAGACACCACTCAGTATAATTTTGCTCCAATTGTAAAGTCTTTAGTTTCTTGTTTTTATTTTTATTTTTTTTTAAAGTTAGACATTACAGTGAAAACATATTAGTTTTAGCTTTATACTAGAGCATCAATTAGTCTTATGCCGTATTAACCTCAGAACAACAGCAACATTCCACCTATAACAAGGCTCTGTGTTTCTCAAAGAGCTTGTTTCAATGATTTTGCTTTTAGGTCCTCCCTGAAATACCAAGGCTCCATCCTTGGCTGGGGAATAGGATATCCTTTCATAGAGAACAAATTTGTCTAAATGAAATTCCTAAATTTTATTGTCAGTGAAACAAAAGTCTAAATTTTAGCATAGTTACCTTGAACCTACTCATACTAATTTCAGCAACCTAGTGTGTTTCTGCTCCCAAATATACTATAATCTTGTATATGGCTTACAGTGCCATACACAGATGAATGTGCATTCTTTGTTAAAGTATGAATTTTTGCCTTTGGGTTTGAGTCTCTCCCCCCCCACGTGCGTGTGTGTGTGTGTGTGTGTGTGTGTGTGTGTGTGTGTGTGTGTATGTGTGTGTGTGTGTGCGCGCGCAAGCTATCTGTAAGCCATCTATTTGTAAGCTATACTGCAGGAGAATGTGAAAATCTTATTTTCTTTGGCTATTTAACTGTGGATGTGATTTCAATACCCTTTGCTAACCTTATCTCTTCTTTCTACACAATGTATTTTGTCTGAATCTTTCCTGAGCATCTCCATAAGTCATGACTTTAGTTTTCCTTTAAAAATCTATCAGGTAATACAACTATTAACTTCACTATGGAATCAAATATTTGTGAGCATTTTTATTCACTGTTACTTAGAGAAGTCTTCTAAGATGTATAACAAAAGTTACAAGACGATAAATGAGGTCCACATGTCTATCTGATTTGCTTAAGATCCGATTTTGAGAAAACCCAAATTATGGTATAAGAAGAAAAGAAGATAGAAGAGTATGAGAAAAATGTTGTGACCATTGACTTCCTGTCTGCCTGCACTAGTACATTAGCCCTTATCAAAGTTGGAGAAGCTGGTACGACACAGCCATTGTAGGCACAAGATCGATTCCTGGCAAGCAGCCTGAAGGTCAGATAAAGTACTTAGGCAGGCAGTTTGCCAGGCTAAAAAGATGTCAAGAAAATCAATTAACTCTAAAGAAAGAGTAGTGAGCTAACTAAAATCCCATTTCGAAAGACTGTATTTCAGAGGAGTTTATATGCATTCACAGTATCTCTACGTCGTCCATAAAATTACATTTGATAAGCAATTAAAATTTTATTCTTGGGTCACTGGAGGTCAAGTCACAAAAGATTGTAAACACCTGCACTATTCCTAGGTTAGAAACAGCTGCAAAGGAAGACGATTTAATCAGGTTCCTTTCAGGGTATAAGATTACATAACTTTCGATTAATTTGTTCTGTTTCTATATTGATTATTTTCCATGTGTTCCAAATGCTAAAGATGCCCTTGCTCTTTGAGTAGTGACAGGCAGTGTGGACACTGAGCATGCCAGTGACGCCAACCAGGTAGGTGACTTAGTAAATTATAGTCATCTGCAGTCAAAAATCAGAAGGCGAAAAGCAGGACTGATTACTTTGGTAAGTTGTTTTTTTTTTTTTTTTTTTTTTCATCAGCAGGCAAATAAAAGAAGCATAGTGCTCACTGTGTGAAATGCAGAAGAATTCTAGCTATTTGTTTACCAGTAAAACCTTTTTTGTTATTTATATAGTCCCTTTTCTGTCCTGGAGGCCTTGTGGCATATTTGGGTATAAATAACATGATGATACTCTGTTTATCCCATGTCTTGTGATTTTCCTGGTATTGTTACCTAAGACTGCCAGATAACTGGAAGTAAGTATTTTTCGGCTTCAGGGAGGTTTTGCCCAGTCTGGTGGGGAAAATAATACTTAGGTATTTTAATACCCGAATTCTCGAAATTTATTCATAGAGGATAATCATTGAAGCGACGCTAAGGACTCTGAAGATTCTGTGATGAACTAAACAGATTTAGTGCCTGCTTTGTTGAAGCTTACAGTCTAGTGAACGAAGCAAACAATAAACAGTCAGGCTAAAAGGCCAGCTAAAAATTGTCTAAGTGAGACAAAGGTGGAAAATATGGAAGAGTTGAGCATATGAAGAATGCAGAGAAGAGGGGAGCAAAAAGAGCATTCCAGGGCAAGAGTACAGCGTGCACAGAGGTTCTCAGAATAGACATTTTTAAACTTTTATATGTTTCATCTGCCTTAGTAACAGGACTATATAAGAACATTACTGCTAATTTGGCACTTTTGGAAATTAAAGACATTTTTTTTGAGGCAAGTCTCATTTGGTCAAGGATGATCTTAAACTGTAGATCCTCCTGCCTCTACCCACTGCTAGGTTTACCATCATGCCTATATATATGATGCTGGGGATCAAACCCAGGGCTTCATGCCTACTAGCTAAGCACTCTACCAACCAAGCTCGATTTTATGCATACTAGCTGTTGTGATCGTAGAGCGGTTCCAGAAAGACCACAGCAGGCCAAACAGTTCCACGTGAAGTCTATTGAGAGAGAAAAGGGCAAGGTGGTGGCCGGAAGAGGGGAAGAGAGAGGGATCAGAGGGGCCTTCCTCTTATATATGGATGGTGATGTAGCTACAGGTAAAGGTGGGAGGTGAGCCACGTGGATTCTGGGAATATGGCGACTGTTGCCCTGGCAACAGGTGTGCTGGTCGCACTGTTGCCTATGTGATGTCACGGGTTCAGGAGGTCCTGATACCAAGATAAGCTAAGGGCTTCATGCATCCTAGCTAAGCACTTTACCATCCAACAGCATGATTTTAAAGAATTTTGTGTAAGGTTCATATAATTAAAGATCTAAGGGTTATTTTGTGTTTGTTTGTTTGTTTTTTGTCTCTATAAGTCTGCCATGAACTTTACTCCCTCTACGTTGAAGATGAGCCTTCCTTTCAGCTGGTGCACACCCAGGGCAAAGAACAACTCTTACTCATGCAATGACTGCTGCACAACCCTCGGTCCTCTTGTTTACCCAGGGCATATACAGGACATCACGTTTCCTGCGTGTGTGAATTTTAATTTCAGTTCTCAGCACCAATCACCTGCCCTCATGGATGCCTACTAATTATTTCTGCTTAGTTCTTTACTTGTTTATATTTTGAGTCTCAATTGAGACTCTTAGCTCCCTTGATTGGGAATAATTGTTATGAGTTCTAGTGTTTTCTTCTGCCAGTGCATGGCCACCCTGTCTATCTTGCACACTGATGAACTGACAGAAGAGTAGACTCAACACATTGTAGTGTAGATGCTTTAGTCCTATTATAGCAACCTGTTGGGAAGCTTTACTCTGAAAGGATAAATGAATTATTTTATTGATAATAATTAATACAATTCCCTTTGATGTGAAAATGCATCAGACAGCCTGTTATTAATTTTAATAATTATTAGCATATATTTAAAACCATAGGTTTTATAGCTCAGGGGCCTTGATTCTATTGATTTCTTGCTGTGTGAAATTTGAGAAAGTTATATGAGTACTCTGAGCCTCAGTTTTCTTACCTGGTGATTGGACACAGACAGAACTATCTGTCCAGGTTTCCCTGAGGACTGACTAAGTAAATATATGTGAGACATCTGCAGCATTGGATGTCACTTTGTAAACTTTTCATTAAATAGTAGCTAATAAGTGATGGATGTCAGATTTAAATTGAAATCAAGTCTTCAGTCTGTGCCTTATTATCTATTTCCTCCTAGTCTCAAAAGACAGGGGGCTTTGAATAATCTGTAAATCACTACCTTTGGGTCAGATCCAGTCATGAAGGTCAGAGCAAATGTTGCATTTTTCAAGGGTGGCAAAATCCAATTGACTAACTGTGAAACGCAGAGACAGAAATATACATGATAGTCCTCATGTGATTTGTAAAGCTCAAAGTATTTACTGCTTATACAAAAACATGAGCTGGTTATACAAAAACTATGAGATCTTGTGCTTTCTCCATAATGTGTGATTTAGGATACTATATTAACTCTGGTTCTTTATAATTATAACATCCATGTGACAAGGCTGTGTAAAGACTGACCAAGATCTGCTACAAAAAGCTTCTTAGCAACCTGTTCTGACATTAACAGGCACTCATTATATGTCACCTTCATTCTTCCTTTTGTTAGTTGGAGTTGATGCATTGAAACTATTTTTATATAGGACTTTGGGACTAGATGGTCTGAATGCTATGCTATAACTTACTTGCTGTATACAAGTTGGGATACACACACACACACACACACACACACACACACACACACACACACACACACACCAATCGCATGGCTTTGTCAGCTGCAGATCATTTTTGCCATTGTATGATGTTTGGATTTCTGGGAACTTTTCAGAGGGTACATAAATGCTGGAGCCAGTGATCAGGGTGCAGGTGGTTGTTGGTTCTTTAGGGGCATTGGTTGTGGTTTGTTAGTAGCTGTGGTCAAAGAAGAAACAAAAGGAAAGAAATTAGATTCAGGGATTTTCCTAATTCCTCTCTCCCCTCTCCCCTTGCTTTTCTCCTATCTAGTGTTAGGAGTTGAAATTTCGGAGCAGGGGTTTGGGAGTGGGGAGGGTAAAGGGTGGGAAAGAACAACCTACAAAGTAGCAAAGACCTATTACATATATTACTCTCAGTAAACACTGTGCTGAAGGCTTCTGAATGGTCATTTACCAAAATGAAAGACTGTATGGAAGGGCTGCTGATGGGAAGCACCTGTGAGCTGGCCATGTCTGGATTCAAGTCTGTCACTCAGTTCTGTACAGTGAATGCAATGCATAGAGCAGGAAGGTGAAGACAGAAGTGAGCTTTTTCCGCTGTCTCCACCAAGTGGATAGCTAGGTGTCACTCAGCTCTGGTTCTCCCCCTCTAGTTGACACTAAGGAATGTGAGTTCAGTAAACTGAAGGTGTCAAAGAGAGAAACCATTTGTAAAAACACCTGAGAGAAAGACAAAAGTGACTGTGTGGTCACAGAGGATGCTTTGTAGGTAAGATACTGCTTGGAAACTAGTCGGAAGGAGCCTTGGTGAGGGGCTACAGCCGAAGGTGCGTCTTTTGGAGGTAAGAATAGCCTTGTAACAGAAGTAGGGCATTATGAGCAGAAGTGGATTGGAGAGATTCAGGCACAACAAAAGCTAAGGGCCCTGTGTGGAGGCATGAAATCTCATGAGCTCCGAAGCCCACATGTATCTTGGAACAGACATTTTAGTCCATATTGATTGGAATGTAGATCCTTGCTCAAAACTTTTCTCGCCCACATGTGACATTTTATACAGTCCATTTTAATCTCTCCCAAAATTAGCTATTTAAAATTTCAAGCCTTTTGGGGCTTTAACAACTCTTATTGAAGTATATTATACATATAGAAAATGAAGTCAATTAATTTTTCTCAAGACAGAATAGACCCAACCAATATTGTGATTATGAAATAGAATATTAGCAACATTTTAGAAACTCCCTCTCTATTGTGTTTCCACTGCTCTTTGAGGGCGGGGCCTACTCTGACTTCCAATACTAGAACTTAATATTGCCCCTTTTGTGCTTTCCAGATAGGATCACATGCTGTGTACTCTTTTGCATCTGGTTCCTTTTCCTCCTCTCTAGACTTATGAAATCCATGTCTGTTGTTGCATTGTGGTTATACTTATTCCTTCCCACCACTGTCTACTACGCCACTGTGTGAAGACAGAACAATTTATCCACCCTGTGGTAGAGGGACATTTACATTATTTCTCTTTGGACTTTACAAATAGCCCTGACATGGAAATTCTCATTTTGATTGAATACATGCAGGTGTTTTTTTGCTAGTTCACAGTAGGTATATGAATTAAGTTTTAATAATGCAGTTGCACAAAATCTAATTCTATATTCATGTATATTTGAGAAGAGATGTTTTTAGGACCCTACCAGACTATAATCTACTAAGCCAATTCTAGGAACCAAATGTGACTTACTATCAGTGGCTTGATTAATCGTGGAGTTAAGAGAACCTGAAGAAATGAGAAAATTGATGTCCTATTGAGATGTCATTGCCTTAGGTGTTCTTCCACTTTGGGAACTTTGTCAGAGTGGCAGACTACAAGAACTAGTTAAACATTAAGTCTGTGGTTGATTGAAAGTGACACAAGCCGAATATACAATTTTAGATATCATCTGTTATTTCTACGCAGTACACTGATTTTCATGCATTATTTCCTCTTCCTATCTGAATGCATATTAAATATTACCTTCTTTTGACAGAAAACATTACCAGTAAACTATCAAAATAGACACTTAAGTTACTTCTGAAAGTGTCGAGTGCTTTGCAGTATGAACTGTAGATTTTCTTTTTGCCAAAGATAAAACTCCTCTAAATTAAAAAAAAAAAAGTGGACATATTTTAAGGCCAGAAATTATAGATGAATTGTTACAGACTTAAAACCTGGATATGTAAGTAGTAAGCCATGAGCCTAAATCCTGGGTCTCAGAAAATTACTTGAACAGTCAGGGATGTGTTTCTGGTCAATTTGATGTCAAGCACTGACCCAATGGCACCTAAAGAGGAATCAGGCATATTTTCACTTCTAAAATTTAGATTTTTTTCCATGTGGCATTTATGTCAGCATATCAGAAGCACAGGGCATATTTCAAAGCAGGACTAAAGTATGGACTTTGGAGTCATATAGATCTGAACTGGAATCTAATTCTGTTACTTATTAGCTAGAGATATGCAACCTTAGATGAGTTTGCCTTTCCTAGCAAATGCTGAATTTACTCATCTATAGCAACCTTGCACGATTGTTATAAGGATTAAAGGTCTGATTTATATATTTATACTAATTCTTGCTCTTTTATCTTTTCTCTCCTCTGTATCTGTCTCTTTGGAGTTCAAGCGATATTGTAGCATGGAGGCCCAAAATCTTGATCCATGATTTTATGCTCAAATCTCTCCTTTGACTGCTGTTCACTGCCTGTGGTTTTTCTATCTTCTTATCCACATCTTTGAGAGAGTATAATGCATTAGTAGCTAAACCAAGTTTGTTTATCCGCCCCCCCCCCCAACAGAGAGCTTCCCATGTAATTGCGAATAATCACATGAGTTTCTAAACTCTTAATGTATTCTTTGATTGTTTGGAACTGAGAAAAGAAAGTGTTCATTTTGATAGTGTTATTGATTCATGGAAGTCAGGGAAAAAAATTCAGTGGACCTTTGAAAAATCTAAAGAAGTGGCCAAGCTAAACAGGATGGGACTAGAGATAAAAACAAACCAAGCTGACACAAGAAAGGGAATAATTATGTAGGTAAGAAGGAAGCAGAAACTTGCCTGTGTGTGAGTCAGCAGCCCGGTGCTATTATTAAAAGTGCGAACATGATCCTAAGATGTATTAATAGATGCATGGCATGCAGAAGCCATGGAGTAATCTGCTTACTTTGACTTGGCATTGCCTGAGTCCTTATTGAAGAGATGTGTATTTTTTTTAATGCTATTTATTAGACGTTGCAAAGAATTTGAGGAGGGTTTAGCTGCAGACACAAAAATGGTGAAAGATGTTGAACATTACACTGGAAAGTTTAAATGTGCTGTGATAATTTACTTTAAAGGAGAACTTGAGAATGTTAAGTAAGCATAGAACATGCTGTGCTTTTTAGGAGATCATGTAAATATATGATATAAGATAACCTTATTACCTCACAGGACTGGAAATACTCAACAGAGAGGACATAGTGTATCCTTCTTCCTGCAGACAAATGAATGCTAAGTTTTAAGAAGTAGTTTCCATGTCCTCCCTGAAGGTTGCATATCCTTGCACATAGAGTGTTATAACTCAAAAAAGTTGAGTGATTCCTTTCCGTAAATCCAAGCATTTTTCTTCTTTAATATTGACAGTATTTTCTGGTTTGGGTCTATCACTGGCACTGGGAGTGTGAATATTCTTCCTAGTAACTTTTTAATGTTTCAGAAATCAATAGTAATATTTGTCTGAGTTTTTTTTGTCCTCTTTGCTTTAGATTAACATCACTTCTACTTAAGGATTTTGTAATTTTCCCCTAAACTTCCCCTCTGATATTCATGTACCACAAGAGATAGCCTGATGCTTAAATGAGATAGTAAGTGTAAAAGTGTCTAGCTTGCTCCAAGCAACAAGAAAACATGTTTCTACTTATGGTTACCTATACTTTTCTCCCCTTTAAAAGTTTACTTTCGCCGGGTGGTGGTGGCGCACACCTTTAATCCTAGCACTTGGGAGGCAGAGGCAGGCGGATTTCTGAGTTCGAGGCCAGCCTGGTCTACAGAGTGAGTTCCAGGACAGCCAGGACTATACAGAGAAACCCTGTCTCGAAAAACCAAAAAAAAAAAAAAAAAAAAAATAAAAAAAATTTTACTTTCAACTATTTTATTCGCTTTTATGACAGTGATAAGATATTGATCAAGTGTGGGATCTAGAACTTAAACAGAATTACATTTAAAGATGCTTGGCATTTTTATGTTGTTTATGTAAAGGACTAAGATATGGAGTAACTTTAGACTTTATTGTAAAATGTTGCAACAGTAGCAGTGACATAATAGAAATATATTTTAAAGAGAAGACATGGAAAACAGGGGATGGAAATTGTAACTGAAATGATCCCAGGTAATAGCAGTGTAAAATAACCTTGACAAAGGGAGCATGGGCATAGAAGGGGAGTCAGGTGTCTGAGGAAGGACCCATGAATGGATGAGAAAGCAGAACAGAGGGAGATGGGTTAGGGAAAGTGTTCTTCATGCAGAATGTTCAAAGGAGAAAAAGTGAATGAGTAAGGCTGTGTGGGATTTGGGCACCTACCGGAAGCTGTTGTGCCTTGGATAAGGTTGCAGGAGAACACGTGGAGGGGCAACTGCCAATTAGATAATATTTAAGAGCTGACACCTAGGCATCACTGGGGTCTCCTGAAGAGTCCCTAATATATCCAGGTCTTATTACCTGTAGAAATTGGAAAAACAGCAGTGGGGCTAGTTCAAAGAAATGTGTGTGTGTGTGTGTGTGTGTGTGTGTGTGTGTGTGTGTGTGTGTGTGTGATGGCAGAAATATCAATGGAACTAAGTAAGGTACAGATGAGAAAGGAAAAAAAGTTAAGCAGGGAGCACGGTTGTCTCTTGGCAGGGTGGACATGGCTGTGCCAATTTTTCAAGAGATGGCCCATATAGGTCATGAATAAAGGAAGAAGATAATGAAACGAGTGTTGCAAGACTGGTAACTAGACGCTGGCAAGGATGCTCAACTAGAGATGTCTAGAGGAAAACACAGATATGCTTAAAGAGCTTTAAGTAGACAACTTTCTGTTTTTTAACGATCTCCACTGGAGAATAATAGCTTATAAGTGTGAGAAAAATACAGACTTTAATACCTGAGTATTTTTAAACAAAAACGTGACCTTAGAAAAGAGTTTTGCAAAAATAGAACATTGAAGAGCTTCTCAAAATTCAAACAGCTGCACATGCAGTTTGTGACTATGTTTCTTTTCCCCCACCAAATAAAAAAATGAACTGTATTCTGTTTCTTTACACCTTCTTCTGTCTTTCATGCCAGATTAGAGTCCTTGTGTGCCTAGATTTTACTCTGGTTAACAGAAGGAGGATTAGTTTTATGTCTTTTGAGATTGTAAAATGAACTTAGAATTTTTCTTGAGTTTGTTTTAGAACAGTAGTTTTCGACCTGAGGGTTGAAACTATTTTTGGGGTTGAATGAGTTTTTCATAGGGACTGTCTAAGACCAGAAAAATACAGATGTTTACATTACAATTCATGACCATAGCAAAATATAGTTATGAAACAGCAATGAAAATAATTTTATGGTTGGGGGAGTCACTAAACACAAAGAACTGTTTTTAAGGGTCTCAGCTTTAGAGAGGTTGACAAACACTGGTTATACTCATCTGTCACTTCAGTCCTGATGATGTATCTTTTCCAACTCTATTCTACTGCCAACAGCAGACTGGGACTCTGAACAGGCGAGCGGAGTCAGGAACACTACCATTCAAGCAGATCTACAGATTTGCTTCCCTGAAATGTTAAAAGCCATAACCTATATCACTTTTACTTGTGAGGATCACAAGAAATAATGCTTGCAAAAGTTATAGTTGTTATTACTGTGTTTCTTCTCCTCCTGCGTCTCCTCTGTCATTTCCTCTTCTTGTTCCTCCTCCTGCTCCTTCTCCTATTCATTTTCTTCTTCTTTCTGCTTCTTTTCTGCTCCCCTTCTGTTTCTCCTGCTCCCTTTCCTGTTCATTTTCTTCCTCCTCCTCCTCTTCTTGTTCCTCTTCCTGCCCTCCTGCTCCTTCTCCTGTTTCTGCTTTTCTTCTTCCTGTCCCTTCTCCTTCTCCTCCTGCTTATCTTTCTCTCCTTTCCTTCATCATTTACAATGGAGGACTGTATACATGAAGAGACAGGGAATTCAATCCATTTCCATTACAGATATGTAACTACAACACTTTGGCAAGTTTCTTTATTCTAAGGTTGTTTAGTTAGAAGAGGGACTGTGAAAGATAATTTATGTTTCTGGGACCCAATCCCTCTGTGTATTTCAGTTCAGTTAAACCTTTTCACAAGCTTGTGACATTCTTAGCATTTTTAATCCACAAGTGCTCATTCCTGCAGACTATAATAATGATTCAGAATTCTGAGGCCCACCATCTTGGAAATCAGATTGGAGGAGAACTGCCATCAAGAATATGCTGTGATGTCATTTTCCCAAGGGTGCTTTTCACACATGATTTCACTGATTATTTCATTTTGCTTTCTATACAAGCTTCATTACATTTCAGTACCCCAGGACCAGGGTGTACATACGATATAATCTCTAGCCGAGCATTGTGGGGAAACACCAGGTATCTCTGAGCTGGTATTTATTGGCATCTACATAAGACCAGGTCAACCATGGTTACAAATACTAGGAACCATTAAAGCCACAGTGAGTGACAGCTTTTTAGGTACTGGTGTACTGATTATTATTTTTTTTTATAACTTGTTCACTTTACATTCCACTCACTGCCCCCTCCTGGTTACCCCCTCCCACAATCCTTCCCCAACCTTTTTTTTTTTTTGACAATAGTTGGTAAACTGAGTGAGGTTCATAGATC
This sequence comes from Tokudaia tokunoshimensis, assembly GCA_036184795.1. Lineage (NCBI taxonomy): Eukaryota > Metazoa > Chordata > Mammalia > Rodentia > Muridae > Tokudaia > Tokudaia tokunoshimensis. The sequence continues at coordinate 22,349,002 of BTHU01000004.1, read as the reverse complement.
CTGATAAACAGCCTTATCTAGTTAGACCACTGAGACCTCTTACCATGGTGAAGTTTTTAAAAGTCGAATATTAAACTCTTGTATACAAATAGCTGGTTTTAACTTGGTGCTATGAAAGTCTTCATTACTGTATATTACACCAGGTTTTTTGTTTTGTTTTGTTTTGTTTTCCTTAACTGGATAACCAACACAGGTGCCATTGATTCTTAAACTTGGACCCCATGTTTGTCTGGAAAAGAAATTTTGTTAAATTATTCTAAGGCAAAGTGGTTACATAAAAAAATCAGAGAAGTGCATTAGCTTTGAACTCCCACAAGAAAACATGTTTGGATAAATATACCATAAGACTTTACTGATGGTTGTGTGGTATCACAGGGCTATGCAGTTTTTATATAAAAGAGCAATGCATCTTCCACAGAACAATTATATATGTATTTTTCGTGAAGTGACTAGAAAATGGACCCCTGGCAGAATCTTGTGGTTGTCTGTGTGGGAATTATATCAATTTACATTTAATCTTTTAAGGTTAGCAAGTCAATTTTGTGACACACTGCCTACATATAAGAGAAGTATTTCGAAGGACTCAACTCAATAAGCAAAAGTTTTAAATGAATTTAGATTATAAAATCGCATCTTAATGAAATAGAGATAGTTTAGAGGGGGAAAAAAAATAAAACCACAATTAGTGATGAAAACATCCTTCAGTGTGTTTAGCTTATCAAAATGTTCCTAAATGATTCAAAATGTGGTTCATGTGATAAATATTTTCTATACGGCAGCTATATGTTGACAAATGAACAACATGCACTGTTGGTGAAGAGGCTGTAAAGTGTCAAATACTAATTATCATGATTATGATTTGAACTTGTCAGAACTAACATCTTGACATCTTGGAGAGGGCTTGCAGAAGGCTGGGATCAGAACATGCTACAAATTCCTTTCCATTTGGCTATTATTAAACTGGTGAGAATATACAAGTAATGCACACCACAAATGCTTGTACCCATGATAGAACTACACACCTATAAATACTGCTCTACACAATACCACGCTGTATCTTATTACATACGGAATACTGCATTATACTGTTGAGCCCCTACACTTGTTTTAAGAAGTTTTACACAGATTGTACAAGTGTTTTAAGTTAAAAAAACAATGTGATAAATTTTTAGGTGTGAGTTTCTTTTTGCATTTTCTTTCACTAGCATTCAATTAGCTTAACATTAGGAAATTAATATTCATCAGGATAGGAGATAGGATTGAGATGTCTTTCTTCTTGTATCTAACGTAATTTGAATAGACTTAAGAAAACCTCTTTACTCTGAAGAAAATTGACTTTTTTCCCCCAGTTTTTTCCCCCTTTCAGATCAACCATTGACCCTAATCTATATAACTTATACCAAATGCTAAAAGTGACATTGGCCTACAGGAGTGAGGAGTTTAGTAGAAGGGAGTTTTCCAGAAAGATTTTATGGGCCAGTATACAAACCAAGGACTATTCTGGAGAATAAAATGGTCCATCCAAGTTTCAGAAACAGTATGCAAGTTAGGATGGAGATTTGTGATGAAGAGGTGAAATTTTTCTTTCATTTGTATAACCTGTGCTCTGATGCACACTTCCTGGGCATGGGCATAGAGAATTCTATTTCTTTACTTCTAACACTGAGCAGAGTCTGCCCTGGAACACACCAGGCCATGTTTGGTCTGTTTTTTGAACTCATAAAGCAGCATCACTTCTTGAAGTTGAGAGCTCTTAAAATCTGTCTCCCTTTTTCCTAGGCTCCATTTCCTGCTCCCTGTATTCAGCTCACAGATGGCACTCTCCCAGGACTGTTTGCTGTTCCTGGAACACACTGAGCACTACGCAATCAGGTTTTTGTGTTGGGTCCAGACTGGTTCCTGTGTCTCTTCCTTTTGAAATCTCATCTATCTGTTTCAGCCTAATTCAAACTCCCAGGTGTGTGTCCAAGTGTCTGTATGTGTGAGAAAGATCTGACCCTTCTCTAACCCTAGCTAGATTTAATTTTATCTTCATTGTGCTACCCTGTAATTTGTTAAATCCCCTTGGCCTGCATTATAAGCTAGCTATGCATGTCTTGATTGTCCCTACTGGCTGATTGTTCATTGAAAACAGGAATTATATTGATATGTTCATTCATTCACAACATGTATTGGGCATTTTGTATGTGTTGGGTGCTGTGTTGAATTTTAGACATGTCATAGTGATGCTAATAACCAGAATATATTTTCAAAAGGCTCATACTCTAGTCAGGAAATAAAGAAAATAAACAAACACAAAGATGTGTCTAATGCTAAGAACATTGTTGACATCTAAGGGAAGGAAATATATATATGCACTGTTCATAGGAAGCCTCTCTGAAACTCTTAAGATTGACTTTTCCGTTCAGAACTAAAGCAATTATTTAGCAAATTGGCAGAAGAAAATTTTATGCAGAGAAATTAGCCAGTTCTAGGACTCCAAAACAAGAGGGGCTTATAGAGTCTGCTGAAGGACAAAGAGATGAGGGTGGGTGGGGCAAGTAAAGCTGTTGAGAAGCTGAAGGAAAGCTGCGATCTAGGAGAGGTTCATATCGTGATGCTTTATTTGCCATAACACATAATCAGGATTTTACTTCAGATGATCATAGAAAGTCTTCCATGAGTTGTAGGTTGAAGAGTAACATCCATACATTCATGCTTTAAAGGCATTTCCCTGTTTGTTTGTGTGCAGAATTGTAGAAAAGCAAGTATATATGATGATCAGTTAGAATGCTAGTAGTGCAACTCTTCAACAGGAGATGATGTTAGGTTGAACCAAGTTGATCGATATGGAATCTCTAAGAAGCTCCCCCTGGAGCCCCATCTCATCTTCAGGATATGCGGGTGATCCCACTCATTGATTTTTGCTACAACTCTGAACACTGAATCTTGTGGCTTATCACCTTTTCAGAGTGGCTTTTTAGTATTTTTCATTGACTTTTGTCTAGTTTAGTAACATATCTTCATTTGATCAGTCTATTAAGACATAGTTGGTCCTGAGGCCATCTCAGGTTCCTTTAGTACATGAGCCCAGGACAGCACCAACATTACACTTACCTAGGTTATGAGAATATCTTCATCAAATCCATCACTCACTTTGGGTTTACACCTTGGGTTGTGTTATTGCCAAATGTTCCAAACTGCAAATGTTTCTGAGGATGAAAATGAAATCTGACTCATTGTGAGCTTGAGAACTCACTCATTAGAGTAGTGGAATGAGAAAGAAGGTCAAACTAGAGTTTTGTCTCGGTAGTATATCTGTGACTTTGTATTACATACTCAACTCACTCCATTCCTTTCCTCCAACAATATTTAAAACAGTCAGTGTTGAGAGCATGTTGAAAGCACATCTCACTCCAGGCCTGCTGGTATCTCTTAATGTGGAGATATCTCTTAATGTGGTGGTATCTCTTAATGCTGATATCTCTAAGTGGAGGTCACATGTTGCTAAAATAATGGTCAGTTGAGACGGACACCACAAAAGCCTCATAGAGAAAACTGGAACATCATTGTCCAGAAAACTATCAATTTGATTCTTTAAGAGAGTGATACCTAACAGGAATATATGTACTATACACTATATATTTATATACTGTACACATGAGGATAATATGCAGGTTAAATTTGATGCTTTTACAGTGATGTTTTTATTGAACTAATAAAATTTATTTTAAAGTATCCAACTCAGTATTGACATTTTTTTCTTTTTTTTTTCTTTTCTAAGTTTTTTTATTTACATTCCAAATCATTTCCCCTTTCCCTTTTTCTCCCTCCCCGAAAGTCCCATAAGCCCCCTTCCCTCCCTCTTTTCCCCATTCAACCCCCTTTCGCTTCTCTGTCCTGGCATTCCCCTACATCCAGGCTTTCCAGGACCAGGGTCTCTTCTTCCATCTTCTTGGAAATCTATTGATATGCGAATTGTGTCTTGGGTATTCCGAGATTCTGGGTTAATATCCCCTTATAAGTGACTGCATACCATGTGTGTTCTTTTGTGATTGGGTTACCTCACTAAGGATGATATTTTCAAGTTCTGACTATTTGCCTAGGAATTTCGTGAGTTCATTGTTTTTAATTGAGTATTGACATTTTTTAAGTCATCAAAATAATTTATAATAGTTAAATGCCTCTTAAATATATATGATACCTTCTGAAGCTAAAAGTAATATGCACTCAACCAGTTTTTAAAATCTGTTTGGAACATTAAACATAATAGAAGTAGAAAAAAATCTCTTATGAAGTTCTCTATGAAAGGAAATTGTAAAAAGTTCAGATTAGACAGAAACTGTTCCATCTCCATGGGAGAATACTCAGCATAACTGGGACTTCATAAAACAAATTGGGTAGTGTTTCTTCTGTTTCTATTTTGTGAAATAGTTTGAAGAGTATTGGTATTAGGTCTTCTTTGAAGGTCCGATAGAATTCTGCACTAAAACCATCTGGTCCTGGGCTGTTATTGGTTGGGAGGTTTTTAATGACTGCTTTTATTTCTTTAGGGGTTATGGGACTGTTTAGATGGTTTATCTGATCCTGATTTAACTTTGGTACCTGGAATCTGTCTAGAAAATTGCCCATTTCATCCAGATTTTCCAGTTTTGTTGAATATAGACTTTTGTAGTAGGATGTGATGATTTCTTGGATTTCCTCAGTTTCTGTTGTTATATCTCCCTTTTCATTTCTGATTTCTCATTTTTGGATACTGTCTCTGTGCCCTCTGGTTAGTCTGGCTAAGAGTTTATCTATCTTGATTTTCTCAAAGAACCTGCTCCTGGTTTGGTTGATTCTTTGTATAGTTCTTTTTGTTTCTACTTGGTTAATTTCAACCCCAAGTTTGATTATTTCCTGCCATCTACTCCTCTTGGGTATATTTGCTTCTCTTTGCTTTTGGGTGTGCTATTAAACTTCTTGTGTATGCTCTCTCAAGTTTCTTTTCAGAAGCACTCAGAGCTGAGTTTTCCTCTTAGAACTGCTTTCATTGTGTCCCATAAGTTTGGGTATGTTGTGCCTTCATTTTTATTAAATTCTAAAAAGTCTTTAATTTCTTTATTTCTTCCTTGACCAAGTTATCATTGAGTAGGGAGTGGTTCAGCTTTCATGTGTATGTGGGCTTTCTGTTGTTTTTGTTGCTATTGAAGACCAGCCTTAGTCCATGGTGATCAGATAGGATGCATGGGATTATTACAATCTTATTGTATCTCTTGAGGTCTCATTTGTGAGAGATTATATGGTCAATTTTGGAGAAGGTACCATGAGGTGCTGAGAAGAAAGTGTCTTCTTTTGCTGAAGGATGACATGTTCTATAGATATCTATTAAATTGATTTGGTCCATAATTTCTGTTAATTTCACTATTTGTTTAGTTTCTGTTTCCATGATCTGTCCATTGATATGACTGGGGTGTTGAAGTCTCCCACTATTATTGTGTGAGATACAATGTATGCTTTGAGCTTTAGTTGAGTTTATTTTATGAATGTGGATGCCCTTGCATTTGGCGCATAGATGTTCAGAATTGAAAGTTCTTCTTGGTAGATTTTTCCTTTGATGAGTATGAAGTGTCCTTTCTTATCCTTTTTGTTAACTTTTGGTTAAAAGTTGCTTTTATTCAATATTAGAATGGCTACTTTAGTTTCTTTCTTGGGACCATTTGCTTGGAAAATTGTTTTCCAGCCCTTTACTCTGAGGTAATATCTTTCTTTGACACTGAGGTGCATTTTCTGTATGCAGCAAAATGTTGGGTCCTGTTTACATATCCAGTCTGTTATTCTATGTCTTTTTATTGGGGAATTGAGCCCATTGAGGTTAAGAGATATTAAGGAATAGTGATTGTCGCTGCCTGTTATTTTTGATGTTATTTTTATGTTTGTGTGACTATCTTATTTTGGGTTTGTTGAAAGAAGATTACTTTCTTGCTTTTTCTAGGCTGTAGTTTCCCTCCTTGTGTTGGTGTTTTTCATCTATTATCCTTTGTAGGGCTGGATTTGTGAAAAGAATGAATAAATTTGTTTTTGTCATGGAATATCTTGGTTTCTCCATCTATGTTAATTGAGAGTTTTGCTGGGTATAGTAGCCTGGGCTGGCATCTGTGTTCTCTTTGGGTCTGTATAACATCTTCCTAGGATCTTCTAGCTTTCATAGTCTCTGGTGAGAAGTCTGGTGTAATTCTGATAGGTGTGCCTTTATATGCTACTTGACCTTTTTCCCTTACTGCTTTTAATATTCCTTCTTTGTTTTGTGCATTTGGTGTCTTGACTATTATGTGATAGGAAGAATTTCTTTTCTGGTACAATCTATTTGGAGTTCTGTAGCCTCTTGTATGTTTGTGGGCTCCTCTTTCTTTAGGTTAGGGACATTTTCTTCTATAATTCTGTTGAAGATACTTGCTAGTCCTTTATGTTGGGAATCTTCACTCTCTTCTGTACATATTATCTTTAGGTTTGGTCTTCTCGTTGTATCTTGTATTTCCTGGAGGTTTTGGGTTAGGAGTTTTTTGCATTTTGCATTTTCTTTGACTGTTGTGTCAATGTTTTCTATGGTATCTCTCTTGTATCTCTTGTATTCTGTTGTTGATGCTTGCATCTATAATTCCTGATCTCTTTTCTAGGTTTTCTATCTCCAGGGTTGTCTCCGTTTGTGATTTCTTTATTGTTTCTATCTCCATTTTTAGATCCTAGATAGTTTTGTTCAATTCCTTCACCTGTTTGGTGTTTTCCTACAATTCTTTAAGGGGTTTTTGTGTTTCCTCTTGAAAGTCTTCTACCTGTCTACCTGTGTTCTCTTGAGTTTCTTTAAGGAAGTTATTTATGTCCTTCTTAAAGTTCTCTATCATCATTATGAGATGTGATTTTAAATCTTGCTTTTAAGTCTTGCTTTTCTGGTGTGTTGGGGTATTCAGGGCTCACTGTGGTGGGAGAACTGGGTTCTGATGATGCCAAGTAGCCTTGCTCTCTGTTGCTTATGTTCTTGCCCTTGCCTTTGCCATCTGGTTATCTCTGGTGTTAGCTGGTCTTGCTGTCTCTGACTAGCTTGTCCCTCCTGCAAGCCTGTGTGTTCTAACACCTAGGAGACTAGTTCTCTCTAGGAGGAATTTGGGTATGGAGAGCTGTGGCACAGGGTCAATTCCAGGGTGCTGATGGTAACTTGAAGGATCCTGTCCCAGGCTGCTCCTTGGTTCCTGTGTCCTGAGGGTTCAGGGCAGATTCCTCTAAGCAGAAATGGTGGTCTTACTTGTGTTTACTTGTGCTCAGGGGAGTCCGCACCCCTGAGAGACCAGCTCTTTCCCGGCAGTATTTGGGTATGGAGCACTGTGGCACAGGATAAGCTTTGGGTGCTGTGGTGCAGGATCTGCCCTAGGTGCAGATCTACAGTAAATTTTTTTGATTTGTTTTCTAAGTACTTGCACATTATAGATTTTACTTATCTATATTTAGTACCTAATCAAAGTTAAGTATAAGGGGAATGACGTCCTGTTGGTAAATTTGTTACTAATCTATGGAGTATTAGCCCGTGAATATCTATTCCTTCACATAAAATATTTTTATAAGTTAATAGTCAGAGAGGAAAGACTCTGTGATGCTTAATTTAGCCATCTATCCATCTACACATGAATACCTATATGTGTTCACACATTCATAGTCTAGAGGTATGTACATATAGAATATCATGGATATCTCTATAGCTGTGTCTGTATCTTCCATACACATATTCACATTGATAGACATGTAAAAATGCCATATTTATATTATATATAAACCCATCACATAGTGTATATATTTAGTCATCAGTTTGTATTTCTAGCTAATTCTGTTATGAAAGTCATTTGAAGTGAATTAAGAAAATATTTAGCCAATCTTAATGCTGGTTATGTCATAAGTGACCTTTGTGAAATGGAAAGTGATTGCCTCCAGCCTAGGACTGAGAAAGGTCAATGGGCAATTTAAAATTTAAAGCCAAGTATATCTTTTACAGCTTGCCCATGGAGAGGCATTGTTTTGCTCTTTGTTGATAAGACTTATGTGAGTGTCTCTTGGCCTGTGTCAGGAACAATGGAGATAGTAATTTTTAGTGATAATAGATCAAAGTAGAATAAAAATAATTGTGAAAAATGTTAACAGCTACAGAGCATGGTTAATTAATGTCATTTGTTCATCATTGTATCCCACGAGAAAGGCAGTTTTACACTTTCATTGCATCAAAGTAAATGGAGACATAAGAGAGGGTAAATGATGTCACAGAGTCATTAAACATACTCTGTGGATCTGAGACAGGAACCTCAGTGTGATTGAAAGACTATTTCCCCCTCTGCATTAGTCTGTGATCCAATAAATTGATAATGATAATGACTGTTCCTCATATTTATGGGAGAAAACCTTTACAAAAAGAATTTCAAATGCAAGTATATGCTCGGAGGGGTCCATTTTTCTTCTCTTTAGAAGCTGAGCTGAAAGGATAGCTAAGGAAGGGGACAATGTTACATCCAAAAAGACCATTTTACAACTGTTTGAAACTTGAATATATGTGAAAAGGACCAGCAGACACCGGAATGGCCTGGGTTCATTCTGTTATGCTACCCTGTTCTGGGAAGAGATGCAAGTTTATTGTTCATAGTCTCAGACACAATATATATCACAAAACAATTTATGATGGCATATATTAGAGCTGCAAAGTTCAGATGAAAAGATACATTTGAAAATAACAAAGAGGAAGAACAATCAGTAAACTGGAGGCTATGGCAGACGTGCTCCTTAACGAAAAACTGCCTCTCCATCCAGTGGCTTTCTGCATTGCTGTATACTCTAAAGTTACAACAAACAGATGAAATAATTAACTCTTAGCAAAACCAAGGTCTGCCACTTCTCTGTCTTGGGAATAATATAGTGAAAAATGTCCTTAGCCATGTTTTTACATGGAGACATTTTTTGAGTAGAAGATACTGTGAGGAAAAACTGGACAACTGCAGGGCTTAAGGGACTCAGGGGACAGTGTGCTGGTTTGAATAGGACCAGCTCCACAGAATTGATATAATTTGAATTCTTGACCCATAGGGAGTGACTTTTAGGAGGTGTGGCCTCGTTGAAGTAGGTGTGACTTTGATGGAGGAGGTGTGTCACTAGAGGTTGGACTTTGAGGTCTCAGAAACTCAAACCAGTTTTTTTCTGCTACTGCCTGCAGATCAGGATGTAGAACTCTCAGCTCTTTCTCCAGTACCATGTCTACCTCCAGGCTGCCACACTTTAAATATTTTCCTTTATAAGAATTGTCATGGTTATGTTGTCTCTTCACAGCAATGAAACCCCAACTAAGACAGACAGGAAGCAGAAAACCAGTTGGAATACACTTGCATGACTTGCATGGTGGAGTCTGAGAGTATACATAAGTGTCAGTGTGCTGGTGATGCCAGGATCTACTGGATTGCATACGTGTAGACCCACTTCTTGGCTGCATTAATTTGATGGACACTGATTCTTTGGGACAAACTCCTTGCTTCCAGCCTTCAGTCTCTCTTGTCTCTGTAGCTAATTAATGATCTTAACATTTTGGTGCCTTTCACAGCTTTTTATCAAAGTCAGACTCTCCTTTACATACTAACATTAAGTATTTGGTAAAATTATTCAACCTGAGTACAGTTTCTTATAAAGAATTATAGGTATTACAATTATTTTTGCTTGAATACAAAATGTTTCATGCTGAAAAGAGATTACTCCTTCTCAATAAGCATTATTATGAATAATGATGTGCTACCTGAAGGACAGAGTAGAATTCTTAGAAGGGAGAAACTGTTCTGCTGTTCTGTTGCATGGATCTTCTGAAAATGATGCTTATTATTTTGATTAAAATATTGCAAAGTATGAAGATTGACAAATTATCTAATCACAGCTTCTGAAGGTAACTGCCATTAATATTTGTCACGCTTTCTTATGTGTATTTAATATAGTTTCATACTCCCTTTATATCTAGCAATGTATGGGTTTTCTAGGTATTCCATACTATGTGAAAATATTAATTATTTATTGCATATACAATTATTAATCAAATAATTGTCTATCCACATGTGTGTTCTTTTTTTTTTTTTTTGTAGGAATGATCTTTTATGGGGGGAGGGCTCATCAATCCTTCTTGGCCGCCGGCACATTGTTCAGTGTCTCCCTCTTTCTCTTGGTGTGGATGGGTGTGCCCATCCTCTTCTTGATGAACTTGAGTGTGCACTTGTCCTTGGACACTTTGAGCAATTCCATGGCGCGGTGCTCATAGGGAGCGAAGCCACACACCTCCAGGATCATGCCCTTCATGAACTTGGTGTGCTCGGTGAGGCACCCAAGGCACTGGCTGTGTCTCGACCTGTTGAAGTTCTTTGTCACCTTGTGGCCCTTGTTGAGGCCCGAGGCCATGGGGGTAATTCAGGGCCATGGCTGCTGCTCTCTGATGGTGGCCGGGACAGGAAACCACATGTGTGATCTTATCTATTGTTTATTTTATACAGTAAATAAAGTTGTGGTAAATCTTTGCGTTTTAGTTCCTTTAAAAGTTTTTAAATTGTACTAGTGTGCATTTGTACATATGTGTGTGATGTGTGTGCATGTGTGGCTGTCAGAGGACTATGCTGAGGCATCAGTTCTCTCCTTCCACCTTTATGTGGATTCCATGGATTAAACTCAGGTTTGTGGAATAAGTCATTTTGCCAGCTCCCTGTATCTGTTTGCATATTTTATTTATCTAATTAAGTTTTATTTGATTTCTCTTATCAGTATTTTGTTGCTTCTAACATGAAATTTTACATATACTTAGATCATATAGGCAAATTTATAACTAAATCTTATCTTCAGTGCTATGGCAAATGATTTTGCTTCTTAAAATGTAAACTTTAATGTCCTGTTTAACATCCTTGTAAGCCTATAGAATTTATTCTCCCCCCACCCCCTCCACCCCCCAGACAGGGTTTCTCTGTGTAGCCCCTGACTGTCCTGGAACTCACTCTGTAGACTAGGCTGGCCTTGAACTCAGAAATCTACCTGCCTCTACTTCCTAAGTGCTGGGATTAAAGGCGTGTACCACTGCCCGGCTAGAATTGTCTTAATACAGCAAAACCACTTCATTTGGTCTACATTCTGAATCTCATGGAATATATTTCATGCCTTGCTTCTTCCAGTTTTCTATAGAATGCTCACGTTCTGCCAACTAAGAAATTTGCTGCCTTTAAGTTTTTGAAAGACAGAGGTGAATAAAAGTTTTCACCCAAAGGACTTCTCAAAGACTTTACTGTCTGAATGTGTGCTGTAAGCCACCAATGAGGAAATCAGTTACTCAGTCTATAGGGGTCACAGAGCTATCATTTTCTGTGTGTTCAATTTGGAAAGTATACAGTGATTCTAGTTCTTTCATAGACATTCTTTATCATTGGCAATTCAGGAGTGTTATATTTGAGTTACTTTACTGAGGGTAACACAAAAATCTGTTACAATAGCAAGTGCATCTTGAAGTCTCTATCTTTTACTCATGTTGAAGTATGTGTAGGTGACACTCTTGGTGGTTCTTTTCCAATACTGAGAGTGGAGACTGCTTTCAAAATTGAACCTCACTAGCTATAAATTTACTCCTTCATTCCCTCCCTGTCCCTTAAAGAAATGTAGACATCTGAATGGGGTTGAATGTGAAGATAATGTAATGACCCTTAATATTTATTTCTATGTTCAGTTAATTAATCCTGAGATTGAGAATATTAAAAATAAAAAAAAACCCTTACACATATTTGATGATTGATAACAGAGTTTACTCTCTGTTTTTTAAAGACCGAATTTTTGTTTAGAAAGCTATTATGATGGTAAAATTTTATTATTTTAATGGAATGATCTTATTTAAAAAGTATCCCAAAGCTAAACTCTCTGTAGTTAGCAAACACCCCTGCTGAGATGAGAACTAGTTACTTTCAAGTTTCTTTGATTAGATTTGTTAGCATTTGAACCTAGAGTTTTATATTTATATTAGTGGCTGAGAGTGACATGGGCCTTAGGCTCTCATTACTTAGTTTTTATACAACCTGCTCATTCTCTGCGATGTTACTTGTATGTATGATTTCCAGGCTTACCCTTTGAGGTTGGATAACCAATTGCTGTGCTCTTTCATGAGAAAGGCTATTTCTTCCACGTTCAGCTATTTATAATGTTAACTTTCCTAAATCTAAGCAGCATTATGAAAACCAGCCTTGGCTCATTCAAGGTAAGAACATTTCCATCACTACCAACATCTGCTGTGTACTTTTACAGCCATGAGACTCTTCTTTCTACCACCTCGCTAACTCCCGCAGAAGGCATCTGTTCTATGCTTCCTTAATTTTGTCATTTCAAGAATATCTTACCTGTTTATTTTCTAAAGAGAGAGATAAAGAAAGGGTGTGGATTTGAGTGGGTGGGGAGGATTTTTTGGGGAGAAACCATGATCAGAATTTATTGTATAAAAAAAATCTATTTTCAATTAAAATAAAATTATATAAAAATAATATCTCATAATGCATGTGACAAAGTTTTGCTATATCTTCAGGGCCGAGATTCTTTTCTCAATATATAATGTCCTTCAGTGGCCTGGTGAATTTCTGTGTTCTGTAGTCTCTTTTATATGATGTCAGTCAGTCTTCTTTATATAATACCAATACAACTCCTTCTCTTTTTGTTTGATCAGCTTTGAGCAACACAACTTTTCTATCCTTTTATTTTCAATTCGGTCTCTCTTTTGTATTTGAAGTATCTTATTGAATATATACATATATGTATAAAGGTACGGTACATTATATTTTAACGTCACTGCCAATTGTTTTCCTCTTTTGTTTATTTTTTCTGGTAATGTGCATTTTTGTTTATATATTTAATGTAATTATTTCTGTGTGGGGACTTAAATTCATCTCTTTTTCATTTGTTTTCCTTTCTCTGCTTTCTTTTCCCTATTTGCTTGTGGATCACATCAACATATTTTTAAGATGTATTTTAATTTACTTGTATTCTTTGTGCATGTATGTATGTATGTGTGTGTGTGTATGTGTGTGTATGCTAGGAATTAAACTAGGGACTTCTTTTTTTTTGTTAGATATATTCTTTATTTACATTTCAAATGTTGTTCCTATTCCTGGTCCCCTCACCCTGAAAATCCCATAACCCATCTCCTCTCCCCCTGTTCCCCAATCAACCCTCTCCTGCTTCTCTGTCCTGGTATTCCCCTACACTGCAGCATCAAGCCTTCCAGGACCAGGGGCCTCTCCTCCCTTTGATGTCCAACAAGACCATCCTTCACTGTTTATGCATCTGGAGCCATGGGTAACACCATGTGTACTATCTGGTTGATGTTTTTGTCCCTGGGAGCTCTGGAAATACTGGGTGGCTCATATTGTTGTTCCTCCTGTGGCTCTGCAAACCCATTCAGCTCCTTGGGTCCTTTCTCTACTCCTCCATTGGGGACCCTTTGTTCAGTTCAATGGCTGACTGAGAATGTCCCCCTCTGTATTTGTCTTGCACTAGCTGAGCCTCCCAGGTGACAGCTATATCTGGCTCCGGTCAGCAAGCACTTGTGGGTATCCACGATAGTGATTGGGTTTTGTAACTGTATATGAGATGGATCCCTAGGTGGGGCAGTCTCTGAATAGTCTTTCCCTCAGACTCTGTTCTACACTTTGTCTCTGTATCTCCTTCTATGGGTATTTTGTTCCCCCTTCTAAGGACCAGAGTATCCATATTTTGTTCTTCCTTCTTCTTGAGTTTCATTTGATCTGTGAATTGTGTCTTGGGTATTCCAAGCTTCTGGGTGGCTAATATCCACTTATCAGTGAGTGCATACCATGTGTGTTCTTTTGTGATTGGGTTACCTCACTCAGGATTTTCCAGTTCCACCCATTTGTCTAAGAATTTCATATATTCATTGTTTTTAATTGCTGAGTAGTATTCCATTGTGTAAATATACCACATTTTCTGTATCCATTCCTCCATTAAGGGATATCTGGGTTCTTTCCAGCTTCTGGCTATTATAGATAGGGCTGCTCTGAACGTAGTAGAGCATGTGTCCTTATTACATACTGGAGAATACTCTGGGTATATGCCCAGGAGTGGTATAACAGGATCCTCTGGTAGTATCATGCCCAGTTTTCTGAGGAATCACCAGATTGATTTCTAGAGTCCTTGTACCAGCTTACAATCCCACCAGCAGTGGAGGAGTGTTCCTCTTTCTCCACATCCTCGCCAGCACCTGTTGTCTCCTGTGTTTTTGATCTTAGCCATTCTGACTGATGTGAGGTGAAATCTCAGGGTTGTTTTGATTTGCATTTCCCTGATGACTAAGGATGTTGAATATTTCTTAGGTGCTTCTCAGCCATTCAATATTTGGTATCGTGTGTATGTGTATACATATGTGAGTATGTATGCATGTGCGTGTGTGTGTGTGTGTGTGTGTGTGTGTGTGTATGCTTCCTAAACTAGGGGCTTCTTGGTGTATTGAATACTAGGCAAGCATTTTACTACTAAGCTGCACCCACAGCATTTGCCATATAGAATAATTTTTAGTAGCTGCTACAGTACTCTGTTATATAACTGTTAATTAGTATCATTTAAGTTAAATATAGAGATCTTATCTCTATGTCATTTTACTGTCTATACTTTATAATATTTAATGTTTCCATGCAAATGTTTACAGCCATGTCAGACAGTATTATGTTTCTATAGCCACCAATCACTGTTTGAAAACCCACAGAAGGAAGGGATATGACACTTATCTATATTTTTGCATATGTGTCCTTCATGTTGTTCCAAGGATCACACTTTCTTTCTATTAGAGAACTTCCTTATCTATTACTTCAGAATAGGTCATCGACCATTCTCTTGATTATACTTTATTGAAGAATGCCTTGTGCTCCCCTGTATTTCTGAAGGATATGTTTTCTGGAGAGAAGATTCTTAGTTGACAGTTCCACTTTTTGATTTTCACAGTTTGAAAACTGACCCCCTTTTTGGGGGGGGGGCAAGGACTTTGATAAGGAATTCATTGTCATTCAGATAGATTTTCCTGCCCAGGAAGCTATTTTATCTATTTCACTAGTTTCACAAGTTCCTTTCTTCGTCTTTGATTTCATAGGTTTGACTATAATGTGCTTATTGTAATTTCTCGCTGTTTATCGAGTTTGGGCTTTGCTGAATTATTAGATCTGTAGGCTTCTGTCTATTGCAAACTTCGAGAACTTTTTCCTTTTTATTATGCTTTGCAGTTGTCAGTTTCTTTAGGTATAAGTCTGCGATGTATGAAGCATAAAGCATAGGGAACTCATTGTCATGATAAGTTTGGTTCAGTCTGTCTTCTGTTTTCTAAATTGTGGAGTGTTTTCATATATGTCTGATATATAATATGCAGGGATGTTAAAATTATTAATAAGAAATAGGGAACGTTCTATTCCATCTTTCCTGAAGCTACATTTATATATATTTTTCCTTAGTATATCTCTCAGCTATCTAGTATATAGAATTACTTGTTCTTTAGTGTGTTGAAATAATTTTCAGATGAAATTAGCTGGCTGACATTTTTTAACGTTGTATATGAGGAAAGAAGGTTCATACTCCTCTTGAAAGGCAGTGGCCTTGGTTCTAAGAGGATGCACATGGCTAAGGCATTGTGACCTACTTTGTGGCAGCTAACCACTGTTTTTTAGCCTCTGTGGTAGTACATACTTTTAACTACAGCACTTAAGGGACAAAGGCAGGTAGATTTCTAGAGTTCAACGCCAGTCTAGTTAAGATGGAAAGTCCCATACCAACCTAGGGTGCCATACTGAGACCCCAACTTTAAAAACTAAAATAAAATTACCTGGCTGTTTTTAAAAATAGTATCAAAAAGAGTTTACTTCTGGAAGTAAAAATGGCCTTCTAGTGAAAGATATTTCAACTGTGTTGTAAAAAAGCTAAAGTCAGCAAGCTTGAAAAGCCACAGGTCATATCAGGTGGGAAGAACAGTAGGGGTCATCATCAAACCACAGAAAAGGTTATAGATCAAGAGAAGACAAAATAAGATTGAAGGTTCCCAAATCCATTCATAAACAAACAAACAAACAAACTTAAGACCACAGTAGAAGAGCTCCCTGTCCCACCTCACAGTACAGTGTTGGCTGAGCCAATCTTCAGATTTTTTTTATAATTGTACAATGGTTCACAAGATCCTGATAGCAAAGGTAGCACAGAGAGCTTCCTGCCCATTGCACTGTCTAGCCTACAGAAGTCTGAAAGCTATTGTCTTTTGTTCCTTTGTCTTCTGCATATGCAACACACACACACACACACACACACACACACTTCTAAATGCTTGTAATATACTTAGTTTTTAAGAGTTATTTCACAAGTGGTTTTTATAGAGTGATATACTCTTTTGCTTTATATTTTCTGGGACATAGCTGAACTATTTAAGAAATACAATGATTTGTAATTTTTTTTTCAAATTTGAATTAGACAACAAAAGGAGGTCAAAGGGATACAAATTGGAAAGGAAGAAGTCAAACTATCACTATTTGCAGACGATATGACAGTATACTTAAGCGACCCAAAGAACTCCACCAGAGAACTCCTACAGCTGATAAACGACTTCAGCAAAGTGGCCGGATATAAAATCAACTCAAGCAAGTCAGTAGCCTTCCTATACTCAAAGGATAAGCAGGTTGAGAAAGAAGTAAGAGAAATGATACCCTTCACGATAGCCACAAACCATATAAAGTATCTTGGTGTGACTCTAACCAAACAAGTGAAAGATCTGTATGACAAGAACTTCAAGTCTCTGAAGAAAGAAATTGAAGAAGACCTCAGAAGATGGAAAAATCTGCCATGCTCATGGATTGGCAGGATTAATATAGTAAAAATGACCATCTTACCAAAAGTAATATACAGATTCAATGCAATCCCCATCAAAATCCCAACTCAATTCTTCATAGAGTTAGAAAGAGCAATTCAAAAATTCATCTGGAATAACAGAAAACCCAGAATAGCTAAAACTATTCTCAAGAGTAAAAGAACCTCTGGGGGAATCAGTATCCCGGACCTCAAGCTGTACTACAGAGCAATAGTGTTAAAAACCGCATGGTATTGGTACAGTGACAGGCATGTAGATCAATGGAACAGAATTGAAGACCCAGAAATGAATCCACACTCCTATGGTCACTTGATCTTTGACAAAGGAGCTAAAACCATCCAGTGGAAAAAAGATAGCCTTTTCAACAAATGGTGCTGGCTCAACTGGAGGTCAATATGCAGAAGAATGCAAATTGACCCATTCTTATCTCCTTGCACTAAGCTCAATTCCAAGTGGATCAAGGACCTCCACATAAAACCAGACACACTGAAACTAATAGAAGGGAAACTAGGGAAGAACCTTGAACATATGGGCACAGGGGAGAATTTCCTGAATAGAACTCCAATAGCTTATGCTCTAAGATCAAGAATAGACAAATGGGACCTCATTAAATTACAAAGTTTTGCAAGGCAAAAGACACTGTCAAAAAGACAAAGCGGCAACCAACTAACTGGGAAATGATCTTTACCAACCCTATATCCGACAGAGGGCTAATATCCGATATATACAAAGAACTCAAGAAGTTACACTCCAGAGACACAAGTAACTCTATTAAAAAATGGGGTACAGAGCTAATCAAATTTGAAATGTTTTCTTTAGTGCTATCTTTACGTACTACCTGAATTTCTCGAAGAATTACTACAACTCTGAATCTGATTTGTGCTTTTCGATTCTTGTACCGACTTTAGCATTTTACACACATTGGTTTAGTTTGAATCTGGACTAGGTCCTCAAGGTCTACGTGTTAAAGACTTGGTGACCACTTTGGTGCCATCGCAAGTTGGTAGAAACCCTTAAGAAGCGTGGCCTATTGGAAGGGTTTGTATGATTGGAGGTGTTCTCTTGCTATGGTTGTGGGACATTTGTCTTTTTCTCTTTTCTCTTCCTAGTCACCATAAGGTAAAGAGCCTTGATCTTTTAGATGCTTCCGACTGAGGCATGTTAAGTTGCCAAGAGCAGCTGGGCCAATTCACAATAGATGAAAACTTCCAAAACTCTGAGCTAAAATGTACTTTTTTTCTTTTTTACAATATTTTTTCTTTTTACAATATTCTTTTCTTGTTCTTTACAAAGTGATTTATCAGAGATTTTCTTCTTGTAGAGTTTTTATGGAAAGTTGGTTAACACACACACACACACACACACACAGACAGACACATACACACACGGGAGAGAGAGAAGAAAAGTAGTATTCATGGACATGTATTTCTATAAGCATATAAATATGTATAATAAGCACAGATTTGTGTAGAAACACACATAATAAGAGCATGCAAAGGCACAGTGGTTTCTGTAGTTTGTTACCTATGTGTAAGGAAAGAGAAGAAAATAATATTATTTTCCTAAATTCTTAGGAATTTTCATAAAAATTTAGGGGACAGTTTCATGTATGACAGCTAATTGCCATTTTGTACTGAAATTGCCAGTCTTCTTAGAGGCTTCTACTTTTTTGTTATAATTTCTTATTTATATTATTATTTTTTTATATCCCACTCACTGTCTCCCTCCTGGTCACCCCCTCCCCTTCTCTGAGAGGATGGGGCTCCCCTGGGTGTTCCCCAACCCTGGTTCATCAAGTCTCTGTGAGGCTAGGGACAGCCTCTCCTATGAGGCCAGACAAGGCAGCCCAGCTAGAAGAAAGTATCTCATGTACAGGCAACAGCTTTTGGGACAGCCCTCTTTCCAGTTGTTTAGGACCCACATGAAGACCAAGCTGCATATCTGCTACATATGTGCGAGGAGGCCTAGGTGCAGGCCATGTATGTTCTTTGGTTGGTGGTTCAGTTTCTGAGAACCCCAAGGGTCCAGGTTAGTTGACTCTGATGGTCTTCCTGTGGAGTTCCTATGCCTTTTGGTACCTTAATTCTTCCTCCTGTTCTTCCATAAGAGTTCCCAAACTCCATCCAGTGTTTGGCTGTGGGTGTCTACATCTGTCTGAGTCAGCTGCTGGGTGGATAGAGGCTTCTACTTTGAATCTGTAGCAGATAAAATCTACGCAGAACAGTTTCAGAATCTGTTTAGTGAGGTTAAGAATATTCTCAAAGGAGAGAAGAAACAAAGTGTGACTTCATTGTCTGCAGAAATAGGCACTCCTCTTCCTTTGTTCCAAAGACCAAAATCCCCTCATGGAGCTGTATTTTGTCTCTTACCGGAATTCTCTAAACTAGTCTAGTCTGGTATTAAAAATCAAATGAAACCAAGCAAAATGCAAATGTATCTAAAAGAACAATTTCCATAAATCCTTTTAGAAACTCATTTGGCAAGGAAGTCTTTTGAAAGTCCAACTCAACCTGAAAAGACTTTTTTAGAAGCCCATTTCCTGTTTTTTTTTTTTCTCTCCAGGAAACACAGAGAATAGTGTTTTTGAAAAAGTTCCAAGTTGCTTGCTGGAGATCAACTTCCTCAGTTAATTTTGAAACTCTTGTGATTCAGGTATATCTGTACATGAAAACGTTTGCACTTAGACCCCTCAAATCCAGTGTCTATTTGTCCTCCCCCTCTTACATGAAGCTCTTATGTAAATCCTCTTTAAGTATAAGTGGCTATTACTTCCTGTGATTGTTTGTGTTCTTGGTACTTTATGGGCACTTTTTCCTCCACATGTACATTATTTGTTTAGGAGCGGCAAGATGTCAATCTTGCTGAAGAACATGGGCCACAGAGTCAGAGGTTTGGAGGAAGCCCAATTCTTTCCTTTATTATCTGGGTGGCCTTGGGCAAAATGTAATGTTCGTGCTTCAAATTTTCTGTCTGAAAGAAATAAAAGATCTTTTCATTGAAAGAGCTTATGTATATTAAAGCACACAAGAACTAAAAACATTTTGTGCCAAATGCACTTCTGTTATTTCCACTTTAAATAAAATCATCAGTATAAGAAGTCTGTCCTTTTGTTTATTTGTTTGTCTTATTGAGACAGGGTTTCTCTGTGTAGCCCTGGCTATCCTGGAACTCACTCTGTAGACCAGGCTGGCCTCAAACTGAGAAATCTGCCTGCCTCTGCCTCCCAAGTGCTGGGATTAAAGGTGTGCACCACCACTGCCTGGCTACAAGTCTGTCCTTTAAGTTGATGTAATTCCTCCTGCAGCAAAGAATTCAGCTCTTAATAAATATCATCTGAGGAAAAATCTAGAACATCCCAAGTTCTACAGCATATCTTCACTAAAACGAGGCCAACTACTTCATTATTTTTAAATGTTTACCAGAATATTTGGAACTTAGTTTATTTCTAAGCATGGTTTGTAGTTGTCACACTTGGTAGGAACATGTTACAGGTCATCAGGGAAGATGATTAAGGTCTTGTGATAATTTAACCCTTGCTGCCATGAGAACTTAATCTTTGCTAATTAATTACATTCCCGTGGGTATTTAGTTTTTTTTGTTTGTTTGTTCATTTGATTTGCTTCATTTTGTTTTTCCAGTAAATGACTTCTTACTCTATTATTATCCCCTCCAGTGCCCATTGATTTAGAGAAAATAACAAGTGGAGTTTACTGCTACAAATTTGAACTAAATCTTGCGGCTGTTTTCATTGTGATTCAAGACACTGTTTAATCTTTGCTTAGAAGCTATTGGAATGAAAATGTTCATGTTGCAGATTTCCTTTTTGACAATGGTGCATGGGAAGAGAATTCTGCAAGAACTAGAAAATATGATACTCACTGGAAGAAACTGAAATAGGGAACACCCAATCCCACGTGCTAACGAAGTGGGGATTCCTTTCCGAAGCTTTGTACTGTGCAAAGGATACTTTTCTGGTGTGCCGAGAAGTTGTCTCTGGGACCGTCACACTTGGAATTCCAGCAGATTACCCTGTCATCAAGTCATCAGTATGCTGCTATTTGAATAAACACAGCTGTTGTTTTCCAAGAAATATGGCTAGGAGCAGCAAGGAAAAAAAGGGCAATTAGTGTTATTGAAATGGAGGGGTACTCATGGTGGCATATATATATTTATGAGAGTTTTCGTTTCCGAATAAGCTATTTGCCATGCTGTGACTGAGCGGTGGGGGGTAGGAGGGTGGGAGAAGGTGGTGGTAACAAGCCTTTCTGCAAATCCTTGTTACTTTGCTACATTTTGTGATCTAATATTAATTATGAATAATTTTCATAATTAAATACATATTTCAATTCATGCAACCCTGGTGTATCTTCTCTGAAGAGAAACCTTGAAATTCTTATGACATTTAAAAAATTACAACTGATGATTGTCACTCATTTTCTTGTGAGACTATCTGAAGAGGAAACACATCACGTCTCAGAATCTGGGCAGATGTTTACTTTGCGGGGGGTGTTGGGGTGGTGGACATGAAAACTTTCTTCTTGGTATCATGAAAAATCATGTTTTATACCTGTAGTGTGGTTACAGGTGAAAGATCCTTTCCCCTGCTTCTCACATACTTCATCTGTGATGTGGTTATTGAGCAATGCAAACTTTAAACACCCTGCCGATTCCATGGTGCTTAAATACAGATCTTTATGATTCAGCTCTGATGTTCAGGGCTAATCAATAGACTTATTAGAGATCCATAAGGACTTCTGCTGTAGTCTTTTCTTTAATCAAATGTTTCTATCATCTGGCTGCTGTACTTTTAGTATAGACAAATATAGGGACAAATAATTAAGATTATTCTTAGTACTTTATTTACCTAAAGTACCTTATTTTGATTTTTACATAGTCTTGAGTCTTTAGAGTAGGACTCTTAGTTAAGTGCTGTGTTTTAAGAGTGTTGGCTTGGCAAATGGAAGGGTGAAAGACTGGTAGATGAGAGAACAGATTTCTAAGTCCTAGGATTTTTAGGATAAGACTTCCAGGAAAAAGATGAGGTTAGACAGGCAAAGCCTTTTTTGTCTGTGGGCATTGCTGTGTTTTAGTTTAAATCATCTCACTGAAGATCAGAAGAGTAACTAGCTCCCACTTGCCTGGTGTCTTGAGTTGATTCCTAATTAAAAGTAATTCTTATACTTAGCCCAATGAACCTAGATGGTTTAAAGGCATGACAGAAACAAAAAATAAAAAACCTGGGACAAGGATACTGGAGATACTCCTCCATTGGAAGGAGGGTGCTTCTAAGGGGATGTAAATAAAAGATCTCATTTAAAAACTAGCAGAGACTTTGCAACAAGAGTGACACAGCTTTCTGAGTAACATTCAGGATCTACCAGGAGAAAGGATGACGAAGGCTTTGGCTTATCAGTCAGGACAGGAAGTGTCTGTGCTGTGTCTGAGATCCGATTGGCTGACCTTGGGTCCAGCCAGGAGACACTGTGGTCTGAAGCCACCCCTCCTCATTCACAGTAGCAACACATAGGTCATGTACTGCTTTATTCTTCCAGAGCTCTTTTGCATTTATTATCTCATCTCGGATCCATTTTTAGGATGGTGTTAACCTTACCTCAGGCTCAACATGTCATTTCCTTGGAGACATTATGGCTTTGCTGATAGGTCTAGTGTTTCTCCTCATGCTTTGGACAACCTTTGCAGGATGCAGAATGTGGTAGTACCAAATAACAAAGTTAGCTGAAACAGAAAGCTTCTAATGGGGCCACATAATACATTATAACAGATGGGATTAAGCAGGGTTTATGTCATGGTGCCTGTCTAATACACTTTGCCCCCATATAAAGCAAATCCCCCACTGTTTCTCTTGTTTAAGGCACCTAGCCACTTGATGCAGAAGCACTTACTGCCTTTAATTCTGTTCTCTGTAGAACCTACCTCTTTCACTATATCCAATGGTTCTCTACATGTGAGGGAACTGACCTTTGGGGTTTGTATATTTTTCTTGTATACACCATTTCCTTTCTCAGAATTAGCATGAGTAATTGATTCTCAGCCTGGGCTTGCTAGGACAGCATGGTTTATATAAGAACTAGGGCAGAATCTGAGAGACAGTTTGTACTGAAAGAATGCTAAGATTAAGCCCGTAAAATTGTCAGTCTGTCATTAGATCTTTAGTTTCTCTAAACAGAGTTCCTATTTATTTTGCATATTAGGTCACTCCTACTTTTTGAGTCCTAGAGACAGAGACATATTTCTCATAGGTTAACAGCAATTTTTATAGTTAATATTTGATGTTTAGTATTATGTGTCCTGCAGGGCTGTAATTTGTCCTCAAAGGCCATCACCTACTGCCTATTTGGATGTGAACTTCATGCATTCCTGAAGGTTATTATGAAAGCCAGAGAGCTGGCTCATGGACAGTTCTGAGGGGTGGTTTTCTAACGTCAGGATCTGTGGGAATGCTAAGCCATGTAAGTAATATGTAATATGCATAAAGCAGGGTGGGGTACTCACGTGTTCAGGTGACACCCACTGTGGGAATAGCAAGGTTATTTCTGATTCCACTCTGTTCTTTCTTGAAGAAATCTCTTGTGCCAGATGGGATGTGGGAAAAGAAGTTCAAAAATCAGCAACATGAACAAGACACCATTGGGTCCCACTAAGGATTATAAGGTTAGGATAATAAGGCCAATGTTGAGAGTTCATAAACTCAGATCTTGACGGAATATAAAAATCCCAGTCAGGATGCCCAGTAAAAGCCTTTCCATAAAGCCTTAATTTCCTACTCCAAATATAGCCATCCAGGGTTAGGGCTTCAGCATATGAATCCAGAATATGTATGTATGTATGTATGTATGTATGTATGTATGTTTGTATATGTATATGTATATATTTATATATATATGTATATTTATATCTATAACTATACTACACACACACATATATATATTCCATATGGATTCTATATATGGAGTATGGAATTTTATATATAAAATATGGAATCAATATGGAATAGATATGTTCCACAATGGTATCTAAATTGAAGCTATCATACTGTAGTCTATGATTTTGCATATTAGTAGAGTAGTTATGAACTTGGCAGTATCTTTGCTACTCTGGCATAATGTAGGTCTGGATCCAACATGAGGAAGAAACTACTTCTCTTCAGTGTATTCATTCAAAATAGCTACCTCACCTTTTTAGAGCCATCAGAGAGATGGTTCCAAGTTGTGCTCATCTTAGTACCCCTTTTGACTCCCCTTGAGACATATTGTAATACTCAAAGAAGGGATTCTAAGAGTTTCAGACCATTCTGGCTAAAATTGATAATGGCTCAGCAGTCACAGGTAACTTCTTAACCAGTCACCCAGACATGTGCTTCCCTGAGGGAATCAACTCTTGTTTGTGTCAACAGAAGACATTAAGCCATAGTGAATGCATCCTGTCTGGGAATCAGTTTTATCATCACCACTGTGCCTCAAGTCTATAGCTCAGTTATAAAGATAGGATAGTCAACATCTGAAAGCCCACTTTTATAGATATTGTACTAGCGCATGTATTAGTTTAATATGCAATGCTGTAGAGGCAGGTGATAAATGCCCACCACACAGAGAGTGGAATAGACTCAGGTAAGTTAAGTACTTCCTACAAGTCCACAGATACTGAGAAGTGGAGCTTAAATTTAAAGCCAAATAGTTGGAAGCCAGAGGCTGTATTCTACTCCTTCCTTCCTTCCTTCCTTCCTTCCTTCCTTCCTTCCTTCCTATATTTTTATTTTATTTATTCACTTTACATCCCACTCACTGCCTCCTTCCAGTTGCTCTTCCCACAATACTTCCCCCTTTCCCCTTCTCTCCTCTGAGAGTTGGGGAGCCATCTTGGAATCCTTCAACCTGGCACATCAAGTCTCTCAGGGCTAGGCACATCTTCTCTCACTGAGGCCAAACAAGGCAGCCCAGCTAGAAGAACATATTCCACAGAGAGGCAACAGCTTTTAGGATAGCACCTGCTCCTATCCCATGGTCAAGCAATAGGCCCTAACACTATTAGTGATATTCTGATATACTTGCAGACAGGAGTCTAGTGTGGCTCTCCTCTGAGAGGCTCCACCCAGAAGCTGACTCAGACAGATTTAGACAACCACAGCCAAACAGTGGATGGAGTATAGAGACTCTTATGAAAGAGTAGGGAGAAGA
The DNA here is from genome assembly GCA_036184795.1 of Tokudaia tokunoshimensis. NCBI lineage: Eukaryota > Metazoa > Chordata > Mammalia > Rodentia > Muridae > Tokudaia > Tokudaia tokunoshimensis. The sequence continues at coordinate 22,323,919 of BTHU01000004.1, read as the reverse complement.
ATTGCAGGCCCTGAAGAGGATAGGAACTCCACAGGAAGTTCAACAGAGTCAACTAACCTGGACTCTTGTGGCTCAAGAGAGACTTAACCACCAACTAAAGAATATACACAGACTGTACCTAGGGCTCCCCACATATACTTTCACAGGGTCCTGAACAGAGGCTGAATGTAAGTACTCTGTAGACCACTTGTAAGTCTGGCTCTTAATACATGTGGCACGGGAATGCCTCTCTCCTACCTTTCTCGACCCCCAGCTCAAGGATGAATACACTTTCATGTTAGCAGGGTGTGATTTTGGCATGCCAGTCAGGAACACAGGATTTGCACTTTAATTTCTATCTAGTATTCTCTGTAAGCAAGATGGAGTTGGATTAGCTCAGTTACCCTTATAGGACCCTTGGGAGAAGTTTGACTACATTTGCAGTCTGAGCTAAAATACTCTAAAGAGGTGCCCACAGCAATAATGCCGCTAGAGATTTTTATCAGTGATGCTGTTATTGGTATTTGGGTCAACTGTTGCAATTATTGTCTCCAATGGCAACCCTTCCTTTTAGCTTTCATATGTTTTCAGTTTCATTTCTTCCTCTGTCTCTTTTTTCTTGTCTTCAGTTTTTAGGAATAAATAACATGTGTCCTGTACTATCAAAACATAGTAATTTTCTAAATATATGAAGCCCTTTTATAATAGAACTAGCCTATTTTTGTGCAAACAATTCCTTTTTAGTTATCTTTGTATTTTTGTTGCATACATTCTTAAATCCTGCAGCACTTGCAAAATGATCATCTTTAATTATTTTTGAAATAGGGCAGCATGTATATAGGCTGATTTGAATGAAGTATGTGAGTTAAGAACTCAATAACAGAAGCTAGATTAAGAAAATGGGATGTATGGATCACTCAAAGAAAAACTGTTTTGAAACAGAATGTTTTATGTGGCCTCCCTTAGTGTCCAGGGCTTTTTAAAGAGATTGCACTGCATCTTGACTTAGCATCCACCCAGAAGTTTAAACCCAAGGTTGCTTCACAATGATGCCATCTCTTCAAAGTGTTCTCATTAGAAGCTGAGAGCACCCAAACAGTGAGGCGAACATTTAAAGCACAGAGTACAAAACAGAGCTGCGCGAATGTGAAACAATTGTTCTGCTGTAGATTTTGAGAGTTGAATTATACAATTCATGCCTAAGAATAAGATGAGCTCCATAATAAGCGTGTTTCTCTGTCTCTGAAACTAGGCAGAAAACTTATAAATGCACCTTCCTGAAAGAACGTTATTACTGGTCTACAGATCTGAGCACTCTGTTCCCTCCTGGATGTACCTGATTGTTAATTCTCAAGCAGTTGAAAGGAGACCTTGAATTAGATGTCAGCCAACAATATGCTCTATGTGGTGTGGTTCCCAGTGGTCCTGCCTACTTTTTGGCAGAAACTCACTTAACCTGAGATGCTTCTGTGTTATGTCCTTAATAGTGGGAACTTGGGCTGAGGATGCTGTGGGGATGAGAGATCCTGGGTTAAAGGTATTGGAAAGAATGAGGAAGAAACAGGAAACTTTGCAGGTATTGTGTTGCCTCAAACTTGTTCTAGAAATAATCCTATGATTATTTCTAGAACATATGAACTTCATCTGTAGTGGAAGGGAACAAATGTCCATGCAAACTTTACAAGGAAAATTCCACAGCAGCCTTGAGTTTGTAGATCTAAATCTGCAGTGGTGCCTTAGCTCTGTTTACTTATGCTTTAGTGACTTCCTGAAAGTTTTGTGGTCTTTTTGTAAAAAGCAGAAGACACAAAAATGAAAACTATTTACTCATTCTAAGTAGAAATCTAATATCCTGCTTTGTTATGTTTTAACTTCTAACAAGTTTCTTCTGAGGCCTCCATGAACTCTAGACACTTATTCAGTGTCAGTCGTTGTGTACTCTCTTGGTTGTGTGAGTTATTTGAATAGAGAACAGACTCTTAGAATTTGAGGAGTGCATCATGGCTACGTAAAGCTGGAAGAATTTTTTGTTTTGGGGGGTATTTTTTGTTTGTTTGTTTTTTGTTTTTGGATGATATTGATTACTCTCGAGAATTAGCCAATAAAAAGAAAGGGAGAAAGGAGTTGTGAGATGTGGTCATAAAAGGAAGAAAAGACAGAAGGCAGTGAGGTAGGTCAGATGGAGATGGCGGGAACGAGTGTTGCCCGTCACGTGGGGGTACTTTACTGAGTGCCACATTGACAGACGTGTCAAAGCCGATCCCTGTATTCTCTGCAAACCTACTCAGAGATTTCATACCCATAGTTTGAAATTGGTCTGGCAGGAGTCTTTAAGCCATAGAAGTTGGCAGATACTACATGCCGGTGCTGTTTTGGTTTTTGTCTTCTAGAAAGATGGCTGTTAGATATTTACTCATAGACTGTGTCTTTATATGTTTCTTTGTGATATGTAAGACCTAAACTGCTAAGGGTGTCACTGCAGGAGAGAATTTGAAAGAGGCTAGGTTAGTTGGGCAAGGATTAATTCCAGATAACAAACTGGAATCCACAGTCCCACAGGTTGCTGAAATCAAAAGTAGGCCAAGGTCTCAGAGAGGTTAATCTAGTTGAGAAAGTATGAGGATCAAGCTCCAATGCCAGGAGAGGAGGAAGATTATAAGAAGCCAGAAGATTGGAGAGATTTTGAGGAACTTCAGGCAGGTGAAATATAATTTATATATTCTGTACAACGGCCAGCACACAGACTGCTTGGTAGGAGGTAGGTGCTGGCAGGCACCTAGGCATATACTGCACATAGCCTGGCACAAGCAATTAGGTAACACAGATGTAGGCACATAGGCCTATACACAAATGTTTTGGTGGGTGGTCTGGCAAAGATGAAGAAGGTTCAGCCTTTGATCCCAAGGTCAAATTTACATAGAATCATATAAAAGTGGCAATTTGTGAAAAATAGCTATATAACAGATTACTTTAGGGTTCCTTGGGCATCTGGGGTCAGCCATTTTGGTGCTGGCTCATAGTACCCCTCGCCATGTTCTATATTAGTCACCTTGGCATAATCTGGAAATTCATATCAGTGTCATGTTGTCTAAATGTAAACTGGTCTCTGTTCCCAGCACAAAGGAATATTTGAGACATTGCATAGAGACTCTCATAAAAGAGAAAAATGACTTTTAAGACATTACCTTAGTTATATATACTACACAGGTAAGACTTAGTCTAAATTTGTCTTCTTCCAATATTCTAACTCCTACTTTCTAGACTGGAGGGCTCCTTTGCAGCCTAGACTCAACTTTTAGAGTATCTCTCTAATTTTCTGTTCTTAGATACTTCAAGGCCCTCTGAGTACAGCCAGGCAAAAAAACACTTCGCACTTTTGGAGATGACATTCCCAATGTGGTCTGTATGAATTGAGCCTTGAAACCATGTGGTGTATATCTGTGTTCTTCTATATACAGCAGCTCTACCTGGGGTTTACCTTTTTCTAATGATACACATAAGAATAACATCCTCATCCCAAAGATCATTAGTTCTACTCAAGAATAAGAAAGAGTTGTCCTCCATTTTCTGAATTTCCAATCTTTTTTTTATCATTTATTCATCCAATAAACCTTAGTTCAGGGACTGCATGTTCTATGACAATTATTTGTAATACAACAGATCGTGATGTATGAAGACTAGAGGAAAATAAGTTAAGTTTTTAATTTGAGAACTACAGAAACAGAAAGTGCAAATGAAGGTTTAAGGACATTGATGCAGAAAGGTATTACTTTCTAATTTATAATAAAATTTCCCCTCCTCCTTTGTCCCTTGGTCCTTGGCAACCTTTTGAAAACCTCTCTTTAAAATGACAAAGCTTTACTCCATGTGGTGGCTTGAATAAGAATGAACTCCATAGGCTCATATATTTTAATACTTAGAACCCAGTTGGTAGAACTGCTTGGGAAGGATTAGGTGGTATTGTGAGAGGTTTGTCACTGGGGTAGATTTTGAGTTTCAAAAGATCATGCCCTTTCCAGTTAGCTTTCGATGTTTCATGCTTGTAGACCGAGATAAAAACTCCTGTCTACTGCTCTAGCACCATGCCTGCTTACGTGCTGCCATGCTCACTGCTATCATAGTCATGGATTCTAACCTTCTGCAACCATGAGTGCAAAATTAAATTTTTTCTTTTGTAAGTTACCATGGTCATGGTGTTTTGTTACAACAATAGAAAAGTAGCTAAGATACTCTGGTAATTTACTGTTTTTTTATTCTTCCTCATTTTTGTCTGTTGTCCTTGCCTGAAAGACCTTGATTATAAACATCTCTGGCCTAAGCATTCTACTTCCAGAGATCCTGGCAACTTCTATGTCCCTACCTTCAAAGTGAATCCACCGCAGATATAATACTATTATAAATCATTTCATCGAGCTAAAGGGGCATAATTATTTCTATTTATTGACATAGATTGAATTTGTATTAATTTTATGTTTAACATCACTTAGATAAAATTTAGTAAAATGGCTTATGGTCTTGAGAAATCTTTACAATTCATTTCATGTGACATTACCAATTAGATTGTTTTTAACATCTTTAATTGTGAACTTATTAATGATAGATGCAGATCAGCTAAAAGCAATTATAATATTAAGCATTTTCCTGATGATGAATTATGTAGAATTATATGAGATATTCCTAGAAGAGGTTAGCGTTAGGACTATAGACTGGTGGGTAGGGGTCATATGTATAAGGATAGTTAGTTTAAGACATACAGTCTCACAGTCTTTGTATCTGAAACATAAGCATAAACTTCTAATCATCAAAACCACAACTTTTTTGTCTCTACCCCAAGCCTGAATATAAATTCTGGAAGTGGGTACCAGTAATGTGAATTTGAACAAGTCTTTGATGTGATGCTGATGTTAGTTTTATCATGAAAACCTCTCCTTTAAAGAACAGTAACAAGGGAAGCTACTAATGATCAAATGAGGCCAGTATCAACTGAATTCATGAACTTTGTATAGATTGATGCAGGTTTGGATGCTTGGGTTTTTTTTTTTTTTTTTTAAAGTATGTTCTTAAACATGCCAAATATTCCAGCATTTAAGCCTCTTTTTACATATAATGATTACACAGATTCGTCAAAAAATTGATTGAAACTCTTTTCCTCCTGATAATCATTTATTCTTTTTTTTTCTAAGTTTTTTTTATTTACATTCCAAATCATTTCCCCTTTCCTGTTTCCTCCCTCCCTGAAAATTCCATAAGCCCCCTTCCCTCCCTCTGTTCCCCATTCAACCCCCTCTCGCTTCTCTGTCCTGGCATTCCCCTACATCCAGTCTTTCCAGGACCAGGGGTCTCTCCTTCCATCTTCTTGGAAATCTATTGATATGCGAATTGTGTCTTGGGTATTCCGAGACTCTGGGTTAATATCCCCTTATCAGTGACTGCATACCATGTATGTTCTTTTGTGATTGGGTTACCTCACTAAGGATGATATTTTCCAGTTCTGACCATTTGCCTAAGAATTTCATGAGTACATTGTTTTTAATTGCAGAGAAGTATTCCATTGTGTAGATATACCACATCTTCTGAATCCATTCCTCCGTTGAGGGACATCTGGATTCTTTCCAGCTTCTGGCTATTATAAATAAGGCTGCTATGAACATAGTTGAGCATATGTCCTTATTGTATGCAGGGGAAGCCTCTGGGTATGTGCCCAGGAGTGGTATAGCCGGATCCTCCGGGAGTGTCATGCCCAGTTTTCTGAGGAACTGCCAGACTGCTTTCCAGAGTGGTTGTACCAGCTTGCAATCCCACCAGCAGTGGAGGAGTGTTCCTCTTTCTCCACATCCTCACCAACAACTGCTGTCTCCTATGTTTTTGATCTTAGCCATTCTGACTGGTGTGAGGTGGAATCTCAGGGTTGTTTTGATTTGCATTTCCCTAATGACTAAGGATGTTGAACATCTCTTTAGGTGCTTCTCAGCCATTAGATATTCTTCAGGTGAGAACTCTTTGTTTAGCATTGTACCCCATTTTTAATAGGGTTACTTGGCTCTCTGGGGTCTAACTTCTAGAGTTCTTTGTATATATTGGATATTAGCCCTCTATCGGATGAATGATACTCATTCTCTAGGTAGCATATAAGAGACTTGAGGAAATGAAGAGGCTAAGAGAACAAAACTGTATATTGCTGTGGTACAGCAGTGTTTATGGGGAAGCAGTATTTGAGCTGCTGTGCTGATGTTTCCATCATAGCTTTCAGGAAATGAATGTGTTTTCTCCTTTATGCCTCAAGAAACTTGGATTAATGATTTTCTTTGGCACAGGATAATAAAGTGAAGCATATGAAAAGCCAGCCCAATATAGAATCCAAATCCACAAATATAATTATGATCACCCCTGGTTGGTTGATCTTCCATGATGATATCAACCTCTCTGGAACAGTTGGTAAAGGTTGTACCCATTTTGAAATTCTTGGTATATCATGAACATCAGAACACTAGAAACTTTCTGTTCATCCATTTTGTTGATCAGTAGGTATTTATTACAATTCACTTTTATTGACCTACTCAAGATACTATGTGGAAAATACAAGGTAGTTTTCAACTACCTTTCCGTAGTAGTTAAGGACGCTGATCACTTTTAATGACATTTCTTAGTCAGTTTTCTTTATTCTTTTGAGAACTTTCTGTTGAGGTTCATAGTATTCTAGGTATATGAGTCTGTGCATCCTGGGTTTTGAACTCAGTTTTGAATCATTTCAACATTTCCTATTGTTGGTTAAAATTAAATTGTGTGATAATGAATAATAATTATGTAATACATTGGTACATTATTTTATTTAAAAATAGTTGGTAGTACACATTATTTTATAAAAAAATAATTGGCAATAACTTGGGGGGTATAGCTTAGTTTGTAATGTTTGCCTAGCATGCATGAAGTCCTGGGTTCAATCTCAGAACAACATAAAAATAGATGTGTTGGTTTATGCCTATAATCCCAGGATTTGAAGACAAAAGTCCAAAGGGCCAGGTCATCTTCAACTATATAGCAGATTTGAGATTCTAAATAAAAAATAAAAAATAAATGACAAGCAAAATAATGAGGAAATGTGATTTAAAACAATCAAGTTGAATACAATGTTTTACTTATTTATTTAATTTAATTTAATTTAATTTTATATGTATGAGTATTTAGTCTGTATGTTCATCTGTGTACCATGTACATGCCTGGTGCCTAAGAAGAACAGAAGAAGACGTAGGAAACCCTGGATCTTGAGCCATGGGCGATTTTTAGCTGTCACTCTGTCAGGGTTAACATCTAATCTGCTACTTAAACACAGCACCCTCAGGAGCACAGACAAAGCTCAAACTTTTCTCAATCATTATGAAACATATTCTCAAAACAAACACTCTTAAGCAACACTGTATGCACTGGGGTGGAATATGATTATAAGTGGGCTTTACAAATTAATTTCCCTGTGAACAACAACTTTTATTAAAATATAAGCAGTACAATTTGCAAATGTAGAGCCTGTTAAGATATTATTGAAATTCAAGAACTCTAGTAGTTATTTAGAAACCAGACCAATAGGCTAGGCATGACTGTACATACCTTTAACTCCAGCTCCTGGGAAGCAGATGCAGAAAGATCTCTGTTCTAGGCCTACCAGGGCTGAACTGTGAGACTCTGTTTAAAGACAAAACAAGACAAGACAAGAGAAGACAAGACAAGACACAATACAAAACAGGAACCAATTCAATAAGATATTCTTCATTAATTTTATTTATGGAAGAACAGTTTGTTATTGACAGTAAATTTGTTGGCACATGATGATAATCAAAAGGGGAAAACATTTATTTTAATTATTGCTTTCCAGTTCTACAGTTCATTTTCTCAGTAGTCTATCCCCTAGATAGTTTATAAGTCCTTAATAAGTTTGTTACTCATTAAAGTGGATGAAATTGTATAGAAAATGAATGAGTCAAGAATGATACAAAATACAAATATATTACAAATAATACAATCATATAAAAATAAATGGGTCAAGATGAAGGAGAGAAAAGTGTAGCTATTGGAAGTTTAATTCAATATAAATGTGTTGCCTGTTTCCTATTCCCTTACCCAGATAGGTTTCTGTTTGTTGCCATTCAGCGTCCCATTGTCTGTGACTCTGGAAATGATGTTGGCCATAGGGAACTGATAATGGAAATAATTACTGAGAGCAAAGAGCTTAGATTTTCTTCCTGAAACAAACTGCTTTCAGGAGCTCAAATGTATATGGTTTTCAAAGCTGTAAGTAGGGATATGGAGAATGTCTGCTTATATTTTCTTATTAAGGTAAATAAAATTTTATAAAATAAAAAATTTTATAAAATAAAGTTTTATAAGGTATGTCAGGAATAATGGGAGCCAAGGGTAGGGTAGGTATTGGAAGTTTAAATTCACCATAAATGTGAATGTATGTATGTTGTGTGTGTGTGTATGTGTGTGTGTGTGTGTTGGAGAGACTTGTTTGAAATAAAATAGAAGAAAACAGTCTGCTAACCTCTTAAGCTAAGTAATTTATAGTGTTTGAGTGTGAAACTGGCTTTTGTGGATTAGATCTTAGTATCTCTGTAACAACAAGTGATGCTCCCAGGTTCCAGCAGAGACATGAATTTCTTTCCCAAAGTTTAGAAGGGAATGACACAGTTTGAAAATGGTTTCCTGGTAGGAAGCTGTAATATACTTAGTTGGTAGAAAATTTCTAAGAAATTATCTAAGATATGATTGTAAAAAGTTGGCATAGAAAAACCTACTAATTGCTAATAACTTTTCAATTCTGTGGGGGCAAATTATATAACCAAAGACACAAGCTGTTTCCACATCCTGTTCCTGAAGTCTGCAAATAGGAAGCTACAGTCACATAAAACTTGGGTGTTATTTTAAACATTTCAGCCAGTTTGTATTATGATTTTTATGACTTTGATTGATTTTTCATTCTATCTCAAACATATCTTTCCCAAAGAATGAATTTTTGGGGGACCATAATTGAGGAAAGATGAAGTGCATACTATAAAAATCAGGAAGGCTGATTATCAGAAATGGCAATGATCTACTCAATTAAAGTAAAACCTGTAGGGAGTCAGAATAAATTCCTGGAATAATTAGGAGCTGTATGTTCAGGCTATTATGGAATACAACAGATGTCTGTAGGTAGAGGAACAATGATGGAGGATGTGCCAATAATAAGGAAGCTAATCAGAGCTGAAAATTCTGATCTTGGTTAGCCAGTGACAAAATACACTTGAACATTTAATTTTAGTGGTAAGCATAAACTGCCATGTATCACTGAGATTTAATGAACAGACATTTAGGAATGCAACACTGCAGTGAGAAGTATAAACCTTCTTTAAACAAGGTTTAAAGGGCATAGTTGAACAATCCATTTTCTTTTTTTTTCTTTTTTTTTATATGTTATTTTATATTTTTTTTAATTTACATTCCAAATCATTTCCCCTTTCCCGTTTCCTCCCTCCCTGAAAGTCCCATAAGCCCCTTTCCCTCCTTCTTTTCCCCATTCAACCCCCTCTCGCTTCTCTGTCCTGGCATTCCCCTACATCCAGTCTTCCCAGGAACAGGGGCCTCTCCTTCCATCTTCTTGGAAATCTATTGATATGCGAATTGTATCTAGGGTATTCCGAGATTCTGGGTTAATATCCCCTTATCAGTGACTGCATACCATGTGTGTTCTTTTGTGATTGGGTTACCTCACTAAGGATGATATTTTCAAGTTCTGACCATTTGCCTAGGAATTTTGTGAATTCATTATTTTTAATTGCAGAGTAGTATTCCATTGTGTAAATATACCACATCTTCTGAATCCATTCCTCCGTTGAGGGACATCTGGGTTCTTTCCAGCTTATGGCTATTATAAATAAGGCTGCTATGAACATAGTGGAGCATGTGTCCTTATTGCATGTAGGTAAAGCCTCTGGGTATATGCCCAGGAGTGGTATAGCCGGATCCTCCGGGAGTGTCGTGCCCAGTTTTCTGAGGAACCGCCAGACAGCTTTCCAGAGTGGTTGTACCAGCTTGCAATTCCACCAGCAGTGGAGGAGTGTTCCTCTTTCTCCACATCCTCCCCAACAACTGCTGTCTCCTGTGTTTTTGATCTTAGCCATTCTGACTGGTGTGAGATGGAATTTCAGGGTTGTTTTGATTTGCATTTCCCTAATGACTAAGGATGATGAACATCTCTTTAGGTGCTTCTCAGCCATTAGATATTCTTCAGGTGAGAACTCTTTGTTTAGCTCTGTACCCCATTTTTTAATAGGGTTACTTGCCTCTCTGGAGTTTAACTTCTTGAGTTCTTTGTATATCTTGGATATTAGCCCTCTGTCGGAAGTAAGGTTGGTAAAGATCATTTCCCAGTTAGTTGGTTGCCGCTTTGTCTTTTTGACAGTGTCTTTTGCCTTGCAAAAACTTTGTAATTTAATGAGGTCCCATTTGTCTATTCTTGATCTTAGAGCATAAGCTATTGGAGTTCTGTTCAGGAAATTCTCCCCTGTGCCCATATGTTCAAGGTTCTTCCCTAGTTTCCCTTCTATTAGTTTCAGTGTGTCTGGTTTTATGTGGAGATCCTTGATCCACTTGGAATTGAGCTTAGTGCAAGGAGATAAGAATGGGTCAATTTGCATTCTTCTGCATGTTGACCTCCAGTTGAGCCAGCACCATTTGTTGAAAAGGCTATCTTTTTTCCACTGGATGGTTTTAGCTCCTTTGTCAAAGATCAAGTGACCATAGGAGTGTGGATTCATTTCTGGGTCTTCAATTCTGTTCCATTGATCTACATGCCTGTCACTGTACCAATACCATGCGGTTTTTAACACTATTGCTCTGTAGTACAGCTTGAGGTCCGGGATACTGATTCCCCCAGAGGTTCTTTTACTCTTGAGAATAGTTTTAGCTATTCTGGGTTTTCTGTTATTCCAGATGAATTTTTGAATTGCTCTTTCTAACTCTATGAAGAATTGAGTTGGGATTTTGATGGGGATTGCATTGAATCTGTATATTACTTTTGGTAAGATGGTCATTTTTACTATATTAATCCTGCCAATCCATGAGCATGGCAGATTTTTCCATCTTCTCAGGTCTTCTTCAATTTCTTTCTTCAGAGACTTGAAGTTCTTGTCATACAGATCTTTCACTTTTTTGGTTAGAATCACGCCAAGATACTTTATAAGGTTTGTGGCTACCGTGAAGGGTATCATTTCTCTTACTTCTTTCTCAACCTGCTTATCCTTTGAGTATAGGAAGGCTACTGACTTGCTTGAGTTGATTTTATATCCGGCCACTTTGCTGAAGTCGTTTATCAGCTGTAGGAGTTCTCTGGTGGAGTTCTTTGGGTCGCTTAAGTATACTATCATATCGTCTGCAAATAGTGATAGTTTGACTTCTTCCTTTCCAATTTTTATCCCTTTGACCTCTTTTTGTTGTCTAATTGCTCTAGCTAGAACTTCAAGTACTATATTGAAAAGATATGGAGAGAGAGGGCAACCTTGTCTAGTCCCTGATTTTAGTGGGATTGCTTCAAGTTTCTCTCCATTTAGATTGATGCTGGCTACAGGTTTGCTGCAAATTGCTTTTACTATGTTTAGATATGGGCCTCAAATTCCTGATCTTTCCACGACCTTTAGCATGAAAGGAAGCTGAATTTTGTCAAATGCTTTCTCAGCATCTAATGAGATGACCATGTGGTTTTTTTCTTTGAGATTGTTTATATAGTGGATTACATTGATGGATTTCCTTATATTGAACCATCCCTGCATCCCTGGGATGAAGCCTACTTGATCGTAGTGAATGATCGTTTTGATGTGTTCTTGGATTCGGTTGGCAAGAATTTTATTGAGTATTTATACATCAATATTCATAAGAGAGATTGGCCTGAGATTCTCTTTCTTTGTCGGATCTTTGTGTGCTTTTGGTATTAGCATAATTGTGGCTTCATAGAACGAGTTGGGTACTGTTCCTTCTGTTTCTATTTTGTGGAATAGTTTGAAGAGTATTGGTGTTAGGTCTTCTTTGAAGGTCTGATAGAATTCTGCACTAAAACCATCTGGACCTGTGCTTTTTTTGGTTGGAAGACTTCCAATGACAACTTCTGTTTCTTCAGGGGTTATAGGACGGTTTAGATGGTCTATTTGATCCTGATTTAATTTTGGTATTTGGTAACTGTCAAGGAAATTGTCCATTTCCTCAAGATTTTCTAGTTGTGTTGAATACAGGTTTTTGTAGTAGGATCTGATGATTTTTTGAATTTCCTCAGTTCCTGTTGTTATCTCTCCCTTTTCGTTTCTGATTTTATTAATTTGGATATTATCTCTGTGCCCTCTGGTTAGTCTGGCTAAGGGCTTATCTATCTTGTTGATTTTCTCAAAGAACCAACTCCTCGTTTGGTTGATTCTTTGTATGGTTTTATTTGTTTCTACTTGATTGATTTCAGCCCTGAGTTTGATGATTTCCTGCCTTCTACTCCTCTTTGGTGTATTTGCTTCTTTTTGTTCCAGGGCTTTCAGGTGTGCCATTAAGCTGTTAGTGTATGCTGTCTCCTGTTTCTTTTTGGCGGCACTCAGGGCTATGAATTTTCCTCTTAGCACTGCTTTCATTTTGTCCCATAAATTAGGGTATGTTGTGCCTTCATTTTCATTAACTTTCAAAAAGTCTTTGATTTCTTTCTTTATTTCCACCTTGACCAAGTTATCATTGTGTAGAGCGTTGTTCAGCCTCCATGTGTATGTGGGTTTTCTTTTGTTTTTGTTGCCATTGAAGACCACCCTTATTCCATAGTGATCTGATAGGAGGCATGGGATTAGTTCTATCTTCTTATATCTGTTGAGGTCTAATTTGTGACCAATTATATGGTCGATTTTGGAGAAGGTACCATGAGGTGCTAAGAAGAAGGTGTATTCTTTAACTCTAGGATGAAATGTTCTATATATATCTGTTAGTACCATTTGGTCCAAGGCTTCAATTAGATTCACTGTGTCCCTGTTTAGTTTCTGCTTTCCTGAACGATCCATTTTAGAGAGCGGGGTGTTGAAGTCACCCACTATTATTATGTGCGATGGGATGTGTGCTTGAGTTTTAGTAAAGTTTTTTTACGAATGAGGATGCCCTTGCATTTGGAGCATAGATATTCAGAATTGAGAGTTCTTGATGGTGGATTTTTCCCTTGATCAGTATGTAGTGTCCTTCTGTGTCTTTTTTGATGACTTTAGGTTGAAAATCAATTTTATCTGATATTAGGATGGTTACTCCACCTCGTTTCTTGGGGCCATTTGCTTGTAAAATTGTTTTCCAGCCTTTTACTCTGAGGCAGTGTTTGTCTTTGACACTGAGGTGCGTTTCCTGCATGCAGCAAAATGCTGGGTCCTGTTTACGTATCCAGTCTGCTAGTCTATGTCTTTTAATTGGGGAATTGAGACCATTGATATTAAGAGAGATTAAGGCTTAGTGATTATTGCCATCTGCCATTCTTGACGCTCTCTTTATGTTTGAGTGGTTATCTACTTTTGGGTTTGATTCAAGAAGGTTATTATCTCATTTTTTCCAGTGTGTTGTTTCTCTCCCTGTATTGGAGGTTTCCACTTATTATCCGTTGCAGGGCTGGATTTGTGGAAAGATATTGTGAAAATTTGATTTTATCATGGAATATCTTGGTCTCTCCATCTATGGTGATTGAGAGTTTTGCTGGGTATAGTAGTCTAGGCTGGCATTTGTGCTCTCTTAGTGTCTGCATGAGATCTGCCCAGGATCTTCTGGCTTTCATAGTCTCTAGTGAGAAATCTGATGTGTTTCGGATAGGTCTTCCTTTGTATGTTACTTGGCCCTTTTCTCTTACTGCTTTTAGTATTCTTTCTTTGTTTAGAACATTTGGTGTTTTAATTATTATGTGACGGGAGGTATTTCTGTTCTGGTCCAGTCTGTTTGGAGTTCTGTAGGCTTCTTGTACATTCATCGGCATCTCTCTCTTTAGGTTAGGGAAGTTTTCCTCCATAATTTTGTTGAAGATGTTTACTGGCCCTTTCAGTTGCAAATCTTCACTCTCATCTATACCTATAATCCTTAGGTTTGGTCTTCTCATTGTGTCCTGGATTTCCTGGATGTTTTGGGTTACACATTTTTTGCATTTTGCATTTTCTTTGACTGTTGAGTCGATCCTTTCTATGGAATCTTCAGCACCTGAGATTCTTTCTTCCATCTCTTGTATTCTATTGTTGATGTTTGCATCTATGACTCCTGATTTCTTCCCAAGGTTTTCTATCTCCAAAGTTGTCTCCCTTTGTGATTTCTTAGTTGTTTCTACTTCCATTTTTAGTTCCTGGATGGATTTGCTGAGATCCTTCACTTGTTTGTTTATATTTTCCTGTATTTCTTTAAGGTATTTTTGCATTACCTCTTTCAGGATTTCTGCCTGTTGTCCCACGTTGTCCTGCATTTCTGTGAGCAATTTTTGTGTTTCCTCCTCATGGGAATCCATTTGTTGATCCATCGTCTCTTGCATTTCTTTAAGCAGTTCTCGTGTTTCCTTTGTAAGGGCATATAACTGTTGATTCATTTCTTTAAGCAATTTTTGTGTTGCCTCCTTATGGGCATCCGTCTGTTGACCCATATTCTTCTCCATTTCTTCATGCAATTTTTGTGATTCCTTTGTGAGTGCATCTACCCGTTGATTCATCTCGTTAAGCGATTTTTGTGTTGTCTCCTTTTGCGCCTCCATCTTTTGATCCATGTTCTCCTGCATTTCTCTAAGCGACTTTTGTGTTTCCTTTGTAAGGGCTTCTAACCGTTGATTCATGGTCTCCTGTAATTCTTTATTAGATTTATTTGTTTCCTTCTTGTGATCCTCTAATAGCATCATGAGAAGTGATTTTCAATCCAGATCTTGTCTTTCGGGTGTGGTGGGGTATCCAGGACTTGCTGCTGTTGGAGAGTTGGGTTCAGATGGTGCCATATTACTTTGATTTCTGTTATTAACGTTCCTACGTTTGCCTTTTGCCATCTGGTTACCTCTGATGTTAGTTGGTCCTGCTTTCACTGGCTGTTGGTTGGACCTCCTGTGAGCCTGCAAAGCTATTTCTGCCCCCCCCCCTGGTTTACCGGGATTCCCCTGGCACAGATTTCTGGGGCCTGCCCTGCTCCTGAGTGACTTTGGAGCCCTGATGTGCCTTGCCCCAAGTGATGTTATATTGGGGAGTCCTTGCACATCCAAAGGCTCAGCGTAGTGGATTCATGGAGCAGACGTCGCCAAAGGGAGGCTGGTAGGCTCCTGCCCTGTGCAGGGGTGTGTGATCTCTCCTAGAGTGGGGGTAGGAGGCGTCCCTCTGCCAGGCAGAAGTCCCACAGCAGAGCTTGCACGCTGGTTACTGCAGATCTGCCCAGCACTTGCGAGCCACATACACACAATCTGCCCGAGACCCAAGCGATATTATGCCTGTCTGTCTCTGAGCCTGGTAGTCCCAACTTCCCGGCCACTGGAGCAAAGATTGCGGAGTGCACTCTGCACTCTCTCCGTGGCGCTGGTCACCCTGCAGAGGCGATGGCCTGCAGATCTGGCACCCAGACGACCACAGCGCTGTCCTGTTCTTGGGCGCAGGCGGAAGCCCCAATAGGCCGTGTCCCAAGTGATGTTATATTGAGGAGAGCCTGGGTACCTGTCTCTTCAGTGCAGTCTATCGGAACAGAGGTCGCAGAAGGGAAGCTGGTAGGCTCCCGCCCAGTGTGGGGTCCCTCTGCCAGGCCTGAACAATCCATTTTAAAAACATAGTTATGAAAAAATGTGAAGAAATTTCTGGAAGTTTGCAAAGAGGGATTATAGTCTGAGTTGTCAGAAGAGAATTTAAATGAGATTTTCATTAT
Source organism: Tokudaia tokunoshimensis (assembly GCA_036184795.1). Lineage (NCBI taxonomy): Eukaryota > Metazoa > Chordata > Mammalia > Rodentia > Muridae > Tokudaia > Tokudaia tokunoshimensis. The sequence continues at coordinate 22,308,049 of BTHU01000004.1, read as the reverse complement.
ATAACCTACTGATTTAATATTATTCTTTCTCAGAAACCTCTTTAGAGGTAATATTTTACCACCTATCTGGACATTCTTAAGCTACATTGGTTTATAAAATTAATGATCATGCTAAAATAATACAAGTATAGAAATAGATGTATTTTATGAAGAACTATGGTTTCAGAGACCTCTGAGAGTTCTGATTTCACTTGTCATGAATCCAGATAACTATTTATCAGTCACTTTAGAGACACTAAATAAGTCATATTGTGCTGCAATCAATTGTGACAAACTAACCTGATTATTTTCCCTACTGGTCATGGAATATTGCTTTACTAGGCAATATAAAATTTATGGCAACTGAATTTCAGTAAAGCATTTTATAAGCACTTGGTGTATCTTAATGAAAAACATGAAAATATTATACCTGAATAATCTTGCCATTAAGTTTTTTGTAGCTTGATAAACAACTATACCTATGGTGTATAGATAGTGGATCAATATTATCTTGAAATTGTCTTACTAGAAGTCATTTCAATGACTGAGTTCTTGGCCAATTTTTCACCAGTTGCTCAAAGCAAGTTATAGAAGGATCAATTTTCATATGTGTAACTGATTACAAAATGTACACACAGAAGTTATTGTGTTGATGAAATTTTGACTAATAAAGACTTGGAAGTTTCTAGAAAGTTCAAAAGAATCCACATAATTAGAGTTTTAAAAGTACAAACTCCACTAATATATTAGTGTGGGATTATTGATAGTCATGTAGAAAACAATCTTAGAGACTTCACTTGATGGCATGTTCAATATGACCTTATAATGTCTCAAGGTTGATGAGACATTTAACACAATCCTTAGTTCCTATCATATCTAGAACATGCAAGGACCTAGTATCCTTGAATATCACATAGATATGACTGTGTCAAGAATAATCATCAGTTTGGGAGTGATACAGAAGATAGGCTAAATTCAGATGAGAATGTCCAGAACAAATGGAATAATCTAGACACTGTATTATGAGAAGCGAGGTGGTATTTCAGTTGAGAATACTGGTGGTAGAGGACTACTATTTTCAAATATTTGAATCACTCAATTTTGTCTATGCCTATTTCTAGAAATTATACTTGGTGTGAAGTTGGATAACTACTTAGGTTAAAAAAATATAAGCTCGAGTAATCGACATGCCAGTTCTGCTGTGGGACTTCTGCCTTGCAGAGGGACCCCCCCGCACTGGGCGGGAGCCTACCAGCTTCCCTTTGGCAACCTCCGTTCCTGGATCAACTGCACTGAGGAGACAGGTACCCAGGTTCTGCCCAATATAACATCGCTTGAGACATGGCCTGTTGGGGCTTCGGTCTGCTCCCAAGAACGGGACAGCACTGTGGTCATCTGGGCGCCAGCTCTGCTGTGGGCCATCCCCTCTGCAGGGTGACCTGCACCGCCGAGAGAGTGCAGAGTGCACTCTGCAATCTTTGCTCCAGTGGCCAGGTACTTGGGACCACCAGGCTCAGAGACAGACAGGCATAATATCGCTTGGGTCTCAGGCAGCTTGTGTGTACCCTGCTCCCAAGAGTTGGGCAGGTCTGCAGTAATCAATGCGCCAGCTCTGCTGTGGAACTTCTACCTTGCAGAGGGAGGTCCCCTCCCCCCCCCTTCTGGGAGAGATCACACACCCCTGCACAGGGCAGGAGCCTACCAGCCTCCCTTTGGCGACCTCTGCTCTAGGAATCCACTACGCTGAGCCTTTGATTGTGCAGGGACTCCCCAATATAACATCACTTGGGGCAAGGCACATCAGGGCTCCAAAGTCACTCAGGAGCAGGGCAGGCCCCAGAAGTCGGTGCCAGGGGAATCCCAGTAATCCACGGGGGGCAGAAATAGCTTGGCAGGCTCACAGGAGGTCCAATCAACAGCCAGTGATAGCAGGACCAACTAACACCAGAGGTAATCAGATGGCAAAAGGCAAACGTAGGAACGTTACTAACAGAAATCAAAGTAATATGGCACCATCCGAACCCAACTCTCCAACAGCAGCAAGTCCTGGATACCCCACCACACCCGAAAGACAAGATCTGGATTTAAAATCACTTCTCATGATGCTATTAGAGGATCACAAGAAGGACACAAATAAATCTAATAAAGAATTACAGGAGACCATGAATCAACGGTTAGAAGCTCTTACAAAGGAAACACAAAAATCGCTTAGAGAAATGCAGGAGAACATGGGTCAACAGATGGAGGCCCGCAAGGAGACAACACAAAAATCGCTTAAAGAAATGAATCAACGGGTAGATGCACTTTCAAAGGAATCACAAAAATTGCATAAAGAAATGCAGAAAAATATGGGTCAAGGCAACACAAAAATTGCAAAAAATGAATCAACGGATAGATGCCCGTACAAAGGAAACACGAAAACTGCTTAAAGAAATGCAGGAGACGATGGATAAACAAATGAAATCCCATGAGGAGGAAACACAAAAATCTCTTAGAGAAATGCAGGAGAACGTGGGTCAACAGGCAGAAATCCTGAAAGAGGTAATGCAAAAATACCTTAAAGAAATACAGGAAAATACAAACAAACAAGTGAAGGATCTCAGAAAATCCATCCAGGATCTAAAAAAGGAAGTAGAATCAACTAAGAAATCACAAAGGGAGACAACTTTGGAGATAGAAAATCTTGGGAAGAAAACAGGAGTCATAGATGCAAACATCAACAATAGAATACAAGAGATGGAAGAAAGAATCTCAGGTGCTGAAGATACCATAGAAAGCATCGATTCAACAGTCAAAAAAAATGCAAAATGCAAAAAATGTGTAACCCAAAACGAAATGATCTTTACCAACCCTACATCCGACAGAGGGCTAATATCCAATATATACAAAGAACTCAAGAAGTTAGACTCCAGAGAGCCAAGTAACCCTATTAAAAATGGGGTACAGAGCTAAACAAAGAGTTCTCACCTGAAGAATATCTAATGGCTGAGAAGCACCTAAAGAGATGTTCATCATCCTTAGTCATTAGGGAAATGCAAATCAAAACAACCCTGAGATTCCATCTCACACCAGTCAGGATGGCTAAGATCAAAAACACAGGAGACAGCAGTTGTTGGCGAGGATGTGGAGAAAGAGGAACACTCCTCCACTGCTGGTGGGATTGCAAGCTGGTACAACCACTCTGGAAAGCTGTCTGGTGGTTCCTCAGAAAACTGGGCATGACACTCCCGGAGGATCCGGCTATACCACTCCTTGGCATATACCCAGAGGCTTTACCTGCATGCAATAAGGACACATGCTCTACTATGTTCATAGCAGCCTTATTTATAATAGCCAGAAGCTGGAAAGAACCCAGATGTCCCTCAACGGAACAATGGATTCAGAAAATGTGGTATATTTACACAATGATATACTACTCTGCAATTAAAAACAATGAATTCACGAAATTCCTAGGCAAATGGTCAGAATTTGAAAATATCATCCTTAGTGAGGTAACCCAATCACAAAAGAACACACATGGTATGCAGTCACTGATAAGGGGATATTAACCCAGAATCTCGGAATACCTTAGACACAATTCGCATATCAATAGATTTCCAAGAAGATGGAAGGAGAGATCCCTGGTCCTGGGAAGACTGGATGTAGGGGAATGCCAGGACAGAGAAGCAAGAGGGGGTTGAATGGGGAAAAGAAGGAGGGAAAGGGGCTTATGGTACTTTCGGGGAGGGAGGGAACGGGAAATGGGAAATGATTTTGAATGTAAATTAAACAAAAACTTAGAAAATAAAATAAAATTTTTAAAAAAAGGAAAAAAATATAAGCTCACATTCAAATTATAAAAAAAGTTAATGAGGTGGACTCCAATCTCACCACTGCTGAAAACACTTACATAGATGTTTGTGTGTTCTGTATAAATCATGCTTTTTTCAGGGTCTGAAAAGATGCCTCAGTGGTTAACAGCACTTGTCCTTTCAGAGGACCTGGATTCAATTGCCAATACGCAGATGGCAGCTCACAGATGTCCATAATCCCAGGTCTTGGGGATCTGAACTCACTTTATACCTTTGTGGGAAATATGTATAGTACATTTAAATCAGCATACACATAAAATATATAGGGAAAAAATTTAAGTATGCCTTGCATAGGTATGTTACACTTTACTGTTAATGCCATATTACAATAAGGGATGCACATGTGCTCTTTTCCAAGTCAGATTTTATTTTTTCTTCTTTATTCACATTACTCATTGATTTGCTATATTTAAACAATCACAGGATGTTCAGACAGTTGGACACACTGTCCTAAGGAAAACCATATATCAATGTTTTGTGGGATATGGAGAATAATCTGAGTCACTCCCACAAATCATTAGAATATTTAAATTATTTTCAATGATTATTAATAGGAGTTTTAGTAAAACATTTCACAATTTTGCAGAGTAAGCCTCATAAAATATTTTACATAAGTTATTTCAGGTATTATTATTATACAACTTTTGAGCACTCTTCTATGTTTAGTCAGAGGACACCAGTAAGTTTTATGAAAAATACCAAGACTCATCACTAACCCTTTGGCTTTATGGTATGACACCTGCCAGTATTTCTGGGCTCATCTTGCATGGTTGTTACCTATGCCCTATGCCACAGGCATATTAAGTCCAATTCTTGTAACTGCATCTCTTTGCTATAACCTGATTTTCATCTCTTCCTTCATGTCATCAATCAAGCAGATTTTTTCCTACATTTTTGTTCATTTTTCAAAAAGTTTATCGAATGATTTTAATGATTTCAAGGATTCCTACATAAACATATATGTAATCATCCAGCCTCTATTCATCCAGTGAGTTATTTACCAAGAATGATGCTGACATAGAACAAGGTAAAAAAACCAATTAAATAATCATCTTCTGTAATGTTTTGAATCTAATAAAACTGATGGGTAAACAAACAGTATAATATGGTCAGACTGCTACCTTAGACCAGGGTGACTGGGAAAGCACTTTGAAGATGAAGAAGAGGTTCAAGGTAGGAAACAGGAGTTGAAGGGGATGGAAAACTGCAGCTGGATTGGGTTTTAAAATGTAAGTAACAATTATCAATTGGAAAAGGCAAAGGAAGATAGCCAATATCATAGAAAGGAACAAAAATGTGACAGTTCACACTGTATAAAAAGATACACACACACACACACACACATACACACACACACACAGTAAGGTACAGGTAAGTTCAGAAATGCAGGAAGGTACTGCATGAATAACACCCTTTTGTGAGCTGGAGGAGTTCACACCATTACACATTCCATTGACAAGTTACTGATGTGCATTTGTGTGGAGCAGAGAAAACCTGAGTAACTGTGTGCTCTTGACATATCCATGACCAAGACAAGGACTCCAGAGTCTCAGCCCCACAGATATAGCAAAGCCTTCCCTCCCCCTCTCAGTGTGAATGTAAAAGAGTACACAGAAAATGTCCATCATAGTTTTCTCCTGTGGATATTATGTTCTGAAGATGACTCACCTATATCCTTTAACTAGGATTAGCTCAACCTTTCTCCTTGCTTAACTGTATGTCATAAATTCTGCTTCCTTGCTTCAACTGAATGTAATAACTCTCCCTTCCTATTCAAGTGTATAAAACAAACATTATGAATGTCAAGGAGTTGTGTGGCTTCTCCATCAGACCATAGTCCACCTTATCCCAGTATATTTGTCTATCCATCCATCCATCCATCCATCCATCCATCCATCCATCCATCCATCCATCCATCCATCCATCCATCTATCTATCTATCTATCTATCTATCTATCTATCTATCTATCTATCTGCGTATCCATCTTTTCTTCATTCTCTTGCTGCCTTGGTGGGGTCCAATCCTTGGATCTGTGAGAGGATATGGCAGATACTCACTGAACAGACCGGAGTACTCAAATATGCTTTAGCTGTATTCTTTCCAAGATTGTAGTAAATGAACAGAGAGTTCACAAATGGCCCTGAAGGAATTGGACAATGAGTGAACGACAGCAGGGAGCGTAGTTGTATCTTCAAAGTCATAGAGATGCCATGAAAAATACCTGCAGAGTGGAGTTCCTCAATTGACATCTGTTGAATAAGGAAATAAACGAGATGATATATGGAGTATTTGAGATAATTCCCTAAGAGACAACAAAGGCCTGAATGAAAACATTATTAATAAAGAATAAAATTATGTATTTTATTATGTATAAAGTATTATGTATATTTACGAACATCTTCCCCTGGTCTAGTGGTTTTCCTTTTTATAGCTCTTCTCATGGTCTTACCCTGTGGGTGTCCATATGCTTAGTCATATTTATATTATCACCCATATCACTCACTTATCCTAAATGCCTTATTGAATTATTTCTTGAGATTATAATTTAATTACAACAATTATTCCTCTCCCTTCTTCCCTCTAAACTAGCAGTTTTAACCTGTAAGTAGTACAGGGGCTGCATATCAGATATACTGCATATCAGGTATGTATGTTATGATTCATAACAGTAGCAAACTTACAGTTATGAAATAGCAACAAAACAATTTTGTATTTGGGGTCACCACAATATGAGCAACTATATTAAAGCATTAAACATTAAGAAGGTTGAGAACCACTGCTCGCTCTAAGCCCTCAAACAGGCCTGTCTCTGCCCTCCTTCAAATTCCTGGCCTCTTTTTAAAAAATAATTACTACTGTATACATATATGTATATTCATAAATATTCCTAACGATAGCCTACCTCATCCATATACTGTTATATTTGTTTGTATTTTTCATTGCAGAACATTCAACACTGAACAAAACATTAGCATGTTCTTCCTGAGAGAAGAGCACCTTTCTCATTCTACTGGCAGTTTTCCACAGTTGACTATACTTCTTTGTTTGCTTGAGGCCTTGTGGGCTTTTCTCTGTCCTGTTTGGCATGGTGACATCATTGTTTAGCTCATGTTTGGACAGTCATGTTAGTGAGACTTTCTGGGTGTAGTTTCTGATATAGTAAGAGACACAACTGCACAGCAAACTCCTTGACCCTCTGGCTCTTACAGTCTTTCCATGCCCTCTTCTGCAGTGTTTCCTGAGCCTTAGCTGTGGGTACCCATTGAGTCTGAGCTCCACAATTCTACATTTTGATTGGTTTTAGTTTTTCTGTAGTGGTCTTTGTTACAAAGAGAAGTATCCTCAGTGAGGAGTGAAGGCTTCACATATATGGGTATAAGGACACATGTTTATAGATGGTTGTTTAATAAATGAGTGGTTGTAGATTCTTCTCCAATAACCATGACTTCACTTTCTCTGGAAGGCCTATCTTTGAATAAAATCACATCTAGATACACTGGAGATTCTGCTTTCCAATGCCTACATTTATTGAGGACAAATAACAATCCATAGCACACTGTCCTCTATTGAAAACATTATAGTGTATATTCTGTAGGTTTAAAAAATATGTAAGTGTATGTGCCTACTTTCATAGCAACAGGTAGAAAAGTTGCATTGCCCCACCATTCTTATGTTATAGCTACTTGTTCCTTTCTATAGCCAAACCTCTGGCAAACAGTTTCCTTTCTTTTTTTTTTTTTTAATGTATACATAGTTTCAACTTTTCTAGGTCATACAGCCACAGAAACCATCATCTATACAGATTGGCTTCTTTTCCTTACCAATATTTCATATTAAAAATGTAAGTCACACCTTGATAATTGATCCCATAACCAATGAAGTATGCTGTTTTCTCTGTTTGCACTGATGCGAAGAGATCTGGAGTAGACTGTTAGGTTATCAGGAGAGGGAGAGTTAGGGTCTGAAAGCTGGGAGACTCTTTGGGATGAATGTTCAGCTAGCATATAAGTGTTAGTTGAAGTCCAAGATGTGATGAGATCCACCCAGAAAATGAAGAGATGGTGAAAACTGGTCAGTTGAGGAATAAATTCCACAGGTGTCAAATTTGTCACAGATTTCACTTTGATTAGACTTGTGAATTTAATTTTTACTGAAAATCTTCAACTATGTTTGCCAGTTTTTTGCCCATTAGCTATTTGTTCATGTCTTCTAAAACATTTTTGTGTGTTTGCTGGTCTTTGCACTAGTTTTTAAGAAACAATTCTGCATTAAAGAAAATTGCCCATTGTTGGGTGTTTTAAAATGTCTTTCTAAGTTTTTGTGTGCCTTGACATTATTATATTAATTGTTATGAAGAAATATCTATATATGTATTTATTACTTAGCAATGTGTACTTGGCTGTCATCTGTATCTTATTGCATGCATATCAAAGCCTTCTCCCATGCTCGTGTTGTAACTCAGTTGCTAAAGTGCTTGCCTAGCATGTAGAGAGTCCTTATTTAATCTTTTGTAGCATGAAATATTAAAAATGCAATCCACACTATTGCTGGCAAGGCACCGGCAGGCCTTGTTCTCATCTCGTGGAGACTCTGATCCAGAGCTCCAAAATCTCTGCACCCAGGTCACTCAGTTCCCATGGTGGGTCATTGCCATGCCAGTCCCACACTTCCAAATTCCTGTGGCTGGCTGGGGTTCCCCACCATCGTACCTTTTCTCGGGAACTCAGTTGAGTTGCCACGTGAAGGAAAACACCACAGAATCTTAATTTAGAATCAAAAGGCAACACAATCGCTGGGTGCAACAACTAACATCCTAATAGTAAGTTGTTCTAAGTTAAATCCTCCTGTAGCAGATCCCATCGGATCCACTATCTGAACCAGGGGTCTCTGAAACATTTTGACTCCATTGTCCTTCTGATCCAAAAACCTGTATTCTTCTCCTGCCTATGCTGTCCCTCTGACCGACCTGGAAGTCCTGCCTATTCACTCAGATTTCCTTGAAATCTTTATTCATTAGAAGATGAATGATAAAAATTATATAAATGAGTATATGAAATCCTCAGCAAGAATCCTGGGCATGTGATTCACTCCTCATCCCAGGCAGCCCCTCTTGGGAAGGTGAAATTAGCACCAAAATACAAACAGCACCAGGCTATCCACCACAATTCCCAGCACCCTATTTCTTCTCTACGAGGTACAAAAAGCTGAAGGTTCTTCTAATCCAAGAAGCTTCTTTTTCCGCAGTTGATGGAGACTATTACAGAGATCCATAACTGGACAAAATGCAAAGGATAAGTTACCATGGAGTACCCAGTCTCAAATGGTACATCTAAAATGCAATCCCTACATCTAAGCTAAGAGACAATTGCAGAATAGGGGTGGAGCAGAATGACTATAAGAGCCAGAGGATCAAAACACCTGTAGTGACGCTGAGCCTTCTATACATGACAGGGAAGATGTACCCATGAAATCTCAACAATATGGTTACCCAAACAAAACCTACATAATGACATCACTAGTGCAAAAGCAAACACAAATAGCAGAAATCTCACAAGGACCCAACCCTAGATGGAAAGCTAAGGCAGTCAAACGCTGCTCAGAGAGGGAGAATCAGTTTCCTCCAGGGATGAACTCCACCATAGGTTGTACAATCCCAAGTTGTTAGCCCTGGGCACATGTATATACAAACAGTACCAAATGGATTCAGTAGGGTATCTTTGCAATAATAATGATTATAAAAGAAGTCATGATCTTGAGCATTGGGGCCTACAAAGAATCAAAGACTGGAGAGAGAGAGGTAAAAATTATATAAATGAGAATATGAAATCCTCAACCCATTTAATATATGATTCATTCTTACTATCTTTTAAGGAAATTAACTTGCTCCCCCCCCGATGAATTTTTGTTATTTTTCAGCACTTAATTTGATTTATTACAGCACAGTCTGATATAAATATTTGAGGGAAATTGTCCATTTCCTCAAGATTTTCTAGTTGTGTTGAATACGGGTTTTTGTAGTAGGATCTGATGATTTTTTGAATTTCCTCAGTTTCTGTTGTTATCTCTCCCTTTTCGTTTCTGATTTTATTAATTTGGATACTATCTCTGTGCCCTCTGGTTAGTCTGGCTAAGGGCTTATCTATCTTGTTGATTTTCTCAAAGAACCAACTCCTCGTTTTGTTGATTCTTTGTATGGTTTTATTTGTTTCTACTTGATTGATTTCAGTCCTGAGTTTGATGATTTCCTGGCTTCTACTCCTCTTTGGTGTATTTGCTTCTTTTTGTTCCAGGGCTTTCAGGTGTGCCATTAAGCTGTTAGTGTATGCTGTCTCCTGTTTCTTTTTGGCGGCACTCAGGGCTATGAATTTTCCTCTTAGCACTGCTTTCATTGTGTCCCATAAATTAGGGTATGTTGTGCCTTCATTTTCATTAACTTTCAAAAAGTCTTTGATTTCTTTCTTTATTTCCACCTTGACCAAGTTATCATTGAGTAGAGCATTGTTCAGCCTCCATGTGTACGTGGGTTTTCTTTTGTTTTTGTTGCCATTGAAGACCACCCTTATTCCATAGTGATCTGATAGGAGGCATGGGATTATTTCTATCTTCTTATATCTGTTGAGGTCTGATTTGTGACCAATTATATGGTCAATTTTGGAGAAGGTACCATGAGGAGCTGAGAAGAAGGTGTATTCTTTAGCTCTAGGATGAAATGTTCTATATATATCTGTTAGTTCCATTTGGTCCAAGGCTTCAATTAGATTCACTGTGTCCCTGTTTAGTTTCTGCTTTCCTGAACAATCCATTTCAGAGAGCGGGGTGTTGAAGTCACCCACTATTATTGTGTGAGGTGCGATGTGTGCTTTGAGTTTTAGTAAAGTTTCTTTTACGAATGAGGGTGCCCTTGCATTTGGAGCATAGATATTCAGAATTGAGAGTTCTTGATGGTGGATTTTTCCCTTGATCAGTATGTAGTGTCCTTCTGTGTCTTTTTTGATGACTTTAGGTTGAAAATCAATTTTATCTGATATTAGAATGGCTACTCCACCTCGTTTCTTGGGGCCATTTGCTTGTAAAATTGTTTTCCAGCCTTTTACTCTGAGGCAGTGTTTGTCTTTGACACTGAGGTGCGTTTCCTGCATGCAGCAAAATGCTGGGTCCTGTTTACGTATCCAGTCTGCTAGTCTATGTCTTTTAATTGGGGAATTGAGACCATTGATATTAAGAGAGATTAAGGCTTAGTGATTATTGCCATCTGCCATTCTTGACGCTCTCTTTATGTTTGAGTGGTTATCTACTTTTGGGTTTGATTCAAGAAGGTTATTATCTCATTTTTTCCAGTGTGTTGTTTCTCTCCCTGTATTGGAGGTTTCCACTTATTATCCGTTGCAGGGCTGGATTTGTGGAAGGATATTGTGAAAATTTGATTTTATCATGTAATCAGAAACGAAAAGGGAGAGATAACAACAGAAACTGAGGAAATTCAAAAAATCATCAGATCCTACTACAAAAGCCTGTATTCAACACAACTAGAAAATCTCGAGGAAATGGATAATTTCCTTGACAGATACCAAGTACCAAAATTAAATCAGGATCAAATAGACCATCTAAACCGTCCTATAAACCCTGAAGAAATAGAAGTTGTCATTGGAAGTCTTCCAACCAAAAAAAGCACAGGTCCAGATGGTTTTAGTGCAGAATTCTATCAGACCTTCAAAGAAGACCAAACACCAATACTCTTCAAACTGTTCCACAAAATAGAAACAGAAGGAACACTACCCAACTCGTTCTATGAAGCCACAATTACACTAATACCAAAAGCACACAAAGATCCGACAAAGAAAGAGAATCTCAGGCCAATCTCTCTTATGAATATCGATGCAAAAATACTCAATAAAACCTCTGGGGGAATCAGTATCCCGGACCTCAAGCTGTACTACAGAGCAATAGTGTTAAAAACCGCATGGTATTGGTACAGTAACAGACATGTAGATCAATGGAACAGAATTGAAGACCCAGAAATGAATCCACACTCCTATGGTCACTTGATCTTTGACAAAGGAGCTAAAACCATCCAGTGGAAAAAAGATAGCCTTTTCAACAAATGGTGCTGGCTCAACTGGAGGTCAACATGCAGAAGAATGCAAATTGACCCATTCTTATCTCCTTGCACTAAGCTCAGTTCTAAGTGGATCAAAGATCTCCACATAAACCCAGACACACTGAAACTAATAGAAGGGAAACTAGGGAAGAACCTTAAACATATGGGCACAGGGGAGAATTTCCTGAACAGAACTCCAATAGCTTATGCTCTAAGATCAAGAATAGACAAATGGGACCTCATTAAATTACAAAGTTTTTGCAAGGCAAAAGGCACTGTCGAAAAGACAAAGCGGCAACCAACTAACTGGGAAATGATCTTTACCAACCTTACATCTGACAGAGGGCTAATATCCAATATATACAAAGAACTCAAGAAGTTAAGCTCCAGAGAGGCAAGTAACCCTATTAAAAATGGGGTACAGAGCTAAACAAAGAGTTCTCACCTGAAGAATATCTAATTGCTGAGAAGCACCTAAAGAAATGTTCATCATCCTTAGTCATTAGGGAAATGCAAATCAAAACAACCCTGAGATTCCATCTCACACCAGTCAGGATGGCTAAGATCAAAAACACAGGAGACAGCAGTTGTTGGCGAGGATGTGGAGAAAGAGGAACACTCCTCCACTGCTGGTGGGATTGCAAGCTGGTACAACCACTCTGGAAAGCTGTCTGGTGGTTCCTCAGAAAACTGGGCATGACACTCCCGGAGGATCCGGCTATACCACTCCTGGGCATATACCCAGAGTCTTTACCTGCATGCAATAAGGACACATGCTCCACTATGTTCATAGCAGCCTTATTTATAATAGCCAGAAGCTGGAAAGAACCCAGATGTCCCTCAACGGAGGAATGGATTCAGAAGATGTGGTATATCTACACAATGGAATACTACTCTGCAATTAAAAACAATGAATTCACGAAATTCCTAGGCAAATGGTCAGAACTTGAAAATATCATCCTTAGTGAGGTAACCCAATCACAAAAGAACACACATGATATGCAGTCACTGATAAGGGGATATTGACCCAGAATCTCGGAATACCCTAGACACAATCCTCATATCAATAGATTTCTAAGAAGATGGAAGGAGAGATCCCTGGTCCTGGAAAGACTGGATGTAGGGGAACGCCAGGACAGAGAAACGAGAGGGGGTTGAATGGAGAAAAGAGGGAGGGAAGGGGGCTTATGGGACTTTCGTGGAGGGAGGAAACGGGAAAGGGGAAATGATTTGGAATGTAAATTAAAAAAAATAAAATAAAATAAATAATAAAAAATAAATAAATAAATAAATATTTGAGGGAGTATGGAACTTTCTATGCATAGGCATACTAACTTTAAGCAAAAGTACATAAATCCATTTAAGAACAGTCTACCATTACCAAGTAATCATTCCTTTTACATATAGAAAGCTACAGTTATTTTTCATGGAAGTCAATCAAGTAGATATCAATTAAATGTGCTTTCACTACGCATATGTGTCACCTCAAGGAAGCTCATGACATTTAGATTGTGGTTGCTTTTTTTTTTTTTTTGAAGTCATTTCTATAGAATTTTAATATATCAATTCTTTTAGGTTTTGTAATTACCCTATGTTTTTTTAAATAGGAATCCTATATTAGTTTTCTTAATATTAAACCATCCTTGCATTCTTAGTATATTATTTAAATATTACCATCACAATAAATTTATTAGCATTATAATGTTTAATGACATTGATTTAATGTACACTGAAGTCTGTCTGCTCCCATTTATTTAGAATTCTCCTTTGAAATGCATGTGCCAAATTAATCCGCTTCATTTGTGAACTGCTTTCATTGTATTTTGACAATTACAGTAATCTCGTGAGGACTCTTACAAATTTCAATGACATTATTCTTTGAATTTTGTTATGAATAAAAATTTCAAGTGAAATCTTATAGGATGAGAAGCAAAAACTGTAAACATTGGTATCAACAATATATAGTCAACACTATATATTTTCACTCAACCTTCCTTAGGTTGTTGAAACCTCCAGTGGGGAGCTTCTGTCATTATGTGCTTCACTCAGTAGAGTCATAATAAAATAAAACATTACAATGTGTTTTATCTGTTGAGCAAATGATGAGTTTTAGAGTAGCTTTTCCAATACACATGCAAATACACACACACACACACACACACACACACACACACACACACAATCTCCTTCTCTTCTTTGGGTTTAACAGAAGTCTAAATTTCTAATTTCTTTTTTTCTCATCAGGTTCAGGATTTCTAGAAAATTCATCTTCAGAAATGGATCCCAGTGCTAACTAAGTTGTTCAATATTATTTTACTTGACGCAATTAAACTTTCTTCAGTTTAATTGGGGGCAGGAATAGAGTTAAGTTTATGAGAAAGACAAATAAGGCAGATTTTATTTTTGTTTTTATTTTATTTTAGATTGGGGTACATATTTGCCAAGGATCAGCTTCTGCTTGGAGATGGGTTCATGAGATAAAGGGTGTTTGACAGCAGCAAAAAAATGGCTCAAAGTCAATCATGGGGTACAAGTTGGCAGCCTGTGTTCTGCTTGAGACAGCTCTCTCTGGAGATCTCCAGGTAGCTCATCCAGATAGCTTGGCTCTTAGCAGACCAAGACCCAGTCTTTCGTTTAAATATCAATTCAATCCCTTTAGTTTCAACTTACTCCAAGTTTTCTTTTGATTATCCCACAAATCAGCATTCCATGACCCCAGCCCACTGATTCTTAGAAAAAGACAGCAAGTACATTTTTTTTTTTAACATTGCAAATGAATTCAGAGATCTGTCTGGCTTTTAAACACAAACAATATACTTAGCTGGGTGGGATCCCATTCTGAGATTACCATTCCAATTACACCTGGACCTAAATTTGTTCTGTTCCATGCTAACCTTGAACTCAGGAATCTGCTTGCCTTTGTATCTTTCTGACAGGTTAGCTCATAGTATATCTGTCTCTGTTCTTTTAGGTCCTTCATATAATTCATATTGAATCTTTATATTTTTCATAGTTGAGAAATCATATTTTTAAACTCATGTTTTCAGAGTTCCTCCCCATAGTCTTAAGGACTGTCCTGAAAGCCATAGCATTTAACATTCTTGCTATGGACATAGACACACCCTCCACTCCTGGACTCAAGCTCTTTCTAATTATCATGGAGTCATCAACCTTAGCAGGGAGAAATATTCCCAAATAACCCTGGCAGGGAGAGCATCTCGAAAGGAGGAACATGAAGTTAATCATGCACACTACCATGCAAACAAGCCCTATGCCCACAGCAGTCATCAATGTTCATGGAGGCTCACACCCTCCTGGTTCTGTTCCAGGTGCAGGAAATCATGTCACACTGTCTCTTCCATATGTCCATGCAAGGCTCAGCACATCTTCATCACATTTTTTTTCTCTAAACTGAACTATTTATTAAATTTACTTATCTACTTGTTCAATAGAATTTTTATTGTGGTGTGGTTCACTAGTTTCTAGAGACATAAGGTTCCCCCTCCCTGTCCATGAAGCAGTAGACAAAGGAATTCTTAGTAAAGAGCAGGGATTTTCTAAACTAAAGGGATATATGGCAATGTGTTGTTTATATTAAAGTTAGCTGCATCATGGTAGAGGTGGAAGATGCTTTGAATAAGCAAAAAAGTAGATATGAGTGTAGTTACTACATTTTGTTTTGAAAACCAGGTATTGTATTATTGGGAGGTAATTTTTGGCCTCTGGTATATGTGTAATTTTCCATTTTTGAAATTGGTAGACAGATGCAAATGATATCTTTAGAAGCTACCCACGTTAATATCTATGTTTAATTTAGAATCAAACATACCTCATTATCATGCAGAATTCATTTAGTATGGGTTATTTTTTTGGTTAGTAGACATTATTAAACATTTGAAGTATCATAAATTATGAATAATGTTCTAGTCAGCAGCCTCTTGAGGTACTTGCTGATCTATCCAGAATCTCCATTTCTGACCATTGTCTGCTTATTTAAGATGAGGGGAAAAAAAAACCTTAATTATGGTCTATGAGAATTATATAGGAACTGAACTCACAAAATAGAGGAGTATTATATCCTAAGTATGTGATACATGGTTGGTCATGGAATCTGGAGTAATATAAAGCAATAAGAAATGTAAATGTGGAAGAAACACAACAAAGAGTTGTATTGTAAACCAATAAGAAATCTTGCTAGAGATAAGGTGTTAACAAAACCATGATAAGAAAGCATTTGGCACCTTCCTGTTTTAACAGAAGAAAATTGTTGATGCAAGACTGGGAATTATAAGGCAGAAATAGTAGCATGTACTTTTAATCCCAGTACTCAGGAGGGAGGCAGAAGCTCTTTGTGAGTTCCAGGCCAACCTAGTCTACTTAGTAGGTTCCAAGACAACCAGAGCTACACAGTGAGACTCTGTGTTGAAAAAATAAATCAACAAACAACAACAGCAAAACAAAACAAAACAGAAATAAAAAGGAAAAAGGAAGAGTATGAATAATAAATTCATGTTATTTAAAAATTAGTCCTGACATTGAATAATAAAATAATCTTTCATTGTTTCATTTCTTTCCCTTTGGGACTATTGACATTTTTAAAATTGCCACTGTTGGGCATATGGAGAACTACCAAAAATTCTTTGCCCACATTACAGAATTTGGTTCCTTCCTTCCTTCAGTGACTCAGTATCAACTTACAGTCATAACTAAAGGCCAATAGAGTACCTACTGTTTATAGCTCCATTCTGTCTATGAAGCCCATCAACACAACCTGGCCTTTTGTTGTCTCCGTCCCTGCTCAAAGGCAGCCATTTTGGGAATGCTCCTCCCACCCCCAATAAATCTCTTGGTCTGTTGCATGGAGTAAATTTTGTAGTATTCCCTGGCCCCAAAATTACCATGATATTCTTTTGTTGCAGAACCTTTTTAACCATAACTTTCTTAAGGAAATTGTCATGTACTTTATTTGGGCTAATTTGGCTTTAGTTGATCTCTCTTCAGGTTTTTTCCCCCCAATTTATAATTAATAGTGTGAAAACAAAAACTCAGTTGTACCATCCACTTCTGTGTAATAGTTACTACATGGTACTAAGTATTAGACAAATATATCTCTATACTTCTATCTGGAGTCTAGCAATAATGACTACAGTCTGTTGTCTGGCAGAATTCCCAATTACTTATAAAGAGATCAAGATCTCAATAAATATAGGTCCATTCCAACACACTGTACTGAAAATCTTGTCAATTATAAAATAATTGTTAGTCATTGTGGAGTTTGAGACTGTAAGGATTTACATGACTAGAGTGGATTTTATATATATATATATATATATCTCTGTAGCCAACAGTTCTTGGCAGCATTTTAGACAGCATTAAGTTTCCTATCAATGCCAAAGGATCAGGTCCATGGAAACTGACTTTGTCACTAATTATTTCAAGTTTATTCTATTCCCAAACAAAGCCACTTAAGGACAGGTCTGCTGTAATGCTGTGAGTGTATGCAAAAGAACCCTGAGAGTCTCTTCTAGACATATACATTTGAATCAATTCACATACATTTTTTTAAAAATACTTATCAATTAGCATTATTGCTACACTTTCAGTATGGTATTTTGAGATTTGGTATTCTAAATGAAAATAGTTCTCTAATCCCTGTTCTACTGTAAGAGAGCTGTTAGTAGGTGAACCCTTCCAAAGAATGGCTATCATACAAGCATAATAATTGCTTCATATCTGTCCCAACAACCACAAATGATTCAGTTTTTATCTGTATTTGGGATGAGGAAGGAGAAGTCCAGATTCTTCAGATCTTACCATTTACGAGCAAAGTGGACTTCAAAACTTGCTGAACAACTTACTGAATTTGGGGCAAATAAGAAACCACGTAAGCCAGTGGTTCTCAACCTGTGGGTCACGACCCCTTGGGGGATCAAATGACCCTTTCACATGGGTCACATATCACATATCCTGTATATCAGATATTTACATTACAATTCATAATGGCAGCAAAATTACACGTATGCAATAGAAATGAAATAATTTTATGGTTGGGGTGTCACTACAACATGAGGAACTCTATTAAAGGGTCGCAGTGTTAGGAAAGTTGAAAACCACTGATGTAAACCATTGTGAATTTGTTGTTTCAACTCTAGGTTCTTAACAGATAAAATTGCCTTGTTGTGGAAAGAAGTGACTCTGGGGACCACTTCCTTTCATGTTTGGTCACATGACTTTAAGCTAACTGCAAGTACACACACAATACCTCTACTACCACTCCATGCCACACAGGGATTTGAAGTCCAACCTAGATGTCTGACAGCATACACTCCATGATGAATTGCCTTCAAAACAGGTTTCAAGGGTTTTTCACAGTTTATACAGAATGGGTGTGAACCAGTACTTACATACAAACTCAAGAAAATTTAGGCTTATATATTGTATAATTGGTTATTTCCTTGGTAATTTGGTATGTGCAGACCATTTTATGTATCAGTATGTGAAGGACAAAGGAGGCATACGTTGGGAGTGCTTTTAGAAATCACTCAACTGAACTTTATGTAAACAAACTTGAGATGCAGAGAAATGATATTTCTTGGTCTTGTCCGTGCTGTGCCTAGAGCACAGGTCTCCTAACTCGACATTTTACTAGACAATAAAAAAATCAACAGGGTTGAATTCAGCAGGAAAATAAAGATCCATCTTTCTGTACCTTGGACATCTTTCTAGAGTGCTTTCTCCTTCTGAGTGTCATGGCCAAGGTCACCTCTCTGTATTCATTCCTGCTTAGTTCCCTGTTAAGCCTTGGGCTCAGTAATTTGAGAAACATTATCTTCAGTGAAGTCCATACATTTATTTTCCACATCAGTAGTCTCACTTTGTTTCCTTATAATGTTTATTACAGGAGGACATCTCTCAAAACTTTCTTTATTATTTTTATCTTAGTAATAATAACTTTTATGATAAAAAATTATTTGAACCCAGAGACATTTTATTTCAAAGGGATTGGTTTAAAATAGAATTCATAGCATCTTATGGATAAAGATATTCGATCTATTCCTGAAGGTCTTTTTGTATGTTTCTGCTAAAATCCATTACACACGTGGTCTTGGTAATTGTCAGTGGATACAAGTCCACAGTGGATACAGGTTTGCAGTACAGCATCAAGTTGGCACACTTCTTGGTAAGCCATCAAACTTTGCACTGTTTTAAGAGATTATACTTTTCTTACTCATATCGAGATGTTTTAGAAATGCATTATCTAACACACCAGTCACTAGCTACTTAAGTTAAAAGAAATGAGTTGTAGTAGACTCTGAGAAATCGGTCTGTCATTCCAGTACTTGAGATATAGAGCCAAGAGGATCCCTACAACTTTTAGGCCAGCTTAGTTTCACAGTGAGTTTTAGGGTAGACAGGGCTAGGTGGTGTTACTACTTTTCAAACAAGCACATAAAAGAACAAAGATAATTTTCTCATTTACATGAGACACATTTTGAGTAATAACTACATATGTTAGTAGTTACCATATTAGACACTATGCTCATAGGATAATCTCTTTTATTACAAAAGGTTTCTATGGTCTATTTTACTCTGGAAACATGAATGGCCTCTCATAATCGTTACTCTCAAAATTCCTGCTGTATAACAATTTAGTAGATGTATCAAGTGTATGGGATGTGATTAGTAACATAAGTGACATTAGTTTGTATGTGTGTGTGTGTGTGTGTGTGTATGTGTGTGTGTGTGTGCTATTCTGTTTACTAAGTCACTTTCTAGGTTAAAATTTCTAAGATTTCAAATCTTAGGAAATTTATTATTTTTAATCCAATTTATATCCGTGTTACTGGATAGGATGGGCACCAAAATAGAATGTACAATTTAGTTGAAGTCTTTAGGACATAATCTAGATACTTACAAGGCATTCACAAGGATTTTTAAGTTACAGTCTCCTCCTCCCATAATATACAGAAATGCTTAGTAATTGTTATCTAAATGTTTACATTATAGCTCTTGAGAAAACCCAGAGGATAAAAAGAAAATGTGCTGAGAGAGTCAAATAACAGGCAGTGTTTCTAATGTTTCTCAAAACATTGATCAGCGTTAGAGGAGTAATCTGAAAGTTTTTGTTATGTTGGTAGGCTGTTTGGTTTGGAGAATTAATTATAGTTCCTACCTGTGGAGGAAAGAATATGTGTGAGAGAGGAACACGAAGTAAAAGTCAACAAAGTAAAAAGCATGTTAGATTTTATAATTCATCGATATCCTCTTTGTCACATAGGCCCTTGTTCTTTTCCGTGTAAGTATATAAAGCCTGGTCTAGAGCAATGTTCTCATCTGCAATTATTTACAAGACCAAAGCTTCCTGAAAACTCACAGAGCTTATGTAAACCATCTACACTCATGTTTTCTTTCTAAATGAAGATTTTATAAAAGGTCAGCGTCTGGTTGCTCTCCTTCCCCAGTATATTCTTGCTCGATTCAGCCATTCAGTAAACGCTTTTACATTCTGAACTTGACTTGCCTTTACTTTTGGCATAGAGTTCAAGGTTGGCATAGACTTTTTAAAAAATTCATTTCAGCTTTTAAAGTTTTTGTTCACGTTTTTTTGATGAGGCGGTTTTGTTGTTTCTCCAGTCATGTGATGGCTGTTCCTTTGAAAGCAACATTTCCAATTCCCCCAGCTCCAGGTGCTTTGGACGCTTTCAGCTTGGCTTTTCTTACCCAGTATTTGTATGATAACAACCTAGATGTGGCTTTATGGGCCCTTGGTCTAAACTACAGACAGCTGCTGCATTCTGGATTTGGTCAATTTGGGAAATGTTTGGCTGTTTCTTAGTAACTATTGCTTTGTATCTTCCTCTTTCAGTCTCCTGGGATTCTTATATTTTTTTTATATGATTGATGTTCATTTATTTAATTTTACCTTCTTATGATCTCTGTGAGCTGTCATCTGGATATTTTCCTCCTTTAGAATTTTGTTGAGACTATGTCTCCTGTAACCTAAGTTGGTCTTGAACTTGCTGTATAGCCAGGGATGACCCTGAACTCTTGGTTCTGTTGCTGTTACCTCTGAAGTGCCTGGATTACAGATATGTAACACTGTACCTAGCTACTTTATAATAACCTGTTTATAAAGCATAATTAATTATCCCCCTTTCTGACAAATGTTCTGTTGAAACAGGCTACTAAATATTCACCAAATTATTTCATTTCAGTTATTCTGTTTTCCATTCCAGAATTTTCTTTTGACAAAAAATTACTTTTTTATGATGAAATTTCCTGTATTTTGATTATTTTCTTGATTTTATTAGTTAATTTTACTTTATATTCCTCCCAACATAACATTTTATTAATTGTTTGGGACTGTCATACAAGGCGCCCCAATCAAACTCCTCATCTCCCCCCATTTCCCCACCCCCCCCAAAAAAAAACACAAAACCAAACCAAACTTACCAAGTCCAATTTGTGTTTTCCATATACTCATTGGAGCATGGGAAAACTCCCAGAAGCCAGCCTGTTAAACTGACTTCTCACTCTCTCCATCCCCCACCTCCACCAGAAGTCATCAAGTGTGGAAAGCTATATTTTCACTTTATCACAACTTTTAAGAACTCTGTTCAATATCTTCATGTCTGGATTGTTGTTTTCTTTTAGTGTGTGTGTGTGTGTGTGTGTGTGTGTGTGTGTGTGTGTGTAGTCAGGGGAGAGCTTGTCATGGAAGCTTTAAATGTTTCTGTCTCAGTTATGAGTCTACAGTCATTAACACCACTGTAAAAGTAGCTTCCTTGCCCAAAGCAGCTAGCAGTAGTGTGATCATGGATATCACCATGGCTTCTGGGGGCAGCTTGAATCACAGACATCGACCTGGTCCCCAGTGCAGCTTTATTTTAACTTAATTTTCACCAAGATAATGAAATTCTATTCTTTCATTTGAATATTTCTAAAGACAGACTATTCCTGGGCAGTGCACAGGATGACTGTCCAAAGACGGTGAAAAGAAGAGACAGTTGATCACTACTAACCAGCAAGAAACTCCTTCTGGGGTCAGGCTCTGATTATCCTATGCTATCCTCTGTCACTTTTGAAGTTTTTGTCCAGAAACACAGTTGAGCCATCCTTACCTCTAAACTACACAGAGCGGTTTGTTCAGGAAGGTTGGTCCTCTCCACCAACCGCTGAGCATCATATTTCAGCGCAGAAAGGTGTCATGCTGGGACATGAAAAATTGCTCTTTATTCTGTTCAAAGGGGATGGTTTCCAGCAGCTGAAAACTAAGCTCATAACTAAGCTCTGCAAAAATCACATGGTTTCCACTGATCTCTAGTGGACATGATATATAGTCATCATATTTCTTCACTGATGAATGATTCTTTATAATCAGGTAAATTCTACTTGATATTCTTGACCAAGTGGTTTACTACAGCAGTGGTCTGATACACAACGTTTGGTGCAGCCTCCGATTTCCAAAATCATTGGGCATTTCTGTAGAATCTCTACAGAGTATTATAGTTTCTTCACTTTCCAACTGGGTTCTGAGAGAATTTCTAACACATTTGAAGCAGATTATCTTGCTGTTGTCTCTGTCAATACACTTATCTAGGTCAGTTAAACCACGACAGCATAATTGCTATAGTAGACAGGCCCACACTCAGCATGGAGTGAGTAGGTAAGCACCATTGTTTTGCACCAGTATCTACCAACTTCCAGATTGGGTGGTGGAGCTGTCATTTAATGGGCTCAACAATAGCCACGTTCTCTATACCCACTTTCTTCTTTCTTTCTTTCTTTCTTTCTTTCTTTCTTTCTTTCTTTCTTTCTTTCTTTCTTTCTTTCTTTCTTTCTTTCTTAAATAGACAGTCATAGTGGTCCATATTTCTGTCTCTCTTAGCACAAGCACCTTGTATGGGTTCTTGTGTTGGGGGCTGACCTGGATATGCAGTTAAGTACCTAGTATGAGAAAACAAGTAGTGACCAGCAGTCATCTTTAGTTTTGATTAAGACTTCTGGTCCATGGTTGAGGACTCACATTATGATGATGTCATTTTTTGCTAGTAGATTTCTGGGACAATATAGGATGCCCCATGACAAGATATAAGGAAACAACTGGACTTGAGTTTTAATGCAATATTGGGCTGTGTAATGAGTTGGGATCTTGATTATCTTTGTCATTTTTTATTGTTTTGATGCATTTTGTGAGATTTAGTTATTTTCCATCAAACAGTAAATGCTGTGTAAAATACAGAAATTCTAGATAACAGTGCTTACTTCCAGAAAGAATCATTTTTTATTGCATAAAAAAGTGGAAACAT
This sequence comes from Tokudaia tokunoshimensis, assembly GCA_036184795.1. Classification (NCBI taxonomy): domain Eukaryota; kingdom Metazoa; phylum Chordata; class Mammalia; order Rodentia; family Muridae; genus Tokudaia; species Tokudaia tokunoshimensis. The sequence goes on along the minus strand of BTHU01000004.1, from coordinate 22,284,811 downwards.
AGCTTCTTTCAGTGCTGGATTTCTGGCTTCCTCAGGTCTAATCTGCTTGCCATTGCTCTTAGGCCGTGAGTTTAGACTTGGGCAGAGAGTCTTTCTGGAGTCACAATGGAACTTCTGTAGTGTTTACCTGAAACCCTCTTGACATCTGCATGGGATGTCTGAAACCTCTTCTCAGAACTCCCATCACTCAGCCATTTCTTTCTGCTTGATTTCTTGTTGTCTTAATCAAGCATCAGTACTTTAGGACATGTCAATTATTTTAAAATAAACTGCACACTGACTTTGGACTTCACTTGTTTTGGATTTTGGCCCTTAATCTCAGATGCTTGTGAGTCCTTTAACCTCTCTACTCCCTGCCCTTTGACATTTTAGCAAACTCCAGGGAAACAACTCTCTCTCTGGGTATCCTTCTATTTGCTATTTCCTAAACTGCAAATTCCTCAAGTAAATGCAGAAGCTCTGGGTGGTGGCATGTTTTGCTTCCCCTCTTGAAACTCAGACCTTCAAGTTATCATAGCTTTGACTGTTTACTCAGACCTTTTATTCTGATTGTATGATAGCTTGTTTTAGGATACTCAATCTGAAAGGAGGTGCTTCATGTTCTTAGATGAAGGTAAGGATCTCACAATGTGTTTTTTCCCAATGAACTTGTAAAGTAATCCTGGCATGAAGATGAATCTGAGAAAAGTCAGACAACCTGCCATAGTAAAATGGGAAAAGTAGGGTTGGGGGTTTGGAATGTCCTTGAGGATAACAGAGGCCTAAGTATAACTCGAGGGGATGGAGTGCCACATAATCAGTAGGCAGTAATCCCCACCCAGGTTAATGGGTTCTAGGTCTTTTGTCTTATGAGCTTAAAGAAAGATAGTTCATGTATCAAGGAGTTTTAGAAAGGAGTTTTATTTTAGGTGAGGGCTTATCAGAAAGCAATTGAGTAGAAGCCCTGCACAGATGAATAGGTCCCAAGAAAGGGTGGTCACTGAGAGTATCTAGGGGCTAATATGGCTTTACTGGGTTGAGAGATGGAGAGTAAGCTAGTGAGCTCAGTTAGCCTTGACACAAGGTGTCCAGGTGCCTTTCCAGACCAGTGTGTCAGACACACCTTCAAGAGCCAATGTTATATCTGATCAAGCATGACTTTCTATGAGCTGCAAGTGCTGTGTAAAAGGAGAAGAAAGATTAAACAACAACAACAATAAATAAACGAACAAACAAACAAGAAACCAGAACACAAATCTAGGCAGTTTTTATATTTCTAGTCTCTGACCAGGTCACAACTGATGAAAGAACCAGGAACTTGGCTTTGTCCAATACCTTAATTGGTTGTTAAGAATAAGAAGCAGAGCCCACCTTTCTCTACTGAACTTTTCTTCTGTTCTCATTAATTACACATGCTAAAGGGTCAGGTCTAGTATGTTGATTCTTACTGTCAGTCAAAGCCTGGGATGTTTCATATTTCATTTCTGGTTTGGAGAGACATTAAATAATATATATTCAACTCTATTCTTTTAAATATGTTTTCTTTCTTTACTAATATATTCTGCTAAAAGAAATTTCTGAGTATAATATGATACTACAACACATTTATGGTTTTAAAATTGACACAAATGTACATGATTTGTATATTTTTCTATTTTAGTTTGGATAGACCACTTAAAGTCTCCTGATGCATTTTCTGTAGGAGTATGGGATCTATTCTTCATAATTTGGCATGAACCAATAATTATCTGATTGGCTGATACTCTTATTGGCATCATCTGGCAATAATGAAGATTAGCAAGAACACTTTACATCTATATCTCCAATGTTCTATGCTGCTTACATTCTCTTTTAAAATCTCATTTTCTCCTCTGATGATCTTCTTTCGGGTTTGAGGACACATATCCTACCTCTACACACATATACACACAGACACAGACACACAAAGACACACACACACACACACACACACACACGGGGGTGGGGAGAGAGAGAGAGAGAGAGAGAGAGAGAGAGAGAGAGAGAGAGAGAGAAGAAGAATTAGAATTTAGAATTCAGATATGAGCGAAAACAAAGGCTTAGATCTTTCAAAATCTACTTTTAATAAAGATACTTAAATGCTATAACCTCCCTTCTAGCCCACCACACACCGGGGGTAATGGAACAGAAAGGATAATAGGACAAAGGGGGATGTGGACCTGTCTAGAAGTAGTTTTTTGGAGTGAATCCAACCTGCATTGTCAGGATATCAGCAGTTCAGCTCACATGAATCAGCAGTGGTAGCACAATCCATTCCAACACACCATTCACCAATCAGCCAATGGCGGTTTGATCCAGAAGAAATGGAGAGGCTCTGCCAATTGGCCCGAGTCAGAGGAAGCCGCAAGAAGCCTCTGGGATCACCACCAGAAGTTCTTTGGTGCATTTCTCTCTATGAAGTCATGACACATGATGACCATCAAAGAATGGCAAGGCAAACCAATACCACACAGTGTCTTCATCAAAGACTAGTGTCAGCAAAGCCTAACAATGACAGGTACAAAGAATGGTAAGGCGTACAGATACCACACAGCATTGCACATTGTGTGTTGGGTTATATTTATAGCCTTTTTAAACATCATGTGTTCATTCAAGGATCCATTCTAACTAAACATCACATGCCCTTTTTCTAGGTGGCTTCCAGAAAGAAACAAAACAAAACAAAATAAAACATGTGTCTGTCCTTAGCAAAATATCCTCTCATATGTCTCCTTAAGCAAAAACATCTCATAAGACAATTTCCAGAAAAAAATCACATTACGCAATGGAGTCTCCAAAGAAACCAGAAATTTCCACTTCAAGAAAATATGCAATATTTGTCCAAGTGATATAATATTTCGCTCTTTCCTGCAAATGTCCTATATGGCTGAATAAAGTTCTATAATATATATGCATAACATTTTCTTTATTCATTTCTCTCTGATGGACATCTAAGCTGGTTCCACTTCTCAGCTGTTATGAGTTCAGTGGCAATAGATGTAGGTTACAGTTTTTTTTTGTATTAAGATTAGAGTTACAGTTATATATTCAGGCTTCTGAAGCCTTGATAGTCATGTTCCAAGAAGCTATTTTAAATGACATGTGGAAGGACAATGGAAATAAGAACAAAGGTTCAAGCACATAGCCCTCTCCCTAGGGTATATATTACATGTTATAACTCAATATGAAAGCAGAATTGTTCAACTTGAAGAACTCCTCAAAATGGACTCCATGAATTAGCATGTTATAATCCATGACATCCACAGGGCAGGAGTGTCAAAGAGTCTTGTAGAATCCTTAGTAGACTACTTCTTAGATTATAGTTGTTAATATCTGAAATATTTTTCAAATTATTTTACACTAGTTACTTCTCTGAATCCCCCACAAATACCTTGCCAGGAAATAGAATAGACCTGTGCCCATCTTAGACTTGAGGCCACAGATGTTGTTACCTGTACAAAATGAAATTGCCAAAAACCAGGTAAAAGTGGGACTTAAAACTAATTTTTTTTGACCTTCTCCCTAGACTTTTCTACTAGACAGTTTCTGACAGGCACAGGAACTCAGCAAGGAACCTGCATCTTCCTTTACCATAGAAAGACCAGCAGGAGAAACGATTGTGGCCCCAGAAACATTTCCATGTCTCTCACGGACTTTTTATAATAACAAGCTCTTTGCCTGGGGGAAACTCAGAGTAGTCATTTGCCCGCTGGAAGCCAATAGCAGAAGTTTTCTTCAGAGAAGAACTGGTGTGTATCTTAAACATTCCTGGTGTTTTGCAGGAGAATAATATTGGACAGGACTAGAGATGTGCTGCTGTTATAAATATTTACCTTTCATAGAGGCTTCATGTGAATTAAGACAGTTGAATAGCATGACTTTATGTGAGGAGGTGACAGCTTATTCTCTGAAATAGCCAGGTGTTACTGCTCAAGTCTCCAGAGATAAAATAAACCAAGTTTCCAAAGGGTACAACAGAACCATATAGTCTCCACTTGTCTTTCCTTTGATTCTGCTTCTATCATGAAAGGGCCAACCCTTGTTTGTCGAAGTTTTAACAAAGAATGTATAGCAGGAAATGCATGAAAATCAGAACACCAAGCAGAATGTTTATTCAGCTATTTATTTTTTGGCCAAATCCTTTAAAAAACTGACAGCAAACACAAATCAGGGATGCTCAGGAATTTGGTGTCATTTAAGAATGCTTTGGAGGGACTGCTGTTCAGGATTAGAGTTCAATTAGAATTTTAATTTATACTTGTTTTATTTGCATAACAAGGTTATGAATGATGAAGCAGCTAGAGCCAGACTCATTGGCTCCAAGGTTTGCAATTTAAGTCCAGAGTATTTTGCAAAAGAGAGGGTGGGAGGGGGGAATTCACTCTCAATATGCATAGCTTGCTGAAACCTGAGTTTCTCAGATCATCTTCCTTGAGCTCCCATATCTGTGCGAATGAAGGCAGAGCCGGAGGGGGCAGCATGGCCATTTTGGAGAATGGATTAGCTTTTTTAAAGTGTAATGAATATGGCTGCGAAGCAGAAACGTTCCCATGATGCCCCGTGGCTGCCTGGAGTTTCCGGGGCTGCCTGCTTTCTGCAAGAAAAAAGATAGTCTGGTAGACAGTTACACCATACTATTATTCTATTATTTTCTAACATCACGAGTCCATTTAGAAATGAAAGAGTCAGATATTGAGCTTTGCTTCTATCGTTGTTTCTTCATTTGCATAAAGTAAGGGGTGGGGGCATGCGGTTCTCAGAGATCCCCACATTCTAACAAGGTATCTATGACATGGGGGTGCCCAGTCTTGCCTGTCTTCTTGGATGCAAGGAGACAGAATATCTAATACTTATGTCACTGAATATACACTTATCAAGAAGTCCTTTGGGCTTGGCTTTTTTTTTTTTGGATATATTTCTTATTGTTTCACTTTCACCTAAAAATCACAGGAAATTGTACATCGATGAGTGCGAAATGTCTGCTCTCCATATTTATCTGAGGTGGCTGTTTAGAAGGGGCTGCCGTTTTTGATCTCTAATAGTGATCTTCATACCTTTGTTATTGGAGAAATGGTTGGAGCTTGAGGTACCGTGAAGACCTTGAAGGGTGATCTATTTAGGATCGGAAGCATTTTGAACATGCCACACTTGACCACTTGTTCTAACTAAGCACAAGAAGGTTTGCACACAAACTTTGCGGGGCCTAACGTATTGATAAAATTATCGAAAGAGTAGGCTGCAGTGTGATTGCCTTGCTTTAAGGCAGCCTGAGGCAAGGGCCCTAGTTGGAAATTGCCATTTGGTTTTCCAATCCATTAAGGGCCCGGGAGATTTGCCCTTTGCTGCCAGTTTCACTTTCAATTTCACAGTGACACTGCCTTTAATTTTGTTTAGGAAACCGAGTTACCAAGCTTCAGACGTGATGGAGTAGGAAGTGGATAAGCTCCAGCAATATTGCAGCTTAGAAAGGGAGAAAACTATTGTCTATCCAGCGCTCTCCGGGGAGGGGTAATCCTGGACTTTTTCTGCTGTTTCCTGGTTGGCAGCTGCAGAGAAGAGGCCTAGCAGCCCAGCATTCTCTTCTGAGAGGGCTACGCCCCCACTCCCCCTCCCCATCTGTGGCTAAGGCAGGCCTCCTCACAAAAAGCATCTCAGATACCGACTGGCGATTAGCTCAGGTATCAGAAGGAAAAGAAAGGGGAACAATTCCTTCAGGCTATCGAAGCACTTTTTTCCCTTTCACCTTGGTGAGCATCTGAAAGACGTGCCTATGCTTTCAATCTTGGGGAAAGTGATTCCCCCTCGCTGATCTCAGGGCGATAAGGGATCTACGAGTTTCCTAGTTGTTCCTGAAACAAGGAAGCAGACACACTCTGCTTTGTGTTTACTCGAGTGCTGAACGCACTCGGCAGGCAGCATGCTGTAATGGCTGTCATTGGTACAAAAATATTTTATGTCTTATTTTTAAAATAATAATGCATTTATCCTAGCAGTCCCCACTTTCTGGAAGATAAAGCTGATTTGTCATTTACAATTGAAATAATAAAATTCCGCTCTTGATTGAAATTTAAGAAGAGAGTCACCTGAAAGTACTAAAGAAATAGCTGAGTATTGATCTGCTGGGACAAGGTAACTACAAAGTCCCAGTAAATTCTAGTATGTAAATTCAGTTAGGAGATGCGGACACAGGCCATAGCACAGATGATCCAGAGGAAAAAAATTGACATTTCTTAATTTAAAATCATTTGTAGGTCTATATGCTATATGAATATTATATAAGGAGATTGTGGTTTGACCCTCCATGGTCTCTCACAACTTCAGCTTCTAAAAGACGCCATTATTAGAAATGCTATCAGGAGTTTAAAATTCACAGTGTAGATTTTAAAATGAGCAAAAAGGGCAGTGTTTAGCTCTGGGTTTGTAAAGCTCATACTTGATTTGTCTGTTGAATATTTGAAACTAATTCTACAGCATGGAGCTGTGAGAGCCCATTTGGTTTCCTGATTTAGTGCCTCTAAATCCATTCATTTCCATGCCTGGAGCTAATATTGTTTCTTTACACCCAACTCAACTGCCTAACACCCTGGGAGTCTTTATGAAATTACCAGTACCAAAGAACAAGTGTAGCTATTCATTAATTAGAAGAGACAGTTTATAGAGAAAAAAATAGAAAGTGCAAACTTTGTATTTATTTATTCATTACAATATGCCAAACCCCTTCCCCCCTGGAAGATAGGAAGATAGCATTTGAGAAAAACACCAGAGGAGGTGGAATAGTCACCATGTCCATCCAGTGTGAGTGTATGTTATTTGCAGCATCCCGAATGCAGCATTACTGGAGTTGGGTGATGTTTCACAGTTGTGAGTTTGATTCTTAGTGTTTCCTATATACAGCCATATGAGACTGGGTCTCTTCCTTCTAAGTCGTAGTTTCCTCAGCTATGAAAAGGGAATAATGGCTCTCCTTTAAAGAGGCTGCTTTGGGATTAATTTAAAAAGAGTATAAAATGGCGGGCAGCTAAAGAGCCTTGAGAGTTTCCTGCTTCTCTACACATGGAACCTCTGAATCCGGCACATTTTTATGTTGATCTATTGTATTCTTTTTTTAATTGCTTAATTCTGCCTTTGTAAGCCCACTGTGGGGACAGTGTCTCAACATTTGGCTGTCTTCAGCTTTGAATCTGAATCTAAGATCAATGTCCACAGCTGGTTAGAGGAAGGCAAGGTGACTATGTCAGGGGGCACGTTACGGGAAGCTCTGTGGACTCAAGGGACCTTAGCCATTTCCCAGAGCATGCCTTTGGCATGAATCACGGCAGCCTGCAGCAGAACCTCAGGGCGATGGATTTGCAGACAGATAACCCCACCATTTATTCTAGTACTCAGTGCCTTGGTTACCCTGGTACCAGCATCCACTCTGTATATACTGATGGTGTATCTGTTGTAGCTGTTGGTAATCCCTGTTCTCATTATGACTTCCCTAAAGACAGGAGGGTAATCACTGTTCTTTGTAAAATGTTTTTTGGCTTTTTGTTTTCTATACATTGAATACATCTATAGAAACCAGGAGTTTTGTGTCTGTTTTCAAGCAATTTAGGGGTCTGATTCTGGATTCAGTTCTTGCTGGTTGCTGCCACAATAAAAATCATCAGATACAATAGGAGCAAGTCTTTAATACTGTGCATCTGTGGAGTGCTGCTTCTGTGGGGAAGACAGTGTGACTAAGCTATTAGGATAGTTCAATTCTTATAAAACGAGAAATTCTAAAGTCAATTTTATAATTAAGCCTCAATTCAGTAAGATTTAAAAAACGTGAAGCATTTACTGAAATGGCTTTCGAAAAGATGTTCCAGTTTGTCTCATTTCATGTGATTTAAAGCCAGTTTTATGTCCTAACAGTACTGGGTTTGGTTGTTCTAGTTGATTTTCTCCTGCTGTGATAAAACACTGACCAAAAGCAATTTAGGAAAGAAAATAGTTGATTGAGGCTAGAATTCCAGGCCACAGCTCTTTATTTAGGGAAACCAGGATAGACAGACAGTCAAGAAGAAACCATGGAGAAACATTGCTCATTGACTCACTCTCTGGCTAGTCCAACTAGCTTAAAAAAGTAAGAATTATACCATTTCTCACCTTCTCTTTTCTTCCCCTAACCACTGTCTCCATTTCCAGCTAGCTTTCTTAGACAGCCCAAGTCCACCTACATAAGTATGGTGCTCCCTGTGTCTGAGTCCTCCCATATCAATCATCAATCAAGGCAAATTCTTGTAGAAAGGCTCACAGGCTAATCTGATCTAAACAATTCTTCCGTTAAAGTTCTCTCTTTTCAGGTAATTCTTATAGCCATGGCAACCTTATATATTTATTTAAAATGAACCTTATATAATTACCCTCAGAGTTTGTAAAGATAAATGAAATAATCTGTATAATACCTCCATGAGTCTGTCTGGCAGATGATTATAGCTCAGTAAATATTCAACACTATTATTGTTTGTATTATTGCTGCCTTGCTGAGGTATGAAGACAGCTAGCTTGTTATTGTCAAGTGGAAATGAAGAGTATTAACTATTTGGAACCAGGATATTCCATTCTAGTCCATATCAATAAGCTCTGGTTAGCCTCCCTCCTTTTAGACTTCTTGCCAGCTTTTAGTTGTCTTTAGTTTCCCTTACCTGGTATGGTGACGGTCGCATATTTTCAACAAATATTTAGTGACTGAAAACAAATGAACTTGAAAGTTGTGCTATTTTAGTGGGCCATCGAAGATATTTTCAAAAATCAAAAATATTCAGTGTTAGATTTTGTTTTATGCGATCCTAGAATCTCCAAAACCTCTAAAACAAAATGTTTTTGTTCAAAATTAAAATAAAATAAATGTCCCTAGCACATAATTGGCCATATTTATTTTTAGAAAAGAAGCTACAAATGGTGTTTGGATAATAACAATCTGTACTTCTCCATAAATACACCAGGCTTTTGAACTACAGGATCGTAGACAATAGAGAGACTTAATCTGACCATCGTTTCAAGTTCTGTCTACCTTGGAGATTATTTATTTATTTTCTCACTCTGTGTCCATGGTCACTCAGGTGACAATGGGCTGAGCCTTTGTGAATCCATTTGTAGTTAGTGCCCACAGCCAGCAGCCATGCTGGTTCTTCACCCTCACCAAGCCTGCCTGTACCTGATGTGTTAAATGCCAGAAACCTGGGACACGAGCAACCCCCATACTTGAGATATGTGCTATTTCAGCAGCAGAATCCTCAAACACTGTACACTTCTCTACTGCCTCAGGGATAATTCCTTCAGCATGCTTTTCTTCTGGTTGCATCTGATTGGAATTGAGGCCATTTGATTTGGGGGGTCTCTGTTCAGGGTTCGACTAGCACTGATCCTTTCTAATTGCTCCAAGGACTCTCCAGCCTCTCATCCTCTCATATGTGCTCCTGTAGTTCCTCTGGGGTAGCTTTTCTTGCTTTTGGATTTCCTTCAGCATTGAGGAAATGATAACAGTGACATCCACACAGTCTTCAGATTGCCTTTGGAAACCATTTGCCAAGTTGTGTAATAAAACACAAAATGCACAAAGAAAAGTCCCCATATCTAAGAAAAGAAAAAGCAAGTCTTGGAGAAAAGGCCCATGATGTGTGCATGAACTGAGAACATGTGAAGGGTGGTATTCTGTTCTAAGTTTTCTTCATGTTCATTGTTCTCCTCTGAGTTTACGTGTAGGCTGTCCAGGTGTTACCTGATAGGCATTACATAGAGTGGAAGCTTTCATCTATTAAAGGCATGACGACTAATAGTACACTTACTTGAAGTTAGAGTAACACTGGACCCCATGCTCGCACTAAGGAAATATTAGTACTGACTGGTTTCAACCCCAAGGATACAGTGCCAAACCATAGACACTGATGAGCTTGAGGACTGGGGCTCTGTGCAAGCCAGACTGACAGGCATGCTTCCCACAAGTAGTTTCTACAGGTTAACTGTGAGCTCAGATGAAAGTGAGTGGGGGTTATTGTGACTCATGGGTAGAAGTGGTGGATATCAGTCACCTTTGTTCACTCTCTCTGGGGTGAACGCCACGAGGCGGAATATCTGCTAACACAGAAGAAGTTGAAGCACTAAGGAAAAAAAAAAGAAACAAACATCTACTTACTCTAAGTGGGTTGCTGGTTCTCATAACTACTCCCAATGTCTCCTCTTGAACATTGATCTTAGCTTTTTTTTTTTTTTTTTTTTAAAATAAATCAATCTACGATAAACTCCAGACTGGGGGAAAAAAATTAATGATGATCAACTAGTAGTTTTTATTTATTTTTGTCTAGATACCATACTCAGTTTTTCCTCCACTGTGAAAACTAATAACAACATTGGTTGTCTTCAATCACTCCAATAAGTAATAAATAATTACTGTCATTGGGTACCTATGGGGCCTCATATTTCCAGCCCTGTTTAACTAATGAAGGAAAAACAAACAACAAAGCCCCCCTCCCCCTCCCATAGGTGCACAACCCTGACTGAAAAGCAACCTAGTTGCAAGACAATTTTCTTCATAGATGTGCAGCATAACAGGACAGGTACTTAGTGATCTTTTGTGAGGGCCAGGATGTTCTTAATCTGATCTTGTGGATGGGGGTGGGGGGCAGCCTTGTTCACCATTTCTCACAGCACCTGATCTGCCCTTGAGGTGTTCTTCCTTGACTTGACATCTTTATTTTCTCAGTTCAGGTGAAATGGACATTCTTTGGGTATGACACAGCACTGACAGCCTGTTTCCTGCCTGTTAAGTTTCAGAACTAGAACGTCTTTATAGTTACCAGTGATTTTTTTTTCTTTTCTCTTTTGGTGGTGGTGGTAGGGGGGAGATTGTTTTTTAAAACCAGTTCATAGACTTCTTTTTTTTTTTTTTTTAAAAATCTGAGAATATAGTTTCTTAGAAACCTCACCAAACCTCATGTTGTAGGCTGCCTAGCTAGTTTGAGGAACTAACAATGATCTTCACTCTCTGGTATGATTCTCAATTCGACACATGCTGTGGTTCCCTCATTTCCTCATCTGGGTAAATTCTTCCAACTCCACGAAGACTCTACATCTCTATTCATTTGATTGCAATGTTGATTTGAGGACGACATCTTGATTCATTTGATTGCAAAGAATTAAAGGACATTTTTGTGGAACTTTTCACTCCAAAGCCTTTGTCATTTTATTCATTTCAAGTTTTAGGGGGTGATTTTTGGAAGCTATCGGCATTTTCAAACTGTGAAACCTCAAATTTTGAGCTTACTTTAATCCTGGAGTTCTCCTGAAAAGACTTGTTCGTTCCTGTCTGATCTACAATCTTCTTCACAATTACTCCCCCTCAGCAGTGTCTAGCAGCCAACAGACACTAGTGTTTCTCTTTTCAACTATTTCCCCTAGAGCTAGTTGCACTAGACACCTGGTCTCCCTTCTAGATTCTCGAAGCCAGTCCTTTTATGAATCATTTGGTTACAACAAACAGGCTTTCTGGCCTGCTAGCTATCTACCACCCTAGTGATAACCCCAATGCCAAGTACTTACTTGGCTTTCTTTTGTTTTAGGGTTGGGAATATCCTGCTTTGAAAGAGATAATGTTAGGACCTAGAATAATATTCTAATTTCCCCTTGACTGAATTGTAAGTTTTTCCCCCTCTTTTATTTAAAAATCCAAGGCAAACCAACCAGATACCCACACTGACTGAAACTTTGTTTTCAGTGTGTGATTTCAAAGTTTGCTTTGTCTATCAATTTCTAGCTAGCAGAAATCAAAGAGCAAGGAAATGTCTATAAAGGAAAATTAGGTAGCTCTAGTAGAGCTGACTGCTTTTCTGCGTGTTGTTATTGTGACTGAATCTTGCGACAAGAAAAGGCTGGGGCAATAATCTAGCTGTAAACTCAGGAGGAACGGAAACAGAGTCTGATAAATAGCGTTAGTACTTTCTAATACACTATCCTAAAGAAGAGAGGCATTTGCTTCTCTGATGTGACAAGATGCTCCAAGATAGATGACCCGAGTTGATGGACTGTCACTATGATGACAATAAAGATTCTCTGTTTTCTTCTCTATCCAGGCCCTGACTTAGGAAAACCGTGAGCTCTCATGAGATTTCTAAAACCTAAATTAAATGACCATTATCACCAGCAAGGGAAGCAGAGAAACTGGATGCTTTAAATAGTCATATTGTCATTGTGATTAACATCGGTTCAATTAATACGTATGAAAGAGAGAATGGACACAAGGAGATAATTATCAGTGTCTATATGCCAGGCTAATGTGATTACATTCTCCAGGAAGACACGCCTTACCTGGAATAGACCTCTTTTTTTCTCTCAGAAAGCAGCATATGAAACACTCTTTGGAAAACACTTAAATGTTTATTTGAAACAAGTTTGTATCCTGCACCTTGCCTAGAACACAGTAAGCAGTTAATGAGTTTTTGTTGACATAGCTCAATGAATGAGCAATGCTCTGATAAGCCTGTGTGAGCAGAAGAGTTCAGAGGGGATGCCCTCACAACCCTGACAAACACATGTATGTAACGATCAGGATATCTGCTCTCTGAGATACATGTAGACATGCTGTTTTTGTGCACTGTGGAAAGTTATCTTTGTATTATTCAAATGCAGATTTCTCTGCCCTCATATTTTATTTCAATCCATACATGGATTTGTTAGATTTAATCTTAGAAGCTCCTGTCTTAAGTTTGTGTTAACATTGCTCCTTATTCATTCTCTGCCTTGCCAATAAAAGCCAATGAGCCAATACAGAACTTTAGAAAGCAAAAAGGTGGGACTTCTGGTTCTAGGAAGGATGGAGGAAGAGAGAGGAAGAGGAGAAGGAGAGATGGGGGAGGTGGAGAAAAACATCAGGAGAAGAGAGAGGGATTGAGAAAGGATGAAAATTTTCAAGTGAGATAGGAATGTGGTCTAGGAGGCAGACAGATGAGCTTGGAGGTTTAGAATAATGATTGCTCAATATTTGACTCAAGGCAATTTTAATAAATCTTAGTCTCTGTGATTATTGTGTTATTGGGGAAATAGCTGGTTAAGAAATGTAGCCACAAGACCAATTCACTGCTTATATTTATATTAAAGATAATTTCTTTTACAAATATACATCATCTTTCCCCGGTATTCCTTATGAGGTACTTGCCCTCAAATATCCACTGTTTTGCATTCCTAGAGAATAAACATTAAAAAAACTAATAAACTTGTGTTGGTTTTAAAAAGAATGGCCCCCACAGGCTCATATATCTCAGTGCTTCATCGTCAGGGAGTGGAACTACTTAAGAGGGATTAGGATATGGCCTTCTTGAAGTAGGTGTAGCCTTGTTGGAGGCAGTATGTTACTATAGGTGGACTTTGCAGTCCCAAAAGCTCAAGCCAGGTCCAGTAACGCTTTCCCTTCTTGCTGTCTACCGATTCAGATGTAGAACTCTCAGCTACTTCCCCAGCACCATATGTGCCTAGATGCCTCTATGCTTCCTGCAATGATAATAATAATTTAAACCATTGAAACCATAAGCAAGCAACAATTAAATGCTCTTTTTTATAAGACTTGCCATGATCATAGTGTCACTTCGTAGTAATAGAACACTGACTAAGACAAAAGTTGGTACCAGGATCATGGAGCATTGTTATGACAGAAGTATGTTGTTTTGGGAGGATTGCGGTAGGGCTTTGAAACTTGGGACTAGAAAAGCCGTTGGTTGTTGAGAGCTCAGTGAGCTGTTCTTTAGGGGCTTGGACGATAAGAACGTTGAGATCAGTGCAGATGGTGAAGGCCTGGCTTATGAAGTTTCAGAAGAAAGCAGATTCTATTGGGCCTTTTGTGTGACCAATCTGTGATGTCTGGTCAGTTGGAGCTGTGAGTTGGCTGTGATTAACAAGGGACCAAAACCACTAGATAAAACCTTTGCTTTACTGGGACAAATGATCCTGGTTAACTGGGGACTAAGAATCAGCTGTGATTAAGAAGAGTCCAACATTACTGAGGTAATGTTGGCAGTATTCCCTCAGGGTCAACACACAGATGATGTGTTCCAGAAATGGCCAAGGTTGTACCTTTTGCCCAGGAGAGGCTGTGGGTGAAAGTGGAGCCCAGCTGCAGCTGGGGATGCTTACCAAGAACAGCAGCAGTGGGTGGACCTGGCCTGAGTCTAGAACAAAAGCTGTGTGAACTGCAGAGGTCGGAGTGGGAGAAGTGATGCAAGTCCATTGCTGGAGCCCAGAAAATTGTCATCAAATCCCAGATAATTGGACATTGAGTTAAACTGTTAAAGTTTGTTTGTGCTTTGTTCAGACAATGGCCTGGTTCCTCGATCTTGAAAAAAGTGTTTTGATTTTTTTAAAGACATGCACAGATGAAAAGACAAAACTTTTAAAAGCGGGTTTGAATTTTTAAGGAGATTGGATATTTTAAAGAGACTGAACCTTTAACGTGTTTTCGATTATAAAGACGGTGGGACTTTTAAAGTTATTGTGTTTTATATTGTCAGATTAATATTAACCTGACATCTTGGGGATAAATGAGAAAGGAAAGGTTCTAGTTTAAAAGTGACATGTTTGTGTGTCAGGTTGACAAGGGGTTAGTTGGCTATGTTCATGTCAACTTGAGTCATCGGAGAGGAGGAAGCCTCAGGTGAGAAAATGTCTCAATAAAATTAGGTGGGAGGCAAGCCTGTGGGCCATTTTCTTATTTAATGATCTGTGAGGAGGGCCTGGCCATTGTGGGTGCTCCGTCCCTGCACATGAGGTCCTAGGTTCTATAACAAAGCAGGCTGAGTAAGTCAAGAAGAACAAACCACTAAACAGCACTCCACCCAAGACCTCGTATCAGCTCCTTCCATTAGGTTCCTTCCCTGCTTGAGTTCCTACCCTCACTGCTTTTGATGAAGAATCATTATTTGGAACTGTGAGTGAAATAAACTTCATTCCTCCCCAAATTGCTTCTGGGCATGGTGTTTTGTCCTGGTAATAATAACCCTAACAAGGACACAAGTTATTAAATGCTCTCTTTTATAAGAGTTGCTGTGGTCATGGTGTCTCTTAGCAGCAACAGTACACTGACTAAGACAAAACTGAAAAGAAGAGTGTAAAAGGAGGTCACTCAAGGTCTGAAAAGAGCATGCGCAGTAAGGGCCTCTAGAATTTAGAAGGCAAGAGATAGTTCTCTTTATTTTATTTTTAATTTTCTTTCCTTTTTTTTTTTGGTGTGTGTGTTTTGTTTTAGAAACCAGTAAAATGAAAACCCAAGTAATATTTCTTTGGCAGAAATAGTTTGCATAAACGATGATTATTAATCTGCCTTTGGAAAATTATCAAGTTAAAAATGGTGAACGCCGTGACGACAGGCCCACCAGGTGCGTTCTTTTTAATTTGCTTTGTCTGCTGGTTAGAACAAGGAGGGACAGATGTGTGGGTGATGGTTGTCTAGAGTACTGTCACCGAGGCTGCCTTCGTCAAAGGATGAGGCCAAATTTGTTTCACTGCTCTGCCTCATAAGCCACAAAAGACTTCCTGTGATGTCAGGCAGCTCGCAATAACACTAATGGTGGCCTGAAAATTCACATGTCTGAGGTAAGCTGCCATTATCAGGCAATAATTATTTCTTCTTCTGAGAAGTCATCTTGCCAATCATCCTGACATGCTTTCAGTTTGTTTCAATGGTACACATTTTCCTTTCGCATCTCTGAAGGAAGAGTCTTTGACAGAGAAAGTTAAGTTACTTTCAGCACCATTCAGTGCCTTGTGGGAAATGTGTCTGGCTGTCCCTTTGCAAAGCAGCTCTGCCTCGGAGGCATCAGAGAATAAAAATATCTTGACAGCCCCATCTTCCTTGTTTCGTCCTTTGTGTGATGGGAATGGTGTGGTTCTGGCCCAGAAGCAGGCTGTGACCACAGGAGTCCTGTGCTGTGGAATGGGCTCTTGGGAATTAAGTAGCCTTGTTGGGGGAGAGGATTTGAGCTAGATACCGTAGCTAAGGAGACTGAGGCAAATTGTTCTAAGATTTGTATGAAAAAAAAATATTTTTCCTAAATTAAAAATTCTCATTGTGAAATTTCTTGTAAGAAAACAAGAAAACATTTTGACGTAGCTTGTCAGAAAGCATACAGCTTATTTCAGGTTATTTCTTCTTGCAGACTCATGCTTTAAAAATATAACAGGAACAAAATTAAGACCAGTTCACCATTTGCTGACTAGAGGAGTAGAAATGTTGCCTTGGGCAATGATTTTCTTTGGCATGCTTGTTTCTTCAGAGTTCACAGCCCTAGCTCCATACCTGCTCCTGGGAACGTCCTGAAGTAAGATTTTGCTCCCTTGTGGGGCCGAGCTCTCTTATACTCTGCCTTCCTAGGGTTCCTTCATATTCAGAACATAGAGCTTTCTTGTTTGTTTGTTTGTTTGTTTGTTTTGTCTGAAATCATGATTAGAGTTGGCATGGCATTTTCCTTTTTGCATTTTTGCAGGGCATCAGATTTTCTTTCTGTTTTGCCTTAGGCTCTGATATTTTGAAGAAAGTAAAAGACAGATTACTGGTGATATACATTTACAGTTGCCTAGGCTTTGGTTCACAAATCTACATTGCCCTATTTTGGCTTTTATCTTTTATTCTCTTTCTGTGTGTTTGTGTGTGTGTGTGTGTGTGTGTGTGTGTGTGTGCATGAGTATACCAGTTCATGCATAGTATGTATGCTGAGGTGTGTGTATGCACGTGTGTGTGCATGAGTGTATGTACATATGTGTACATATATGTGTGCTTGTGCTTGTACATGAGTGTGTGCACTCCATACTTCATGTGTGAAAGTGCCTTGTTTGAGACAAGGTCACTTCTTGTTCAATGCTATACATGCTAGGGTAGTGGTTCCAAAGCTTCTCTTGTCTCCTCCTCCCATTTTGCTCTAGCAGCGTCAGAATTACAGACCTAGGTTACTGAGATAGAGCGTTGTGTGAGTCCTGGGTTATGAACTCAGATCCCATACTTGTGTGGTAACTCTTTTACCCAGTGAGCTATCATCCCAGCAACCTGATATTATAAACCTGTTATTTGACCTGTTTCTGCCTCATAGATGTCTACCTGTATTTAAAAAATACTACCACTATCCATACCACAGGCAACAGCCAACAATAGGGAGGGACTCCCCTACCCTCTCACTACATTCTCTTAATTAGCAGGACTGACAGATTTTTACCTCTCCAATGCCTTTCAGCCTATTTATTTATTTTCACTAATGTAGCTATATTCTTAGTCGAAGCCACCATGAGCCGTAACCTGAAACACTGCAATAATGTCCTTATTACTGATATACATGCATGTGTTGTGTGTTTTGGACATGCCTTGTAAAGCCAGCATGATCTTCTATAACATAACTTAAATGTGTAATGGTTTTTCCTAAGATATTCCAATGGCCTTTCATATAAACACGTATTACAGGCTAAAGTCCTTAACATAATCTAACAGTCCTCCATGACCTTATCCTCTTTACGGTTCAGTGGTTTGAGGACATTGCTCTCCCATGCTTCTGGGACTTCTAGCTTTGTATTCCATTTGAATGGATCTTGTCTTTTCTCCTGTGCTAACCTGACTCCTACATGAGCTTCAGAGTGCTACTAAGATATAAAGAATTCTTCCTTTACCCACATAGCCTTTATCCAGTTCTCATTTTATGAGCTTACAGCATTGTTCACATATCCTTGCTCATAGTTCTCATCACAACTGTGATTAGATAGTGTGCTGGCTAGATTTATGTCAACGTGACAAAAACTTTAGGCATCTTCGAGGAGGCAACCTAGACTGAGAAAAGGACTCCATATTTTCTTAATGAGTGATTAATGTGGGAGGGCCCAGCCCATTGTGGGTGGGGCTACCCCTGGGCTGGTGATCCTGGGTTCTATAAGAAAGCAGGCTGAGCAAGCCAAGATAAATAAACCAGTAAGCAGCACCCTCCATAGCCTTCATATCAGCTCCTGCCTCAAGTTTTGCACCCTATTCAAGTTTCTGTCCTGGCTTCCTTCAGTGATTGACTACAGTGTGGACTATTTTTTTTTTAAATAAAAGCCCAATAAACCTTTTCTTCTCCAACTTGCTTTTGGTCATGTAGTTTGATCACAGCATTAGTAACTAAGACAGACAACTAATACTTTCTTCTATTTATGTAATATCAGTATCTATTAGTGAATATGAGTTGGAAGAGTCCAGGACTTCTCTGGATATTCTTCATTTCTGGACCTTCATGTGGGCACACTGCCTGGAACACAATTTACCAAGACAATCTCTGTGGGAGAAACATTGAAGAGAAGTTCAGTGCAATGAACAGCCTGTCATCACCCAGTGACAATCAGGAATGATTTGTGGACATAGAAACTTTCTCCAAGAAATATTTTGGGAAGAGAATCTGACAGAAAAAAAAAAATCAGATTTTCAGTTAACAAGCTACCAAGAGTGGCAGCAACTGTAACCTTGTCCTTAAAAATGTCTTGTGACTCACACAATGGTCAGAGTGCTATGGGCTTCTGGCTTCTGAGTCTTCAGATTATAAAACTCTCTAGAATGTGTGCTTTTCTTCGGCTAGGTACCCTGCAACAATCGGGGAGCTCAGTCCTTTGGGTCAGTTTGAAAAAAAAAAAAAGAAAGAAAGAAAAAGAAACCTTACTTGGATGCCTTTCTTTAACAAATCTTATATGTTGCATAGGCCTCCGCTGCCCTGGCCTGAGATAAGGGAGCACCTTACTCCAGCTGATGATACTTAATTGGAACAATCCAGCAAATGAGTGTCAGTTTGGGGGCCTGCACAACGTGAGTGCTGAGCGGAGTTTGTTTACACTTTGCCAGTGTCATCATTTACAAACTTCAAAAAAACACATTGACAAATTCCCTAGCTGTTTTGGCAGCGTTTCCATCAATCACCCATCTAATAGCACCAACATTTCTCCTGGGCTATTATAGTCACTTCAATCGCTGCGACTGCAGCATCAGGAGAAGATAAATCAGAAGGGCTCTTTCAGATGGTCTCAAGTACAGCACCATTTCTATTAACCAGCACTTCCTTTCTTGCTCCTCTCCCTCTGCCCTTCCTCCAACCTCCATAAACAATCCTTTCTGCTTTGTACTGCCTTAGATAAAGTAAGCTGGGTCTATGGCTCTCCTTTTGAGGCCCCCCTCTGCAACGTCATTGGGTAATGGGTCCATTTATTACTTTGGATTTTTGTGTGTCCTCTCTAGTTACCCTGTGCAGCCCTCTCAAATCAATAAGTGTATTGTGTTTCTGCCGACAACAGGTGCCTGGCTTCCCAGGCCCAACACACCCTCTGAGAGCAGCTCACATGTCTAATGACCACAGCAGGAAAATCTGAAACCGTTTTGCCTTTCAACCAGGTTCTTTGTGCTGCAGTATCAGGCAGCAGCTGGATCTGTGAGTGGGAGGCCAGAGTGTCCCTGCTTTTCACTGTTAGGGTTGCTGGTTGCTTTCTATTGCTAAAGTCCTCGCTTGCTTTTCAGAGGGAAGAAATGGCAACAAAACAAAAAACCCCAAAACAACAAAACCAAAACAAAACAAAACAACCAAGTCAGGACATTCTCCATGCTTGCTTGATCGTCTTCTCATGCAAAGAGTGTTTCTCTTTTTTCCTTACTAACTGACCTTCCTAAATAAGATGATGGTACTTAAAGCAACAAACCCCATCCCTCTCCCAGCTTCTTCACCATTAAGATGCATAGCATGCCTTCTCCTTTTCCTTTACATGGGAGCTTGGGTAGCAAATAACAGGCAACTGCCAAACTTGGCAGCTCAGGTGAGGAGGGCTGGCTGGAGCTCTGCTACCCAGCTGGAGTGCTTGCTGTCTGTGGTGCCAAATGGAGGGCAGACAAACTGGAGACTGAATTGCAAGTTGCTGCCTGAGTGATGTTCCTAGCTCTGTCGCTGGGGGCCCCATCCATCCCTCATGAGCAGTGGTTCTGGACAAAGCACCAACAGCAGCCTGTTTGCAAATCTTGGCTCTGTACCTGGGCAACCTATTAATCAGAATTTCAAGTGGGTCTTGGGAGCGCTTTTTTCTTTCCTGTGTAAGTCAAGAGTGCTGATTCAGGGCGTGGGGGTGGGAGTGGGGTGTGGATGTCCATGTAAACGGATGCCATCAACTGGATGCTTGAGGTCCTGGTCTGTGGTCATAGTATCATTTGCCCTAAAAATCGATCCTTCTGTGTGCCTGAACTGCTTAAAGCTGTTTCCACTATTAGCAGCAGGAATTTCAGTTGTTTGCTGTGTCTTGATGATGAAATGATCATAATATGGTCATTTTACATTAGAAAGACTTTTTTATTTTTCAGTTAAAAAAGCTTTGACTTCTACATCTCTTAAAGCTCTCTTAACCAAGGAAGACTTTTGCCTATACTCTGAATGACAGATTGAAAGCTGTTTCTTGTTGTCTTACAGAATTAACTACTTGTGTAAGAGAAAGCATTTATAGAGACAACTGGCTGATCAGAATTCACTGACCTCATAAGGAAGGAATATTTTTGAACTCTGCTTCAATCTCAGTAATGTGAGAAACACACAGGGAAGAGAAAGAATTGGCATTTGTTCCTTGTGTATGTTCATGATTTTATTTATGTGAGATCTAAAATTGTGGGGATGAGTGTAAGTATTTACAGTAGACTGTATTTTTCTTTGTTGAAAAATAAATTTCATACAATGTTTTGACGATGTTTCACTCAACCCAATTCTTCTCAGATTCTCTCCACTTTCCTACTTACTCTAAAATAAGTTTGTTTTCTGTCTTAAAAAACAAAACAACCAACCAGACAACAACAAAACTCAACAAACTGAATTACAATAAAAAGAAAAAAAAAACCTAAGAAGCTCACAAAAACACAAGCAAAAAAAAAAAACCAAAACCCTAAAACAAACAAAATCAAACAACAAAAATCAAGCAAAAGATCAGTAAAACAATAGGAAAGACAATAAGTAAATAAATAAATAGATAAATAAATAAAGTACCTGAAGTAAAGTCCATAAAAATACCAGAGTCCTTTCTGTTAGCCAGCTACTACTGGACTTGGGGCCTGCTTTGGAGTAAGGTTGATACATGCACTGGCGTTCCACTGGAGAAAACTGATTTTCAGTTTGCCAACAGGTATCAATTGCAGGTAGTTTCTTGGTTAAGGGTGAGACCCTGTGTTTACTTCTACTCTCAGTGCCGAAACTCCATTTGGCTTGAAATTGTACAGCTGTGCATGCTGTTGAAATCACTGTGAGTTTCGTTGTACATAAGTCCTGTTGTGTCTAGAAGAGTCATCAACCACTATATGTGTAATTTTAAAATCTTGCTTGCTGGAGCTCCCTTGCAGCTAGCTCCACCAAGCTGCAGCCCACCTCCCTGGCTGTGCTGTTTCTTCTGTCCACCTTAGTCCCCGTGGATGGAAAACACCAGACAGCATTAATATTTTAAAACTAGCCAGATAACTCAATGGCTGGGTAAAGAATACCCTGCCCCACTGCCCCATCCTCCTTGGCCTCCGCTCATGGTGGAGGCCATAACCTATAGGTTCCCTGAGACCCACATGTCTGCTGCTTCTTCCACTCTACCACCTGCTCTGCCTCCTCCCTCTCATACCCGTTTCTTCCTCCTGGGACCACAAAGTCCCAACTTTTTCCCTTCACCCAGTGATTGGCTTCAGCCTCATTTATTGACACAATCAAGAACTGATTAGGGAATCAATATCTCCCCTTACAAACCACCACTGGTTATTATAGTGTTTCCTGCCTACTCTTCTGAGTAGATCTTGAACTTTGATGGTAGGCGTTTGATGGAAATATCTTATTAGTACTGAATATGTTAAAGTCTCTCATTCTCTGTAAATTGTTCAGTTGTGGGTCTCTGTGTTAGTTCTCATCTACTGCAAGAAGTTTCTCTAATGTGTGTTGAGTGATGCTCTGATCAATGGGTGTAGCAGTATGCCATTAGGACTCATATTTTGCTGTGTTCCTTTAGCATAGTGGTAGGTTAAATCCTAGGCCCATGACTTATCTAGTCTCTGGTTCATGACCACTTTAGCAGTGTCATGGAGTAGGCCTTAAAACCAAACAGGAAGTGGTTGGTTACTTGTATAGCATTTGTGCTATGATTGCATCAGTGTATTTTATAGTCAGGTCACTGTTGTAGGTCACAGGTTTTGTACATGGGTGATGTTCATGATTGTCTTTCTCTCCTGATAGTTTACACACTCCCCTCTAGTAGCATGAACACGAGTTAGTATGGGTGAGTCTTCTAGTAAGACCCCACCTTGAGCTCTCTGTGTTCAGTAACATAAGTAAACATGCCTTTAGCAATAGGGCCACATCACCAAGCTCTAGAGACCAACCAGTAGCTTTGGCATTTACCTATGATATTTGGCAGTTTCCATCGGGCTCCTTTGGCCCAGAACTCAACAATATGTAACCCATTTCTGGCACTGGGTGCTTTACTTGTTAGTATAATGTGTTTAGTTGGAACATTGTCTCCTTTATTATTTGGTGAGGCCATTTAGATTCCTTTTACACACACACACACACACACACACACACACACACACACACACACACACACCACACAGAAGTTTTTAAAGTTTCAGGTTTCCATATGGGTTTTCAAATGGCCATTAGTTTGACCCTTCCCATTTTACCCCCTTTCCCCTTTATCCCTTTTTCCCAACACTCTCCTTATTTAATTCAATTCTCCTATTCTAGTTTCTCTATAACATTATAATCTATTCTCCCTCCATGGTAGATCCTCTCCTCTTCTCTGGTTTGTTACTAAGAATCTAACACCTATGGTTATTCGGATTATAGCACACATATCAAAACCTTAAAAGCTTATGTGCATATATAAGAGAGAATATACAATATTTGTCTTTTAGGATCTGGGTTACCTTACTCAGAGGTTTTTTTTTTTTTTTCTGTTTTCAGGCACCTGAAAATTTCACATTTTCATTTTTCTTAACAGCTGAATAATAGTCTACTGTATAAATATACCACATTCCAGCTGGGTGGCGGTGGCACACACCTTTAATCCCAGCACTTGGGAGGCAGAGGCAGGAGGATTTCTGAGTTCGAGGCTAGCCTGGTCTACAAAGTGAGTTCCAGGACAGCCAGGGCTACACAGAGAAACCCTGTCTCAAAAAACCAAAAAAAAAAAAAAAAAACCAAAACCAACCAACCAAACATAAATATACCACATTCTATTATCCATTCATAAGTTAATAGGTATGTATGCTGTTTCCAGTTTCTGGCTATTATGAAAAAACAGCAGTGAACATGGATGAGCACATGTTATAGGGAGCTCACCAGAGTTGACACAGTTTCCAATCAATTGAAGTCTTGATTCCAGGTAGCTGGGACTGTACTCAGGTCTTTGGGAGAGAAGTGGAGCCCTTTGTGACCAAAGCACTTAGGGGGGTCTTTGCAAAAGCAAGTGGTTTAACAGAAGCTAAGATTAGCAGTTAGCTAGAGGGGGTTCTGCATAAGCAGGTAGTTTAACAAAAACTAAGATAAGCTTGCTAGGGCATTTTGACTGCTAATCTTCCATGGTATTCTTCATCAAGGAGATCAAATTCTAGTTATATCTGAAATGCTCCAGCAAGAATACAAAGAGGAAGTAATCTCTACCTTGTCTTGTGCTGTTATACAAGTATCTTTGTAATAAGATGTGGAGTCCTTTGGGTATATTCCTAAGAGTGGTAAAGCTTGATCTTGGGATAGATCTATTCCCAACTGCCAGCAAAACTCCCAACTGGATTCCACAGTAGCTGTACCAGTTTACATTCCCACTAGCAGTGAAAATGTATTCTCCGTTTTTGCACATCTTTGCCTACATGAGCTGTCATTGGTTTTATTGATCCTGACCTTTCTGACTGGGGTAAATCTCAAACTACTTGTGATTTGCATTTTGCTGATGACTAAGGATGTTGTACGTTTCTTTGTTTTTCAGCCAGCTGTATTTCATCTTTTGAGAACTCCATTTAGATCTGTACTACATTTTAAATTGGGTTATTTGTTTTCTTAATGTCCAGCTTTTGATTCTTCATATATTTTAGATACCAACCCCCTACTTGATGTGTAATTTCTAAAACTTTTTCCCATTCTGTCTAGCTGCCACTTTGCCCAAATGCAGCATTCTTTGTAGTAAAGAAACTTTATAGACTGGTGAGATGGCTCAGTGGTTAATAGCACTGGCTGCTCTTCTGAAGGTCCTGAGTTCAAATCCCAGCAACCACATGGTGGCTCACAACCATCCATAATGGGATCCAATGCCCTCTTCTGGTGTGTCTGAAGACAGCTACAGTGTACTTACATATAATAAATAAATAAATCTTAAAAAAAGAAAAGAAACTTTACAGCTTCATGAAGTCCCACTGGTTAATTGTTGATCTTTGTGTCTGCGCTATTGGTATCCTGCTCAGATAGCCCTTTTCTGTGTCAATGAGTTCAAGCCTTTTCTCCCTTTTTTTGGGCACCGGTGAGCTTAGCTCAACACCCCCAACTGAGCTGTTTGCACAGGTTTCCTGAGAGCAGAGCATCCTGCGGCTTAGCTTGGTTTCTGTCTTCCCACCCTGTGAGGTAGGGACTTGCCAGGTAGGTGCCTGACTTAAGGCTATGATTGTTTTTTCCTGTTGTTTTTACCCAGCCTCTAGTATATATTACTGGTCCCTCACCAGAATGAGTCTGAGTCTGTGTTTTCTGTTAATCCCCCAGGCCTATGCCCGATACTTGGTACCATCACCGTTCTCTTTTATCAGATTCAGAGTATCCTCTCTCATGTTGTAGTCCTTAATCCATTTGTGGTTGATTTTACAAAATGTAAAGAAATGGAACTATTTGGATTCTTCTACATAGAGCCATCTAGTTTGACCAGCACCATTTATTGAAGATGCTGACTTTTCTCCGGTGGGTACTGTTAGTGACTTTGTCAAAAATTAGTTGTCCATTGTTATGGGGACTTGTGTCTATATCTTCAATTCAATTTCATTGATCAACATGTCTGACTTTATGCCAATGCCATGCTATTTTTGTTACTATACCTTTGTAATACAGCTTGAAACATGGGAGGCTGATGTCTCTATTAGTTTTATTATTCAGAATAGTTTTAGCTACCCTGTCATTTTTTTTTACCCTTGGTGTGTGGAGTGGCTATTCCTGGTTGTCAACTTGACTATGTCTGGAATGAGCTACAATCAAGAATTGGAAGGCTCACCTATGATCCTAATATGGAGGCTTAGAGATACAAGTTTCTGATCTGGATCTTGGCATGGAGATCTTGAAGCATGGTGGCTATGAATTACAGAAGATTAAGACAAGGAGATTTCCGAGTTCAAGGTCATCTGGGATTAAAGGCTTGGTGGCACATGCCTTTAATCTGGGTCACACCCCCTTCTGGAGAACTATAACCTTTAATCTGGGCCACACCCTCTCTGGAGACCTATATAAGGACATTGGAAGAAGACTCTCACTCTTCCTTGCCTGCTTGCCACGTGGGACTGAACAACTGCTAGGTCCTTGGACTTCCATCCACAGCTGCTGATGATCATTGTTGGGGAGCTGGACTACAAATTATAAGTCATCGACAAATTCCCTAATTATATAGAGGCTACCCATACATTCTGTATGGGTAGCCTCTATATAATTAGGGAATTCTCTATTAGAGAACATTCTCTATTAGAGAACCCTGACTAATACTGTGTGTATGTGGGTGTGTATCCATGCATGTCCATATGAAACTGATGATTTTTTTTCAATTTGTGTGAAGAATTATGGTGCAATTTTGGTGAAGATCGCATTGGATCTATAGATTGCTTTAAGTAGTATAGCCATTTTCACAATATTAAGTCTACTGATCCACGAGCATGGGGAAGCTTACTATCTCCTGGTGTCTTTTCAGTCTTCTAATGTTCTTATCATACAACACTTTTACCTACTTGATTAGAATTATCCCAAGATTTTTTTTGAGGCTATGATGAAAGGCATTATTGCTTCTTTGATTTCTTTCTCAGTCTGTCATTTGTATATTAGAAGGATACTGATTTTTGTGGTATCCTGCTACTTTGTGAGATTTGTTTGTCAGTTGTAGAAGTTTCCTGGTGAGTCTTTTAGAGTCTTTTACATGTAAAATTATTCTATCTGTAAATAAAAATACTTTGATTACTTCTTTCTCCACCCATGCCCCTTGATCTCTTTCAGTTTTCTTACTGCTCTATCTCAGACTTCAAGTACTATGACTAGTTAAATAGGTATGGTGAGTGTGGACATCTTTGACTTGTTGCTGATTTTAGTAGAAATGCTTTGAATTTGTCTCACATCATTTAGTTTTATGTTAGTTGTGGGGCTGCAATAAATTTTACTTATTTTGTTGAGATGTGTCCCTTGTATACCAAGTCTTTCCAGGACTTTTAGAAAAAGGATGTTGGATTTTGTCAGAGGTATTATTTTTTTTTAATCTAATGAAATGATCATGTGGCTTTTGTCTTTCAGTCTATTGTATGTGGTGGATTACATTTATTCATTTATGTATGTTGAATCATCCCAACATCTCTGAGATGAAGGCAACTTGATCATGGTGGATAATCTTTTAGATGTATTCATGTATGCATGACGTTATGTCAATTTTATTATATTAGTTGAGACTTGCTTTTGTTCTAGAATGTGGTAAATTTTGGAGATGTCCCACAAGCTTCTAAGAAGAAAGCATATTCTTTAGTGTCTGGTTGGAATGTTCTATGGATGCATGCTATGTCCATTTGATTTATGAAGTCATTTAACTGCAGCATTTCTCTGTTGCTTTTTGTTTGTGTAACCTGTCTATTGTTGAGAGTAGGGTATTGTGTTACCCAGTATCACTGCCAAAGTCAATATGTGATTTTAGCTGTAGTAGTATTCATGTCATGAATTCATGTGCCCTTGAATTTTGTGCCAAAGTATTTAGAATTGCAATGTCCTCTTAGTAGAAATTTTTCCTTTAGTGAGTATATTTTGTACTTACCTGTTTCTTCAGATTAGTTTTGTTTTGTTGTCTCTTTTGTCAAATACTAAAATGAGCATACCTACTTGCCTCTTGAGCTTATTTGCTTGGAATATCTTTTCAAATCATTCTACCTTGAACTGATATCTACTCTTGATGGTAATGTGTGGTTTTTGCGTGAAGCAGAAGGATGAATCCCTTTTTTCTTACTTAATCTGTTAATCTGTGTGTGTGTTTTCTTTTTTTAAATGGGAAAATAAGACCACTTACATTGAAAGTCATCAGTGAGTAGTGTGCATTGATTCTTGATATTTTGCTGTTATGGGTGATTCCCATAACATATATGTATTATGGATTCTTCCAGTTCTGATTTATTGTTCTGGGATTATTGCTTATGTCTTTTTGGACGTGGCTAGCCACTTCAGATTAAAGTTTTCCTTTTATTGCCTTCTGTAGTGCTTGATTGGCAGATAGAATTTGTTTACATTTGTTTTTGTTGTGGAATGTTTTACTTTCTCCATCAATTTTGATTGATTGTTTTGCTGGATATAGTCATCTGCACTTGTATTAGTGGTCTATTAGAGTTTGTAGAACATCTGTCTAGGCCCTTCTGGTTTTCAGAGTCTCCATTGATAAATTAGGTACTATTTTAATGGACCTGCCTTTATATGTGACTTGGTCTTTTCCCCTTGCAGCTTTTAATCTTTCTTTGTTCTGTACATTTAATGTTTTGATTATTTTCTTTTCTGGTCCTCTCTATTTGATATTCTGTGTACTTCTTTTACCTTGACAGACACCTTCTCTTTTAGATTGGGATTTTTTTTTTTATGATTTTGTTAAATTTTTTTCCTGTGTCTTTGATTTGAATTTCTTCTTACTCCTCTATCCCTATACTTTATAAGTTTAGGGTTTTCATAGTGTCCAAGATTTTCTAAATATTTTATGCTTGAAATTTTTTTTGATGCAACATTTTCTTTGAATATTTTTCCTTTCTTGTCTTTTAAAATATGGAATTCTTCCATATCATGTGATCTATCGGTGAGGCTTTTGTTTGACATCCTAAGTTTTTAATTTCCAGTTTTATTTCAGTTTTGATTTTCTTTGATTTTTCTGTTTTCTTGTTTTAAACCAATGGTTCTCAACATTCCTAATGTTTCAAACTTTAATACAGTTTATGTTGTAGTGACTCCTAATCATAAATTATTTTCATTGCTACTGCATAATTGTAATTTTGCTACTGTTATGAATCATAATGTAAATACCTGATATACAGGATATCTGATTTGTGACTCCTGTGAAAGGGTTGTTTGGCTCGCAAAGAGGTCATGACACACAGATTGAGAACTACTGAATTAAACTGGTTTTCTTATTTCTTTTGATTGTCTTTTTATGAGCTCTCACGGCATTTATTCATACCTTATTTAAGTCCTTGAGTATATTAACAATTACTATTTTGAGTTCCCTGTTTTGTGTACCAGCTAAATTGCATTTATAGGGCCTATTGCTGTACAGTTGATGGATTCTAAAGGAGCCATACTACCCTGGCTGTTCATGTCTGTGGTTTTGTGCTTAGTTATACACATCTGGAGTTACCACGTTTGAGATTTCTATTTGTCTAGCTATCTGGGTTTGTACTTTCAGGTGTGTCTTCGATTCTTTGGTTGCTGTTACCCTCTTTGGATCCTAAGAAAATATGGTGGCTGTGACATTCCTGGTAGAGAATCTTTCTGTAGGTCAGTGGATGACACAGAGGAATGGAGATGGGACAGGCTGGCAGGCTGAGCAAAGTGGTAGAACATAGTAGCTAGTGAGATCCTTGGTCCGCACCAAGATACAGAGTTCCCAGGGAATGGAGGTAGGGTAGGAAGAGAGACTCTGGCTGTCAGGACTCAATAGAATGAAGCATAAGCCTGGGAGAAAGGAATGAAAGCTGTACTAGATAGTTTTGAGTAGATATTTTAAAAGGTGCAGTTTTATTCAGACTTGAATGTTGCATATATTCCATTTGAAAGATACAGTTCTGTGGCCTTTAACTATTTTCTTAAATATATTAAGTGATGAATACTTTTTTTAGCAATTAACCTTTTACTACTGTTATAAAACATTAAAACAAATAAAAGATATAATCAAACTAAAACAATGAATTCAATAGAATATAAATTGACAGTATTACTTTAATATGCAAGAAAATGGTGGTTTATAAAAGTCAATGGGCCACATAAAGTGGAGATATAGTCATAACCCTCATGCTAGTTTTGTAGAGTACAATGTGCATTTCAGAGTAGTAGATAAAAAATTTCTCTTGTAAGAATTTGAAAGAGTAATTTTTCAATGACATGATCTTTTTTATATTTACAACCAACTAACAACCATCCATCCATCCAACCAACCAACCAACCAAACAGCAATCAGATTAAATAAAGTTTATTGTAAATATACCCAGCAAACATTAAGATGTACAGTTAACCGATGTGTTCTGTGCTGGTGCTAATGGGATAAGCAATGCAGTCTCCTCCCTGTTATGATGCTGTTTGGTGCTAGTGTGAATATATCATAAAGTTTATCAATTTGACATTTTGCTCTTTGGGTTCATGAGAATTAATGTGGTTCAGTTTGGACTCACTTGATCATCTGGCATACAAGACCTGATTTTTAAATCATGAGCAAATAGTAATTAGGAAGCAACGCTACTAATTTTCCAAATAATTCAGAATATTTCCATGTCAATTTCTAGAACATTGTGAAGTACAAACACAGAATTCAAAATTTCTGTTAAGTAATTTCTTAATTCTGAAACTATACCTCTTCTATAATTGGACATTGTAGTAGTCAGGGTTCTCTAGAGTCACAGAACATATGGGTAGTTTTTATATAGTTATGGAATTTGTTGATGACTTACAGTCATCAATCCACCCCTTGTCAACTTGACACAAATAATATCTCATGTCCACATGAAACAATAACAATGTCATGAATATGCCTAACATGATATAACTATTCCTTGTAGAATCACAAACGCATTTGTAAATTAACAATGGGGCAATGTCCCTTGGGAACATTCTTTTAGTGCCTCAACTTAAATACCAATGGATGTTAAAAAAATTGGAAGAAAGATAAATGTATTCTTAACAAAAGAAGACAGAAGCATTCATATGACTTTTTAATCCTTGTTTCTGCAACTGGTTACATGGCTTTAGCTGGTACTTATAACTACCTTCCTCTACTACCCATTCTGTATTTCCTTCACCCTCCGCAAGCACCTCAGCCAGTCTTGCCTCTTTACCTGGAGGATTGACCCATACCTCCATTCCTGTTGTAGTTTCCCATTGACTTTAAACACAGGACATGGTAGTACTAAGAGATGCCCTAAGGGGTCTCCTACACTCCAGACATAATCCTGCTTACCTCCATTGTGGAGAAACAATCTAATTTCCCCATGGTAAGTCTGGATCTATCACCCCTCCTAACACTGTTATTCCTTTCTTAGCCTGTTGGTTTAAGGGCATTAGAAGCCCAAAATGGCCAAGGGGAAATCTGAGATTCCAGTTCAATGGAATGTTTGTTGTGGCTCCTGGTAGGAGCACTCACTCCTCTGAAACCAAACCTTCTAGGCCAGCAGAACCTAAACTTGTGGGGACAGGAAGCAAAAATTTTCCTAGAGGGTCACTAGGAGTGGTAGTGAGTGGAACTATTCCCTTTTTCAGCCCTTGACTCCTGGACCCATGGATCCTGGCTATGGGAGAAACTGTACCATATATTGGACACTGATTCAAAGCATATGCTGTCTTCTGAAGAGCTCTGGCCCAGCCCACCATGCTGTTGCCACCTAATTGGCACTGTAACTGTGTCTTTAAAAGGTCATTCCATCTTTCTATCAGACTAGCTGCTTCAGGATAATGAGCAACATGGTAAGACCAGTGAATTCCCACTGTCACACTTCTCTGGCTGTGAAATGAGTTCCTTGGTCAGAAGCAATACTATGTGGAATATCATGACGATAGATAAGGCATTCTGTAAGTCCATGGATGGTGGTTTTAGCAGAAGCATTATGTGTAGGAAAGGCAAATCCACAGCCAGAATAATTATCTACTACAAATTCCCTAACTATATAGAGACTACCCCACTACCAGTACCAACCTTTGTATTAGTCAGGGTTCTCTAGAGTCACAATGTTGATGACTTACACTCTGTAGTCCAACTCCCCAATAATGGTCAGCAACAGCTGTGGATCTAGCAGTTGTTTAGTCCCATGAGGCAAGCAGGCAAAGAAGAGTGAGTCAGTTTTCCTTCTTCCAGTGTCCTTATATAGGTCTCCAGCAGAGGGTGTGGCCCAGATTAAAGGCGTGTGCTACCACGCCTTTAATCCCAGATGACCTTGAATTTAGAGATCTCCCTGTCTTAATCTTCTGGAATTCATAGTCACTATGCTTCAAGAACTCCATGCCAAGATCCAGGTCAGAA
Source organism: Tokudaia tokunoshimensis (assembly GCA_036184795.1). NCBI lineage: Eukaryota > Metazoa > Chordata > Mammalia > Rodentia > Muridae > Tokudaia > Tokudaia tokunoshimensis. The sequence goes on along the minus strand of BTHU01000004.1, from coordinate 22,253,341 downwards.
ACTTGTATCTCTGAGCCTCCATATTAGGATCATAGGTGATCCTTCTAATTCTGGATTGTAGTTCATTCCAGATATAGTCAAGTTGACAACCAGGAATAGCCACTACAGACATATACTATTTTTAATGCAAGCATATCTGAGAATATTCTAGTTTTTACCCCTTAACTAACCTGAAGCCAAAATCCAGTAAGCTGTTCATGTAACTCTCTTAGACATTATCACATTTTATGACATAAGACCAGTCAAAAATCACACAGGTTGCTTTTGTGTTATGTATGACATATGTACTGTGTGCTAGTCATGTGAAGAAAGATGGGACACACCATAGGAAGAAGAATAAAAGTCTACTACAAAGTATGCTGATTCTACTACCCCCCCCCAGTTGAAGTTTGGAAATTTTGATAGTTTGATTTTAAAGTTGACTAAAATTTAACTTTGTACTACATGAAATTAGTTTAAGAATTTTTACTTTTTTTTAAAATATGAATTGGACACTTGATTTCAGTAACAGTGGATAAGAGATTTCTTTTGAAAGAATTTGAAAAGTCATTTTTCCGATGTGATGGGATTTTTATATTTAAAAATGAAATGAAGCTCCACCCACGTAACTCTAAACAAACAAACAGAAGATTAAATAAAATTTACAGTGCATCTGTGTGTGCAATAGATGTCTCTCTTACTGTGTCACAAACCATAAGGAAACTATGTAAGTGTTCTGGAGACTGGGGGTGGGAAACCCCAAGTATAACTCTTTGACGTATAGAGAGACAAAAATGGAGAAAATGAGAGAGTAGGGAAATCAGTGAATTTCTTTTAATAAAAAAATTCTGTCCAAATAAATACTTTCAGTTGAGGCCAAAAGAGGGAAGGGAGATTGGGATGTTAACGACATGGAAAAAGAGGGGAGTGTGGGACCTTCTTAATTCTACCCTCCCCCCGCCCCCGTGAGGGAAATTAATTTAATGGTTGAGGAGAGATTTAAAAAAATATGATAGAGGAGATGTGAAGAACAGGGAAACAAAGGTCCAATCACAGAAAAGGCAACCCAAGGAGTAGAAAGGTGTCTAGGGTCAGTATAAGAATCTGTTTGCTTCTCTCTTCAGCCATAATATGGGAGACTCCAGCCTGGCATCCATCTCCTTACTTCTTACCTCTGGCCCAATCTTTCTGCTTTGTCTCCCTCTATTGAGCCTTCATGTCTCTTCTGTCACTTTCTTCCCCTCCCCATTTGTTAGGAGCTGGCTTGCTCCAAGATCCTCAGATCAGAGTTCTTTTAGGTCCCTCAAAAATTGAAATGACTCACAGAGTTTTTGATGAAATGTAAGAAGTTGTGGGCGTCCAGGGGACTGGGGAATATAACCATACTGGAATACAGGACTGGGTGGTCCAGGGCATGAAGAACTAACTGGCTGAAGAGTTTGGATTCTTTCCTATGAGTGATGCCTTCAGGGAGCTCTGAAACCTCTAGCATAGAATCTGCTGTCCTTGGTCAGTGGCAGTAGATGTGAATGCTTGTCTCGTACCCCAGTTTCCATGCTTCAATCCAGTCTGTCCCTTTTGTTTCATGTAAGTTAATTTGTCAAAAAGCAAGGGTAGACAGATGGAAAGATTGTGCTATAATGGCTGACCAGCACACCTAGGCTTGAGGAATTGTGTGTAGACAGGTAGGGGACTGAGTTTGGTGCAGATATTGCTCAGGCTGATGAGAAAGAGAGTTCTGTAGAATGGAATGGAGATATGTCAGGGATGTTGTCAATTTGTGTATTGGTCCTGGGAGTTATCACCAGTCTGGTGCTGGTTTCCTAATTTCTGACCCAGCTGGTTCACACTATAATATTTATGGTGACTACATCATACTATGGATGGATTTTGGATAACCAGGTGACACTTTTCTTACAGTTATGCTGCGCCAGTAAGATCATTCTGTAGTACATAGAAAAATCCCTGCTGGGAGGCCTTCTTGTACAGACTGGCTGGCAGAGACCAGCATGGGTTGCTGGAAAGACAACTGGGCAAGTTCTTGTGAGTCACTTCCTATTAGGACTTGGTAAGAAGGCAGTAAAATGTTCTGGACAACTAGGCCTTGAATAGGGACTCCCATGATGCTCTCCTAGTTGTTGAGTAGGCCCTTGTTCTGAAGCCAGTGCCCCTCAAGCATGTCTTGGTAAGCTGTCTACTGCTTCTTAGATGGGCTGTAAACCATGCTACTGAGATAGATGAGGCAGCTGTTGAACATACTGAGAGCTATAGGCCACTGGGTGAGAGATCAAAATCAATGGTTGGAGTTAGGATACTATTCAGGGGGATAGTAAAAAATCTGGCTCTGTTGAGGGAGTTAATATAGCCTTGGAGTGGCAGGACTTACTGATTAAGTAGTGTATGAGGATTAAGTAGTGTATGATTGAGTAAGTAGTAGTGTTTTTATTGTTGGTGCGGCTGCTTTAGGACATTATGAAGGAGAAGGTCCTAGATAGGTGAAAATGGAGATTCCACTGAAGCTTCTTGTAGGGGACGGTTCTGATGTTAAGACCCTGTTCCCCAATTGGTTCTTGATCTGTCTGTAAAGAAAACCATGGGTCAATTGCTGGGAAGAAGGTACAGGCAGGAATTCTGGGTCCCTGGAGGAAAAGGAGATGCAAGGGAGGAGAAAGGATTTCACTGTGCTTTGAAGAGAGAAGAACTAAGAGCCACGTGAGATCTCAAAATGTCAAGATGGAGTAGCCACACAGGCCACTCCTATAGGCAGATGGTCAGGGGAGTTGAGCAACTGAAGTTTAGGGCAGGTAGGAGAGATAGAGATAAGAAATTAATAAGGGCATGTTTTCCAGGCAGGAGATAGTAGCATCCAGCAATTGTGCCAGAAGGCAAGTTGAAATTGAACAACTGTTTGTCTGTGTTTTTTATCTGAGGATTCAGGGGAAGCTGGGAGGGTGTTGGTAGGTCAGTCACCATCTACAGCTAAAGGCAAGTTGAACTAAAACTACATGCTACAACTGCTGGCTTTGGTGACAGGGAGTCAAATGCCTTGGACAGCCACCTTAATCTTTGGTGTTCCAAGGCAGTGGCTTCAGGGATCTGTGCCATTCTAGTGGCTACGTGAAGTGTGGCTCACTATTTGACAGTTTCCTTTAATGTCATTTAGGTATCTGTTCTGTCTACTTCTCTTCTCATCTTACTGGCATCATCTTACTTGAAAATTAATCTGTTGAAATGCTCATCTTTCATATGTTCTGAAAATCTGTTCATAGATTCTTATGTTGCTGTCTTGGTTGATGATGACAGTGTTCCCAGTTTGACCCAGATGATTGTGGTCCAACTCAAATTCAGTAGCTATAAGTGTGACAGCATTGTTGTCATTGATGCATTTCAGAATTCCCTGTTCTAATTTTAGCATCATCATTTGGTAGCTTCGGTTCATTTCAGTGTATTTACAAGAAATCCACATGAGTCTATTCCAATGGAGTCTTCATATCCTTGGATGGAGGCTCTGGATAGCATCTTCCTTGGGACTTTTTCTTATCCTTGTTTTCCCTTTCACAGACTTTTTTTTTGTGTGTGTGAATTCCTCCCCTCCCAGTCAGAAGAACAGCTGATGTTCAATTGAACGAATGTCCTAAGTATCTAGTGGCCCATCAGCAAATGGTGGAGGACTCCTCCATTATTTGCTGAGACTGCCAGACTGACCCAACTTGAGCTCGAAATTAGACTTGACTCTTTTCCTGGTGTGACCTTGGTTTGATATCCATTTAGCTGTCTCCTGATGCAAACTAGCATCTTCATCCTCTTTCTCAATTTCTTCCTTACTTAAAATCTTTGACATAAACTTGCTTTTAATTGCAGACTCTTCCACCAGTTTTTTTCTGATTCTTTCACCACTATTTTCGGCGTCTCCTGAATAGTGTTTCTGTTAGACTTGTCCTTCAGTAGAACACAACAGTCCCTATGGATTCTTGAATAACACTTTTGACAAAATAATACGGTTAACATGTAGAAGGGAATACGTTTTCTATATATCAATAATGAACCTACCAAGAAATAAATTAGGAAAGAAATTTCATTCCCAATAGCTCCCCCAAAAATACCTAAGAATAAACCTAAACAATGAGATGAAGAAAGACATTGAAGAATACTCTAGAAAATGGAAAGACCTTTTATGTCTATGAATTGACACAATTAATATTATTAAAAAGACTTTATTTTCCCAAAGTAATCTATAAGTTCAACATAAACTTCATCAATTACATTCTTCAAACAATGAGACAAATATAGTAAAAGTCCTGTGGAAGAAAAACAACAACCAAAAAAATCCTTCCAAATAACCAAAGTAATTCTAAACAGAAAAGACAATGCTAAAAACATCAAAATACTCAACCTTAAGCTGTACTACAAAGGCATAGTAACTAAATGGCAAGGCACTGGTGCAAAGGAACAGGTAAGTAGAATATTTTAGAATATAGCCATAATCCCACACAACTACAGCTACCTTATTTTATGATGTGGGTAACCAAAATAGACATTGGAAAAAGCGAGTCTCATTAACTAATGGAGCTGTAAGAACTCCGTGTTCTTATTTCTCATACTGCACGAAAGAACTCCAAATAGAAGGATGGGTCTTAATGTAAGACCCAAGAGAAAAAACACTTCAAGATATCGATCTACAATACAAGGGTATTCTGAATAGATTCTATCTAATTGGGAAATAATGCCAACACTTGTTAAATAGAACACCATGTGATTAAAAAAAGCTTCCACACAACAAATGAAACATTGGAAGAGATTGTCTATAGAATGGGAAAAAATTCTTTGCATGAAAATGATGATTCACATCTAGAATTTATAAAAACCTCAAACAGCATGACAAGAAGTCAAATAATCAAGTCAGTAAATGGGCTAATGAAACAAACAGTTCCCAAAAGATGAAATGCAAATTGCCAACAAAAAATGAACAAAATTCAGTGACATTTGCCATCAGACAAATTAATATTTAAACTGCAAAGATATTCCATCACACCCAAAGCAGAATGGCAGTCATTAGCAAATCAAATAACAACCAATTTTGGCAAAGATGGGAAAGAAGGGAACCATTATATAATGCTGGTGGGAATAGAAAAAAGCCAGTTTTTACTGCAATTAGTTTGGTAGTCCCCAAAACAATGGATGTACCATATGACCTATCTATACCACTTCTGGTGGTTACATGAAAAACTCCACGTCAGCATATTACAGAGTACCTTGCATATCAGTGTGTATGCAGCACTCCTCACAAATTATGGAATTAAGCTATGTATCCATTAGTAGAGAAATGGATAAGGGAAATGTGATGTATATATATATATGAATTTATTTTTCAGCCATAAAAATGAAGCCATGTTGTCTGCAGGAAGTGAGTACAACTGGAGATAATCATACTGAGTGAATTAGTTAATTTTAGAGGGACAAATATCTTAATCTTTTAAATCAATTGCTGTTCCTTGATTGAATACCATAAAAATGATCCATGTATGTGTGTAAGTATGTATGTATGTACATGTGTATGTATGTATGATATACAAGTAGAAGTAAAATTGTCTAATGGAACTAATGGGATGGAGAGAAAGGGAAGGATAAGAAGAGGGAGAATAAAGAGGCATGAGTGAAGAATATACTCCTCCATATATATATATATATATATATATATATATATATATATATACCCTTATTTAACTCAAGTCCTATGTACAATTAATATATACTAATGAAAAGGAAAACTCATTTTTATGAGTGCAACAGCTTGACATGGTTGAGCTATCTTGATTCATAACCACCATAATTGTCCCACAGTTATTCTGTTCAGGTTTGTTTTTATGAATTTCCAGTAAACCATAAATAGACAAAAGCATTAGAGTAGCATGTTGAACTTTGCAGTCAGACCTCCGATGCCAGCAACACACCCAGATCTTTGATAGTAGCTTAAGATAAAGCATGCATGACTCACTGGGATGAAGTCACATTTGCCCTGGCCAACATAAATGCTCTTCCTTCTGAACCAAAATGAGATGGTCCCATTGGTCCTGCCCTTGCTGTTCAGGACTGCATGTCTGTCAAATATGTGAAATATGCTGTGTGAAATTCTAGGCATGTTGGCTTTCACTCTTTAGTCTCACAGCTTACACTCCTGCTACAGTACAACCAGGCTGTTCCTGAATATGTCTACCCCAGTCAGTCTTAAGTCTGAAATTCTATGTCTCTTTTCAATTTGATGCACTGTTTTTTCTTTTGGATTATAGTATGCAATGAAAGAGTGCATATAAATATGCATGTATTTATGCTTTTTATTAGTTATATAGCACTAAAATTATAAATAAAATGGCTAATAGTTTGATTACTGGTTTCCAAGATAATAGCCAAATTAACAAATGCTGAAATAGTTTTTTCTTATTGTAAAGTTGTAAAAATTTTTAAAAATACATTTTTATTTCTGGAAATTGAAACCTAATTACATCATTTTTTACTTCCCTTTTCTCTCCTCAATGGCTTCAATGTATCTCACCTTCCTTTTTTTCAAATTATTACCTCTTCTTTTAAATGTTGCTGCTATGCAAGCTTCCAGGGGAGGGAAATGACTAGTAACTATGCCCAGCTATGATACCTATGAACTGCAATGGCTAACATGGCACCATATCCCTAAAGGTGTCACTGTGGCATGTAGAATTTGGAGGCAACCAACAGCTGTTTAATTAAACTTAAGACTTTCTCAATACAAAAGAAACTATAGAGATGTTTAATGCGTAATTTAGTTTAAAAGATTATTTTATACCCTGGGAAATAATAGGATTCTCTAAAGGGGTAAATTATGATGAAGGTAAATAAATTCAGTTTAAGGTAGTCCATCTTAATGTGGCTCACAGTCTATCTATCTGAAGTTGACAAAGGATTTGGTCACTGTAGTCAAAGTAGAACCATAAAGTTGGACAAGACCCAAATTTGACTAACATAATTGCTAAGGCAAGAAACAAGGAGTCATGATGAGTACAGTTCATCTTTTAAAGCTCCTATATGCAAATGACACAAGTTCTTCATATTTAGGGTTAATAAAATATCATATTTTATTTCCTAAAGAGTTACTTAAACATACTCTACCTCTTTGAACTAAGAGAATTTCAGTCCTACTAGTAGAGAAGAATAATGTGAATAGTCCAATATGATTAATGACTTAAATTTTTAATCCATGTGAAAGAATTAACTGAAGCATGAGCAGTTCAACCGACAGAAAGCACACAATCAAATAAACAAATACACTCAGACAAAGTACTTAAGCCATGTATAAATTGTATTATGTGACTATGTAGATAAGCATAGAGCAACCATGCTTATAGTTACTGAAGGGAGAAAGAAGAAACAAAGGGGAAGAAAAGTAAACCAAAGGTCAGTGAGCCAAAGAACAAATCAGAATGAAATAGAGGTCTGAGAAACCATCTAAAGTGCAGGATAGAGTCAAAAATAGATGGAAGACAGAAGATAAACAGATGAGAAGAGAGGTAAAAATAAATTCACGTAAGAACTGAGCTCCCAGGGAAAAAACCCTGGCTGACACATAGGCAGCAGAGGATGGCCTTGTTGGACATCGAAGGGAAGAGAGGCCCTTGGTTCTGGAAAGGCTCGATGCTGCAGTGTAGGGGAATACCAGAATAGGAAAACAGAAGAGGGTTGATTTGGAATAGGGGAAGGGGAGATGGCTTATGGGATTTGGGGGGGATTAGGAAAGGGGAAATCATTTAAAATGTAAATAAAGAATATATCTAATAAAAAAATTATATGGGAAAGAAAGAATTGAATGAAATGGTCCAGGAGAAGTTCAATGGGAATTGGAGGTTGTAAGATCAGAGGGAATAGTAGCATTAACCATGGTAATATCAGCTGGACATGTCAGTAGCTGAATAGCATGATGGCATCGGTGTAAGAGATTATCAAGCACATCTGAGCAGGGCAACTGAATTTTCATCTAATCCCATCTTAGTAAAATAGTAGAAAATGATATGTACAGAGAGCATAATGAAAGCAACAAACAGGAAGATAGGAGACTGCAACTTCAGGCTCCCAAACCTTTTAGTCTTGGCCAGCAAGGAAGACGCTTTGACAGGTTCATATTCTGAAACTGTGGCTCTAAAATATTATGGTCTCAAGATAGTAAATATGTATTTTCATGATAATACCATGTTTAAATGAAAAAATGTTATGCTATAAAAGTATCAGTTTATAATGGCCTATATATATAAATTGCAAACATATTATGAATCTCAACTTTTACACACACATATACATATACTTACATATATATACATATACATATGTATTAAAAAATATTTAATCCCAATCCTGGGTTTCTACCCCACCTTTGACACCTTTGACCATTTAGTTCCTGGACAAAAGACACACACAAACTTTATATTTATAATTAGCCTCAATTAGGACAAGAGCCAGGCAGATATCTATCCTTTATGCTATTATATCTATTTCCAGCTAATAATCCTATTATATAATTTGCCATGTTTTTTCTCAGCTGCTTTTATCTCCAATTAGCCAAGCCACATGACTGACCCCAAGGCTGGGAACACTAAGGCTCACCTATCTCAAATATGCCCAGTTATAAGCTATAGGCATCTTTATTCAGCAATCAAAAATAACTTGGGAACAAAGTCATACAGAATCACTTGGATCTACATGCAAACTCTCTTGTCTTTGGAGCAACCAGGTTTTGGAGGCCTACACTTAGCATTATAACATATAGCAACAGACTAAACCTCAACATGTATATCTATGTGTATGTATATGAGTATATATATGATGTATATGTATATAAGTATTAATAAGTATATATACATATATGAATATAAAATCAAGACTCTTAGAATATCAAAATTTTGCTTTAAAATAATTTAATGCCATATTCACAGCAATTTTTTCAGGAAAGCCAATGCTTTTAGTGTTATTGTGGAGAGCAGCACCAGGGATCTTAAGGTTAAGCCATGTTTGCAAATCAGAACACTCTGGGTTAAGAGGAAGACTGAGAGACAAAGGAGCTCCTTTGATTCACGTTTTAAAACAGGATTTGTATAAAGAAAATATTTGGTTTTGTGTGTTCAAATCATGCCATATTGAAATGAGACATTATTAAACAGAAATGATTTGTCAGTTCCAAACAGTTGCCTCAGAGAGTAACACTAGGTTTGCACTTAGCCTTTTTCCAGCAGTCATATTTGAATACAGATATTCTTCTAAGAAGGCAATATGTTTCTCTAAACATGATGCAGACACTTATTTTTCTAAAATGCTCTTGGCTAAAAGGATGCTTGGTTCCAGACTTGCTCACACTAGCAGAGACTTCCTAGGTTGTAGTTTTAGGCTAAGGACAAGACTAGGAAAAGAAAATGAAAAGGTATTGATTGGTAAACTAGTAAAAAGGATTACTAAAGATTTTCAGGCATGAGATAGCACAAATTTATTTTTCATACAACAACTTTAAAGAATTATAAAATTTTAGTTATGTGTTTACAAAGTATCTTCGACATCACTCTGCATGCTGCCCCTCACTCTACAAGGTGATTGTTGCCCATTCTTCTCATCTGGGCTGCTCTGGGAAGAGTCTTGTCTTAGAACAAAGACTCTTCTTGTATGATAAGATGCTGGTCTTCAAACTGGGTTTGATATCATAAAGTTACCACCTGCCGAGTGCTGACAAGAGCACCACACCATGGGAGCAAGCTATCACTATAGGGTTTGAAAACTGATATGGACACTCTGGAGGAATTTTGCATTTATTATATAAAGATGGCAATGACTATAGCGCAGCTGGTTAACTAAAGGGTTCTCAATCTACTATATTCCTTATATCGTCCACAGGTTTACATTTAGTACAGACAGATTTGTATATACACAACAATATCCAACTCAGGCTAAATGGTCATTATTTGTACTAACTTCCTAAAGTAATATCTCTAATGCAGAGGGAACTAATTAACAAAAATGTAGGTGAATCTAAATACAATCTAAAAAACAGCACACAAAGAAAATTTAGCAATGGGATTTTTAAGCATGAAAATGCACAAGCACATAGGCACATGCATACGTGCACATGTGTATATGGATAAAATTTTAGAGACAAGAAAGAAATAAGTATAAGGTGAAGATACACATTGAGTAGATGACACATAGATTACCAACTTCATTGTTTTAGTAGCCATATTCATTAAAAAGTAATAAGACAATCATGGGAAAGCATGCAAACTCAAGACAATAAAATATATTTTACATTGTGAGTTGAGAAGGAAAGGAACAGCTTTTAAATAAATCTGTGTCTGTTGTTATTTTGATCTTTTTCTTCACCTATCATGCGTGATGTTACTTTTTTTCATTGCTCCCCTAATTCCCTGCCCCAGGTTCTCCAATTTGCTATACAAAAGTCCTGACCCACATAGAAGACAAATGGCTGCTGTTTTCAATTGGACATAAAGATGCTTGAGCAAAATGTCGCCATCCATACAACTGTATGGCAGACCTTATCATAGGCTAAAATGGTGACACGAACCTAGTGTGTAATTTAGGCAACAATGTAATAGTAATTTTTTTTTCATTTTTTGTGCAAGATCTTTTCATCCTGTATCTGAGACTATGCTTAACTAATTAATGCTACAAGAATTGTGGTCAGAATAGTTTTTGCTATAAAATAAATGGCTTGATAGAAAAGGAAACATGGAAAATATCTCCTGAAAACACAGATGCGTTTTAGAGTGAATTTAGAGCAGCTTTGGGGGAATTATACCTGTAGAACATTCGAGACACCAATTTGCCAAAGCTTTGTTAAGAGACTCACAGAGGGAGCAAGAACAAGTGAGGGGAGATTCAGTGAGTTCACTGCACTTACTGACTACAGGATCAACTTTAGCTAGGATTTTTTTCTTAGTGTCTTTCAGTTAGGAAATGAAAATATTCTTGGGAGTTCAGCCAAATGAGGTGTTTTTCATCCAGCTAGTAATAGCCTCTCCATATGCCAACTTGTCTTTAATAGTGGGAGGACATATTCTGACATGTGTATGAGACCCTTCTGCAGAACCTAGGGTAGAAAGGCACAGCTTCTTCAATTTTCAGGCCTTGAAACTTGACTTTTAACAATGCTTTTGACAATAGTAGATTTCTACCTCAAATCCTGAGGATGCTTGAGGCATTGTCATTCACTGGAGGAAATTCTTAATTTAGTGACTTCATTCAGAATTACAATTCCTTCCTGTTCTGTTCTGTCCTGTCCTGTTCTGCTATGTGATTGATTATAGATTCATTCTCCTGAAGTCTGAACTTCATGATTTCCCTTAGTTGACCCTTGCAAGGCATGGCAATCCATAATGTTGCCCGAAACTCTTAAGACACTCATAAGACACTTTTAACAATGCTTTTGACAATAGTAGATTTCTACCTCAAATCCTGAGGATGCTTGAGGCATTGTCATTCACTGGAGGAAATTCTTAATTTAGTGACTTCATTCAGAATTACAATTCCTTCCTGTTCTGTTCTGTCCTGTCCTGTTCTGCTATGTGATTGATTATAGATTCATTCTCCTGAAGTCTGAACTTCATGATTTCCCTTAGTTGACCCTTGCAAGGCATGGCAATCCATAATGTTGCCCGAAACTCTTAAGACAGTCATGATCACCATTGTGCATAGTGAAGCAAGTTCTTTCCTCATTAGCTCCACAACTTATTTAGTTTTAACAGGTAGGTTTCTGTAGGTATTTAGAGAGCACATGGGCCAGGCCTTGATTATCTTCTAAGCTCTAATTTCCAATGACTAAGTCTTCATTATATCAACTGAGCTTGGGTTATTTTTTCAATATATCGATCCTGACTCTCTCTGCAAGGTCTTGTTTACCTGAATGGGCATAGATTTTGTCCGGGCCTATTATTCCATGTGAATTTCTAGTAAAGAAATTCATGTAAATTTCTAATAAATCTCAGAGTCAAGGGCCAGCTTTTGTGAGGTTTGAGAAGCTGGCTGGTTATATATAATTAGCCATCAGTTTGAACATGAAAGTCTGCCATTTTGTGATTCTGTTCTCTGTTGGTCTCTTGTTGAAAAGTAGACATGGTTTGAAGCCACAGGATCATGATTTTTGATTTCTTCTGTTTCTGACTCTAAGGTTATATCATATATCTGTGATATTCCAGATATAATTCATGATAAATTTTATGTTCTCTTTCAATATTAATACTTGGCTTAGAAAAAGCAAAGGCTGACTTTAGCAATTCTAGGATATAACTTAGTCAACTCATATCATACTTTTACTAAAAACTGAGATTTTGGAATAGTATGATTTATATCACATTTAGTTAGATAGCATACGATATTGATTGAGGACAGTATCACCCATTAATGCAAAGTCTTTCCATGCCTCTCAGTCAAACAGTCCTTGCCTTTGAACTTAGCAAATTTCATGGCTTTCAAAGTGTTCTATATTATGTCTTAGTTAGGGTTTTACTGCTGTGAAAAGACACCATGACCAAGGCAACTCTTATTTGGATATTTTGTTTATTTACATTTCAAATGTTATCCTCTTTCCCTGTTTTACCCCAGAAACCCTCAATCCCATTTCCTGTCCCCCCCTGCTTCTATGAGAGTGTGCCCCTACCTACTCTCGCTTCACTGCCCTTGCATTCCCCTACACTGGGGCATCAAGCCTTCACAGGACCAAGGGCCTCTCCTCCCGTTGATGCCCAAAGAGACCACCCCCTGTTACATAATGCATTTGGAGCCATGGGTCCCTCCATGTGTACTCTTTGGTTGGTGATTTAGTCCCTGGGAGCTCTGGGGGATCTGGTTGGTTGATATTGTTGTTCTTCCTATGGGGTTGCAAACCCCTTCAGTTCCATGGGTTCTTTTTCTAGCTCCTCCATTGGGGACCCCGTGCTCAGGCCAATGATTGGCTGCGAGCAGGAGTATCTGCTTCTTTATTTGTCAGGCTCTGGCAGAGCCTCTCAGGAGACAGCTATATCAGGCTCCTGTCAGCAAGCACTTCTTGGCATCCACAATAGTGTCTGGGTTTGATGACTGTATATGGGATAGATCCCCAGGTGGGACAGTCTCTGGATGGCCTTTCCTTCAATCTCTGCTCCACACTTTGTCTCCGTATTTGCTCCCATGAGTATTTTATTCCACCATTCTAAGAGGACCGAAGCATCCACACTTTGGTCTTCTTTCTTCTTGAGCTTCACGTGGTCTGTGAATTGTATCTTGGGTATTCAGAGCTTTTGGCCAAATATCCACTTATCAGAGAGTCAAGGCAGCTCTTATAAAAACAACATTGGTTGGCACTGACTTATAAGTTCATAGGTTCAGTCCATTATCATCAAAGTGAGAACGTGGCAGAGTCCAGGCAGACATGGTGCAGGAGGAGCTGAGAGTTCTATATCTTCATCTGAAGGCTGCTAGAAGAATACTGGCTTCCAGGCAGCTTGGATAAGGGTCTTAAAGCCCACACCCACAGTGAAATACCTACACCAACCAGGCCATACCTTCTAATACTGCCACAGTCTGGGATGAGCAAATGCAAACCATCATGTTATGGAATACAGTTCATTGTATCTTATTGCTACTTGTGTTCTTGTGTGTTGGGATAATTTTTCCTTGGCACAAAAATACTTATTACCTACCAATACTTAATTGATTATAGAAACATAGTTGATTAATAGGTATAAATTAATGAAGAGATTATGGTATCAAGAGAGTCAAATTTTTATGGCTTACATATACAATTTATACTAATTATGTGGTTCCTTAATAGAAAACCAAATCTCTAGTTCCTATCATGACTCCATGCACTCTAGAACTATAATTCCTTGCCTAATATTTATTCTACCTATAAGTCCAGAGCAGTTTTGAAAGCTCAGAGGTGCATTTATTATACATTTTAATATTATCTCTCCCCATAAGTTTTAATATTAAAAGACTTTTATGATTTATTATTTCATGATTTCTAAGAAGTAAAATTTAAAGTATAGACATCAGAATTACCTATGATCTCTCCTCTTCCTCCCCTCCCCTCCCCTCCCCTCCCCTTCCCTCTCCTCCTCTCCTCTCCTCTCTTCTCCTCTCCTGTTCTTCACTTTTTAAGTAAGATTATAGCTATGTAGCCCAAGCTGGCGTTGAACCCACAATGTATCTAGCCTGAGCTATATATTCCCAATATTCCTTCTATTTCACTTTTCTGATTATTGGGATACAAGTACAGCACCTAAAATTAGGTGGTGTCTCAGTTATTAATACATTAATAATATTACTTGTATTAGCAGGCTGAGATCAGGTCATCATGACTCTTTATATTACAGCATGTATATGAAGACATCAGAACAAATCATAGAACAAACCCAAAGAATCCAAAAACAGAACTAAACAATATTTTTCAAAGGAAGACATTTTCCTGTAAGAAGAGACCCAAACTATCTTTTTTGAAATTCCTCAGGCACTATCACTTTATGTTATTCCCTGTGATATCACTCTACTCTTTAAAAGTCCACTGTAGATAATAAACAAATCAGTCAGGATCTCTTGATTTCTCTACTTCCTTAGGGTTGGCTATTTATGCCACTGATCTCTGAGCAAGTGAAATCTGAGGAGGGATACATGGAAATGCTTTACATTTTCTGGTTAGAAAAAGGTTTAATGAGAAAAAGAGCTAACATTCCCAGTGTGGAAAAGGACAGAGAGAAAAGAGTCATATATGTAATGGAAATGTGTCAAGTATGAGGAAAATCTCAAGTGATTGCTTTGGTTGGAATTTAGTTATATGATTAAACCAGTGAAGCTTGAAAATCCACTTTATTTCTGAGCAAAGCTCTCTCCTATATTTTGAGTGCTCTGTTATCATGGTAAAGGAAATGGGAGGACAAACATCTATAGCTTGCCTCAGAGGCTCATCTTTAGACTATATGATGCTATGTTCCAAGCACAAAGAAATGAGACTTTACGTTTGATATCTTTTATGTGCCCAGTGTATGTCACTTATTCTTATTTTCATCTTACCTGTTGAGTTAGTGTTTCTTATGCTCTTTGACTTCATCCAGGTTTCTAGCTATTAGTTTGGGGTCCAGTATGATATTTGAGAAACATAGAGATGCACTTTGGAGGTTCTCTACCAGAATAACTTATACTACCTTTATTTAGTTTAGAAATTAAAAGAGTGAGGAGCTTGGGGGCAACTATAGAGCTTCTTAAAAAGACAGTTTATAAAGTAGTTATGCAAATCACATCCCTGTGAATGCTACAAATTCCTTATCTATTTTATTCAAGTGCCACATCTTGCTTTGCAAAGAGGAGAAACTTTTAAATTGTACATTTTTCTTCATAATGTAAGTTGGCCCCAGGACGTTCTTTCTCTCCCAAGCAGTACTTCTGTTTTGTCCTTGGGGTACTGGTGTCCAAACAGAAGCCTGGCACGAGAATTTGAAAAACCCATTTGTATTGATAGATGCCACAATTTTGACCATGAACTGTATTTTTCTAGTCACCTTCTCAGAATATAGATATAAAAATAAAGATCAAGGCATCCTGCTACCGCAAAAACAGGCCTTATGTTCCTTAGTTTGATGAATCTATCCATCTATCTGCTGGGATACCTGCTCACCTCTTCAGATTCCTACTAAATAGAACTTAGCAGCTAGTTTCTTACAAAAAATTTACTAAAGCTTCCTTTCCACTGGTGGACTTTCAGAAATACTGAGGGATTTTTAAAGTGAGTTCTTCACACATACATGCATCTAGAGTTCAGGCGAAGTAAGAAGGCTTTATGCAATTAGGATTCGAATTCCTAGCGATGGCAGTCAGTTTTACAGCAGACTTTAATGTGTTGGTGATCATTTTCTGATAATTACCTAAGGATACAGTGTTTTCATGGACAGAGAAGAGGTAAAATCCTTTGATATTTTTCAAGATGTGACTTATGTTACTAATTGCATAGTGTCATTAAATGTTGAGATTTGGGTTTTTTTTTCCTTTTGAAATGCTAAAAAAGACTAAAATGTGTTGATCAGATTCTTTGTAAAGATCTACTTTTAAAAATCGTTTTTTTTTATTTTCTATATTTTTTTTATTTACATTCCAAATGATTTCCCCTTAAAAATCATTTTTAAAGACTTTAGGAGAAAGAAGTAAGACAGAAGATATGTGGCCTTTAGCCTTACATTGACCATGTCTTAAACTGTAACTCAATTTTACACTATAATTGGGCACCGTTTCTTATTCTTTCTAAGCCTTGGCTTCCCCTTCTCTATGTAAAAGCTTACCATTAAGAAACTATTTATTATATTGATTTGAGAGAAAATGTCAGACTCGCAAACATCACATGTCTGTTTTCGTATAAGACTCAATCCAAAATGAGTTCCTTAAAGGGATGGCAGTAGTCATTCTGCTCAGTCATTTGGAGTTTGTGGAGGGCTCTGTGGGTTAGCTAGTGTCTGCTCCATTGGACAGGCTAAATCCAAGAGGCATTTCCTTTTTCACCACTGATTAGGAAGTAAGTGCTCTCTCATCAGTATCAGTGAGGACTCCAGCAATGCCTTGTTTGGAGCAACTGTGGTGCCTTTCTATCTGGCCAAAGCCTTGGAGCATCATGCTGGCTTTATTTTAATGATGAGAATCTTAAGAGAGACAGCCATGGAGACAGGAGACCTTGCATGACAAGGCCATAAAAGATGCACATTTTTACGGTTAAGTCACTTGATTTGCTAGAATTCAATTTAAGGAAAAGGCAATAAATCCATACCCTGCCAATATAATATTTTGATTAATTATTTGGGAATTTCATATAATGTACTCAGATCACATTCACTTCCCAGTCCTCCAAGGACCTCCCACCTTGTAACTCACCCCTTGCCAAGAAAAAAGAAGAAAAAAACTCTAATTAGTGTTGTTCATATACTCAGTGGAGCATGGTGAAACTCCCAGTGGTCAGTCCTTTAAAGAAAACTGAGTCCTTCCCTACTTACACCACTGCCAGAGTCCATCAAGTGGGAGAGCTGAACTTCAGTATCCTTATCACAATTTTAAAGAGTTCGTTTCAATGGCTTCCTGTCTAGGCTGTTACTTTTTTTGAGGGTGGGGGGAGGGTAAACCCACTTTTTGATTGAAGGAGTGAAAGAAACTTGGGGAAATGTTCTAAAATTACTACCATGGAAAACCGTGAATGTTTATAGTTTCTTTAAAATTTTGTTATTTTTTCTTTATAATTTCATATTTATTTTATCTTAGATTAAGTCATGCAACTGCTTATATTTCTTCAACTATTAAATGCTGCTAAGCAAGAGATAACATTTATGCTATTGTGGAGATAAATTTATACCAAATATATAATTTATTCAGGTGTGAATAAAAATTTATTAGATATCTGCTATGAGGAAGACATTATTCCCTGTGTACTTTCAATGAAACAGTTGAAGGGTCATGTCTTGGAGTCTTCCAGTTAGTAAGGGCAGTATGGATAACAGACACTGCAAATGGGGGTGGGAAGGGAAATGGGAAAGAGAGAGAGAGAGAGAGAGAGAGAGAGAGAGAGAGAGAGAGAGAGAGAGAGAGAGAGAGTTGTTCAGGGGATCAGGGCAGAAGTACCACTAGACCTCACTAATTTAGAGAAGGCCTCATGGAAATGCTGCCCCATAGTTGGTATTAGAAGCATTCTTACACATAGCCCATGTGGAAACTTGTCCAAGAATAGTTCCTTACATTTTAAACTTTACAGTTCATAAAAAGCTTGCATGTATCTTTTGTCACTTAACTTTTTTATATAACCATATATTTTTACATATTATTATATGATCACCATATAATACATAACATACTCTGTATTAGATGCTTAAAATCTCATGTATATATATTTAGATGATGAGCAGAAAATAATGATATTGAGATTCAAATGACTGAATCAATTTTCTCAAGAGTGCATAGGCAGGCAGGATGTCTTCATATGTAAGGTTATTGTCTTTGAATCCTGACAATCTGAGTTTTCTGTCCCTTGAGCCCATATGATGGAAGGGAACAAATGATTTTGGTTTTAATCCTCTGAATCTACATGGTGGAACAAGAACAAATTCTCTCAAGTTGTCTTCCAACTTTAACATGTACATGCACACACACACAAACACATACACAGACACACACACAAACACACACAGAAAGAAACTAAATAAGTAAATATAAAAATAATATTAAAAAAAGAAAGAGTTCACAGTTAACAAGGAAGATAAAAGGGAATAGTTAGGATGTACTTGATACTTCAGATTTTGCTCAGTCATAACTGAGAACTAGCTTTCATGGTACCAGAAGATGCTATGCAAACTTCCAAAGGAGGGAAGCAATGGTCCCTCCTAACCTGCTATGCCGCCTATGATCCACAATAATGGCCAGCATGGCATAATAACCCCAAGGGTGTATTAGTGACACACATATTTTGGTTATAATGACGAGCTCTGTAATTTAACTTAAGACCCATTGCCCACTGAATATGGAAGCAATCATGTCTGATAATAGAACCTAGCCTACTACCCAGGGCTAGTGAAGTCATGGATCTTTGAGAAGAATTTATAATTTCCACTTTATTCAACCAGCATAATCTCTACCTATGCTTTAAAAATTTGTCCTTATATCTACAGATAAGTGTAGTACTCACCTTTCATTATAGAAACTCTTCTTTGTAACAGGTAAAGAGAATTACAGAAAACAGCAGCCAATCAAAATGCAGTGTTATGGAGCCTGATGCCAACCAATGCATCTACAAAACAACTCCTGTACCTAAGACTCATGGAACCTTGCAGAAGATTGGGTGGAAAGCTTGTAAGAGCCAGAGGATCATGGAGTTTGCTGTGAGACTGTGTCTTCTAGTAATGTCAGAGGCTGTACTCATAAAGTTTCACCAATGTGACTATGTAAGCATGAGCTGAACAAGGACAACAACAATAAACATGCTTAAGTGGACTAGGAAAAGTCCTTGAGGCCTTGACTTTACACAAAGAACTACAGGCAAACAAGGGATACTGGGAGTAGGGAAGGCAATACTAATTGATTATCCAATAGCAAATAGTCAGCCCTGAAAAATGTATCTAAAGGAAACATTACTTGGACCAATCATGTTACATTTAGGAATCTATATGTATATATACATATAAATATATATATACATATATATACATTTATACATATATATATGCACACATGTATATAAATATGTATACATATGCATATTATGCATATACATATATGCCTATGATGACATTCAGTGATTAAAAAAGGTAATAAATTTGAAAGAGTCCAAGGAGGGACATAGGGGAAGGTTTGACAAGAGGAAAGGGAAGGAAGAAATGATATAATTATATTACAATCTCAAAAATAAAATAGAGAAAAACATAAAAGTCTTGAGTGTCAAGTCAGAGAAGTACAGACATTTGGTAACTGAAGGAGTTTTATTAGCAGGAGAGAAACATAAAACGACGGTACACTGGCTAAAGTATTTAGCAATCCTTGTAAAAAATAGAACAGAATCAGATGTGGTTTTTCCAATGATGGAGAAAACATGTGCATTTAGAAACATTGTAGGGGTCTAAGTGACCGCATTTGGGCAAGAAATAAGAAACGTGAAAGCTGAAGAAAAATTTTAACCCCAAATGAGCATGACATTGGAACTGATACCAAACGAGCTTTTAATATGACATCCCCAAATAGGAGGTTTTGCACTTGTGTGCCTCTGTGTGTGTGTGTGTGTGTGTGTGTGTGTGTGTATGAGTGATATGCATGTATGTGTATAAGTTGGAGACAGACACAGATAAAAACAAAGAAAGAGGGAGAGAGAGACAGAGACAGAGAGACAGAGAGAATAAGATGTAAGGATATGTTCATCTGTTAAGACATGACAGTGGGGTGCAGACATAGACATGCAGCAGTCTGTACCACCCTGAAGGCTCCTCTTAGTTCTTCAGGAACTCCGTTCATGTAAAGTTGGATCAGTAGCTTTGTCACAGAAAATAATTCTAGAACATGTTAGTACAAGGCAAAATAGGAGTTTTTTTTTTAAAAAAGAAAACATTATTTCAAAATAATTTAATAAGTACCAAATATGTTGTTGCATTAAAATAATTTGTGGGCCAGCAATATAGCTCAGTAGATAAAGGCACCTGCTGCCAGTCTAAGCAACTGATTTCCAACCCTGAGACTCACAGGGTGGAAAGAGAGAGCTATCTCCCACCAGTTGTTCCTTGACCTCCACATGTTCACTGTCACACATAAAGGCACTTGCACACACACACACACACACACACACACACACACACACACACACATACATACACACACAATAATTTCAAGTATTAAAGATTTTTTTCACATAACAATACTACTAATGTAAACATTAAGCTCAAGCACATGATTTTATATAATTTTAAAATTATTTAAAATACATTTACATTCTTTTTAGCTTTTAAAATATTTTATTATATATTCTTTGATATTTTTATATGTCTATCTATAAGATATATTTCTTTTTGTTTAATTTTTCTTAATTTTATTTTATTTTCTAAGTTTTTTTTTTAATTTACATTCAAAATCATTTCCCCTTTCCCGTTTCCTCCCTCTCCGAAAGTCCCATAAGCCCCCTTCCCTCCCTCTTTTCCCCATTCAACCCCCTCTTGCATTCTGTCCTGGCGTTCCCCTACATCCAGTCTTTCCAGGACCAGGGGTCTCTCCTTCCATCTTCTTGGAAATCTATTGATATGCGAATTGTGTCTAGGGTATTCCGAGATTCTGGGTTAATATCCCCTTATCAGTGACTGCATACCATGTGTGTTCTTTTGTGATTGGGTTACCTCACTAAGGATGATATTTTCAAGTTCTGACCATTTGCCTAGGAATTTCGTGAATTCATTGTTTTTAATTGCAGAGTAGTATTCCATTGTGTAAATATACCACATCTTCTGATTCCACTCCTCCGTTGAGGGACATCTGGATTCTTTCCAGCTTCTGGCTATTATAAATAAGGCTGCTATGAACATAGTGGAGCATGTGTCCTTATTGCATGCAGGTAAAGCCTCTGGGTATATGCCCAGGAGTGGTATAGCTGGATCCCCCGGGAGTGTCATGCCCAGTTTTCTGAGGAACCGCCAGACTGCTTTCCAGAGTGGTTGTACCAGCTTGCAATTCCACCAGCAGTGGAGGAGTGTTTGTCTTTCTCCACATCCTCGCCAACAACTGCTGTCTCCTGTGTTTTTGATCTTAGCCATTCTGACTGGTGTGAAATGGAATCTCAGGGTTGTTTTGATTTGCATTTCCCTAATGACTAAGGATGATGAACATCTCTTTAGGTGCTTCTCAGCCATTAGATATTCTTCAGGTAAGAACTCTTTGTTTAGCTCTGTACCCCATTTTTTAATAGGGTTACTTGCCTCTCTGGAGTTTAACTTCTTGAGTTCTTTGTATATATTGGATATTAGCCCTCTGTCGGATGTAGGGTTGGTAAAGATCATTTCCCAGTTAGTTGGTTGCCACTTTGTCTTTTTGACAGTGTCTTTTGCCTTGCAAAAACTTTGTAATGTAATGAGGTCCCATTTGTCTATTCTTGATCTTAGAGCATAAGCTATTGGAGTTCTGTTCAGGAAATTCTCCCCTGTGCCCATATGTTCAAGGTTTTTCCCTAGTTTCCTTTCTATTAGTTTCAGGGTGTCTGGTTTTATTTGGAGGTCCTTGATCCACTTGGAATTGAGCTTAGTGCAAGGAGATAAGAATGGGTCAATTTGCATTCTTCTGCATGTTGATCTCCAGTTGAGCCAGCACCATTTGTTGAAAAGGCTATTTTTTTTTCCACTGGATGGTTTTAGCTCCTTTGTCAAAGATCAAGTGACCATAGGAGTGTGGATTTATTTCTGGGTCTTCAATTTGTTCCATTGATCTGCATGCCTGTCACTGTACCAATACCATGCAGTTTTTAACACTATTGCTCTGTAGTACAGCTTGAGGTCCGGGATATTGATTTCCCCAGAGGTTCTTTTACTCTTGAGAATAGTTTTAGCTATCCTGGGTTTTCTGTTATTCCAGATGAGTTTTTGAATTGCTCTTTCTAACTCTATGAAGAATTGAGTTGGGATTTTGATGGGGATTGCATTGAATCTGTATATTGCTTTTGGCAAGATGGTCATTTTTACTATATTAATTCGGCCAATCCATGAGCATGGCAGATTTTTCCATCTTCTGAGGTCTTCTTCAATTTCTTTCTTCAGAGACTTGAAGTTCTTGTCATACAGATCTTTCACTTGTTTGGTTAGAGTCACACCAAGATACTTTATATGGTTTGTGGCTACCGTGAAGGGTATCATTTCTCTTACTTCTTTCTCAGCTTGCTTATCCTTTGAGTATAGGAAGGCTACTAACTTGCTTGAGTTGATTTTATATCCGGCCACTTTGCTGAAGTCGTTTATCAGCTGTAGGAATTCTCTGGTGGAGTTCTTTGGGTCACTTAAGTATACTACCATATTGTCTGCAAATAGTGATAGTTTGACTTCTTCCTTTCCAATTTGTATCCCTTTGACCTCTTTTTGTTGTCTAATTGCTCTAGCTAGAACTTCAAGTACTATATTGAAAAGATATGGAGAGAGAGGGCAGCCTTGTCTAGTCCCTGATTTTAGTGGGATTGTTTCAAGTTTCTCTCCATTTAGATTGATGTTGGCTGCTGGTTTGCTGTAAATTGCTTTTACTATGTTTAGATATGGGCCTTGAATTCCTGATCTTTCCAAGACCTTTAGCATGAAAGGATGCTGAATTTTGTCAAATGCTTTCTCAGCATCTAATGAGATGACCATGTGGTTTTTTTCTTTGAGATTGTTTACGTAGTGGATTACATTGATGGATTTCCTTATATTGAACCATCCCTGCATCCCTGGGATGAAGCCTACTTGATTGTGGTGAATGATCATTTTGATGTGTTCTTGGATTCGGTTGGCAAGAATTTTATTGAGTATTTTTGCATCGATATTCATAAGAGAGATTGGCCTGAGATTCTCTTTCTTTGTAGGATCTTTGTGTGCTCTTGGTATTAGCATAATTGTGGCTTCATAGAACAAGTTGGGTAGTGTTCCTTCTGTTTCTATTTTGTGGAATAGTTTGAAGAGTATTGATGTTAGGTCTTCTTTGAAGGTCTGATAGAACTGTGCACTAAAACCATCTGGACCTGTGCTTTTTTTGGTTGGAAGACTTCCAATGACGACTTCTATTTTTTCAGGGGTTATAGGACAGTTTAGATGGTCTATTTGATCCTGATTTAATTTTGGTATTTGGTATCTGTCAAGGAAATTGTCCATTTCCTCGAGATTTTCTAGTTGTGTTGAATACAGGCTTTTGTAGTAGGATCTGATGATTGTTTGAATTTCCTCAGTTTCTGTTATCTCTCCCTTTCCGTTTCTGATTTTATTAATTTGGATATTGTCTCTGTGCCCTCTGTTTAATCTGGCTAAGGGCTTATCTATCTTGTTGATTTTCTCAAAGAACCAACTCCTCGTTTTGTTGATTCTTTGTATGGTTTTATTTGTTTCTACTTGATTGATTTCAGCCCTGAGTTTGATGATTTCCTGCCTTCTACTCCTCTTTGGTGTATTTGCTTCTTTTTGTTCCAGGGCTTTCAGGTGTGCCATTAAGCTGTTAGTGTATGCTGTCTCCCGTTTCTTTTTGGTGGCACTCAGGGCTATGAATTTTCCTCTTAGCACTGCTTTCATTGTGTCCCATAAATTAGGGTATGTTGTGCCTTCATTTTCATTAACTTTCAAAAAGTCTTTGATTTCTTTCTTTATTTCCATCTTGACCAAGTTATCATTGAGTAGAGCATTGTTCAGCCTCCATGTGTATGTGGGTTTTCTTTTGTTTTTGTTGCCATTGAAGTCCACCCTTATTCCATAGTGATCTGATAGGAGGCATGGGATTAGTTCTATCTTCTTATATCTGTTGAGGTCTGATTTGTGACCAATTATATGGTCGATTTTGGAGAAGGTACCCTGAGGTGCTGAGAAGAAGGTGTATTCTTTAGCCCTAAGATGAAATGTTCTATATATATCTGTTAGTTCCATTTGGTCCAAGGCTTCAATTAGACTCATTCTGTCCTTGTTTAGTTTCTGCTTTCCTGAACGATCCATTTCAGAGAGCAGGGTGTTGAAGTCACCCACTATTATTGTGTGAGGTGCGATGTGTGCTTTGAGCTTTAGTAAAGTTTCTTTTATGAATGAGGGTGCCCTTTCATTTGGAGCATAGATATTCAGAATTGAGAGTTCTTCTTGGTGGATTTTTCCCTTGATTAGTATGTAGTGTCCTTCTGTGTCTTTTTTGATGACTTTAGGTTGAAAATCAATTTTATGTGATATTAGGATGGCTACTCTGGCTCGTTTCTTGGGGCCATTTGCTTGTAAATTTGTTTTCCAGCCTTTTACTCTGAGGTAATGTTTGTCTTTGACACTGAGGTGCGTTTCCTGCATGCAGCAAAATGCTGGGTCCTGTTTACGTATCCAGTCTGTTAGTCTATGTCTTTTTATTGGGGGAATTGAGACCATTGATATTAAGAGAGATTAAGGCATAGTGATTATTGCCACCTGCCATTCTTGACGCTATCTTTATGTTTGAGTGGTTATCTACTTTTGGATTTGAAGCAAGAAGGTTACTATCTCATTTTTTCCAGGGTGTTGTTTCTCTCCCTGTATTGGCGGTTTCCACCTATTATCCTTTGCAGGGCTGGGTTTGTGGAAAGATATTGTGAAAATTTGGTTTTATCATGGAATATCTTGGTCTCTCCATCTATGGTGATTGAGAGTTTTGCTGGGTATAGTAGACTAGGCTGGCATTTGTGCTTTCTTAGTGTCTGCATGAGATCTGCCCAG
Organism: Tokudaia tokunoshimensis; assembly: GCA_036184795.1. Lineage (NCBI taxonomy): Eukaryota > Metazoa > Chordata > Mammalia > Rodentia > Muridae > Tokudaia > Tokudaia tokunoshimensis. Next base: position 22,228,430 of record BTHU01000004.1, on the reverse strand, counting down.
GATCTTCTGGTTTCCACAGTCTCTGATGAGAAGTCTAATGTGATTCGGATAGGTCTTCCTTTGTATGTTACTTGGCCCTTTTTTCTTACTGCTTTTAATATTCTTTCTTTGTTTAGTACATTTGGTGTTTTGATTATTATGTGATGGGAGTTATTTCTGTTCTGGTCCAGTCTGTTTGGAATTCTGTAGGCTTCTTGTACGTTCATCGGCATCTCTCTCTTTAGGTTAGGGAAGTTTTCCTCCATAATTTTGTTGAAGATGTTTACTGGCCCTTTAAGTTGCAAATCTTCACTCTAATCTATACCTATAATCCTTAGGTTTGGTCTTCTCATTGTGTCCTGGATTTCCTGGATGTTTTGGGTTACACGATTTTTGCATTTTGCATTTTCTTTGACTGTTGAGTCAATGCTTTCTATGGTATCTTCAGCACCTGAAGATTCCATAGAAATCTGAAGATTTCTATTGTTGATGTTTGCATCTATGACTCCTGATTTCTTCCCAAGGTTTTCTATCTCCAAAGTTGTCTCCCTTTGTGATTTCTTAGTTGTTTCTACTTCCTTTTTTAGATCCTGGATGGATTTGCTGAGATCCTTCACTTGTTTGTTTGTATTTTCCTGTATTTCTTTAAGGTATTTTTGCATTACCTCTTTCAGGATTTCTGCCTATTGACCCAAGTTCTCCTGTATTTCTCTTAGCGATTTTTGTGTTTCCTCCTCATGGGATTGCTTCTGTTGATGCATCGTCGCCTGCATTTCTTTAAGCAGTTCTCATGTTTCCTTTGTAAGGGCATCTATCTGTTGATTCATTTCTTTAAGCAATTTTTGTGTTGCCTCCCTATGGGCATCTGTCTGTTGACCCATATTCTTCTGCATTTCTTTTTGCAATTTTTGTGATTCCTTTGAAAGTGCATCTACCTGTTGATTCATTTCTTTAAGCGATTTTTATGTTGTCTCCTTGTGGGCCTCCATCTTTTGATCCATGTTCTCCTGCATTTCTCTAAGCGATTTTTGTGTTTCCTTTGTAAGGACTTCTAACCGTTGATTCATGGTCTCCTGTAATTCTTTATTAGATTTATTTGTATCCTTCTTGGGATCCTCTAATAGCATCATGAGAAGTGATTTTAAATCCAGATCTTGTCTTTTTGGTGTGGTGGGGTATCCAGGACTTGCTGCTGTTGGAGAGTTGGGTTCGGATGGTGCCATATTACTTTGATTTCTGTTAGTAACTTTCCTATGTTTGCCTTTTGCCATCTGGTTACCTCTGGTGTTAGTTGGTCCTGCTGTCACTGGCTGTTGGTTGGACCTCCTGTGAGCCTGCCAAGCTATTTCTTGCCCCCCTGGATTACTGGGATTCCCCTGGCACCGATTTCTGGGGCCTGCCCTGCTCCTGAGTGACTTTGGAGCCCTGATGTGCCTTGCCCCAAGTGATGTTATATTGGGGAGTCCCTGCACATCCAAAGGCTCAGCGTAGTGGATTTCCGGAGCAGAGGTCGCCAAAGGGAGGCTGGTAGGCTCCAGCCCTGTGCAGGGGTGTGTGATCTCTCCCAAGGTGGGGAGGGGGCGTCCCTCTGCAGGGCAGAAGTCCCACAGCAGGGGTGGCGCGTTGATTACTGAAGACCTGCCCAGTTCTTGGGAGCAGGGTACACACAAGCTGCCTGAGACCCAAGTGATATTATGCCTGTCTCTGAGCCTGCCGGTCCCAGCTGCCCTGATGCTGGAGCAAAGATGGAGGAGTGCACTCTTCACTCTCTTGGCGTGCAGGTCACCCTGCAGGGGGGATGGCCCTCAGCAGAGCTGGTGCATCGATTATTGCAGACCTGCCCAGCTCTTGGGAGCAGGGTACACACAAGCTGCCTGAGACCCAAGTGATATTATGCCTTTCTGTCTCTGAGCCTGGCGGTCCCAGCTGCTCTGGTTGTGGAGCAAAGATGGTGGAGTAATATATATTTTTCCTGTTTCAAATTCGCCTCACTATCCTCTTTCATTTCTTTTCCACTCCCATTGAGTTTCTTTTTTCTAACAATCCTCAATTTGCCTCTCTCTCTCGCTCTCTCTCTCTCTCTCTCTGTGCGTACGTGCGTGTGTACGTGTGTACGTGCGTGCATGCGTACGTGCATGCGTGTGTGTGTGCGTGTGTGTGTGTGTGTGTGTGTGTGTGTGTGTGTGTGTATGGTGGGGAGGGAGGGTCTCACTGAATTTAACTAAGATTGCTTGCGTGAAGTCGATGGGAATTATTCATTGGAGCATGAGCAACTTACTAGTGGTACACCACCAAACAAATGGCATCACTGGAGTTTATATTTGAAGAGATTTTTTATTAATATAAATTAAGTGCAAAGGTTAATCAAAAAGGACACATTCAGGGTAACTCAAGAGTAAGGCATTCCTAGGAACAGAAGCATGGCTTCTGGATGGAGGCTTAACTTCACTGCCTCTCCAATAACCACAGAGAAGACTTGAAGATTTCCAGTATTTTTGTCTTTTATGATTGTTAAAAATTAAGACCCCAGGTGGTTCCTAAAGGGCATGTGACAAGATTATAGCTGGTAAAGTAACTGTGTAGGTCATAGGAATGATGGAAGGTAGACTACTGCATTGTAAACAAAGTTAGTGACTTGGATTGGGAGAGTCCTTCAAAATTTCTGTAAGATGAGGAAAAATTCCCTATGTACTCAGGCCTTAGCCCTGAGAAGGATCGATGCCCCAGTATAGGGGAATGCCAGGTCAGGGAAGCAGGAGTGGGTGGGTTGGTGAGCCGGGGGAGGGAGGATGGGTTAGTGGGTTTTCAGAGGGGAAACGAGGAAAGGGTATAACATTTGAAATGTAAATAAAGAAAATATCTAATAAAAAAAAGGTAGTCAGTAATGAATCACCAGATTCATCTTCAAACTGTAGATCCTCCATTTTTCAAGTACCATCAATTCAACTTTCTAAATATATCATGAGTCTAAAGCTCATGTTCATTTTGACTATTTCCAGCTGTTCTTCTACTCCCTTATCAAGAGAGTCTCCTTTCTATTCCTATGTCCCTATTTTTCTCATATCTTTTTTATCCTGCCTCAAGAAAAAGGACTTCTCTTATTATAGGACCTTAAGGGCCATTAAGTAGTATCTGGAGTGCTTGGAAACAGCTGCAGACTTGTATGCTTGGAGACCTAGAAAAGCTGAGAATGACATTTATGAAAACTTTACTCCAGGCAGGTTAACTTGTCTCTTATATTAAAGGGACCACAGCATTATGAGAAGTCCCTGAAACCAATAGCTCAATCCTGTTTGAATTAATTTATACAATTACCTAAATAATGAGTCTTGTGTTTGTCATAGACAGAATAAAACTACTATCTTTGGGATCAGAATGAGAGAAACACATAAGATAATCTATGCAGAGAAGAGTGTGTCAGCTCTATAGATTTGCAATGAATTCTAATCTGGTGACTATATTGACAACGGCAAAGTGAGTTAAAAATGTCTTTATCATCATCATTTGTCTAAGGCTAAAACTTGGAGGAACCAATTGTTAGGGGCAATTGTGGAATTGAGAATAATCTTCAAAGGATCCTGACATCTGCAAATCAGAAAGCAGTGATAATAGCAATCTCTATATCCTCTTACTATTTTAGCAACAGTACTTAATAACAATTTCTATTTTATCGTGTGTGTGTGTGTGTGTGTGTGTGTGTGTGTGTGTGGTGTGTTCAGGGATACTATATTGAAAGAGCAGAAGCACCAGATTTATAAACTACATGTTCCCTGGGAGTAGTAGCTCATACCTTTAATTACAGTACTAGATGGCAGAAGCATCTGGAACTTTGTGCATTTGAAGCCATACTGGTAATTTATAATAAGTTCCTTCCAGCCCAACCACAGTTGCATGGTGAGATCTTGACTCAGTGAACAAAAGAAAGAAAAACAAAACAAAAACCAAACCAAATGGTGGCAACAGCAAAACCAAACCAAACCGAACAAAAACAAATCCAATGTTCCAGCTCCCGCTCTGCCTCACCTTCCTTCTTGCTTGGGTATTCCTAATCTCTACGCTTCAACTGTTGTATAAAACTAAAACACTCCCCTGGTGTCATTCTGAGCACTGATTTGAAAGTATATGAGAGCCCTTTATAAACCACAGGTCAAAATATGGATATGTTTTGCTTAATCATGAAAAGCATTTACATTTATGCCATTATAGCAAACAGCATTTGCCTCAAGTGCCTGTGACACCTAGCCTAGAATTCTGCCTTGAGAAGAATTCCAGGCTGAGTCTGTATTTAGTGGGGAAATTACCATGATTACTTAGCGGTGATTTAAGTGGTATGGGAGGAAGCTATACTGCGTTTTCCAATCTTAATTTGTAATTTGTCAGTTGATATGCCTTTTTTTTTCTTCTTTAACTCCTTACTAAGATGAAAGGACCTCCAGTGTTTCTGTGCCTAGCTTAGTAGAGTATGAAGGTAGGTGATACATAGAGAAGACCAATTATTCTTGCAAGAATCACCTGAGACAGCAAGATGAGAGCACCATATAGCTTCTTGATGCAAAAATTCAAGATGCTGTGCAAGATGCAGGCAACATGTTGGATCATAAATTATTCTTCTTCTTCCTCTACTTCTTCTTCTTCTTCTTCTTCTTCTTCTTCTTCTTCTTCTTCTTCTTCTTCTTCTTCTTCTTCTTCTTCTGTGCCTTATCTATCCATGAGTTCATAGACCATGTTAAGAGTGAAGGCCATTCTTTCTCTTATTTATGAGTTAGGTATCAGTTCTAAATTTTAATCTAGAGACCATCTTGAAAAAATAAACACACAATGTTAGTTATTTCGATTAGAATTTTATTTCAGTGTGATTGCTATGATTATTGCATCTATTGGCATGGACCCCAGCATATCTACTGTCAACTCAATTTCCATTTATTTTTTTCATTGCCTTCATATCTATAATACTGGAAAACCCTATGTGTGCCCTGCTTCATGTTCCCCATTGAGTAGCTTCTGACAGCATCTTACAGTAGGCATTACCTGCCTTTGCATTTATATGCCAACTTTATTCCAAATTCTCTTGATGTCAATGTAAACCCCAGCTTGAGAAATAGAGAGAACTGATCAGGGTCACTTGATGATGTGACCTTTATGTATATGTATATGTATAAATCCTAGCAGAACCTATACCTTCTAAGGACAACTGTTAATTAGAAAAAGAATAGTGTTATCAGAAATATGTGATTGCTTAAAGTTTCTCTATTCCTCAGTATTTGCCATGAGTCAAACTTTTAAAGATGCTTCATTATACACCATTTAATATAAATAGTCATCATACATTTAAAATTGCTTAATAGTTGTAGTTAAGTTACTGTAGAAAGAAACAGAACAATGACTGTCTTATATTCATGTCTTAATTTGAACCTTTACTCAGTTAACTGAAATACACTGAACATCTGACCTTGGTTATGTGGAGAAGAAGCAAATTTTTCTCAGGTATATCTATAATCAGTGGTGTAATTTAAAACACGGTGAAAGAAATCAAGCTAATTAATTAGACTAATGTCTTTACTTCTACTCCAATCCACTAGAAATCACTGTAAGATAATTGTAAGTCTATTAAAGAATGTATGTAGTTCAAATTATGATAAAATTAGAAAAGATAAATAATTTGGCATTATTAGAGATTTTGATAAATTTTCCAAGAGACACAAAATAGGAAATGTCAGAGCCTTAAGTGCAGAGGAATTAGGGAAATGCATCAACAGAGAGAGAGAGAGAGAGAGAGAGAGAGAGAGAGAGAGAGAGAGAGAGAGAGAGAGAGAGAGAGAGAGAACCTGAAACCTTGTAAGTAGAAATGTTTGTTATGATGTTCCAGAGTTGGAAATAATAAACTAGAGATCTGAGTGCGGTGTAAATGGGGCAGGCATGTATCTCTACAAAGGTATAGCCATATTTATTTTTATTATCTATACTTGTTATGCAAGTTGATAAATAATTGATTGCAGAACCTCCAGTTCCTAGGTTCCCTGAGTTTTCCCATGATTCAGTATCCATAGGGTTAATATTGGCATACATGTGACTTTTCAGCAAGCTCCTTATCCATTCTGATTTTTAGCTGCCCAGATCTTGGTGCAAATATCTCATCTGAGATAGAACAATATCCAGAAACCTTAGAGATGTCATTTGATGGACATGTCATTTAAAGTGACTAGTCTTACCTTCAACAGAGAAGCTTTAATTGTACCATCAATTAAAACAGAGATTCATAACTTGTCAAAGTTATTTTTATAGTTGATGTTTTTGTTTTTGGCCTAAGTGGAAGGCTCAGAGAACATTAAGGATGGGCTTGGGGTGGAAAGAATATAAGAGGCAATAAAAAAAGGGTATAGCTACAAAATACATCTTCTGTACATAACATGTCCATTGCACTAATGGGAACACTAAAGCTGTGCTTGCCAGCATAAAATTGTGTTTATCAACATTCAATGCCATCCACCTATCTCAAAGTATTTTTTAACTTAGAAATGTTCCTATCCAAAGGAAGAACAGTGACAAAAAAAATGGATCATAGACTGAAGGAAGGACCAATTGAGGAATGGCGCCATGGGGATATATCATGTCTGCAGACACCAAACCCAACACTGTTGCCAGGGTCAAGAGACACTTGTAGACAAGAACCAAGTGTGGCAGTTCCTGGGGAGGTCGGACCAGCAACTGACCAAAGCAGAGGCAGATGCTTGGAGCCAACCATCAGACTGAACTCAGGGAACCTGGTAGGGGAGCTGGCAGAAAGAGTGGAGGAGCGGAGGGGTGTTGCAACCCCAATGGAAGAACAACATAAGTTGGCCTGACCACCCAGTTCTCCCAGAGACTAGACCACCAACCAAGGAGTGTACCTAAAGGGATCTTTGGCTCCAGATATATATGTAGCAGAGGACAACAGCCAGAGGGGAGGCCCTTGGCTCCGGGGAGGTTTGATGCTTCAGAGTAGAGGGATGCTGGAGTGGTGGGGTGAGAGGGTTTGTGTGGTGGAGATTACTCTCATACAGGCAAAAGGGAGGGGAAGGACAGATGTAGGATGGAGGTGGTGGCGGAGGGGTAACTGGGAAGTGAGATATCATGGGATGGTGGGTTGGTGGAGAGGGTAACTGGGAAGTGGGATATCATTTGAGATGTAAATGAATGGAATGATTAATAATAATAAAAGAAAAATACACTCATTACAGACAGAAGAGGGTTAGTGGCAGTGTATAGTTGTTGGAGAAGGAATGTAATTTTCTTCAGTGGTGTAGTCCCTCAATAATATCCTACACTCCTATAAAAATTTTCCTACCCATGGTCAAGGCAAACAACCCTAATTAAGCTTGGTGTGTCACACACATAAAAGGGCATGAAAAGAAGATGGGACCATTCAGGGAAAATAAGAAGAGGAGGGCACATTGACAGAAGCCAGTGGGGATTGTGATGAGGGCTGAAATTCACTATATACATGTATAGAACTATTGAAGGATATACTTTTTTGAAAAGATATCATTTGAAATGACTAGCCTTTATTCCTGGTTCTCTTTTTTTGTGTCCCACACCTTCAAGATTGTATTAGTTAGGGTTCTCCAGAGTAACAGAACTTATAAACTGAATATGTATAGAGAAAGGGATTTATTATACTGACTTACAGACTGTGGACCAACCAATCCAACATAGTCTGAGTATAAATGGAAGGTCCAAGAATCCAGTGTATGTCTCAACTGGTCTGCAGTATACAATGGAATCCTGAAGAAGTAGGCTCTAATTGCTAGTGAAGGAATGGACTTGCTAGCCAGGTGATAGCACATAGGCAAAGCAAAAGCTTCCTTCTTCCGTGTTCTTATACAAACTTCCAGCAGAAGGCATAGCCTAGATTGGAGGTAAGTTTTCACAGCTCAAAAGATCTGAATTAAAGGTATGTCTCCCTACCTCAAAATCCAGATTAGAAGCAAATCTTTATATTTCCAGTTAAGCAAATAATCCCCCTTAGGGGTACCTTTTCATTTTGGGGTTTTAGTTAATTCCAGATACAATCAAGTTGACAACAAAGAATAGCCATCACAAAGATATTCACTACTGACATCTTTTTCCAGAAAATAAATCTATTACATTTAGATAGAATCTAATTTGAATATTGAGCCCAAGAAAAATGTGGAGTAGAAATTAGATTGGTTCTGAATCCTTCTCAGAAGATACAGAGAATGCTAGATGGAAATAAAGTTACTGATGGAAGGCATTCTAATATTTTACATCTTTTAAGTATACATGTATATATATGTGTGTGTGTGTGTGCGTGTGTTTCAGAATCAATTCTTCAGAATTTATTTGAATAAACAAACATATTGATTTCATCTATCAAACCAGTATAGGAGGTTACCATTAGGATCTCTATTCTTTGTTGAAAAAACTAAAACCAGAGATGGATAGATTCTTTGTTGGGAAGTGATTCTAATACTTTATCTTAATTCAGCTCCCAAATGCCCTGCTTCCAGACACTGAGGGACCCTGCCCTTAGCTTGCTTTGATTGGTAATAAAGAATTACCATATAGCTAATGATTGGGCAGGGAGATGGAAATTGGACTTGTAGATTGCACTGGCAATGGACTGAGGAGGAAGAATAGACAGAATCACCATGACAGGGAAGCAGAAAGATCAAACTGAAATGCCTGCTAACATGTAAGAATCAGGGTAAGTGGCCACAGGGCCCACTCCTCTGACTGAGTCCAGGGCAGCAGAGATAAAATATAGAGTTAGCAAATATTAATTCAGGAATACTGGAGGGGAGTGTGTGCTAGTGGCGGGGAAGTTTAGAAGTGCCCAACCATTCTGCTAAGAAGGCATAGTAAAAATTAAGCTGGTGTGTGTGTGTGTGTGTGTGTGTGTGTGTGTGTGTGTGTGTGTGTGTACACGCATGCACGCATGTTTCATTTACAAATCCAGAGTTCTTGGGCAGGTGCGGAGGAGATGTGTCTAGTTGGGAATTTAAAGCAGATTGACTATTCATTGCTATAATTCTTTATAGAAGTAACACGTCTAGACAGTATAAAGTTAGAGTTTATATGGTGGTACTCCAATCTCCTTAAAAAGGATTTTTTAAAAAAAATTATGTATGAATGTTGGCCACATATATATATATATGTCTTGTATATGCCTGGTACACACGGAGGCCTGCATATATATATATATATATATATATATATATATATGTATGTCTTGTATATGCCTGGTACACACAGAGGCTAGAAGAAGATGTCAGCTATTCCTTGAAACTGGAGTTACAGATAATTGTGAGCTATCATATAGGTTTTGGGAACTGAACCTGGGTCCATTGCAAGAGCATCAATTGCTTTTGATCACTGAGTCAGATCAGTGATCTGACTTTATCCCCTACAGTCACACTTTTATTTTCTGAAAACTTTTGCTTCTTACATATACTTAAATCTTACATTCTCAGTTGAGAAATTTTTCATTTCATTTATTAGGAATCCTACCTTACTTAGTATTATCTACTGACAGTCTTTCAATAGATCCTCATGGTAAAGACAGACAGTATTGGTTTGTATTGCCTTAGTGGTTAATTGCATTTACTAGATAATAAAAAGTTGAAAATAAATGAACCAAGAAAATATTTTGGTAGTAGTGAATGTAATAAAATATATCATAATAAATTAATGGGATTCAAACAGAATTAATGAAACAAAACGTATAATTACAGACCAAGTAAAAGCAAAAAATGCTTCCTGAATAGACTATAAAATAAGCAGTATATCTAAGTAAAGATAAGCAGCTCCCTAAAATTACTTATCATGAAGAAACTGAAAAATATCATTTTCTGAGAACAAAGTCTCATAATTACAAAACTGTATTTTACTTGGTTGTATAAGGGGCAAAATCTCTATATCACTTACTTTATGATGTTTATAAGTACTCAAATCTGACCACAGAAGAAGTAGAAAAACTGTGAGTGTTCCAATAAGAAGAAAAGATTGAAAATGTATTTGAGGACCTAAACTTAAAACAGTAGCACAAATAGCTTTTCTAAGAAAAAATATCTTTAAGCAATATTGTTTCAAAGTATTGAAAAAGACACAAATTGTTACAATGTGTTGTATACATTTAGTGGATTTTTGTTAATGCTATTCTCAAGAGTAATAATAAAACCCATAGATTTATGTAAGAAAAAACACTAAGTAATTTATAACTCCAGTACTGAGACATTTAAAAAGAATAATACATTATCATGAAATAAATATTGAGCACAAATGCTCAATAAATATTGACCAGAAATGCAAGAAGATTTCAATATCAGAAAATTCATGACTGTAACTTGTTAAAGAGTTAAATGGCATTATCAAGGAAGCAAAAATCACTTGGTTGAATTTAGTATTTCTTTCAACCAGGACTTTTATTTATTTAATTTTTAAAAATCTTTGTTAAATTATTTTATTTATTTACATTCCAAAGATGGCCCCCTTCCTGGTCCACCCTACTCAAGTTCTTTACCCCATTCCCTGTCTCCCCACGTATAAAAGGGTACTCTCCCACCTGCCTACCCACTGCCACCTATCTATCCACCTCCACCTCACCCCCACCAGCATCCTTCTTCCCTGGGGCATCAAGTTTCTACAAGATTAAGTTCATGTTCCTCTACTGAGGCCAGACAAGGCAGTCCTTTGCTACACATGTGCCCGGGACCACGAGCCAGCCCATGTATGCTCCTTAGTTTCTGACTTAGTCTCTGGAAGCTCTGAGTGGGTCTAGGTTAATTGATACTTGTTCTTCCTATAGCGTTGCAATCTCCTTCAGCTCATTCAGTCCTTACTCTAATTCTTCCATAGGGGTCCCAGACCTCAATCCAATGGTTGGATTGAGTGTCTGCATTTGTCAGTTGCTGGTAGAGCCTCTCAGAGGGCAACTATGCTAGGCTCCTTTCAGCAAGCACAACATAGCATCAGTAATAGTGTCAGGAATTAGTATGTGTGTATGGAATGGATCCCAAGTTGGGCAAGTTACTGAGTGGCTGTTCTTTCAGTCTCTACCCCATTTTTTTTTTGTCCCTGAATTTCCTTTAGACAGGAACAATTCTGTGTTAAACATTTTGAAGATGAGTGGGTGGACCCCTGCCTCGGCTGGAAGCTATGTCTATCTACTGGTTCCATCTCGCCACTGTTAGGCATTTCAGCTAATGTCATCCCCATTGAATCCTGGTAGCTTCTCCCATCCCAAGTCTCTGGGACTTTCTAGAGTTTCCCTCTGACTCCTAAACCTCACTGCTGAATATTTTGATTCATTTTCCTGGCCCTCTGGGGTCCCTCCTGTTTCTCCCTATACCTGGTTATGCCCCTACTTTTCTCTTTCCTCCTTCCTTCTCCCACCCTGTTTCCTCCCTTTCTCTGCCTCCTATGATTATTTTGTCCCCTTTCTAAGTAGGTTTCAGATATCCACACTTGGGCCTCCCTTCTTGTTAAGGCTCCTACAGTCTGTGAGTTCTAGCATAGGTATTCTGAATTTTTTGGCTAATATCCATTTATCAGTGAGTACATACCATGCATGTCCTTTTGGGTTTGGGTTACCTCACTCAGGATATTTTCTAGTTCTCTGGATTTGCCTGCAAAATTTATGATGTCCTCATTTTAAAAAGCTGAATAGTATTCCATTGCATAAATGAACCACATTTTCTGTATCCATTCTTTGGTTGAGGGACATCTGGTTTGTTTGTAACTTCTGTCTATTACAAATAAGGCTGCTATGTGCATAGTGGAGCATGTGTCCTTGTGGTTTGATGGAGCATCTTTTAGGTATATTCTCAGGAGTGGTATGATGAATATTGTGTTAGTTCTAACTTACGAATTAATATAACCATATATAATATAGTATATCATGTAATAGGAATGGTGAGGTTACTCTTTATTAGTTTGAGTGGTAAAATATTTGATGAATGTCTTCTGAGTTGGTGATGTGGAACAATGTTAGATGGCTTGCCTAGCTTATATGAGACATTATATTCAATATTCAGAGCCAGATAACAATTTTTAACTTGTAATTTTACAATTAGAATGAATGGCTTTCTCTCATTATAAGACAAGTCAAAATTAAAATAAGAAAATAAATATAAAATCCAAGATAGCATGTTATAGAAAATAAAAGGAATGAAAAAACATCATGCCTCATCAAGTTAAAAGTTTAAGTAAAATAGGAAAACACATAAGATTAACAAATAAGAATGTATTGGTAAAACCTAAGATTTATTACATGAGAGGAGAAACATCTCCTCACACTTGTCATGTTGTTATTAGTAAGCATAACATTTCTGAAAGAAATTTGTGTCTATGAAAGCATGTATTTATAGACAGCACTTCTAATTTATAGAAAACTCATGCATGTAAAAATATGCATGTAAAAGGATGACTGATAATCCAAAATGTGTTTTAAGCATACTAAATGGAAAATTTCTAAGATTCTCTCATATATGATTTGCATATATGTTATAAAATGCTATTCAGTAATTGAAAGACTGTGCCTTGTTTTAAGAATTAACTTGGAGTGATTCCAATTATATATTGTTACCCGTGGCAGTAAGATGCAGAAAAACTGGTATAAGATGGTATCCTGTATGTTTAAAAGCATACACTTACACCTTCATCCATATATTAAGGAAAAATTTTTTTTTAAAAAATGTGTTAATCGATATATTTTAAACTGTGAAAATGTATTGCTTTTAGAAACAAGAGTGAGATGGAACAACGAAGATCTGGGATGACAACATGAGATAATTTCCTTTTTTTTAAAAAAAAGAATATATGCTTTCCTTTTTGATTAAATGTTTTATTTAATATTTACAACACATGTATCTTTAGAAGAAATCATCCCCAATTTACTCCACTCCAGTTCCTTCCTTCCGTTTCCCTCTCAGCTTCATATTCACTTTCTTTCATTCTCCTTGTTAGCCTATTGTCACCGAGGTCACTTAATTCTGTCTGTATGCACATGCATGTTGGACCATCTGAAGAAAAGTGACTCTCCCCCAGTAGCCACCAATTGCCAATAATTTTTCATATAGATGTTGTGGTTCATGAGACCCTCCTGTCTTCATGTTTGGATTTTGTTTGGCTTGATCTTGTGCATATCTTGTGAATGCAGTCCCAGATGTTGTAAGTTAATATACTATATAGTCAGGTCCAGCAAGTAGTCTTTTGCTACAGACATTCTCTTTCTCTAGCTCTTAATCCTTCTAGTCACTCTTATACAAAGATTTTTTGAGCTTAGTGATCCAGTCTTTTATTTGCAAAACAAACTTCTCTGGTGAGGGTTGAGAGATACATTCATCTAGAGATACCTTATTACTGAGAACTTTTTTTTTTAATATCTTCTTTTTGATTTTCTAAGTTTTTTTATTTACATTCCAAATCATTTCCCCTTTCCCGTTTCCTCCCTCCCGAAAGTCCCATAAGCCCCCTTCCCTCCCTCTTTTCCCCATTCAACCCCCTCTCGCTTCTCTGTCCTGGCATTCCCCTACATCCAGTCTTTCCAGGACCAGGGGTCTCTTCTTTCATCTTCTTGGAAATCTATTGATATGCGAACTGTGTCTAGGGTATTCCGAGATTCTGGGTTAATATCCCCTTATCAGTGACTGCATACCATGTGTGTTCTTTTGTGATTGGGTTACCTCACTAAGGATGATATTTTCAAGTTCTGACCATTTGCCTAGGAATTTCATGAATTCATTGTTTTTAATTGCAGAGTAGTATTCCATTGTGTAAATATACCACATCTTCTGAATCCATTCCTCTGTTGAGGGACATCTGGATTCTTTCCAGCTTCTGGCTATTATAAATTAGGCTGCTATGAACATAGTGGAGCATGTGTCCTGAACAGAACTCCAATAGCTTATGCTCTAAGATCAAGAATTGACAAATGGGACCTCATACAATTATAAAGTTTCTGTAAAGCAAAAGGCACTGTCAAAAGGACAAAGCAGTAATCAACTAACTGGGAAATGATCTTTACCAACCCTACATCCGACAGAGGGCTAATATCCAATATATACAAAGAACTCAAGAAGTTAGACTCCAGAGAGCCAAGTAACCCTATTAAAAAATGGGGTACAGAGCTAAACAAAGAGTTCTCACCTGAAGAATATCTAATGGCTGAGAAGCACCTAAAGAGATGTTCATCATCCTTAGTCATTAGGGAAATGCAAATCAAAACAACCTTGAGATTCCATCTCACACCAGTCAGAATGGCTAAGATCAAAAACACAGGAAACAGCAGTTGTTGGCGAGGATGTGGAGAAAGAGGAACACTCCTCCACTGCTGGTGGGATTGCAAGCTGGTACAACCCCTCTGGAAAGCAGTCTGGCAGTTCCCCAGAAAACTGGGCATGACACTCCCAGAGGATCCGGCTATATCACTCCTGGGCATATACCCAGAGGCTTTCCCTGCTGAGAACTTTTAACAGAATCACGGTACTAGAGTCTCAGTTGAAGTCTGTGGTCTATTCAACCACATATTTTTGGCACGATTGACAATACCAGTCATGGAGTTCATTTACGGTGTATACTTTAAAGACAATCAGAAAGTGGTTGGTTACTCCAATAATATTTTTGTCATTATTATATAAGTTGGCATATGTTCTTAGGCTGATCATTATTGTGGCCTCCAGAGCTCCCTTATGGGTAGGACTGATGACTAATCTTTTCCTCTTGATAGCGTCTTCCAGAACTAGTCAGGGTTGATGAAGCTTCCAGGTTGATACTGGCATGTTTCTCCATGTCCTATGACTTAGGTATATGTTGTTTTCAGGAATATGGTCTTATCATCATGTTCTGCTAAATAACAAGGTCAATAATAATATTTGAGAGGAGGTTTTTGGAGCCCTGCTGGGCAACACCTGGAAATAGATAACACATACCTGGCACTGATAATTATTTTTTATTAGCTTTTTGAGAATTTCAAACAATGAGTTTTGATCATATTCATTCTCCCATTTCCAAGGGTTAAGTTTTCATTTGATAAGCAGTTGTGTCCAAGGTAAGATATTATCCTTACATTATAGGGTGATTTTATTTAAACTTCTTTTATATTTGTATTTATTTTGGAGGCTTCTATGGTACTAGGTTACTACATAACATTTTCAAAGGTCTTTGGTGTTGAGATTTTAATTTCTTACTTTCTCAATTTTTAATTTGGTTGAAATTTCATAAATGATTATGTAAAGCTCATGTAATTGCTCAAAGTAGAAAATTCAAATTCTCCAATTTTCTCCCTTCTATTTTTATTCTGCCAAAATTAAAAAAAAGTTTTATTTTTAGGCTGTTTTTTAAAAATATATATGTTTATGGTACATGATAGAATGTACATTGGGAAATTATGTAGTCAAACTAAATGATGTATCCTTCACCTCATTGTTGTGTTGTTATTCTAGGAGATGCAAATAAATATCTGTTTATTTCAGATCAAAGTTACTATACCACCCAAATCCAATATGGTAAACAAATACATTCATTGAGGTTGCTTGTGGGAATGTGGTTGAGGGGTTTCTTATAGAAGTATGAATGACTTAATAGCTATGCTACTGGAAATTTCATCTACTTTTAGAGATGCCTCATAAAAACGTGTATTTGTAGCTATCTGCAGTATTTACAAACAACTGAACACTTTTGGGCATTCCTTTAATCTCTTAGTAATCATTATCGATTATATAACCTGGAAAAACCTCATGGTCCCTGTAAGTTTCAGGAACTTTTTTGTGACTTGTGAGTGGCTCACTTCCTTAGCTTTGTCAGTTCTGTTTACCTCCTAGGCCTAGTCAGAATATTCATGGTGGAATATTTCAGTTTGGAGGAAATTGCTACAATATCCTTTTTTGTTACCTTTCTGAGAGAATTTATACAATCTTGGTTATATAGTATATTGAATAATTTCTAGAGATTTAATGTTCAGTGGCGATTATGGGTAAAAAACAATTGTATTTTATGTACATGACCATCCAAAACTCATGCTAAGGATAGAATTCAAACCCTTGCATGTGTTAAGCAAACATTCTACCCCTGATCTATATGTCCAATTTATGTCTATGAATTTTCAAGGCATAATAGTTTACCTTACACTTCCTGGAGATTAAGCCTAAAGCAGAGTCCTTTTTCCTCTGTTTTATAACTGGATTCTACTAGAATCAGTTTTGAGCATTCAAAGTTCAATTTCTTGTCTTTTGATTCTGATACTTTTTGCAGAAGCTTTTCAGTAGAATTCAAGACTCAGTTTCCATTCTACCCAATATTTTTGTTGACATTACATAGTTTTATTATAGAGTTTATGCATACTTTTGTCATTCAGTAGAATATATTATGTTTTAAAATGTCATGATGCTATTATAGGATCTACATACAAAAAGAGCAACTGAATCTCAGAGATCTTGACTGACAAGGAATAACAACATTTTACTGTCCATGTAACATTGAGCCTGATTTCTCATTTGTTTTGATAGGTAGTATTGATTGTTAACTTGACAGGCTCTAGAATCACTTAGGAGAAAAACCTCTGGGCATATCTGTGATAATGTTTCTAGTCTAGGTTAATTAAATTGGAAATGAAGCAGGAAAGAAGAATAGAAATAATTATAGGGATAGGGAGGGAAAAGAAACCTCTAACCTAAGAATCTTTGTGATATATCTCATGATCTGAGAATCAGAACTTCTGCCACAATTAGGATAAGAAGACTCTTTGAGGCCTTTTGCTGTTCTACCTCAAATCTTGCAATTGTATAATCTTACTAAACATTCCCTTTATAATAAAGAGTGTGCCCTGTCCCCCTTTTGCAAATCCAGGGGATTTTGGTTTTACCTTCTATCTCCTCTAAGTTTCTTCCAGACCCACCCTTTAATATCACTTATTGCAAAGAGGGAGAAAAGAAGAAGCAAAAATTTCTTGGCAACCTTAGTGATGTTGCTGGATATCCCCCAAAATGCTCTAAGTGGCTAATGCTAAAGCACTTGATAACAACTCCCACTTGGGACATCTATACTCATTCTTGGCTATGTTTCATTCTTTCCCTGAGTATCTTTCTTTTGCTTAAACTTCAAGCTTAAAGTGTTTGTTTAAAAATGCCATTTTAATCTTAGCCATTCTGACTGGTGTAAGATGGAATCTCAGGGTTGTTTTGATTTGCATTTCCCTAATGACTAAGGATGATGAACATCTCTTTAGGTGCTTCTCAGCCATTAGATATTCTTCAGGTGAGAACTCTTTGTTTAGCTCTGTACCCATTTTTTAATAGGGTTACTTGGCTCTCGGGAGTCTAACTTCTTGAGTTCTTTGTATATATTGGATATTAGCCCTCTGTCGGATGTAGGGTTGGTAAAGATCATTTCCCAGTTAGTTGGTTGCCACTTTGTCCTTTTGACAGTGTCTTTTGCCTTACAGAAACTTTGTAATTTAATGAGGTCCCATTTGTCAATTCTTGATCTTAGAGCATAAGCTATTGGAGTTCTGTTCAGGAAATTCTCCCCTGTGCCCTTATGTTCAAGGTTCTTCCCTAGTTTCCTTTCTATTAGTTTCAGTGTGTCTGGTTTTATGTGGAGGTTCTTGATCCACTTGGAATTGAGCTTAGTGCATAAGAATGGATTGATTTGCATTCTTCTGCATGTTGACCTCCAGTTGAACCAGCACCATTTTTTGAAAAGGCTATATTTTTTCTACTGGATGGTTTTTGCTCCTTTGTCAAAGATCAAGTGACCATAGGAGTATGGATTCATTTCTGGGTCTTCAATTCTGTTCCATTGATCTACATGCCTGTCACTGTACCAATACCATGGAGTTTTTAACACTATTGCTCTGTAGTACAGCTTGAGGTCCGGGATATTGATTCCCTCAGAAGTTCTTTTACTCTTGAGAATAGTTTTAGCTATCCTGAGTTTTCTGTTATTTCGGATGAATTTTTGAATTGCTCTTTCTAACTCTATGAAGAATTGAGTTGGGATTTTGATGGGGATTACATTGAATCTGTATATTGCTTTTGGCAAGATGGTCATTTTTACTATATTAATCCTGCCAATCCATGAGCATGGCAGATTTTTCCATCTTCTGAGGTCTTCTTTAATTTCTTTCTTCAGAGACTTGAAGTTCTTGTCATACAGATCTTTCATACACCAGTCAGAATGGCTAAGATCAAAAACACAGGAGACAGCAGTTGTTGGCGAGGATGTGGAGAAAGAGGAACAACCCTCCACTGCGGGTGGAATTGCAAGCTGGTACAACCATTCTGGAAAGCTGTCTGGCGGTTCCTCAGAAAACTGGGCATGACACTCCCAGAGGATCCTGCTATACCACTCCTGGGCATATACCCAGAGGCTTCCCCTGCATACAATAAGGACACATGCTCCATTATTTTCATAGCAGCCTTATTTATAATAGCTAGAAGCTGGAAAGAACCCAGATGTCCCTCAACAGAGGAATGGATTCAGAAGATGTGGTATATTTACACAATGGAATACTACTCTGCAATTAAAAACAATGAATTCACGAAATTCCTAGGCAAATGGTCAGAACTTGAAAATATCATCCTTAGTGAGGTAACCCAATCACAAAAGAACACACATGGTATGCAATCACTGAGAAGGGAATATTAACCCAGAATCTCGTAATACCCTAGACACAATTCGCATATCAATAGATTTCCAAGAAGATGGAAGGAGAGACCCCTGGTCCTGGAAAGACTGGATGTAGGGGAATTCCAGGACAGAGAAGCTAGAGGGGATTGAATGGGGAAAAGATGGAGGGAAGGGGGCTTATGGGACTTTCGGGGAGGGAGGAAACGGGAAAGGGGAAATGATTTGGAATGTAAATAAAAAAACTTAGAAAATAAATAAAAAAAATAAAAATGCCATTTTAACAAACTGTAACTCTCCTTTTAGAAGCCCACATTCACACTTTAGATGGCTTTTATTCATGAATTCTTCTTAATATTTTTTTTTTAAATCCAGGTTCTGTTTCACACTGGCTAGTCCTGACATCCTTTCCTACATTGATACTACAAATCTAGGGTTTGTCTCAGTCACGGTCCTTAAAAGGACAAGGGAAGTCTTCTAGCTGCTGAGGTGACAGTGTAGAGCTGCACCTGTGTGTCACCACTGACAAGAAGATTTACTTTATATGTGGGTGGCATCAACCTATGGGCCAGGTCCCAGGACTGAATAAAAGAGAGAAAGTGAGCTGATCAGAAACATTTGCCATTCTCTTCTTTTTTACTACAAATTCAACATGAACAGCTGCCACACATCTTGCCACCACACATTCCAAGTCACGATGGATGGACTATCCCCAGAAATGTGATTCTACATAAATCCTTGAGTTACTTATCAGGAATTTTGTTTCAGCAATGAGAAATGTAATGATTATGTCCTTGAAATTATTAATTTGTAATCAACGATTCACATGATCTTAAGGGTTTGCTACTTTATACTATTCGATTAAAGAAAAATACCCATATCTTTAAGTGAAAAACCATAGATTTAGGTAGAAACATTGTACTAGTTACTTTTTGTCATGTATTATTTTTCATTGATTAATTAGTTAATTAAGTTTACATCCCAATTGTAGTACTACTCCTCCCTGTTCCCCCACCCTCATAAGCCCCTCCTCTACCACCACTCTGCTTTTTTTTTTCCTCTGAGAAAGGAGATGCACCCCCTGGATATCAACCCATCCTGGCATATCAAGTCATCGTTGGACTACACATATCCTCTCCCACTGAACCCAGACAAAGCAGCCCAGGTAGGGTAATGGCATCTTTGGGCTGGCAACAAAGTTAGGGACAAGTTCCTACTCCCAGTTGTTGGGGGATGTGCAAGAAGACCAAGCTGCTAATCTGCTACATAAGTGCTCAGGGATGGGGTGGTGCCTAGGTCCATCCCATGGTTGCTTGTGGTTCAGTCTCTGGGAACCTTCGAGGGTCTAGGTTAGTTAACTCTATTGATCTTCTTGGAAAATCCCTATCCCTTTCAGGTCCCTCAATTTTTTCCCTAAGTCTTTTACATGACTCCTTGAGCTCCATCTAATGTTTGGCTGTGGATCCCTTCATCTGTTTCCATTGGCTGCTGGGTGGAGCCTCTCAGAGACAGTTATGCTATGCTCCTGTCTGCAAACATAGTAGAGAATCATTGATAGTATCAGAGATTGATTTTTCCTAAGGGAGGGTCTCAATTTGGGCCAGTCATTGGTTAGCTATCCCTCCCTCTCTGCTTCATTTTTGTCTCTGACATATTGTAGGCAGGACAAATTTAGGGTTGAAGTTTTTGTGGGTAGGTTGCTGTCCTATCCCTCCACTGGGAGTCTTGCCTGCTATAGCAGGTGGCTACTTCAGGCTCCATATCTCTCGCTGCTTGGAGTCTCAGCTAGAGACATCCCCGTAGATTTCTTGGAGTCTTTCCATCCCTGGCCTCTGGCAGGTCCTGGAGATGCTCCCCTCCACCCTCACCCCTGCCTGCAGCTGATTCCCATACTCTTTCCTAGGTTCTCCCTACACCTGATCCTCCTGCCCTGTTCCTCTTCCAATACCCTCTCCCACCCGGTTCCCTCCCTTCATTCACCTCCTATATATATTTATTTTCCCCTTCTGAGTGAGATTCAAGAATCCTTCTTTGGGCCTTCCTTATTATTTGGCTTCTTCAGGCCTGTGGATGGTAGCTTTGTTATCCTGTACCTTATGGCTAATATCCATTTATAAGTGAATATATACCATGCATTTCCTTTTGGGTCTAAATTACCTCACTCAGGATGATATTTTCTAGTCCCATTCATTTGCTTGGAAATTTCATGATGTCCTTGTTTTTAATAGCTGAGTAGTATTCCATTGTGTAAATGAACTGTATTTTCTTTATTCTTCAGGTGAGAGGCATCTAGGTTGTTTCATTTTCTGGCTAGGACAAATAAAGCTGCTTTGAACATAATTGAGCAAATGTCCTGTGGCATGGTAGAGCATATTTTGGGTATATGCTCAGGAGTGGTATAGCTGGGTCTTGGGGTAAAACTATTCCCATTTTTCTGGGAAACCACCAAATTGATTTCTACAAGTTTGCACTCCCACCAGCAAAGAATGAGTGTTTGGCTCCCCTTGATCCACATCCTTTCCAGCATGGGCTGTCACTTAAATTTTTGATCCTAGCCATTCTTAGGGTTTTAGGTCAAATGTCAAAGTAGTTTTTGATTTACATTTCCCTGATGCCTAAAGATTTTGAACATTAGGTTAAATATTTATTAGCCATTAGAGATTCATCTGTTGAGAATTCTGTCCAGCTCTGTACCCCATTTTTTTAAAAATTGAGTTATTTGGTTTGTTGATGTCTATCTTAAGCTCTTTGTGTTTTGGATTTTAGGTCACTGTCAGATGCAGGGTTGCTGAAGATCTTTTCCCACTCTGTAAGCTGTTGTTTTGTCCTATTGGCGGTGTCCTTTGCTTTACAGAAGTTTTACAGTTTCATAAAGTCCCATTTATAGATTGCTGATCTTTGTGCCTGAGATATAGGTGTTCTGTTTAGGAAGTTGTATCCTTTCATGAATTCAGAACTATTCGCCACTTTCTCGTCTGTTAGATTTAGTATCCAGTTTTATGTTGAGGTCTTTGATACATCTGGACTTATGTGCAGGGTGATAAATATGGATCTATTTGTATTCTTCTACAGGTAGAAATCCAGTTAGACCAGCACCATTTGTTGAAGATGCTTTCTTTTTTTATTTTATAGTTTTGCCTTCTTTGTCAATAATCAAGTGTCTGTAGGTGTGTGGGTTTCTTTCTTTCTTAGATTTGATTCCATTGATCAATGTGTCTATTTCTATACCAGTACCATGCAGTTTTTATTACTATTGCTCTGTACAGTTTGGGGTCGTGGGTGGAGATGACTCCTGAAGTTCTTTTATTGTACAGAATGGTTTTTAGCTATCCTGGATTTTTTTTGTTTTTATACGTGGAAGTTAAGAATTGTTCTTTCAGGATCTGTAAAGTATTGTTTGTGGTGGAATTTTGATGAGGATTGCATTGGATCTATAGATTGCTTTTGGTAAGATGGCCATTTTTACTATGTTAATCCTACTGATTCATGAGCATGGGAGTATTTCCGTCTTCTGATAGCTTTTTTCTATTCCTTTTTGTAGAGACTTGAACTTCTTGCCATACAGGCCTTTCACTTGCTTGGTTAGAATTATGGTGAGATATTTTAAATTATATGTTTGTCATATATTATTAATCAAATACCAATTATAATCGCAGTGTTATGAGGTTAAGTCAAAAGAATGCCCCGATTAATCTATTTTTCTGAGTTCTTCAGACAGACAGGAAAAATTTCCGAAATGAGGTGTAAACACTTGTGAGTATACATGGACACATGCACACAAATGACATATGCAAACACATACACACTTATTCATACAACACACATATGCATTAATGTGCATACACATGTACACACAAATATATACGCACACATGACATACAAACATACATGCAGGCACACTCCCACAAACATTTATAAACACACAAACACATGCACACATATATATATACTTATACATATGAACACATGTAAACACATATACATATGCACACATGCACATGCTCTTAATTATTAGTCCAAGCCATTCTGTATTTGATTGCATCAAAAAATAATTGAATATTAACTTTCAAATGTTAACATTTCCTAATTTCTTAATTATCATTTTTATTATAAAATATGTATGTTTCTGCACAAATTGAGCAAAATATGAACTCGTAAGCTTCAAAATAGCTTTTATGTTAGTTTAGATATTAGAATATATTTCTTAAGAATTTTGAAAATAAAATACAATTACTATATTCTCAGATTATAATAGCTAAAATATGAGTACTGTGGTATTCAGATTCCTGCAAAAATGTATTTTTCCCATTAAGATAGTTATTTCCCTGAAAATACAGGCTTATTCCAGTGTTTGGGAAGACAAATAAATTTACCTACATTTTGGGTCTCAGTTTCTGCCACGTTGCTTGATAGTGAGAACCCAATTTTGATTGTACTAAAAGTGACTTTAACATATATAACTGTATAATATGCTGAATCTCTACCAGTGTGGGGGCTAGTGATGGAAGATAGTATCTTTTTATTTCCCTCAGGTGTACAAATGATTACCAGTCACCTGAATTTATAATGTAATACAACTTTTAATATGAGATTGGGATATGAATGCATGTATATTGTGAGGAGGACTTAATAATTCTTAAATTAATGTGGAAAATGGAAAGAAGAAAATGCCTGGTGATTTTAAGGAAAAAAGAGTGGGCACTTCTTTGCCAGATTCTGAAGCTAATTAGAAAGCTATTTTTTTTTTGTCATAGGACTGTGCTCATTCCAAATGAGATGGAGAAATGTAAATGAACAAAATTGAAAGCCAAGAAAGGGAACTAAAACATAATGAACATGGTGTATCAAATCAGTGACAGCAAATGAAGTTGGGAATTAATGGTTGGTAAAATAGTAAGACATCTTCAAAGTTATTACAAATGAACATCAAAAAATCTTCAGTTTTAATGATAAAGCACTAATTCCAAGGCATTAGGTTAAAACCTCTGTGATGTTGCGCTATTAAAAGATCTTCCTTTTCTTCCTTCAAACCTTCTGTCACTTGCTACTTCCTCTCAAATTAGTGGCCTATTTTTTATTATTACTACATCCATAACAAGTAAATATATACATATAGACTGTTGTTTTCCTTTAGTATTGTTTTCTATCTATATTTTTAGGGCTGGCTACTTGGTATTGAATAACCATACAGGGGGCTCGTCTCTGGGGAAGATGAACTCTCTGTCTCTCAGCAGTCATTAGTTACCTGTTGTTCGTCTAGGAGTGGAATTATGCTTTCCTCTCCATGTTGTCATGTCAACAGGTGTTTTCATTATTCAGCCCTTGTTTAAGGAACCATATTATTGAGATTTTCTGCATGTGGTTTCTCTGTCATGGAAGTTGGTCTCAAGTTGGTCTCAAACTTGCCACCTTCCTGCCTTAGCCTCCTCAGCCCAGGAATAACAGGTTCATGGCTATGCCTGGCTCGACTAGCTTATGGAGTCATCAATTTCTCTAAAGCAGAAGCAATATAAACATTCAAAAGACAAATAGAAAACTCAAAAACATGTATTTTCATTATGAAATAAATATTCATTTTCATACAGTGATAGTTATTTGCAGTTAAAACAAATATGGAAACAAATATGTGATCCTTCAGTAGATACAAAGTGCATGACATGAACAAGATAGTCAATAATACTGTAAGTGAAGAAATAAAAAGAGCTAACAAATAGCAAATTTTTTCATTGACTATTTAAATTATGGAAATGATGGAAAACTAAACAGAAAACGTTTCATCACTCATTTATCTATTTTATTATCCTAAGAAACATTAGGGTATTTGCAGATATAGTTTCTTATAGGGGGTGAAGATGAAATGAGAAAAAATTCATACAAATGTAAAAGTCAAACAAAAAAGCATTAAAAAATTAACACAACTATAGAATGAAGAACAGATATAATTGGACTCTTGACTTACACTTAGAGGTCAGAGGAGAACTCTGTTGAGTCAGTTCTCACCTTTAACCTTTACTTGGTGTCATGAGATGGAATGTAGGTTGTCAGGTTTATGCTGCAAGGACACATGGAACCTTCTCACAGACCCAGCACCATGTCTTAACACAAGAGTCTGAGGGACTATACAGGTGCAAGACACAGTACTGTTTAGTGACCTTTAAATCATCACAAATATTCTGTGAATATACAATATAGTATAGTAACATTGCCTTAGTCCAAAAATGCTTCCAGATGTGTATAGAACTCCTGGGTTAATTAAAAAAACCTGGGTTTTTAGAAGAGAAATCAAAGAGTTAACATCATAGACAACAATAAAAATAACAGTATTTGAAAATATGTGCAAGGTCTAATTTCTTCTTCATGTTATTTGGAAATAACATGAAGTTTATTTATTTACAAATGTAAAAACTAATGAAAAAATAGTGACAGACTTATAAATATACAGGGATTTGTTATGAATCTACTTGAAGATAAAAATGAAAATACACAGGGATTTGTTATGAATCCATTTAAAGATTAAAAAAATGAAACCTGTTTGATCTCAGTGGCAAGGATGTTTAGGCTCCTTGATATCTATAAATGTGAGATTGCATCCAATGCGTGTTCACGTTTTCCTTTTTTGTTTAACACTTGATAATATGAGAAATGCCAATGACTTCATACCTTGACTATTGTAGATCTACTATAAAGTGTGTGTGTGTGTGTGTGTGTGTGTGTGTGTGTGTGAGTGTGTGTGCACATGGGGGGTGTTTCTGCTTAGGGATAAACATTTTTATATATTCACAAATTTCCATAAACTATTTACAGTTTATTTTGATGTCATATAGAAAAATAGTGCAGAATCTTCATTTTTTTAAAGCTACTCGAATATATATCCTTTTTATTATGAAAAATTTCCATTGATCTAAGTGTTTCTGAATCATTTGCCACTTTCCAGGAATCTAACCAACATGTAAATTGAGAGATGTTAATATATATGTCACTATGTTTTTTTTTTTTTTTTTAGGAATCACATCCCAGAAAAAGAAAAGGCAAACAGACTAAATGAGAGAGATCACTGCTCAGAATCCAGAAAATTTCAGGCAAAAGGCAAATTGTGATTAGATCATTCCCATCACCCTTGAAGGGAAGTGTTACGGTTTTTAGAGAAACGTGACATTTTTCTGAACTCACTTTTAACAGAATGTATCATCTGACCATATTAAAAATGTTGAGCAATATAGTATTTTATTATAGCTTTGCATTCAAATGTGAGGAAGTTATTCATGGCTACCTTGAATATCTTCTAAAGATAGCCTGGAAACTTAAATAAGCAAAGATGATCCTGCTGTGACAAAGTTTGATAATGAATCTCAGAAATGAACTAATGATAAAAGCATTAGCAAACAATATGGTAGACTGTACTCATGTCTGCTGTTGGGAATAAGCTCTGGTCTTTGGTCAAAGGAATATACAGTGAAGTCAGAACAGTGTGTGAGAGAGGGTACAGAGGCCCTGCTGTACAGGCTGGATGACAAATGACAGAGAAATTTGGAGAGTGTGACTGTACTGAAAAGTATAGGAAATACATTGTTTGTGAACTTTAATGACCATGAGCCAGCTGTTTAACCCCAAATTCTTCGTCTAAAACTGTAAGCGAGGCCCAATCAAATGCTATTTTTTTTATAACTGTTGTGTTCATGGTGTTTCTTCAAAACAATAAAATGGGGTACAGAGCTAAACAAAGAGTTCTCACCTGAAGAATATCTAATGGCTGAGAAGCACCTAAAGAGATGTTCATCATCCTTAGTCATTAGGGAAATGCAAATCAAAACAACCCTGAGATTCCATCTCACACCAGTCAGGATGGCTAAGATCAAAAACACAGGAGACAGCAGTTGTTGGCGAGGATGTGGAGAAAGAGGAACACTCCTCCACTGCTGGTGGAATTGCAAGCTGGTACAACCACTCTGGAAAGCAGTCTGGCGGTTCCTCCGAAAACTGGGCATGACACTCCCGGAGGATCCGGCTATACCACTCCTGGGCACATACCCAGAGGCTTTACCTGCATGCAATAAGGACACATGCTCCACTATGTTCATAGCAGCCTTATTTATAATAGCCAGAAGCTGGAAAGAACCCAGATGTCCCTCAATGGAGGAATGGATTCAGAAGATGTGGTATATCTACACAATGGAATACTACTCTGCAATTAAAAACAATGAATTCACAAAATTCCTAGGCAAATGGTCAGAACTTGAAAATATCATCCTTAGTGAGGTAACCCAATCACAAAAGAATACACATGGTATGCAGTCACTGATAAGGGGATACTAACCCAGAATCTCGGAATACCCTAGACAAAATTCGCATATCAATAGATTTCTAAGAAAATGGAAGGAGAGACCCCTGGTCCTGGAAAGACTGGATGTAGGGGAACGCGAGGACAGAGAAACGAGAGGGGGTTGAATGGAGAAAAAGGGAGGGAAGGGGGCTTATGGGACTTTCGGGGAGGGAGGAAACGGGAAAGGGGAAATGATTTGGAATGTAAATTAAAAAAAATTAAAAAAACAGCAACAAAAAAAATCCATATATGTAAATTTAGAGGAATTGGGAAAATATCACAGCAAGTCCCTTGACACTAGAAACCTTAATATAATAATGAAAATCTGGAAACTGATATTGGTATCAGGCTATGGATTAAATAATATCATATATTTTATATTACCAGTTTTTATAAACATGTATTTATATGTTTTTATGTGTATGCCTTTCTGCCTTTTCATATCTTTCCTACCCTTTTCCCCCTCCCCTCCTTCTTTATCTTTACCTGTCTTTCTCTGTTTCTGCGTGTGTGTGTGTGTGTGTGTGTGTAAAAAAAAAAAAAGAATTTGGGTACATCTGAATCCAAAGGCAGTAGAAAGAGAGAGACTTCAGGACTGGCTTGGGCTTTTGAAATTCCAAAGCCCACCCTCGGTGACATACTCCTCCAACAAGGCCTTACCTACTCCACCAAGCCACACCTCCTAATCCCTCTTCAGTAGTGCCACTCCCTAATGACCTAACATCCAAATATAAGAGCCTATGAGAGCCATTTTCATTCAATCCACCACAGTTGGGATCTTCATTCCAATCCTGTGGATAAACAATAGCTGACTGCATATAAAGTGAGTATGTCTGTCCTCGAAACAGCAGAATTATCACAAGCAGCATTATATGTCCTCAGCTCAGATTCCAACTGCAGTTATATGATCTTTGTCAATTAACTCTCTAATCTTTACTTCCCTTTTGTAATAGGAATAAAATTATGAGTATATCTAATGTATTATGAAGATGAGAAAAGGTAATATATATATATGAACTTTGAATTCTGTTTTAAACTCTTATTTAATGCTCTACTTGTAAAATGGAGAGACATTTATGATGATCTGTATGGATATGCTTCTTCTGGGTAGCTACTTATTATGTGTTCTTTGCCTGTCTCCTTTTCTCTGTGTATACACAGCTAGACAACATTTCCTAGCCTTCTTTTCAGTTGAGCAGTAGAGCTGCTGCCCAGTCTCAGTAATATCATATTGGATAAAGTTAACATATGCAGCTAAAAAGACTGACCCATGAAATCTATGATATACCCTTTTGCATTCTAATTTTTCATTTCAGATTGATAATGAAAAAGACTTTAGAGATAGACAGCAGATATAAATCGTTAAAGGAACTTGGGTTCTTAGGCCAGCACTCTGTGGAGAGCCACCTGGAGGGCCAATTGACCACAAATGCTTCCACTGAACAGCTGGTAGACTGGGGTTACTTTTACAGTAGTTCTTCTATCTAACCTATGAAAACTTGGCAGATAGTAAATGTCTTGATCAGACAGTGTCAAGTAGAAAATAGTATCTAACAATTGTGCAGTGACATTGGGCAGAGATTAAACAGAGATCAGTAAATAAAGTTCTTGTAGGAATTAGGCACAAACTGCCTAAACAATAAGATAGTAGAATTATGAGGATGTGGGAAAGCAGAAGATACCTTGAGTCAGGATTCAATTCTACATTATCCTAAGTGGATAAGTACCTGGCAGATAAGTAATAACATTTAGAATTAGGAAAATAAGACAATCTGGCCCAATGGGTCCACGCAGGGGATCTTCTTTGTCAAAATATGAACATGGTTCATATTATGGTTGGGCTTGGATTAAATTATAGATCAAGAAGTTACCAATAGCCATTTTTCATATTGAGAAAATGGCCAATAGATTATTGTCTCAGGATTTTTTTATTGCTGTGAAGAGACACCATGGCCATGGCAAGTCTTAGAAAGAAAAGCATTTAATTGGAGCTTTCACATACCCTGATTCTTAAATGAAAATTCATTTAAGAACATACTTTTCTTTTGCCTTTTTGTTATCCAGACACTGCAATTTATTTTTTTAAGCCATGTAAGACTGAAGGAAGCCTACTTTATACAAGCTCAAATACTAGTTGACAATAATGAGAGAATTCTAGAAAGTATTATTTGTGTGTTAGTATGAAAATGAATTCACATATTCTTTTTTATTTATACATGTTACTATGCGCTGTTTCTTGAAAGCAAAACTTATAGAGGTAAACAAGAACAGTTTTCCTTAATATCTGTTTCAGAACTTCTTTGACAACTATTTCATTGAATCTCTGTTTAGTAGGAAAAAGCATATTTATAAAAATTAATAAAAATATGGCATAAAAATTGAATATTCTAAAAATTCAATAGGCTGATGAATAATGAATTGGTCTTGGGCAGTAGAGAAAATATTTCTTAAAGGACAAGGTGTACAAATACTGATGGTAGTGATGGTAGTGATTATGAAATGGAAATGAGCAACCCCACCTTCAAATTATTCTCTGAAAGTAATTCAGTCAAGAGTAATAGCTTAGCAATACTCAACAAGCAAATAAAATTAAAATTGGGGCTTAGGAATATTATAATAAAATTGTACAAACAACAAGTATACTTGAAAACTGGTTAAGAGTACCCAACAGAAGAGAAACACCAGTGAAGACTCTGAACTGGAACATGGGGAAGATTAAAGTTAGTCCTGAGATTAGTCAAGATTTCCAGAAACAGCAAAGTAGAGTTCTGGTTGTTCTTCATAAGCACAGCCTCATTTTGTGTGAGTGCTCCAAAATTTGTAGGCCCTATACAAAGTTCTCAGTGAACCCTCACAACAATCTCACAAGGAAATGAAAGATTTTACAAATATGAAGAGACTTCCATATCTGATCAAATATGTCTACCAGCTTAAAATGAAAACAAATTTCATCTCTTTAAAACACAAGTTCTGTATAATGTGATCTCCTGTGCAATGCCCTTCATTTTTTTTTAAAGAGCACTGCTATTTAATAAGCTCTAGTCTAAGGTACCACATGTACACACTCCCAGGAATGGATCAATTTATTTCAGTAGCAACAGAAGAGAAACCAAAGGTCACAGACACTTGGTTTCATTTATTTTCTAGACTTAAAATCTATTGATTAAGACTTTTTTCTCTCAAAGAACTTAAGGAAAAAATGATTTCCACTTTTAGAGTTTTAAAATGTGTTTTAGTAAATTATCTGTAGCTCTACTGAGAGAACAACATGTGTTTCAGAGCTGTAATTATGTATAATTTTTTCAATTTTCATGTTTTATAGCTCATTGGGCTCTGAGTATCTACCATATTATAATACAAATGATTAATTAATAAGTGGCTTTATACTGCATAAGACCCACTTTGATTGTCTCTTTTTCATGAGGGTAGATAGACTTTTATTTGGGATTTACCAGCAGTTTCAAGCTACTGTCTTGAATCTAATCAAGCTTGAGCTCTGATTTTTATAGTTTCCAAATTTTCATTGGGACCCAGCTATACTCATTCTGTCATATATTTTCCATGGCTGCTCTCACGATACAATGGCTAATTGG
This sequence comes from Tokudaia tokunoshimensis, assembly GCA_036184795.1. Classification (NCBI taxonomy): domain Eukaryota; kingdom Metazoa; phylum Chordata; class Mammalia; order Rodentia; family Muridae; genus Tokudaia; species Tokudaia tokunoshimensis. The sequence goes on along the minus strand of BTHU01000004.1, from coordinate 22,197,917 downwards.
AGCAGACCATATTGTCTAAAGCCTTTATAGCAAAAGTTTTTCAAGCCCTTATATAAAAGATCATGGTTCGGGAATGTGTCTTAAACTTTTGTTGTTTATTACTAAATCCAAAGAGAACTTAATGATAATTTTATAACTGATGTCAAGTGTTGAGAAGCACGTCCATGGAGATGTTGGAGCTTGGTCTGAGTTTTGATTTGTTTCTGTCTTACCTGTATCACCTGAGACAAATTATTCATCTTTGCTTCACTTTCTCCCTGATGACACCCCTACAATCTCTCTCATATTTGGGGAAGTATTAATTTTCAGTGACACCTAAAGTCAATCCTGTGGTTATTACAATTAATGTAGAATAGCTTAAGTACCAAAAATGAAAAAAGGAACAAATTAAAAATTAACACAAGTTTCTAGGCATGCTTATAATCCCTGTAAGGTTTTCTCATTATCTAGTTTATGTGACCTCCCTGTAGTGTATTATCTACAAGGAATAGACAAGAAATGGAGGATGGAAACTGAATACAGACGGTGAAGGATATGTTCTGATTCAATTCGGCCTCCGGGGTTCTAAGTCTAGTATTATATCATACTAGAGGTGCTGTTTAGAAGAGAAAAACAAATGAGCAAGGTAATTGTTTGATTCCTGGCCTGGGTGAGACTTGGAATTCTAAAGAGCAATTGCTTTAGAGCAGAAAATTATGGTTGATTTGTCATTTAAAGGCATGGGGACCTAGTGATGTTTTCAAGAAAGAAGGAGAGATGGAGAGCTCAGATGTTTTGAAAGAATGCTGCTCCTGCTCTGCCAGCCTGGTTAGTTTTACATGTGTTGTCATGTCCACTTGCTGCTGTGCTTGTTCATTCATGTTTCAATGACTGAGAGGCCATGGACCTTTAGAGAGAGCTACACAGGAGGATTAATGCCAGCATGCACTCTCTAGGCCCACACAGTGGTTCTCTTATAGCCACTTTTGGGGATGAAACCCAGGTCATGAATTTTATTTTAAAATTTATTTATTTATTTTTATTTATGTGAGTGCACTGTCACTGTCTTCAGACACATCAGCTGAGGGCACTGAATCCCATTATAGATGGTTGTGAGCCACCAAATGTTTGCTGGGAATTTAACTGAGGTCCTCTGGAAGATCAGTCAGTGCTCTTAACCACTGAGCCGTATCACCAGCTCCTAGGTCTTAGATTTTATAGGAACCTATATGAAACTTTGGTTTCAGCCTAAAACATGAGATTGAAGAATAGAAGCCATGTCTGAAACCCCTTAATTAATTAATTATTAAAATTAATTATTTATTTACATATTTATTTTGAGACTTACTGAAGAGACTTGAAGTGCCTGCAGGAATACCCAGTGAAGTAAAATTTAAGCTATTATGGCGGGTCTTGGGGGTCCATATCTGCAGTTCCAGCTACAATGAGGGGATCAATTGAGTGTCCAAGTTTAAGTAAATACAAAACAATTCTTAAAATCTAGTAAACATTTGTCATAGAGAACAGCCATACCAGCACTTGACTAAAACAAATGCAGATACTCACAGCGAACCATTGAATTGAGCCTGGGAACCCCAATGGAAGAGTTAAGGGAAGGACTGAAGGATCTGAAGGGGATGGCAACCCTGTAGGAAGAACAACAGTATGAACTAACTGGACCCCTCAGAGCTCCTATGGACTAAACTACCAACCAAACATACATATGTATGTATGTCCATGGCTCCTGGTATATATGTATCAGAGGATGGCCTTATCTGGCATCATTGGGAGTGGAAGCACTTAGTTCTGTGCAGGACTTATGCCCCAGAGAAGGAGGAAGGGGGATGCTACAGGGGTGAAGCAGGAATGGGTGGGTGGGTAGGGGAGTACCCTTATAGAGGCAAAGGGGAAGTGAATGCGGGGGGTTTGTGGAGGAGAGACTGGGAAGGTGGACAACATTTGAATGTAAACAAATAAAATAATAAAAATATCTAGTAAATATGACTAAGCTAGATTATATATTAGCGTACTTGATTATTATATACTGAAAGAATGGACAACTGATAGAAAATCTTTTGAATATTTTACTTAGCAAGTTTTCATAAAAGTTCTTAATCTATAAAACAGAACACGTTTTAGAACAGGTCAAAATAGAGATGTATATTTTACACTAGGCTCTAAGGCAAACAAGGTGAGTAACTATTCATAAGTTTATTTTCTGTAAAATAAGGCCAGCATGATCAAATTCTCTGAGTTGCAACAAGTGAAAGTATTATAATAAAGACTGATGTGTCCTCTGAACATACTCTACAGAGAGGAGGCTCTTATTGTGACAACTCATTATATTCTTGTGCTCTTTGAAGTTTTCTCATTTTGTTTTCCCTTTGGGTATCTCATACCTATGACAATGATTTCAAATATGAACAAAGAATAAAATTACCAAAATGTACTATTCGATCATCCTTGTATCTCAGTTGCTTAAATGGGTCAAAAAATAATATAGCCATGTGTTTTTGAACCCACATAGTTCTTTAAATAAAAGGGAAAATCCTAGTAGAATCCTATGGCATTGACATAGTAGAAAATTACTGTAATTATGCAAATTAAAATAAGTCAACAAGATTCAGAGCACAATACACGATAAGTAATGTTTTTTAAAATAACAGTCACTGAGCCTGGTCATTTGCACTTAATAATAGGATCAGGAGGGAGCCAAGTGTCTGAGGAGAGCAGCTGTGGTAATAGATGTATTATGGCTTTGATAGGTTCATTCTAGTAGTTTTATTTTTGTATTTGCTTTAGATTATAGAATGCTCCCAGAGTGCCATGCTATTGAAATTCCCATCATTCCCAGGGCTTTAATTAAATGATTGTATTTGACAGAACTTGAATCGAGGAGGCCCAGCACTATGTCAGTTTATTCCAGGATGATAGTATCAGAGCTCTGGCAAGTACATGCTTGGTTTTAATTTATGTCTCATTGTGAAGCATACGAAACATATGCCTCTGTGTGATTTGTATTGGATATGGCATATCATAGTGATACTGTCCTCATAAAACCCACAAGACGGATGATATATTTCTTGGATAAGGACAAATTTGGACGTAAAAATGCAAGGTTGACTGAGGTTGTAACCACTTTAATTCTGTTCTGTAAAGAAATTAAACACCACTCACAGCAGTTTAGCACCCTGGCTTATCTGCAATCTTTCCGTCTATCCCATAGATACCTTGTTGGTAACAGGGGTCAGTATTTTATTCTGCCCAAGGTAAGAGAAGTTGGAGCAGTCATTTATGGAATGGAAACACTGATTATATGCAGAAGTTTGTGGTTTTTCTGTCTCTAGCTAATGCATCTTTGCATGTAGATGAGTACCTACTTCCTGGATAACAAAACCACACCCATTTCATTATGAGTAACTGAGCTTGCTAAATTTTAAACCAAAACTAGTACTGAAGCTTGGATGTATAGATGGAAGATGTGTGATTAGCAGTTGTTATTTATGGCACAAGCATGACAGAAGCATGTCTCATTTTTATCCTGTTTGCTACCATTTTGCATGCAGGCCTAGGAGTTTGACGTGAGTTTCATGATTGATAGAGAAGAAAATACATAATAAACTTGAAAATATTGAACTAATAAAAACATTCTTTTGGTAAAGGAGAAAAATAGGAAAATATCATGTCTGGTTGGATTAAGTACACTCTAAAGCAGACAGAGAGATTTGTCTATAGCAGCACTCAGGAAGAGTCTTATTGTATATTATGATTTTTATAATGTTTATTTATGCAGAGGGAGGTGTTGTAATGATACTATTTTAACCCAAATTGTGATATAGGGAAGGTAAATCCTCTCAGATTATTTTTCTTACAATGCATCTTCCATCCTTTCTCCTTTGTACTTATCTTGAATCTGGTCTTGTAATTCCCTGCATAGTAAGATTCAGACACATATTTTTTCTACTATGTCTCTCTTCCTTTAAAAGCCTGATCTCTGTTATCTTTAGTGACTGCCAATCTTTGTCTAGAAACATTGATATATTAGCAGAGATAATTTCCTGAATATATTTCCTATAGTTGGATCTGAAATAACAGGTATATGTGAATCAACATTCTGAGGCAGGCATCCTTTTACCACATTATTCAAATCATATCACAGGAGATAATAAGATGCCACAGAAAACTGGAGACAGGAGTTACAAACTTGTTTTATGAACTTGCACTTAAGTTGCATTCTTTTAAACTGTGATGACTGCTCAGATTAAAAGCTTGTCAAAAAAGATCCCAAAGTGCATGATGTATTATCTTATTGTTGAATAAGCCTCCCATTGAAAATGACAGAAAAGTTGGACAAAATATAAGAACAATTTGTTCAAAGAATTTGGAGAGCACCTGAGGCAACTTAGGAGCCCTGATATTTTTAGATGACTAATTAGACAGACAAATAGTTGATAAGTAGAAATAAATAAATAAAGGTAGGTAGATAGATAGGTAGGTAGATAGATAGATAGATAGATAGATAGATAGATAGATAGATAGATAGATAGATTTTTTCTAGTGCTAGGATTGAACTCAGTGACTGGCACGTTCAAAGCCAGTGGTCTGCATAGATCTTTACTCCTAGTGTCTGGTCTGATATTTTGTGAGCTGATTTTCTTTTGGAAAATATTCACCAATTCTTGCAGTTGTGAGGCAAGGAAACCTACAGAATTCTGATGACAAAATATATAAAAGAAAGGAAAATTGAGGTTCAGAGTTCTGAAAGCTACCAGGACTTGAGAGACCTAGAGGCCAGAGAGAAATCAGCTTCTCCCTTGGTGTTTTGTGCATGCTCATTTTTCTGAGTGAGTTTATGTGAACCATGTGCATTCAGGAGCCTATATAGGTATGAAGAGGGCACTGGAACTGGAGTTACGCTGCTTTGTGGGTTCTGGGAACCCACTGTAGATCCTCTGCAAGAGCAATGAATGATTTAAACTGTAGAGTCATCTTTCTAGTTTTTTTTTTTTTGTGGGATTCTTATACAGAGTAAAGTTAGGTATTATGAATTACTTGTGAAAATATCTGTCTTGGTTTCCTTTCTAGTATTCTAGGAAACACTGTGACCAAGGGACCTTATAAAGGAAAACAAATGGTATGGAGTTCTTTAACCTTTAGGCCCACCTAGGAACGCACCTTCTCCAACAAAGCTACACCTCCTAATTCTTCCCAAATATTTGCACCAACTGGGAACCACATATTGAAACACATGAACTTATGGGGTCTATTCTCATTCAAAATTCCACAGCCTCACTGTGTAAAACAAAATAAGACTCAAAAGGTACATATCAGATTGGTAATCAACAGAATGATAAATACCTACAGAAGTTATAAACCAGATTTGACTTAACTTAGACTAGGCTTGGATTAGGTTAACATAGATCTAACCTAGCTCCTCATTGGTGTCTTAAATTCATATTGTTTCCTTATGTAGAAGAGCTCCATAAGTTTATTTTATTTTTAACAAAATAAGGAATAAAGGATGGGGAGATAAAGAAACCGTGGGGATAAAAATGATGGGAATGTGAGAAAAATCATTTGGAAGCTTATTATCTGGTGACACAATTAAAAAAACATAAAAAAGACTTTGAAGATATACACCACACAATGACAGACAGTATCATCCTTAGAAGTAATATGTCATTTGATAAATACTCCACTGCTAAATGTGGACTACCTCTGCCAGAGCTGTTGGTCAGAGAAGACCTTGGGGCACACAGAACTAAATAGGATTATGTTATTTACCTTTCTATTCTGTGATAAAACACCACAATCAAGGTGTCTTGCTAAAGCAAAGGGGTGTTGGGCTTACAGAACTTGAGGGATAAGAGTCCCTTATGGAAGGGAAACATAGCAGCTAGCAGGAGTCTAGAGAAGGATGATGAGGGCTCACATCTTGTACTACAACCAGGAAGAAGAGAGTTAACAGGGGCTGTCTCATTGCATTGAACCCCCAAAGCCCATCTCCCGTGACATCCTCCTCCACCATACCTCTCAAGAGCACCATGAATTAGAAACCAATATTCAAATGTCAGAATATATGGAAAACATTCTTATGTAGACTACCACATTGTACTCCCTTGCTAGTATAGCCTTTGGCCATATCAATGTGCAAAATGCATTTGGTCCAACTTCAAAAGCCCCCATAGTGTTTTAGTATCAATCATCTTTAAAAGTTCAAAGTCTCTTCTGAGATTCAAAATAATCTCTTAACTGCAACCTGCTATAAAATAAAAGAGGCAATTTTCTACTTCTGGTGTATGATAATACAGAATATAAATTACAATAATAAATTATGATTACTTATTTCATTGTGTTTCTTTCTTTGCCACTTGCTTTTTCCACTGTAGACCTCCATAAGAGTGATTGCTTATTATCTTTGGGCAGAATTAATACTGTCTTGAAATTCCCACCTCAAAAGAAATTAATCCACTATTCTTAAATTTAGAAGGCAATTCTTAGTACAGGGACTGAAAACAGCCACATCCCCCCTCCCCACATTACCAAGATCAGTCTTTGGTTCGATTGCTATCATTTTTCCCTCTTATGCTACTTGATATGGGCTTCCACAGTCTATGTTGTTCTTAGCACTGATTTTCAAGCTTCTACATGGACAAGCCATTAAGTTCTGCTTGCCTTCTGCATTTCTAGTTTGAAGCATTTCATATTCCTCCAAAAGTTTAGTATGGTAAGGTTTGCCACAGTAGTAGATCACTCCTTGGTACCAACTTTTATATTGGTTACTTTCATATTGCTATGATAAAATGTCATGATCAAGGCAATTTGTGAGAGAAGGATTTATTTGAACTTTTAGCTTCAGAGAGTTGAGTCCATTATGGAGGAGAAGCATGAGAGCAAGTAACGGGATGCTGTGGCTTCACATCTTGAGCCTTAAGCAGGAAGCAGAGAACAAACTGGGGATGTTTCAAGGCTTTGAAACATCTAAACCTACCACCAATGACACATTTCTGCTGACAATCCCACACCCCTAATTTTCCTAGAAACAATCACCAATTAGGGATCATGTATTCAAATTTCAGAACCTAAGGGAGACATTCTCATTAAAACCACCACAAAGCTCTCATTCGATTTGTTCATATACTAAGACTAGTTGATTATTGAAGGTTTTACACACCTCGGATGCAAGATATAAGGAAAGCAAGAAAAATGAGCCTCCTATGTACTGGCTAGCACAGATGCCAAATGATGTTATGCAGATGCTATGGGGTGAATAAAAACATCCTTGGTTTTAGCCAGTTGTGAACTCTATGAGTTATAGTTTCAACTTTACTTTCCAGATATGTTCATTGACTCAATAGTGTCACAAATATTATAGGATGTCTTAGTTTGCTATGATAGAATACCATGACCAAAATCAAAAGGAAACACTTAATATAGATCGTGTTCTCCATGAAGAAAAGACAAGGCAGGCACTCAGTGTAAGAATGTAGAAGCAGAGGCTTGTAGAAATGCTGTGTATTGGTTTGTTTCCAATGGCCTACTCAGCCTGCTTTCCTATACAGCTCAGGACCACCACACTGCCCAGAGTAGGCTTGGCCCTCCCATATTAATCATTAATTGAGAAATGTCCCACAAACTGGCCTATAAACCAATTTGATGGAAGAATTTTCTCAATTGAGGTTCCCTCTTACCACATGACTCTAGCTTGAGTCAAATCGTCAAACAACAACAAAACCCAAAACCAAAACAAAATGCTCCCCCGCACAAGCAAAACATAACCAGCTTATGGGTAGCCAGTTGTTTTAAGGTGGGCTTTACAAGGAATCCATACCTCATACTGTACACCTAATTTGAAACTCATGGAAGAAGTTTTAAGTCATAGGGGGAAAAAACCTAATGCTCCTGAATAGTGACAGTGGAGGTCTCAGCCATAAGCAAGACATTTTGGAAGAGAGCAGAAAGAATGTAAGCACTGGAAGATAGGGAGTTCTGTAAAATGTCATCTTTTCAGCATATCAAGACCACAGCAATCATGAATTCCTAACAGCTATATCTACTAGCATTTACCTTATATAAATTGGCCATTTCTAGGTATCAGCTATGAAAGAGGAAGGAGCTTACTGAGCCCTGTCACCTACTTCTGATTCACTAGTAGCTATAAGGTTCTGTGAGATGGGAAGGCACAGTACATGGTTGTTATATCACTACTGAGCGCACCAAACTCTGATGGACATTTGTAAACCTGGGGTTACACAGATGGCCCTAGTTAATTTCTGTAGAAAACAATACAAACCGAAATAGTAGTGAAAATGGTGAATACACACACACACACACACACACACACATTCATACACACCACATATGGTAAAGAAGGAGTTGTGTCAGGGGTGAGGGAAAGAGGTGATGATAGGGCTAGAAGAAGAAAGTAACAAGGTATAACTAACTGCTCCTGATTACATACATGTATATATAAACAAAACTTATTAATAAAAAAGCTTAAGTATAATTTTGTGTTGTATACAAAAGTGAATCTGCATATTTCAAGAATACAAAATTTAATGATTACACCACATGAACCATTTAGTATAGGGCCATGCTGCACTATTCTGATGGCATTGGATAAACCTGTGTCTCTTTGAACACCTAGAGTTTCACGATCAAATATAGATCTATGTCTCTTTATCTATATCTAGGCAAACAATCTGTTTGTACAACATGGAAACATATTTTAAGCCATAAGGACTAACAAAATCAGATGGTTTGTATTTCAGTTTTTCCCTGTGAGCTACACATCCTAATGATATATCCACTCCCACCATACATAGCAACTACTACAAAACATATGGATAATGGAAAGATGAAGCTTCTCAAGACTTGGAGAATGTCAGTGCTTTAGGGAACATCAGCATTTTTGATCATTTGATTAGGGAAGACTCTGTGGGCTGTGTTCCACAGGGTTTGTTAGCACAGGAAGTGGGTAAGCATCAAGTGTGGATAAAGCATACTAGGTTATAAAAGCCAATAATGTAATGTACAAAGGGAAACGTTTACCAGATTGGCAGTTGAGGGAACTATGTAAAGCTGTAAACTGACCATTGAGATATGGTTCTGAGATATGGATTCTGAGGAGAGTCATGACACCAGTGGGCATCACAGAGAAACGAGAGCTATGTGGAAGCACTGTGTAGTTTGCCTGGATGACAAGATTGTCTAGATCTTATATTTTAAACACGTGCCATTTTATTTTGAAAATTAAATTTAGACTCAACATTATTGTTAAATTATTTTGTTTTTAATTGTATGTATTTGTGTGTATGTGTAAGCTAGAGAGAGCAATAGAGCAATAGAGAGAGCATGCTCACAAGAGAGAGAGGGGTGGGGAAAGATGCCCATAATTCCCACAGTTGTCTGAAAAGAGTATTGGCTTGCTTGCCTCAAACAGGAGTTTTAGGTGCATATGTAAGACACCTGGGATCTGGGAGCCAAACTCTGGACTTCTAGAACAGCAAGGACTTTTAGCTAACAAATCATCTTCGTAGACGATAAAATTAATTTTAAATAAATGTACTTACTTCATATTATATATAAATCAGCTTAGGCAAGACATTGGATTATGGGGAATCCTTGAGAAGTTTGGAATGCAATTTATAGATCTACAGTACAATAAAATTTGTATAGTTTTTAGGAATAGTTCAGTTTAGGAAAGACTGTAGACAACAATGAATTGTACAGGCATATGGATGTATTTCTTCTGTGTAATGATAGTTAAGGATGAGAGAAATCATTGTGTTTTATCTTTGATACCACAAGATAAAGGTCATTCACCAGAATGAAAGTTCCAATGAAAGAAAGATGTCAGAACATGAACATAGAGCTATATTAAATCTAGCTCTAGATATAGGTCTATTTGTCCAAACTCTTTTAATCTAACCCCTTTATATTAATTACATTTTTAGTACTATTGATTCAGGAGAACTATAGGCTAAGTGGGTGTTTGAGAGACAAGTCACAGACATTTAAAAGGTTCATGTGCAATTATTCTTTACTGTTGGGCTGCCCACTCCAGTGGGAATGGTAGATAAGAACAAAGCATGAGCTCTCATATTTATTAACTTCCCCTTCGGACTGTGAGTGCACATATATCTGTGCTTGTGTCTGTTTCAGATCTGATCCTGCAAATTATCTTTTCTTAAAGATCATCAGTCTTTGTTTCTATAATTGGAATCTATGAGAAGAACTGGCCATATTTTATCCTTTATATTGCGTGGGGTCTGATGTATACTTGGTACTTATTGAGTACTATCTATTCATCTTGACTGGATGAATATAAATAAAAAATAAAAAATAAAAAAAAGACTGTTTCTAAGCCGGCACTCCATAAGGATGAAGCCATGTTCAGCTTGATCGCCAAGGTTGTGAATGAAGCCCAATGGCGAGAAGCCAGACGAGTTCGAGTCTAGCATCTTGCTGCTTGAGCTGGAGATAATAAACTCAGATCTTGAGGTGCAGCTGCAGGAACTCAACTTCACAGCAGCCAAGGAACTTGAAGTTAGTGGTGGTCGGAAAGCTATCATAATTTTTGTACCAGTTCTTCAGCTTAAATTTTTCCAGAAAATCCAAGTCCGGCTAGTTCGTGAATTGGAGAAAAAGTTCAGTGGGAAGCATGTAGTCTTCATTGCTCAGAGGAGGACTCTGCCCAAGCCAATCCAGAAAAGCCGTATGAAAAATAAGCAAAAGCACCCCAGAAGCCACACCCTGACAGCTGTGCACGACGCCATTCTTGAGGACTTGTTCTTCCCAAGTGAAATTGTGGGTGAGAGGATCTGTGTGAAACTGGATGGCAGCAGCTCATAAAAGTTCATTTAGACAAAGCACAGCAGAACAACGTGGAGCACAAGGTCGAAACTCTTTTCTGGTGTGGACAGGAAGCTCATAGGCAAGGATGTTAATTTTGAATTCCAAGAGTTTCAGTTGTAAGGAAAATGAGTGAATAAAGTGTCATTCATAGTAAAATAAGAAAAGAAAGAAAGAAAGGAAGAAAGAAGGAAAGGGATAAAAGAAAGAAAGAAAGAAAGAAAGAAAGAAGAGAAAGAAAGAAAAGAAAAGAAAAGAAAAGAAATAATGAAATTGACTGAGTACCACGGGCTCAGTAAAGGTGGGTAGGATAAGACAAGGCCAATCACTTTCTAAAAGGGTGGCCAATAAGACAAGCAAACAGACAAACAAAACACTAGCCATTTAAAAATGGGTTAGCAATCTTTTAAAATAGAAAATTGTATTCTTTACCTTATTTCATGCCAGGAACAGAGTAAGCCCACGTGAAGCGTCAGACTGAACGTCAGGTCTTACCTCACTGAATGTTAAAGTGTGTGAAGTTGAGAGAGAAATATACTACCATATACCATTGGGACTTATTTTATAGGGTTCCTCTATGCACAACTCAGTCTCTGGCAACACAGTTTCTTAGTATGAAGAACTTCATTTGTTCCATTCAAATATAAGTTGCAGGTCAGGGTTTCTTTCACATTGTCAAAACATTTCTCAATGTAACCACAAAATAACCATCAAAATGAGGGACTTGGCATTGATATAGCACTGTTATACAATGTCAGACCCTAGTGAGTGGTACACTTCTTCCAGCCATCATTCATCAGAGCCAAAGATCTAGTTCAGAATCATGTCTGCTTTCAGCTGTTGTTTGTTTCCTTCAGTCTGAAATGACTACTTCATCTTTCCTTTCATGACCTTGACATTTCTGTAGATTATAGGGTAGTTATTTTGAAGAATGTAGTTGAGTTTGTCTGATAGTTTCTCATGATTAGATACAAGTTATACGTCTTTGGCAGAAACACAGAAAACATGATTCCATGCTTTTATTTGTCATGTCAGATATATATATATAATTTTGATTCATCATGTTGCCAGTGATTTAAAAGATATTTGCCTAAATTCACCATTGCAAGATAATTCCCCCTTTTGATTTACAAGTATTAGGTATAAAGATGATCTGATGCTCTATCAATGCCCAATTCGTCATAAAAGTTGTCATTCATTCATTCAACCATAATGTCATAAAATTTTCAAATTATCCATTTATGTATATTGGTAAATTTTTATTATTTCCTTATACAACTGATTATACTTTATAATTGTCATTATTTACTTTGATATTTGAATTATTTCACATTTGTCCAGAGGGCATTCCTTCACTCCAACTTCTACATTCTTTTAACATAATGTCTGGGCATGCCTTTGTTTTCTGGTGTTTTAATCAGATTGTTCTAGTCCTCAGTCACTCACTTCTCTGAGGGTCCAGGTTCTATTTAGTGACCAATAGCACTTAGAATTTTTAGCATATGGTACATGTCAAACACTTCAATTTTCAGCTTTCTATGGATAGACTTTCATGGATTTCTGGCTTAACAAGGTGAGGAGCAGTCAAAGGTATAATTCATTAACTATTTTACTTGTTCAAACATTTCATCCTCTGTTGGATAGTTCATCCTGTACAGCTCACTCTGTCTCCAGGTTCTCTCCTAGCCTCTGCCGATATGATGTGGGTAATACCATCCATTACTGATGTGCCCTGTGTGTTTTGTAATACTTTCCCCTCTCTATTTGTAACCCACTCATTTGTTGGAAACTTGGAGGTACAGTTTTGTCATCATTGAATTGAAGCCTAGCAGAGGAGACTAAGTGGACTCAAATGTGGGCAGCATTACAACGAAGTGTCTATTTCAATGGGAACATCTGACAGGAGTACTTACTTTCATGTAAAGAAAGGGCAGGAAGCTGGACAACAAGCAGTGGCAATTTGTTGCGAAGAAATAGTTACGGTGAGACCTAAAGATGAATTGGATGGTAAAAGACAACAAGTTAAAATGGAAATATATTTTGCAAGTGGAGAATAGAGCCTGTATAGAAGTCCTATGGCAAGAATATATTTAAAGAGTAGTCAGAAAATGTAACATGTTGGAAGAACAGAGATCTAAGTGATGTGACAGTTGGTCCTGGAAAGACCTTAGGGATGTAGACAAATGGTTTTTCATCTTAAGGGCAATGAGAAGTACTAAATGGGTTTAAACAAGAAATAAAACATTTTGTGTTGTGTGAAGAAACCTCTGGGTGTTTTGTGAAGAATGAAGGCATGTCAGTAAGAGAAGATGCACTTGAACTGGTAAGGGTATATAGACTAATCAAAGTAAGAGATGATAATTATTTGGACTAGGCTATAAGCATTTAGTTAAAAAATCAAGAAATTACTGTGCAATATATAGAAATCATAGAAGTGGGGATAGGTAGTGCAGGTATGTGAAGGGGAGAGGATCTGAACACGCCAACTTCATCAAGAGGCCCCAGAGAATAATTGGCTGATGGGTGCTGCTCATCTTGAGGGTGAGACAGTCTGACATACTGAAGTTGACGGGAGTCACAATCCCATCTGTGTGACTACCGTGATTCCTACAAGATGGACTTATACCTCAGATCCGCCCTTAAGAAACAACAAGTTTTCCCTTCCAGTCACCATTTGCAGCAGGGAACCAGACAGCTCCACAGCCTTCTGTGCTTAGCCCACCAGGAGAGTGATCTCCCAGCAGTGATTTCACTTCTGAGTGCGGAGGTGAGGTCTCCACCTTCTCTCTGGAGAGGTACAGCTAGGAGCACACAAGGTATATGATCATTGGAGCAGCTGGGACTTGAGTCTTCCCTTCCAGCCGCCATTTGCAGCAGGGAACCAGACAGCTCCACAGCCTTCCATGTACAGACCCTGCCAGAAGAGAGTTAGTCTCCCAGGAGTACAGACACAGGGTTTACAGGCTCATAGGAGGGGCAAGCTCCAGCCAGAGACAACAAGACCAACTAACACCAGAAATAACCAGATGGCGAAAGGCAAGCGCAAGAACCCTACCAACAGAAACCAAGGCTACTTGGAAACTTCAGAGCCAAGTTCTCCTACTACAGCAAATCCTGGATAGACACTGGAAAAGCAAGAGTTGGTTTTAAAGTCTCTTCTCACGATGCTGTTAGAGGACATCAAGAAGGACATAAATAACTCCCTTAAAGAAATACAGGAGAACATGGGTCAAATGGTAAAGGCCCTTAAAGAGGAAACACAAAAATCCCTGAAAGAATTACAGGAGAACACAAACAAATAAGTGAAGGACCTGAACAAAACCATCCAGGATCTAAAAATGGAAGTAGAAGCAATAAAGAAATCACAAAGTGAGACATGTCTGGAGATAGAAAATCTTGGAAAGAATTCAGGAGTCATAGATGCAAGCATCAACAACAGAATACAAGAGATAGAAGAAAGAATCTCAGGGGCTGAAGATACCTTAGAAAACTTTGACTCAACAGTTAAAGAAAATGCAAAATGCAAAAAGCTCCTGATCCAAAACATCCAGGAAATCCAGGACACAATGAGAAGACCAAACCTAAGAGTTATAGGTATAGAAGAGTGAAGATTTCCAACTTAAAGGGCCAGTAAATATCTTCAACAAAATTATAGAAGAAAACTTCCCTAACCTAAAGAAAGAGATGTCCATGAACATACAAGAAGCCTATAGAACTCCAAACAGACTGGACCAGACCAGAAAGTCATCCCAGCACATAATAATCAAAACACCAAATGCACTAAACAAAGAAAGAATATTAAAAGCAGTAAGAGAAAAAGGTCAAGTAACCTATAAAGGCAGGCCTATCAGAATTACACCAGATTTCTCACCTGAGACGATGAAAGCTAGAAGATCCTGGGCTCATACAGACCCTAAGAGAACACAAATGCCAGCCCAAACTACTATACCCAGCAAAACTCTCAATTACCATAGATGGAGAAACCAAGATATTCCATGATAAAACCAAATTTACACAATATCTTTCCACAAATCCAGCCCTACAAAGGATAATAGATGGAAAACGCCAACATGAGGAGGGAAACTACACCCCAGAAAAAGCAAGAAAATAATCTTTTTCCAACAAACCCCAAAAGAAAGTAACCACATAAACATAAAAAGAACATCAAAAATAACAGGAGGCAACAATCACTATTCCTTACTATCTTATAACATCAATAGACTCAATTCCCCAACAAAAAACATAGTCTAACAGAGATGTTTTTCATGTGGATCTTCGATTTTATCAGAAAATGTTTGTGACTTCTCTTTCAATTTAGTAATGCTTTTTGTGTCTACCATTTTGACTGTATTATTTTCCATGATAATCTTTAATTTTAACATTTTTTCTGTGTATTTCTTTGATTTTTTGAAGGTGTTTTTCATGTAGATCTTCGGTTTCATGGGGGTGGGCAGTTTGTAGTTCCACTTTCAATCAATATAGGAATGTTTTTATACCTACCATTTTGTTGATATAATTGTTCATGATAATCTTCAATTTTAACGTTTTTCTGTTTTTTTCTTCAATTTTGTCAGAAGTATTTTCCATGTGGATCTTCAGTTTTATCAGACAATGTCTATAATTTTACTTTCAATCAAATTAGGAACATTTTTATACCTTCCATTTTATCTGTAAAATTTTCCATGTAATAGTCATTTTAACATATTTTTCTATATATTTCTTGAATTTTTTTCAGGAATATTTTCCTTGTAGATCTTCAATTTTATCAGAAAGTGTTTATAATTACAAAAAATTATAAATTTTTTTAAATTTAAAATTTAAAATTTAAAATTTAAAATTATAATTTCAAAAAACTTAGGAATATTTTTATGCCTACCATTTTATCTGTATAATTTTCCATGATAATCTTCAATTTTAATGTTTTTCCATATATTTTTTTCAATTTTATCAGAAATATTTTCCATGTAAATCTTCAATTTTATCAGAAAATGATTATAATTCTAGTTTCAATCAACTTAGGAATATTTTAATTCCTACCAAATTATCTGTATAAATTTCTTCAATTTTATCAGAGATATTTTCCATGTAAATCTTCAATTTTATCAGAATATGTTTTTACTTCTACTTTCAATCAATTTAGGAATATTTTTATGCCTACCATCTTATCTGTATAATTTTTCATGAAATAGTCAGTTTTAATGTGTTTTTCTATATGTTTCTTGAGTTTTATCAGAAATATTTTCCTTGTAGCTTTTCAATTTTATCAGAAAATGTTTATACTTCCACTTTTAATCAATTTAGGAATATTTTTATGCCTACCATTTTATCTGTATAATTTTTCCATGAAATAGTCAATCTTAATGTGTTTTTCTGTATATTTCTTCAATTTTATCAGAGATAGTTTCCATGTATATTTAGACAATGGAATACTACTCAGCAATTAAAAACAATGAATTCATGAAATTCTTAGGTAAATGGGGAACAGAGGGAGGGAAGAGGGCTTATGGAACTTTTGGGGAGGGGAGGAACCGGGAAAGGGGAAATCGTTTGGAATGTAAATAAAGAATATAGAAAATAAAAATAAAAAATAAAATAAAAAAAGAAACAAGTTTTAATTTTTGATCTTATTAGTATTATCAAAGACACTGACTCTTTATTGTTTTCAATGTCCAGAAGATGAAAGTACCTAGAAATTGTCTGAATTCTTTATAATCTTTACATGAGTTGTGAATCAATTTGGATCCTTCATTCTGTACTTTCTGCATGTAAGTTAAAGTGTTGTTCATTATTTATTTACGTTTGCGTGTATGTGTGTGTGTGTGTTTGTGTATGCATGCCCATGATAATGTAGGTGTGCACCGAAGTCAGAAGGGCATTGGATTCCTTGGAGTTGTAGTCGTAGGTATGTGTGAGCTGCCCTCTGTGGGTGCTAGGAATTGAATTCTGCTGTTTTGGAAGAGCAGCAGTGGTACAATCTCTTTAGCATCTGAATGCTACTTCTTATAAGACTAACTTAAGATTTGTTTGCTATAATTTGCAATTGAAAATTTCTTCCTTCAGCTATTTACCATTGAAAGTAAATTAATATTAACAGTGTAATCATGCTTTCCCAGTTTCTGTGCAAAGGATCTATTTTAACAAAGTCGATATCATACTTCATCTTGTTTTGTTGCCCAGTACTCGTGCCTTTGGGTCCTAATTTGTGTTCTTTTAGAAGCAATCTTTAAAATGAGCATATGCTTACAGATAGTTTGAGAAGTTATCACTTGCAGCAAACAAAAGAAATAAGGCAAATAACTCTATTAAAAAATGGGGCACAGAGCTAAACAAAGAGTTCTCACCTGAAGAATATCTTAATGGCTGAGAAGCACCTAAAGAGATGTTCATCATCCTTAGTCATTAGGGAAATGCAAATCAAAACAACCCTGAGAGTCCATCTCATACCAGTCAGAATGGCTAAGATCAAAAACACAAGAGACAGCAGTTGTTGGCGAGGATGTGGAGAAAGAGGAACACTCCTCCACTGCTGGTGGAATTGTAAGCTGGTACAACCACTCTGGAAAGCAGTCTGGCGGTTCCTCCGAAAACTGGGCATGACACTCCCGGAGGATCCGGCTATACCACTCCTGGGCATATACCCAGAGGCTTTACCTGCATGCAATAAGGACACATGCTCCACTATGTTCATAGCAGCCTTATTTATAATAGCCAGAAGCTGGAAAGAATCCAGATGTCCCTCAACGGAGGAATGGATTCAGAAGATGTGGTATATTTACACAATGGAATACTACTCTGCAATTAAAAACAATGAATTCACGAAATTCCTAGGCAAATGGTCAGAACTTGAAAATATCATCCTTAGTGAGGAACCCAATCACAAAAGAACACACATGGTATGCAGTCACTGATAAGGGGATATTGACCCAGAATCTCGGAATACCCTAGACACAATTCGCATATCAATAGATTTCTAAGAAGATGGAAGGAGAGACCCCTGGTCTGGAAAGACTGGATGTAGGGGAATGCCGAGACAGAGAAGCGAGAGGGGGTTGAATGGGGAAGAGAGGGAGGGAAGGGGGCTTATGGGACTTTCGGGGAGGGAGGAAACGGGAAAGGGGAAATGATTTTGAATGTAAATAAAAAAAAACTTTGAAAATAAAATTAAAAAAAAAAGATCAAGAAGGGAATGCATGAGTAAAATATTTGTTTTAAGAAGCTAACATAGTAGGCATCTGTAGTTAAAACTTGCTGAAATTTCTGGGAACAGTATAGAGCGTACCTCAGTGTTAATCTGAGAAAGGAGTAGAATCAGTGGGTTACTGGTCTAGTAATTTTTCCTCCTTTGTAACATTGTATGGAGCGCTATATTTTGGCATGTTAGCCCCTACATGTAGATCAGCCTTGCTTTAGTTTCTGGAAAATAGTACTTGTGAGTATTTTCCTTAGCAGTCACCCTTAGTGTGAGTATAGAGGGGATGTGCGCAGAGCAGTACCAAGGTCTGATTCAGTCTTCTCGCTTCTCAATCATGGCTAGATTCCAGTTTTGATTATTAAATTGTTTTCAGAACTTTGCATACATATTGCATTTCCTCCCAATACCAATAATTTTGTTTCTTCTTATTGGTTGGTTTTTCTTGCTACATAAGCTTTGATTTTCCCCAACTTAATGAAACTGTTTGCAATTATTCGTTTGGTTTCTGTATTATTTTGTGGTGTCTCAGGTGAACATGTCAGAATTCAATCCATTCATGTATTCATTCTAATTTTATTTAGTCTCTCAACCATTTCAGAGCTATAGGCCCACATATGGATATCCCTAATTACCACTATCATTTACTTATACAGTAAATATATTACTTACTCTTTTTGTGGCTGTGACCAAGTACCTGACAGAAATACTTAACAAAAGGTCTATTTGAGCTCATAATTTGAGACAGGATACAGTCCACCATGGTAGTGAAGGCATGGTGGTGAGAGTATAATGTCTTATCATGCCTACAGCTAGGAAGCAAAGACTGGACAGGAAGTTGCACCAGACTGTATGCTCAAAGTCTGCTCCTACTGACTCATTTTCTCTAGCAAAACTCACCTCCTCGGGTTACACAACCTTCGAAAATCAGTGCTATAAGCTGGGAAACAAGTGCTCTAACATATGAGCCCTTGGGGCACATTTCACCACAATAGACTACAACAACAGACATCTTAGACTGCCCACAAATGATACTCCTATTTTCTCTAAACCCTTTTCATTTTCTAATCATTTCATCTCAGTAACTGTTCACCATTTTATGTTTTTCACCAGAACCTAGATAGCTATTCAGTTTCTTTTGTCCTCCTTATCACATGCAATCCCAAGAGAAAAGGAACACAAATTTCGAACACACTAGTTTTTCCAGATCAGTCTTTCCCATTTTATTACAAGGTATTATCACCTCTTATTATTTTGCTTATAATAGTTTCTTAGCTGCTGTGTCTATCCCTTTGCTCAGTCCTATATCCTTATAATACATTATATATGCAGAATAATCATAATTTAAACTTGTATATTAAGTTATAGAGCTTCGTTCTTAGGATTATCTGATAGCTCCCCACAATATGTATAGGCAACATGCATGTGGCTTCTCACTGAAATGCTGGCTTATTTC
Organism: Tokudaia tokunoshimensis; assembly: GCA_036184795.1. NCBI lineage: Eukaryota > Metazoa > Chordata > Mammalia > Rodentia > Muridae > Tokudaia > Tokudaia tokunoshimensis. The sequence continues at coordinate 22,178,439 of BTHU01000004.1, read as the reverse complement.
CAGGTTTTTTTTTTTTTTTTTTACTGGATTGTCTACACTAACTTCACTTGCTTTTTCTTCTTTAGTGCCTCTTAATAAGAAGAGTGCCTCTCTCTGGGGAACTTTTGTGTGCATTTTTTGGTCACTATGAGTTATATTATTCCTATCTGTGTATAGATGTCAGTGATTCCACATGTTTTGCCATGTGCAGCTCATTCTATGCAAGCATTCACAGTTCTGCATCATATATGATGTTTAACTTAATCTGCTAAATGTTCATATCTGTAAAAAATCCACATATGGCTTGCACACGTAACCTAAGTCCATTGCACACACACATTTTAAAGTATTTTTGCATAGTTCTAATAAATGCTGAAATTTCTAGGAATGCAACTGCATTGCATATCAAGGGAGGATTGTTTGTTAGAAATTATCAAGGGTTGCTCACTGTTTCAGAAAATTACATCACCAATGGCAACACCACTTGTGATATTTGAGTTGTCAATTCAGCACACCTGTACTTGACTCCATTTGTGGTTGTCACCTTCACGCAAATTCTAAGTATAGATACAAACATCTGACAGCTTCATATGGCTTCTTGTTATGACACCTGAGAATTTTCATATAGAAATGCATATCATTTTATTACATGTTATCTTTCTATTCCTTTTAGTTTACATTATAGTTAAGGCATTATATTAACATTATTGGAAATTCTTTGTGCAAATATATTAGATATAGATTTCAGGGCAAAGGGGAAATTTAAAAGTATTTCTCATAATCAGAAGGGTTTTGGGACTGGTTGGATGAGAATTCTGCTCTTACAGATTCAGATTTGTCTCACCCTGGATGCTCTGTGGTCTAGTTCCAATAACTTTGGAACTATAGACAGATTTCTTACTCAGATCTACAGTGAGAGAGATAGAGTGTGAAATGCAAACATCATCAAAATACATTGCATGGCCAGGCTATGTATTTACTTCTCTTTGTGTTGTCAGTTCACAGAACAAAAGACACAACCTATTATGTTCTTTATATTTGTTGAATAAACATACCAAGAAATAATCCTATGGTTTCTTATCAGATAACTTTTAAGCCCAGATTAAAATTTTCTTTCAAAAGTTAGCTATAATAGAGTCTTGGAAGATGGAGATGACTCAGTTGAGGCACAAATGCCATGTCTAACTACCCAGATTGGATCCTTGGGCCTGACATGGTGAAAGGAATGAGGAACTCTTCCAAATTTTCTCTGTTTTGTAGAATGTACACACACACATACACACACACACACACACGCATGCACACGCGTGCGCACACACACACAATTGAAACACAGATGCACCTAGAGTCTTGGTTATCTAATCCTCTTCTTTTCCTTTCTCTCAAAGACTTAGAGTTGGGAAATGTGAACTCTCTTGGCAAAGGTCTCTGGTTTGATGAATCCCTCTTGACTCCAGCTGCCTGGTACTTAGGCTTTCAAGTACTTCTCTAACTCTTTGTCCACAGCACCACCGAAGCATTTCTCACACATAATTGCATTTACAAAGAGCCCTCACCATATGCAGTTTCCCTTTCATGAAATTGCACATATGTGGAGTTACTTTTATACACTTTTCCACAATCAAGAGAAATCTTACTTTGATTAGATGCACACCTGTTGGAGATAATTTGGAAAAGAGGGGGAGTGAGGAGGTAGGAATTTCAAAGAGCAAAGAAAGGTAAAGCAGGTGGCAGGGCAGGAGAGAGAATTTTAAAATGCAGCTTGTGGAGAAATTAAGGTGGCCGGGCAGGCAAAGTTAGGATTGTATTTGTTCCATCAGCTGGAAAGGGAACTGGTGCACGTGTTCTTCTGAGGAGAGGATGCTTTTTAGAGCTGGACCCGTGCCATGGGGAGAAGACAGCCTGAGAAGCACTTGTTTATCATGTCTAGTAGCTTAGCTAACAGCTGCTTCTAGATTTTCCCAATAAATGATTGTACATATTTGAGGTCACCGAGGGGCCCAGGTGACCCACGATGACTCCTTCACCTCCACATTGTTTAACTTTGATGTGAGGGAAAGTACACACAGGGCAAAGCAAAGACTCAGGTACATTGTGGAAAACACAGGGAAGGGATTTTAGTGTGCTATCCTTGTTTGTTTTGAAGAAAGACAAAGCTAATTTATCATAATCTCCTGAGCTTTCTTTCCAGCCTTTCTGGCCCAACCCTGTCTTTCTCCCAAGTGTTTATTTGCTTATTTACTTTTTGGAATGTGGATTATCTGGCCGTGAATTTCTTCACTGGAGGCAGAATATTTATGTTTATGCATCACTGTATAAATTGCATGAGTCATAGAAATGCAAAATATTACTTTGCCTTTCAAGAACGAGACTTAATTTTAATGCTTGTCCCTCATTTGTTTAATTCTAGTGGTTTTCCAATGATGTTAAATTTAAATGTAGTCAAATTCAACATGTCATCCTTTGATTCTTTCTTTTGCTAGTGCTGATGTGAAGAGCCTTTGGGGCCACTTGGCAGGAATCTCACATTGGACCAGGACAAGGAAATGGGCTTCAGGCAGGAATCTAATGTTGGTTCATGACAATGAAGTAGGTCATGTAGGAATCTAATTTTAGGCTAGAACAGGGAAGGAAGTTCAGGCAGGAATCTAATTTCAGGCTAGAACAAAGAAGTAGGCTTCGGATAAGAATAAGACTTTGAGCTAGGACAGGGAAGTAGGCTCAGATATCTTGGTCATCCTGATAGGCCCTTTGAAACAGTGATCATGGGAGTGATCATGGGACTCTGCTTATTACCTTGTTTGTTCCTTGACTATTTGTGTTTATTATCTTGTTTGTTCCTTACCTAGAACTGACCTTATTACTTGCATGTAATTAAAATGATATAAAAGGAGATTGGGAAAAAAAATAAACCCACCTCAGCCTCAGAACTGGCTGAGGGTCATGCTACAATATTGTTTAATTGTCTTTTTTCTTTTTAATCCCCACTCCTATGCTGGAGAACCTGTTGACTGACTAAGCTGGCATGGTCATGTTCATCACATACACATGTGACATTTATGAAACAAGGACAGCCTGTCCCCTGTATTGATTTTTTTTTTTTGGACAGGATTCATGAATATTGTGATCTTTATTTTTATTAGATATATTCTTTATTTACATTTCAAATGATTTCCCCTTTCCTGGTCCTCCCCTCCCTCAAAGTCCCATAAGGCATCACCCCTCCCCCTGTTCCCCAATCAACCCCTTCCAACTTCCCTGTCTTGGTATTCCCCTACACTGCTGCATTGAGCCTTTCCAGGACCAGGGGCCTCTCTGCTCCCTGTGATGTCCAACAAGGCCATCTTTGCTGCCTATGCATCTGGAGCTGCCAGACTGATTTCCAGAGTGGTTGTACCAGCTTGCAATCCCACTAGCAGTGGAAGAGTGTTCCTTTTGCTCTACATCCTCGCCAGCACCTGCTGTCTCCTAGTTTTTGATCATAGCAACACCATGTGTAGTATCTGATTGATGTTTTTGTCCCTGGGAGCTCTGGGAGTACTGGGTGGCTCATATTGTTGTTCCTCCTATGGTGCTGCAAAGCCCTTTAGTTTCTTGGGTTCTTTCTCTAGTTCCCCCATTGGGGACCCTGTGCTCAGTTCAATGGCTGACTGAGAGTATCCCCCTCTGTATATTGCTTTTACTATGTTTAGGTATGGACCTTGAATTCCTGATCTTTCCAAGTCTTTTAACATGAAAGGATGCTGAATTTTGTCAAATGCTTTTTCAGCATCTAATGAAATGACCATGTGGTTTTTTTCTTTGAGTTTTTTTATGTAGTGGATTACATTGATGGATTTCTGTATATTGAACTATCCCTGTATCCCTAGGATGAAGCCTACTTGATTCTGGTGAATGATCATTTTGATGTGTTCTTGGATTCAGTTGGCAAGAATTTCATTGAGTATTTTTGCATTGATACTCATAAGGGAAATTGGTCTGAAGTTCTCTTTTTTTTTTGGATCTTTGTGTGGTTTTAGTATCAGCAAAATTGTGACTTCATAGAACGAGTTGGGTAGTATTCCTTCTGTTTCTATTTTGTGGAATAGTTTGAAGAGTATTGGTGTTGAGTCTTCTTTGAAGGTTTGATAGAACTCTGCACTAAAACCATCTGTTCCTGTGGGTTTTTTTTTTTTTTGTTTGTTTTGTTTTGTTTTTGTTTTTTTTTTTTTTTGGTTGGGAGACTTTCAATGACCACTTCTATTTCTTTAGGTGTTTTGGGACTATTTAGATGGTCTATCTGATCCTGATTTAACTTTGGTATTTGGTATCTGTCTAGGAAATTGTCCATTTCCTCCATAAATTCCAGATTTTCCAGTTGTGTTGGGTATTGGCTTTATTAGTAGGATCTGGTGATATTTTGAATTTACTCAGTTTCTGTTGTTATATCTCCCTTTTCATTTCTGATTTCATTAGCTTGGATACTTTCTCTGTGCCCTCTGGTTAGTCTGGCTAAGGGTTTATCTATCTTGTTGATTTTCTCCAAGAACCAGCTCCTGGTTTTGTTGATTATTTGGATGGTTCTTTTTGTGTCTACTTGGTTGATTTCAGCCCTGAGTTTGATGATTTCCTGCCTTCTACTCCTCTTGGATGTAATAGCTTCTTTCTTTTTAAGAGCTTTCAGGTGTGCTGTTAAGCTGCTAGTGTATGCTCTCTTTAGTTTCTTTTTGGAGGCACTCAGGGCTATGAGTTTTCCTCTTAGCACTGCTTTCTTTGTGTCCCATAAGTTAGGGTATGTTGTGCCTTCATTTTCATTAAATTCTAAAAACACTTTGCTTTCTTTCCTTATTTCTTCCTTGACCAAGTTATCATTGAATAGAGCATTGTTCAGTTTCCATGTGTATGTGGGCTTTCTGTTGTTTTTGTTGTTATTGAAGACCACCCTTACTCCATAGTGATTGGATACAAAGCATGGAATTAGTTTGTTCTTCTTATATCTGTTGAGCTCTGTTTTGTAACCAATTATATGGTCAATTTTGGAGAAGGTACCATGAGGTGCTGAGAAGAAGCTATATTCTTTTGATTTAGGATGAAATGTTCTATAGATAACTATTAAATCCATTTGGTCCAAAACTTCTGCTAATTTCACTGTGTCTCTGTTTAGTTTGTGTTTCCCTGATCTGTCCATTGAGGAGAGTGGGTTGTTGAAGTCACCCATAATTATTGTTTTAGGTACAATGTGTGCTTTAAGCTTTAGTAAAATTTCCTTTACAAATGAGGGTGCCCTTGTATTTGGAGCATAGATGTTCAGAATTGAGAGTCCTTCTTGGTAGATTTTTCCTTTAATGAGTATAAAGTGTCCTTCTGTGTCTTTTTTGATGACATTTGGTTGAAAGTCTGTTTTATCAGATATTCGAATGGATACTTCAGCCTGTTTTCTAGGATCATTTGCTTGCAAAATTTTTTTCCAGCCTTTTACTCTGAGGTAGTGTTTGTGTTTGACACTGAGATGCATTTCCTGTATGCAGCAAAATGTTTGGTCCTGTTTACTTATCCAGTCTGTTAGTCTACATTTTTTTATTTGCGAATTGAATCCATTGATGTTAAGAGATATTAAGGAATAGTGATTGTTGCTTCCTGTTTTTTTTTTAATGTAATTTTTATGTTTTTGTGGTTATCTTCTTTTGGGTTTGTTGAAAGATTAATTTCCTGCTTTTTCTAGTGTGTAGTTTCTCTCCTTCTGTGGGTGTTTCCCATTCATTATCCTTTGAAGGGCTGGATTTGTGGAACGACATTGTGTAAATTTGTTTTTGTCATGGAATACCTTGTTTTCTCCATCTATGGTAATTGAGAGATTTGCTGGGTATAGCAGCCTGGGTTAACATTTGTGTTTGCTTAGGGTCTGTATGACATCTGCCCGGGTTCTTCTGACTTTCATAGTCTCTGGTGAAAAGTCTGGTGTAATTCTGATAGGTCTACCTTTATATGTTTCTTGATCGTTTTCCCTTACTGCTTTTAATATTCTTTCATTGTTTGTTGCATTTGGTGTTTTAATTATTATTTGACAGTAGGAATTTCTTTCCTGGTCCAGTCTGTTTGGAGTTCGGTAGGCTTCTTGTGTGTTCATGAACATCTCTTTCTTTATGTTAGCTAAGTTTTCTTCTATAATTTTGTTGAAGATATTTACTGGCTCTTTAAGTTGGAAATCTTCACTCTTTTCTATACCTATAATCCTTAGGTTTGGTCTTCTCATTTTGTCCTGGATTTCCTGGATGTTTTGGGTCAGGAGCTTTTTGCATTCTGCATTTTCTTTGACTGTTGTGTGAATGGTTTCGGTGGTATCTTCTGCATCTGAGATTCTCTCTTCTATCTCTTGTATTCTGTGTTGATGCTTGCATCCATGACTCCTGACTTCTTTCCTAGGTTTTCTATCTCCAGAGTTGTTTCCCTTTGTGATTTCTTTGTTGTTTGTACCTCTATTTTTAGATCCTGGATGGTTTTGTTCAATTCTTTCACCTGTTTTATTGTGTTTTCCTGTAGTTCTTTAAGGGCTTCTCTCTGTTTACTTGTGTTCTCCTGTATTTCTTTAAGGGAGTTATTTATGTCTTTCTTGAAGCCCTCCATCAGCCTCATGAGCTGTGAGTTTAAGTTCAAATCTTGCTTTTCTGGTGTGTTGGGGTATCCAGGACTTGCTGTTGTGGAGAATTGGGTTCAGATGGTGCCATTTTGCCTTGATTTCTGTTAGTAATGTTCCTATGTTTGCCTTTTGCCATCTCCGTTGTCTCTGGTGTTAGTTGGCCCTACTGTCTCTGACTTGTGCTTGTCCCTCCTGTGTGTCTGCAACCCTGTCTCAGCACCCCTGGGTGAGTGTCTCTCCCCTGGCACAGAGTGCTGTGGTACTGCCCAGCTCCTGTGTGCAGGTGGGGCCCTGGCGGACTGAGTCCCAATTGATCTTATATTTGGGTGTTCTCTGCGTTCCTGGCTGTAAAGCCTGCTCAGTTGCAGGAGTGAAGATGGTGGCCTCACCTCTAACCGCGGGACTCCCTGCAGAGCAGATGTCCTCTGGCAGGATAGGTGAACACAAGGCTGTGGCACTGTCCAGCTTCTGGGTGCAGGTGAGGTCCTGGTGGACCATGTCCTAAGTGACCTTATGCTCAGGTGTTCTCTGCGTACCTGGCTGCACCCGTCTGACTGTATTCATCTTCTGTACTGTGACTTTCACTGCATCAGTCAATATATGCAACCCTGAGATTCCATAGCCATTCACACCAGTCAGAATGGCTAAGATCAAAAACACAGGAGACAGCAGTTGTTGGTGAGGATGTGGAGAAAGAGGAACACTCCTCCACTGCTGGTGGAATTGCAAGCTGGTACAACCACTCTGGAAAGCAGTCTGGCAGATCCTCAGAAAACTGGGCATGACACCCCCGGAGGATCCGGCTATACCACTCCTGGGCATATACCCAGAGGCTTTACCTGCATGCAATAAGGACACATGCTCCACTATGTTCATAGCAGCCTTATTTATAATAGCCAGAAGCTGGAAAGAACCCAGATGTCCCTCAACAGAGGAATGGATTCAGAAGATGTGGTATATCTACACAATGGAATACTACTCTGCAATTAAAAACAATGAATTCACGAAATTCCTAGGCAAATGGTCAGAACTTGAAAATATCATCCTTAGTGAGGTAACCCAGTCACAAAAGAACCCACATGATATGCAGTCACTGATAAGGGGATATTAACCCAGAATCTCGGAATACCCTAGACACAATACACATATCAATAGATTTCCAAGAAGATGGAAGGAGAGACCCCCTGGTCCTGGAAAGACTGGATGTAGGGGAATGCCGAGACAGAGAAGCGAGAGGGGGTTGAATGGGGAAAAGAGGGAGGGAAGGGGGCTTATGGGACTTTCGGGGAGGGAGGAAACGGGAAAGGGGAAATGATTTTGAATGTAAATAAAAATATAAAAAATAAAAAAAAATAAAAAAATATATATGCAGTATAGTAGTTCCAGCTCCCATTTGGGGTATTACATGATCTATGCTACAGCAAATTACTGTCCCTGTGGCCGCTAGAATCATTCCTACCTGTTGACTTTGTGTTATATATAGGCAAGTTTTGTACACATGATTTGAAAGTATCTGGTAGCCCTTGACTCTGAATGGATTCTTCAAGACTATGAGACTATGGACAAACCCAATTCATCCCAATTATGCTCATCTATTATTCAGGCATGCATGTATCCAACAAATATTATTGAGTTTCAGGTACTTACATGGCACTCATTACAAGCATTACCTTCCTGAAAGATTTCATTTTCTAAGATATAAGAATAAGCTTTCTGCCTAAGCACAAAGCTTAAATTATGAAAACTAAATTTGTTAACCTTTACGTCCTATAACTTATATTTTGTCTTAGTGAGAATTCTACTGCTGTGATATAATACTATGACCAAAAAGACCTTGAAGAGCAAAGGGTGTACATATCCTGGGTCACAATTCATTGAATGAAGCCAAAGACAGCAAATCAAGGCCGAAGTGGGAGCTAGGAACTGAAGCAGAAGCCATAGAGGGTTGGTACTCAGGCTTACACAGCTTGTTTTCTTATGAAACCTAGGACCACTGATCCAGAGGTACCACCAACCACTGAGAACTGGGCCCTCCCATACCAACCATTCTTTAGGAATAAGCTCCTGAGATTTCCTACAGGCCAATCTGATGGAGGTGATGTCTCACCGTAATTCCTAGATGTCTTGGTTTGTGTCAAATTGACAAAATCCAACCAGTATACTGTCCATACTAACAGAATTTTACTTCTCCATGAAACTCATGCCTAAACTCGTGATTTTGCCCCTTCAATGGAAAGTATTAATGCGTTATTTGCACCCTTAAATTCTGAGAGTCTTTTGTCTCAAACATTTGTATTCCTGTTTAATGCTTGTTTTACAACCATAGCCATCTCTTTTCTTCATTTGACCTCCCATCTTAAACAATTTTTGAACTCCTGGTAAATTTCAGAATTCCCTCTTCAAGAAACCTTCAAAATCCTGCCAGTCTCATAATATCTTCCTTTGTGTGTTAAGTATTAAGGTCAACTTGGCTTTATTAATGTTGTGTTAATAGTATTTGGGAAGTCAGTACTTTAACAGTCTATCATTATAACTCAGTAGCAAAGCAAAGTTTTAGAGAATAATCTGTTATTATATATAACTATATTAGTTGCACAACATTAACTTAGGTACAGGTTTTTTGCTTTCAGTTATGATATGGTTTGAGCAACTTGAAGAGACTTATTCTTAGAAGACATTAAAAGTATGATCTACTTTAATATCTATGTTAAAATTAGTATAATGCAAGTGTTAATAATGTGCCAAGTATTGCCTTATGTCCTCCAAAGGATACTGGATAGTGAGTGTACATTAGTTGTCTTGAAAACAAGCTCCACTCATTCACCCATTGCTGGCATTTAGTTCTTACAACATAAGACACAAGACTAGATCTTTGGTTAGGTCTTTTCCCTTGTATCTGTTGATCTGCCCAAGTGAAGTGGGCTGAAAAATAAAACCAAAGTTTAAAACTCTTTTGCTAAGTGTCTAGAAGAGTGATGTTGGCCAGAGTTCTTAATTGTAGGCAACAGAATCTGACCTAACAAGTTTACTTGGAAAGAGATTTATGATAGTTCACACAGTTATTGGGAGATTTAAAAGTACAGATTCTAGGCTGAGTTTCTGGGAACAATGCCCAGAACCACACAGAAAACTGGCTCACTAAGGAAGCTGCTGCTACCATTGGCCTCAGAACTCCAGTGTGTCTGCCATATCAGGAGGATATCACACTGGGCAAGGACAGCCATCACTGCTGGTCTCAGAAGAATCATCCCCTCCAACCTCCCAGGACTGGTGTTTGAAAATGGTTTTAAAGGTGTGTTCCATCAGCTAGCAGTTTCAGGACCACCTGGTAACTTGTTAGAAATGCAAATTATCAGGTCCCAACCCAGACCTACGGAATCAGATGATCTGGGCATGTGGCCTAATGATTTATGTTTCTGATCCAGGCTAAAGTCTGAAAACGGCTGCTGTCTCAGATTGCTCACTTTATTCTTCTAAGTCTTGTGTAAATGTAGGAAAACTGCTTTGTGGACATAGATCATATAAGGACGTCTGGTGCTAACAGAGATGAGTAGTACTCCTCTGAATTCAGGAAACATCTGAATTATCTCAAGACCTGAAAAGTGCAGATTCTGGCCTTGAAGAGATAGCTCAGTGGTCAATGGCACACACTGCTTTTTGAGAGGATCCAAGTTCAGTTACCAGAATCAATGATGGGCAGCTAGTAACTTCAGTTCCAGAACATCTAACATCCACATATTGACTCTTCAACATTTCCCCCAAACTCATTCATATATTCCCCACAACTCAGAACATTTAAAAAGTAAAATAAATATTTTAAAAAGTTCAGATCTGGCTATCTGGTCTTGGGTAGAGTGCCAACAAGTTCAGAAGTGATGTTAGACATGATTTGACTAGAGAAAGTCTGTAATATGGAAATGATGCTTAGAGGGCTGTTAGGGAATTTTTCTTGACACAGTAATGTCTTGTACTAACCGTGACTTAGGTAAGTCTCCACCAAAGGCTGTATATTAAAGGCTTAGTTCCCTAAGTGGCATGAGCCTCCTTTGGAGAATGGGGCCTGCAGAGAAGTACTTTGGCCACTATAGGCATGTCCTCCATGGAGATTTCATTTTCTATATTTTTTCTGGTCATGAGGTCTGTAGTTATCCTCTGACATGCTCACCTACTACAATGTGCTGCCGCTGCCTCTCCAAGTCAATAGAGCCAATCAATCATGGACCATAAAACTCTGAGCCAATATAAACTTTTTTTTTTAAGAAAAATTTATCCCGTGTACTTCATTTTTCTGGTAGAAAATAATACAATCTGTTGATGGTAAAATTTGTAAGGGAAAGGTCCTCCACCTAGAGACTTGTTGGATTTTCATACGTAGTAGGTTTTGATTACTGTCTTTATCTGAGTAGGAAGGCTGTTCTCCTGTCTTCAGAAGTTTGATACATATATAGTCTGTTTAGCTATGTGTGATATCTGGACTGACTACTTGTTTTTGATAAACAATTAAGAGGCTTATCCCTGGGGAAGAGTAACATCCTTCTCTCAACAGTATTAGTTGCCTGCAGTTCTTTGTCTAGGGGTAGGATCATATGAGCTTTCCTCCTCCTATGATAAGATATCATGTCTATTAATATTGATATTATTTGGATCTTGTCTAGACAGCCATATTATTGAGGTATCACAGGCAAAGCTTCTTTGTTATTTCTAGGAGGCAAACACGTCAGAGCAGGTATCCTGGAACTCTGACTCTTATAATCTTTCCACATCCTCTTCTGTAATGTTCCCTAAAGGTTCAGGAGTTGTGTTATAGATAGATACATTATGATTGGACACCTTAGGATCAGTTGTTCTCTTCATTTTGACCAGTTATAGTTTTTATAATGGTCTCTTTTTATGGCAAAGAGAAGTTTCTTTGTTGAAATGTGAGAACTGTACTTCTCTGTGGGTATAAGGATAAGTATTTTGAATATAATTAGAAATAATACTGGTATAGTAAAGTGTTGGTAGTAAGTTCTACTCTAAGCTCTATAACCTCACTAGTCATAAAAAGTGGACTGAGTTTCCAGTACCAGGAAGCACAGTACTTCCTCCCTTTGAGTGGAGTCTAATTAGAGAGCTGCTGATTACTGCTAAAAATTTGATTGCCCCTATTGCTTCTTTAGGAAGTATCTTGCCATGATACCTTTGCTATGGTGTATAGGCATCACAGCTGGATAGGACTCTCGGTTGCCTTTCTCTTTGGGTGGATTTCATATCACCTTCCAGTACTATGACACTTATAAGGCAGGAGTTTTTTGGGTCAGATCCAGTTGGAATCTTCTGAGTCCTGTATCTGAACTATGCGGTGTCTTTAGAAATAGGGACTTGTTCCCCAACCTCTGGGAAGTAACCAAAGGGCAATACAAATAGCTGATATTGTTTTTGTAGTCCTTTTGGCTCCCATGACTAACAACTCAAATGGAGGTTTCTCATGAATTCTTTTAAAGATGGTCATGGTTATTGCTTCTTGTTGGCCCAAGTGATATCACACACACACACACACACACACACACACACACACACAGAGAGAGAGAGAGAGAGAGAGAGAGAGAGAGAGAGAGAGAGAGACAGACAGAGAAAGGTAAAGATAGAGACAGAGAGAGAGAGACATGTAATGTATGTAATTTTAGGTAAATATACAATATGACTGCTTGTGGGTGTTTCATACATTCATAGTATTTTGTAGTCTTCTACCCTGTCTCCATGTATATCTCCCTCTCTCATGCATCTCTAATTAAATATCTCCTCATTATTTTTCCTATTTTTACCTTTATTTCACTTGTATTCTGCTAGTCTCTTCTTTGGGGTCCCCCATCCACACTCATTTTTACTTGTGTGATTTCTGCAATTACTCTAGGTTATATACCTTCACATCAGAAGGTGTGCTTTTGGGAAGCACAGATGAAAGAAAACATGGGAACTTCATCTTTCTGGGTCTAAATTATTTCATGCAATATAATATTTTCTAGTTCTATATACATATCGGAATAGTATTTAACTGTGTCAAAAAATAAAGCCATGACATTTGCATGTAAATGAATGTATCATATTTTCTTAGTTTTGTTATTAGTATAAATTTTTAATTTTAATGGGAAATAAGTTGTAATTATGTATGTATTTTTTGTGACCAAACCTAACCTAAGTTCCTGAGATTACCCATACTCCCAAGTTCGCTAATTAACAAATAATCATTTATAAAATATTTGTTGAACAAATGAACCAAACTTATTTCTGTAGTCTTCTACAGAATCGAATAAAATCTGAATAGGAAAAAAAATATAAAGATTTTAATTTGACTTATGCTATTTAGTGTTCCTTTGGCATAAGCATCAATGACATGATTAATTTTTATACTACCTATGTAAATTTTACCATAAACCAAATAGTTCAGGACTGTTATTTATGCTTTTATCTTGAGTGCTGGCATTAAAGTTAGAAGAATTCATTTTGCATTTGAGAGTAAAGTGGTGTATAAATTAGTTATTTACAGGTACTTGCTTTGACTTCTATGAATAATAAATGTGATCACGAGAAGATGAATGAACAGGCATACTCTAAGAGGAGAAACTGTGAAAGAAAATTAGCAAGACTAAAGCCTGGAAAATGTGCTTTATCAATGGCAGCAACCTTGTCAGCAAGCCTGACCTCTGGAAAGGCTATTTCCCTTAGCTGAGATAGGAGTCTATTTACCCCCACTTCCAACTATGATTAGTAATTACTGTATGCCTTGTTGTGACAGGCAAATTTTCAGGGAGCGGTCATGTTATCAATCAATACAACAGATATGGTCCCTCTTTCATGTACAGTCCTTCTGGAGGAAATTTGCATAGTCTTATTATTATGTTGTCTATGTTGCCTTTCTTTTCTTTTGACTACAAGGAGGCTGGTCAAGACTTCTGTTTAGACTTTCATTTTTTTTTTCTTTTCTAAGTTTTTTTTTTATTTACATTCCAAATGATTTCCCCTTTCCCATTTCCTCCCTTCCCGAAAGTCCCATAAGCCCCCTTCCCTCCCTCTGTACTTTTAGATACAGACACTAACAATTCTCTTATTGACATGAGAGAGAAAATGCAAATAGTTTCAATTTAGGGAAAAACCTTGTTTCCTAAGAGTAATTGTGTGTAGTTGATTTGTGAAGCCCTGGAGAGCTAATGGGAAAAGTGGTGTGGCCAGGGAATCACCAAGTGGAAGCCCTGTGGTCTATATAGAATTATTGAAGAAAACTTATACCAGTGATGACGAGGTCCCCAAAGAAAGATGTTAAATAATTAAAAGTTAGATTTTTTTTTACCCCAGCTTTACATATGAATCAAATTTATTTTGGTCATAGTTAAATGGAGGAGTGCAACTGATATAGTTTGGCAGTGACTTTAAGTAACTTTAAATTTGGCAGCTATTTAAACTATAGTTTGTGGTCCCTTGTGGAGTCATGTAACTTGATATAGTGATTATATAAAAAAAAGATGGCATTGGTGAAAGGTTTCTGAATCTGCAGCATCCAAAAATTAATTGAAAATCAAATCCATAATAAATCTAAGGTGTTTCTTGTAGCGCTTGACCATTAAGACTTATTCCAAACATGCTTCTGAACACAAACTGTACACACTGGACATTCAGCATACTGTGTATGCTCTCAAACCATGCAGTATCATATAATACCAACACATACTGCCTGAAGCACCTCAGTTGAGATTCAAAAACTTTATATATTATGTTTTTTCATTATTTCATTGGTGATATAAATTTTCTGTCCTTATAGGTATATAATCATTTAATTATAAAAAAAAAACCCAAGTCATTCACAATTTTTTCTACTGTCTTTCCTCAGCATGTAAATATCAAATCAGTATCTTGATACTAGAGGCTGGAGCAATGGATTGGTGTTTACAAGTACTTGCTGATCATGCAGAGGACCTGACTTCAATATCTAGCTCTGTAACCTAAAGATGTTCTGTGCCCTAAAGTATTAACTCTTCAGTAAATATTTGTTTATCTAAAAATAAGTAAGTATCTCTGTCTAACTTGGTATGTAGCTTTTCTTAAATAAATGGCAAAAATTGTCCATATATATAATATATAGATATATATTATATGCTAAAGAAATAAATTTCTTCTTTGTTATTTACTAACAGTGAATGCCTTATTTGTGTACCTATTTTATGTATTTGTGTCTCTGGTAAATATAGATCATAGTTTGAAACTTTCTAAAACCTCAACTTAGTTACATATATTATAATAAATATAATATACTATAATAATAATTTAATAATATAATATGTTATGAAGTAGTTCTCTCTTTAATTCAGAGATCCAAATTTCCAATCATTGACCTTGCTTGGTTTGTGATTTATATCTAATAAAGAGATTGTATATGGTGAGAACCTTTTGTATTTCAAACCTAACATGACAGAAGATCGACTGAAGAGATAAAGAAAAGAGAGGGTGGCACTTCTATGATGATGATAATGACATTAATTCATCATTAGAGACTAATTACTTCTTTACAGTCCCATTTCTTTTAATATTACAATGGAATTAAAGTTCAACATGGATTTTATTTTTTTTTTATTTTCTAAGTTTTTTTTTATTTACATTCAAAATCATTTCCCCTTTCCCGTTTCCTCCCTCCCTGAAAGTCCCATAAGTCCCCTTCCCTCCTTCTTTCCCCCATTCAACCCCCTCTCGCTTCTCTGTCTTGACTTTCCCCATTTTAGAAAGAATATCCAAACAACAAAATATCCCAATCTTATTAAGCAAAGGGTATTTTGAGGTCAGTGTTTTTTAACATATATACAAATAGTAGATGGGCTCATTTGTATGTTAGTTTATATATACATATATATATATATATATATATATATATATATGTGAAAAACATAGAGAATTTAGAATGGTTTCATTAAAAGAAATGAAAAAAAAACTTCAGCTTTGTGACTGTTAAGGTAAACAAACACAAGGCTATTCTCTGCAAGATTTCTTTTTCTCTTTTTTTCGTTTATTGAAAATAGATTATTTTCTCATACAATACTTCCTGATATAGTTTCCTCTCCCTCTGCTCCTTCCAGTTCCTCTACTCTTTCTCTCCCCTCTGGATCTAATCCCTTTCTGCCTGTCTCTCATTAGAAAAGGACAGGATTCTAAGAGATAACATCAAACATGGAAAAAATCTAGTAAGATGAAGCAAAACCTGTGATTTTGGGGTTAGACACAGCAACCCAACAGATGGAAAAATGTCCCAAGAGCAGGCACAAGAATCATTCACTCATTCTCACAGTTAGGAGCTCCATTAAAATACTAAGCTAACAGCTATAATATGTATTCAGAGGATCTAGTACAAATTAGTGTAGGCCCTGTGCTTGATGGTTCAGTCTCTGTGTGCTCATCTGCACCTTGTTTAGTTAATTTAGAGGGCTATTATTCTCCTGACATCCTCTGTCTACCTCTGCCACTTATAATCTTACAGATTTCTCTTCTATAGAACTTCCTGATCTCTGAGAGGATGTATTTGTTGGAGACCTCTAATATAGATTTTCTTTGCAAATTGTCTAGCTATGGGTCTCTGCATCTGTTCTTATCTACTCTTGGCAGAAGCCTCTCTGATTATGGCTAGTTAAGTAACCCATCTATAAGTATAGCAGAATATCATTAGGAAT
This sequence comes from Tokudaia tokunoshimensis, assembly GCA_036184795.1. Taxonomy (NCBI): domain Eukaryota; kingdom Metazoa; phylum Chordata; class Mammalia; order Rodentia; family Muridae; genus Tokudaia; species Tokudaia tokunoshimensis. Next base: position 22,162,155 of record BTHU01000004.1, on the reverse strand, counting down.
CATTTTATTGATTTTTTTTAAGACTAATAGTGTTTGGTTTTTACACTGTATCTTTGGGCTATCTGGTCTCTTGTTCTTGCTTACCCTAGCAAGCAGTGTCAGGTGTGGATTTCCTCTTGTAAAGTTGGCCTTAGATGAAAGCAGACATTCATTGGCTACTTCCATGTGTTTTGTGTCACCATTATCCTAGCATGTTTCCCCAGGCTGTACAGATGTTAGGTTAAAGGTCTTGTGGCTAAGTTGGTGTTCGTGTTTCTCTTTGGTAGCTTAGAGCATACCTTCCTGTACCAAAAAGAATAGAACATAGGGGTGAAGGCTCCATGTAGCAACCAAGTCAACTTCTTCAACAACTCAACAATGAGTTGTGTGGTTGTTGGCCTCAGTAATGGGGCCTTCCTTGTACTGTCAGGTTGTGCAGAGTACAAACTGTTGTAGTAACACCCTGGATTGTTTGGGGATTTCCATGGGACCCCCTTAGCCAACGACTCAATTGAATGTACCCTAATCCTACCACTAAAGCCTTGCATGGCTACAAGAGATGGCCAGTTGGGAAACAATATCCCTTCTAATGGTCCTCATTAGGATCATCTTCATAGATTCCAAGAAGTTTCCACTGTGCTAGGTTTCCATCTCACCTTCCAAAAACCTCCCTCAATTCCAGTCATCTCTCCCTGAATTCTTTCCCTCTACCCATTACCTCTGAAACTGATCCTCCCAGTTCCAGTTCCCATCTGACCCCTATTTGCCCATAAAATCTATTCTATATCCTCTTCCCAGAGATATTTGTGCATCCCTCAACCCATTTTCTTTATCAAACCTCTATGGGTCTATGGATTGTAGCTTGGTTATCATTTACTTAATGGCTAATGTATACTTATAAGTGAATACCATGTTTGTCTTTCTAGAGTTGGGTTATCTCAGAATGATTTTTTCTACTTCTAACCATTTCCCTTCAAATTTCATGATGTCATTTTTTTAACAGCTAAGAAATACTCCATCTTGTAAATGTATCACATATCACATTTTCTTTGTCCATTTTTCCATTGAGGGACATTTAGATTGTTTCCAGTTTCTGGCTACTATGAATAAATCCACAATGATTATGGTTGAGCAAATGTCCTTGTAATAGGATGGACCATCCTTTGAGTAGATGCCCAAAAGTGGTTTAGCTGTGGTATAGCAAGTGAGGTAGATCAATTCCTAACTTTCTGAGGAACCACAATATTGATTTCCATAGTGACTTATATAAGTTTTCACTCCCTCCAGCAATACAGGAGTTTTTCCCTTGCTTCATGTCCTAGCTAGCAAGAACTGTCACTTGTGTTATTGATCTTAGCCTTTCTGACAGATGTAAGATGGAATCTCAAAGTAGTTTTGATGTAAGGATATTGAGCATTTCTTTAAGTGTTTCTCAGCCATGTGATATTCCTTGCTTGAGAATTTTCTGTTTAGGTAGGTTTACCATTTTTAAATTGAACTATTTGGTTTTATGATATGTAGTTTCTTAATAATATATTTTGCATATGTTCTCTATTGAATGAGGAGTTGTTAAATATCTTTTTCTATTCTGTAGGCTGCTGCTTTGTTCTATTAATTGTGTCCTTTGCCTTAGAGAAGCTTTCCAGTCCCATGAGGTCTATTTATTAATTGTTGATCTTAGCATATGGTCTATTGGTGTTCTGTTCAGACAGTCATCTCCTGTGCCAGTGCTTTCAGTGTATCTGGTTTTACATTGATGTCTTTGATCCATTTGGACTTGAGTTTTGGGCAAGGTGATAAATGTGGATCTAGTTGTATTATTCTACATGCAGGCATACAGTTAGACCAGCCCTATCTATTGAAGATGCTGTTTTTATTTTTCCCAGTATGCATCTCTGGTTTTAGAAAAACTTAGGAGTTCACATGTATGTGGATTTATTTCTTGATGTTTGGATGAATATGTATGCTTTTCCGCCAATACCACATGGTTTTTATTACTATATCTCAGTAGTACAATTTGAAATTAGACATGTTGGGGCATCTGGCAGGTTATTTTTAATATACAGAAGGGCTAGTGATTGTTTTTCTGAGTTAATTGTTTTATCCAGACACTGCTGAATGGATTTATCAGAGACAGGAATGCTCTATTGGAAAGTTTAGGGTCACTTAAGTATACAATCATACAATCTGCAAATAATGATACTTTGACTTTTTCTTTCCAATTTATAACCCCTTTATCTTCTTCTGCTTTTGTTACGGCTCTAGTTACAACTTCAAATGCTATATTGAATACATATGCAGAGGATGAACAATCTTATCTTCCTCCCAGAATTACTTTGAATTTCTCTCCTTTTAATTTGATGCTGACTATAGATCTGCTGTAAATTACCTTTACTATGTTTAGTTATATCTCTCATATTCCTAATCTCTCTAGGATTTTTATCATGATGGACTCTTGTTTTGTCAAAGTATTTGAGATTATCATGTATGTTTATTTTTCAGTTGTTCATATGGTATATTACATTTACTGATTTTCGTATTGTGAACCATCTCATCATCTCTGGAATGAAGTCTATTTGATCACACTGGACAATCTTTTTCACGTGCTTTTGGTAATTAGTATTTTTGAGTATTTTTGCTTGTATGTTTATTAGGGAAATTAGTCTGTAATTCTTTCTTTGTTGGATTTCATGAGGTTTGGGTTATCAAGGTAACTGTGGTCTCATAAAATGAATTGGGCAATGTTTCTTTTGTTCTATTTTATGGAATAATTTGAGGAGTCCTAGCATTAAGTCTTCTTTAAAAGAGAATTCTGTGCTAATATCATCTTGTCCTGTTTTTTTTTTAAGATTTAATGACTATTTCTATTTCCTTAGGGGTTATAGGCCTATTTGAATTGTTTATCTAATCTTTATTTAACTTTGGCAAATAGTGCCTAGCAAGAAAATTATTCATTTCTTTTAGATTTTCCAATTTGGTGGAGTACAGGTTCTGAATCTCCTTTGTGTTTGTTGTTATATTCCCCTTTTCATTTCTGGTTTTGTTAATTTGGATATTGTCTTTCTGCCTTTCAGTTTGCTTAAGGGTTTGTTGATCTTGTTAATTTTCTCAAAGAACCAATTTTTTTTTCATTGATTCTTTGTATTGTCTTTTTTTTTATTCTAGTTTATTGACATCAGCCATTGTGATGGTTTGTATATGCTCAGTCCAGGTAATGGTACTATTAGAAGGTATGGCCTTGTTGGAGGACGTGTGTCACTGTGGGGATGGGCTAGGAGATCTTCCTAGATACCTGAGGATGCCTACTCTGTTCCTGTCTTCCTTGGGATAAAGATGTAGATCCCTCAGCTCCTCCTGCATCACGCCTGCCTGTATGCTGCCATGCTTCTGCCTTGATGACAATGGACTGAACCTCAGAACCTGTAAGCCAGCCCCAATTAAATGTTGTCATTTATAAAACTTGCCTTGATCATGGTGTCTGTTCACAGCAGTGAAACCATAACTAAGACAGTCATGAATTTGATTATTCCTTCCATCTACTCCTCTTAGGTGTGATTTCTTATCTTTGTTCTAGAGCAATAGTTCTCAGCCTTCCTAATTCTATACCTCTTTGACATAGCTCCTCATGTTGTGGTTACCCCCCACCATATTTTCATCCTTACTTTATAACTGCAATTTTACTACTGTTATGAATCATAATGTAAATACCTATGTTTTCAGATGTTCTTAAATGACTCCTGGGAAAGGGTCATCAGCCTTCCAAAGTGGTAATGACGCACTGGTTGAGAACTGCTATTCTATAGCTTTCAGGTATACTGCTAAATTGCTACTATGAGATTTCTCCAATTTTTTTTTTAATATAGGCACTTAGTGCCATGAATTTTCTCTTAGTACTTCTTTTAGTACTTTCTATTTTTTTCTTTTTTTATTTTTATTTTCTAAGTTTTTTTATTTACATTCCAAATCATTTCCCCTTTCCCATTTCCTCCCTCCCCAAAAGTCCCATAAGCCCCCTTCCCTCCCTCTTTTCCCCATTCAACCCCCTCTCGCTTCTCTGTCCTGGCTTTCCCCTACATCTAGTCTTTCCAGGACCAGGGGTCTCTCCTTCCATCTTCTTGGAAATCTATTAATATGCGAATTGTGTCTAGGGTATTCCGAGATTCTGGGTTAATATCCCCTTCTCAGTGACTGCATACCATGTGTGTTCTTTTGTGATTAGGTTACCTCACTAAGGATGATATTTTCAAGTTCTGACCATTTGCCTAGGAATTTCGTGAATTCTTGTTTTTAATTGCAGAGTAGTATTCCATTGTGTGAATATACCACATCTTCTGAATCCATTCCTCCGTTGAGGGACATCTGGGTTCTTTCCAGCTTCTGGCTATTATAAATAAGGCTGCTATGAACATAGTGGAGCATGTGTCCTTATTGCATGCAGGTAAAGTCTCTGGGTATATGTCCAGGAGTGGTATAGCTGGATCCTCCGGGAGTGTCATGCCCAATTTTCTGAGGACCGAAATGATCTTTACCAACCCTACATCCGACAGAGGGCTAATATCCAATATATACAAAGAACTCAAGAAGTTAGACTCCAGAGAGCCAAGTAACCCTATTAAAAATGGGGTACAGAGCTAAACAAAGAGTTCTCACCTGAAGAATATCTAATGGCTGAGAAGCACCTAAAGAGATGTTCATTATCCTTAGTCATTAGGGAAATGCAAATCAAAACAACCCTGAGATTCCATCTCACACCAGTCAGAATGACTAAGATCAAAACCACAGGGGACAGCAGTTGTTGGCGAGGATGTGGAGAAAGAGGAACACTCCTCCACTGCTGGTGGGATTGCAAGCTGGTACAACCACTCTGGAAAACAGTCTGGTGGTTCCTTTTAGTACTTTCATATACCAGCATAAATTTGGGCATGCTGTGTATTCATTTTCATTGAATTCTAAAAGTATTTTATATCTATCTTATTTCTGTCTTAATTCAGTTTTTGTTTATTAGAGAGTTGTTCATTTTCTACTATTTTGTAAGCTTTCTCTTCTTTCTGCTATTGTTGACATCTAGTTTTAATCTGTAATATCTGATAACTCTAGTATTTCTGTTTATTTTTTTGTTTGGATGATCTGTCCACTGGTGAGAGTTGGATATTGAAGTATCACACTATCAGTGTGTGATGGTCAATATGTGACTTAAGCTGTAGTAATATTTATTCTATAAAAGCAGATGCCTTTGTGTTTGTGACATAGATGATAAGAACTGAAATATCAGCCAGGCAGTGGTGGCACATGCCTTTAATCCCAGCACTTGGGAGGCAGAGGCAGGTGAATTTCTGAGTTCAAGGCCAGCAGGTCACTTTCAAAAAAACATAGGAATATTTTTATGCCTACCATTTTATCTGTATAATTTTTCCATGAAATACTCAATCTTAACACGTTTTTTATATATTTCTTCAATTTTATCAGAAAATGTTTATAATTTCATTTTCAATCAACTTAGAAATATTTTTATGCCTATCATTTTATCTGTATAATTTTCCATGATAATCTTCAATTTTAATGTTTTTCCATATATTTTTTCAATTTTATCAGAAATATTTTCCATGTAAATTTTCAATTTTATCAGAAAATGTTTATAATTCTACTTTCAATAAACTTAGGAATATTTTAATTCCTACCAATTTATCTGTATAAATTTCTTCAATTTATCAGAGATATTTTCCATGTAAATCTTCAATTTTATCAGAAAATGTTTTTACTTCTACTTTCAATCAATTTAGGAATATTTTTATGCCTACTATCTTATCTGTATAATTTTTCATGAAATAGTCAGTTTTAACGTGTTTTTCTATATATTTCTTGAGTTTTATCAGAAATATTTCCTTGTAGATTTTCAGTTTTATCAGAAAATATTTATAATTCCACTTTCAATCAACTTAGGAATATTTTTATGCCTAACATTTTATCTGTATAATTTCTTCCATGAAATAGTCAATCTTAACGTGTTTTTCTATATATTTCTTCAATTTTATCAGAGATATTTCCAAGTATATTTACAAAATAGAACACTACTCAGCAATTAAAAACAATGAATTCATGAAATTCTTAGGCAAATGGGGAACAGGGTGAGGGAAGAGGGCTTATGGGACTTTTGAGGAGGGGAGTACTGGGAAAGGGGTAATCATTTGGAATGTAAATAAAGAATATAGAAAATAAAATAAAAAAATTAAAAAAAAAGAAAATATTTTCTGGATCTTTGAGTTGGATTTGTTCTCTTTCCTCTTTACCTATTATTCTTAGGTTTGGTCTTTTCATAGTGTCCCAGATTTTCTGGATGTTTTGTGTTAGGAATTTGTAGATTGAACATATTCTTTGACTGATATATATATTTCTTCTATTGTATCTTCTGTGTCTGAGATTCTCTCTTCCATATCTTGTACTATATTGGTGAAGCTTACCGCTGTTCTTTTTTGCATTCCTAAACTTTTCATATCCAGATTTCCTTCAGCTTGTGTTTTCTTATTGCATCAATGTCCACTTTCAGGCTTAAACACTTTTATTTATTTCCTTCAACTGTTTGGGTTTTCTTAGTTTTTTTAAGGGATTTATTCATTTCCTCTTTAAGGACCTCTATCACCTTCATAACATTGTTTTTAATGTCTTTTACTTGTGCTTCAGCTATGATGGAACATTCAGAACCTGCTGTAGTAGGACGAGCTGGGCTCTCGCAGAGACATCTTGTCCTGACTGTTGTTGAATATGTTTTTGTACTGGCCTTTCTACATCTGGGTTTGGGATGATTGAAGTTCTAGGTGCTAATTTTTGAATTTGGCTTTGTAGGGTGGGAGGTTTGTTCTTTGATTTCTGTTTTCTCTCTGGATTTTTGGAGAGTGGAATGACTGTGTATTACAGGATTTCCTGGTTGTTCAGCGGGTGTATTCACAAGGGATTCCTGCTGTGTTGGAGGCTGGGTAACTGGGATGAAGTGGAGTAAGAGAGTTTGGAGGAGAAGGCCTTTATGATCTACTGGGGATGGGAGTCAGAGGGGAAAGGGAGAGCACAACAGATTTCCAGCTACAGAACTGGGGATGAGACTGAGGAATTGTGTGTGTGTGTGTGGGGGCAACAGAGAGACAGGATGGGGGAGATGTGTTCTGAGGAATAGCTACCTGGTTTTCTGACTTCTGTAAGGTTTTTTTGGTGCTTATTCTGATGAATATTTAACAGGGAATGGAGAGAAACAGCTATAAAGCCACTTTGGTAGTCCTGTTCATGGTTAAAGAAATCTACATATTTGTCACCTATTAAGCAACATTTACAACTTCAAGTTTTATGGTAAGTAAAATTTAAGCTCTAAAATTCTTGCATACACATGCTAGGGATATTTATGCGAGGACCAAATGACTGGTCCCTGCTTGCTAGCTGCCAGTTACAAGTCCCTTTCCTCGCTGATGTGAGTTTTCTGTCCCTAAGCCAATCTGTACTCCATTCCAAGAGTTTCCCCCCTAAGCTATGTTTTTGATCTTGTAAATCAATCTGCGTGTCATGCAGTTGAGTCGCATGCTTCCCTGATATCCAGCTGTCCAGTGTTTCCCCCTGATCTTTTCATTAAATAGAATGCTCAAAGGATTGAAGTCCATTAATACAGAAGGGCACATGGTTTCTCTAGTGTATCTCACTTGCGGGTTGACAATGGGACATCTGTAAATTATCAATTAGCATGCTTTCTCCCATTGCCCAGATACATGCGTTTCCTGTACATTTTTATGTTTAAGTCCAAAGGGCTAGGTCTCACATTGTTTTTATTTTGTTGTTTATTTGTTTCTGATTAATTTTCTTTTACTTGATCTAATTATTGAGAATGTAGAACTTACTTTGATCTTCTCGTCCTCACATAGACCATGTATTTTCTTCTCTTGTGCTTAAATTTAAGGAAGGCTCTTTAAAAAGAACTCACTTTAGATTGTGGAAAATGCTTAATATGATAAGCTAGAAACAGAATAGTGAAATAGGTTTTGGTTTGCTGCAGTTTGGTGACCAGCTCACTCAAGCTGTTGAATTCTGTTTTCCTGAAGTTATACTACTGCTAATTAATGGCTCATTGCAACAAGTAGTCAAACTATTCCAAGTGGTTGATACTTTTTGTTCCTAAACCAAGTACTCTTGTGAAAATAATAAATGTATATGTGTGTGTATGTATGTGTTTGTGTGTGTGTGTGTGTGTGTGTGTGTGTGTGTGTGTGCATGTTACATTTAAATGCATTTGAAGCTGTGGCAAAGTTTGTTGTTCAAATATGAGAATATTTGTATATATATGCTTATGGCACAAGTAAAGTCCTTTTCTATAACTCCACCCCTTACCACTTTTGCTTAGACAGTTGAATTAAATGAGATCCTTAGCTTCAGTGACTCAAAGCCTCCAAATTTACTACTGACAGGTTATTTTACTGCATTAAAAAAAATGTCGAGGCTCTGCTAGATCCTGACCAATACAGAGGCAGATGCTTGCAGCCAACCATTGGCCTGAGCACAGGGACTCCAATGGAGAAGTTAGGAGAAGGACTAAAGGAGCTGAAGAGGCCTTATCTGGCATCAATGGGAGGGGAGGCCCTTGGTCCTGTGAAGGCTTGATGCCCCAGTGTAGAGGAATGCTAGAGTGGTGAGATGGGAGTGGGTGGATGGGTGGGCGAGCACCCACATAGAAGCAGGGTAAGTGGGGAATGGGATAGGGAGTTTGGAGAGGGGGAACCAGGAAAGGGGATAACATTTGACATGTAAAAAAATAAAATATCCAATTAAAAAAAAAGTGAAGATAAAAAAATGTCCACAGGTTAGAATATATTTCATAGCTACTCATTCATAACATTTTCAAGTACAAGATTCTATCCAGTATCTTTGACACATGAAAGCAGGAAAGCACAAGTTGGCAAGGGAGTGAGGGTCCTCTTTCAGTGTAACGCTTCTGGGTAGTTGCTCACATGTCTGTTCAATGTTCTTAAAACTTTGCTTGCATACATGATGAGGAGAAGGGCAGTGCTGACTAGCCTGGCTGTGTGGTCATGGTTCGGGGGCAGTTTGGAAACTGCAGCAGTGAAACTAGCTGCCACCAATGGACAAAGGCTGAATGAGCTCTTCATTCTGCTGGGCAACTATGTCTGCACAACCTCCTATTTTATTAAATTTTGTGTGGCACATTTGCTATGGTTACATGCGCATGTCTGCAGGTATGTTTGCAGGTCACGAGTTGGCATTGCAGATCTTCTTCAGTTGTTCTTTCTTTGTTGTTTGACACAATCTTATACTGAAACTAGAGCGCAGGGATTCAGATCGACTGCCTTGCCTGGAAGACCGAGGGATCCTCCTATCTTTGCTTCCCCAATACTGTGATTGTAATCTTGTGCTGCCACCAATCCAAATTGTGTATGGGATTGTACTCATGTCCTTATATTTGAACAACAAACACTTTGCCACAGCTCCAAGTGCATTTGAATGTAATGCACATCAATTTATTTTAATCAACAGCTTTGCCTTAGCAACTCTATGTTGCCTATGGCGTATGATTTACAACTATTAAGATGACAGGAAAATTTTTCTTATCATTTTAAGTGCCTGGATTCCTATAAAAATTAGGAATATTTAAAAATCTCTATTTCATAGTGTTTTGTCCTTGTGAATTTATATTTCACGTTTCTGGAATGCCCTACTTTCCAATTCCAAATTTTCTTAGTTTTATCAATACTGGTCCTTTCTAATTCCCACCATTTTGAAAAGGTCTTCCTTCGTACACCTATTTAAAAATAATATTTCTGGACTAGCCAGATGGCTTAGCTGGTACATGTAGTTGCTGCCAAGCCTGAATATCTGATTTAGATCCCTGGAATCCACATGCTAGAATGTTGTTTTCTGAACTCCATACTAATGCCACAATGTACATTCATAGGTATGTATGTATGGACATGCCAATGTAAAGACACATAGTAAATAATAAAAATAATATTTCCTCCCATAATGCTGCTTATTTTATTTTTTATAGATAAATTATCTTTCATATATTATTTTGTAAACTATAAGTGATTCCCTTAAATATTTATGTTATTTTATACTTTTGGAGTATAAGTTTAGAAATACATTTTGAGCTTATTTTGTTATTATTTTGATATGAAGGAGTTTGGAATCACATATGCCTGGATTATTATCCTGTATCTATCCTTTTTAAGTACTTTTAAATTCTCAGTTTCTTTATTTATAGAAGAGGATAATAATAGCATACATTCCCCAAATTTCTGTTTGACTACATGTGAAACTCAGGTGAGATTCTATAGTAAGACTTTAGACAGGTACTAAGTGACCTATATATATATTGGTCAATTGTTATGTAAGAACAGGTTAAAGGAAAGTAATAGTTAATTGTTCCCTAAGCACATCTATATTGTAGTTTGCACCTTTAACTATCTGGGATTCAAGAAGAATAACACAGTATAAAGCAGCATTATAGAATCAACAAAACCTACAATTTGGGGATTATAATGCAAGAAAGGTGAAGCCAACACAAGGATAACTCTTGTATCGAAAGTGTTTGTTCTCTTTTGTATTTTCCTATGTGTTGTTTCACAGGCTAAGCCTCATTCCCAGACAAAGGAGGCTCTACAATGTGCTTCATCTTCTGTAAGTATAATATCTAGTGTAGGAGATAGCTCTGTGCATGCATAACTGTCATACAAATATACCACAGTTATCAACAGGAATAGCTACTAAAGATATGAATGATTTTATGAGTAGAAGAGATTAGAGACAATTGCCTCTACTGGAAAGAACCAAGAACACCACAAAGACAAGATGGCAGAAGAAAAAAGCATCCTTTCTTTGGAGGTTATTGTGTGAATATTTCATTCCTCTTCTTTTCATCTCTCAGATAATCTTAGAAATCCTAGAAAGCAGGAGAAAAGCAGGAGAGTATATTGTTTAAGAAATCCCATTTTTAGATGCTTTTTTGCAAAGCTAGAGTATCATTTCCACAGTAGAAGGACCTAGTGTGAGAACATCTTTCAGTCACTGTTGCAAATTATAGTGTGAAGTAGTGATCATGGTTATTGTGGACAGTACAAATATAGAAAATATAATAATATATGTTCATTACAAATAGCGTATGCACATCACAAATCATAAAAAGAGAATGAGTCAGCAATAGCACCGACAAGGTCTTTTAAAGTAATTTCTGAAGTCTTTGATAAGGACACCTATAATCAAAGCTCAAGGCATCAGTCTTGAAGTTGTATTTATCACAATGTCTATGCATTTACAGTAACTAGTAATAGATATAATAAAATGATCATGACACTAATTTGTACAGATCTCTCCTTTTCCTCTCAAAGTGCTTTGAATATTTCATTCTCTTTCAATGACCCAATTTCTTAGAGGGAAGTGTCGAAGGAGTCCTTTTTAAAATAAAGATTACAGAGAAAGTGGGCACTTTTCTCTAACGTCACCTAAAAATTAGGACAAAGTACTTTTGCAACTTTGGATATTAGCATGAAACACATGGAAAGTGCTGCTGTCACAAAACACAAAACGGCAGAGACTTTTTTTTTAAGGGATCCAATTTGTCACAGTGTTCCGAATTTGAACATAACTTTTCTAGCTAAAATGACTATTCACTCATGAATGCGAACCAATGGAACTTTAGACACCACATCTCTAGTGGATTTCCTATGCTATGTTAAGACCCCAATATAGGGATATTCCTTTGTGAGCATAAATAGCCCTTATCTCTTTAAACCTGCCTTTCCATATGCTTTTGCTTAAAAATGCAGCAGATGTCATGAATGGAAACTACCCCTTTAGCTATAGGCAGGCCAGCAAACTTCCCTTCTTTTTTTTTTTTTTTTTTTTTTTTTAATTTTATTTTATTTTTTTAATTTACATTCCAAATCACTTCCCCTTTCCCGTTTCCTCCCTCCCCGAAAGTCCCATAAGCCCCCTTCCCTCCCTCTTTTCTCCGTTCAACCCCCTCTCATTACTCTGTCCTGGCGTTCCCCTACATATACCCTAGACGCAAACTTCCCTTCTATCACTGGGTTCTTGCTAGTAGGTCACCGGGTGTTATTGTCCATAGGCAATTCCTCTGATGCACATAACTTATAGACTTGGTATATTTTTTTGGCTACTTTACCAGAAGACTGTCAGAAGAGCTTCAAAGAAGGTGAAAGTCAAGTAGATGAAGACAAAGAAAACATTGACATGTATTTTTTCCCACCAGTTCTCTTTTCAATAAAATGGACATTTTAGATCTGTTAACATGTGTTTTCAATAAATGGCTCCTTGATTAATTCTTCTTGCTAGGTGTTCACAGAAGTTATAGAAATTGTTTCCTGGTCATGGAAAATTGATTATGAAAATATCTAAGGACTCAAGAGATTTCAGAATAATAAAATCTATACTTCGTTGGGAAAACCCCTGAACCCAGTAACAAGCTTTATGCAGGTTTTAAGGTGTTTATCAGAACATGAACTAGGGTATAGAGGATGGTGAGATACTTGTCAGTCCACCACTGTGACTTGTCTTTATAAAGGCATTGCTTCCTGTGGATTCTTCTTGATATTGATTCCTGCTCTGTAACATTCTGCCAAATCTCCATACTTTAATAAAGACTAAAGAGGAGAGATTTGAATATCTATATTCATTTATTTTACTAAAATTGGATTTCCTGCCACTCTAAATCCTGCTTATCTTTGTAATTTGGGAACTTATCATTTGCTAGTTAATTTTCAAGATTGGTTTTGATTTTGATTATGTCACTCTTATTGAAAATAGATTATTTTCATGCAGTATATTCTGATTATACCTTCCCTTCCCTAACTCCCCTCAGATCCATTTTTAAAAAATTATTAGCATGGCTATTCAGATATAGTTTATTTTTTTTAATGGAACATCCTTACTAGTTATTTTTTAAATGTTTGAATTTTACATCTTTGCTACTTTAACTTTGTTATTATCCCTACTTAAAATCATGACAAAAAGCCAGGGAACTTTATTGGGACTGTCTTGTGTTTGAGGAAGTCAGATTTAGGACTAACTGATTTTATAAACTGTTAGAGTAACACAAAACATGAAGCAAAGCTCTTCTGCTTCTTAGATAACAATTTTCAACGTGTTTATTTTGTTTGCTTGATGTTGTGAATTAGAATCACCTAGAAAATACCTTAAAACACATTTTGTGGGCTCTAGCCTACTCAGTTTATGTGATTCATAAGAATTTGCAAGTTTTTAATAGTTGTTAAAGGTCAAACATGGAGCTCTACTGTACTAGTATCTTTTATAGTCACATAATATATTTAATACACATTCAACATAATGCTTAATTTCATATAATATATAAAATTATACTTATTCAGTACCTTGTATTTGAAATGTATTTCTTTTCACTTCTACACAGCTACATTGTATTGGCAGTTCTGGTTGGATTTATCTTTCCGGATGATTTATGCTGTAAATATAAGCTGGAATTACTAACAGCCATGATTAATTCCAAGCTGATACATAGACCAAAGCATGGGTTTACATTTTAACAATAATGTATCCAATTGGAGTCAGATGATCAATAGAGTCAAATGTAATATCTAGAATGCATTTGCATTCTTTCCCAGTAAGCCTTGAGCCTTAGACTTGCAGAGACTATGTCTCAGCAGGAATAAGGTTTATCTAAGGATGAAGGCTAGGGCTGGGCTTTGGAAGTTACTATAGGAATAAATTATTTTCTTCATTCTAGGGCAGTGGATCTCAAATACTTTGATACTTCAATATAGTTACTCATGTCATGGTGATCTCCAACAATAAAATTATTTTATAGCTATTTCATAGTTGTAATTTTGCTACAGTTATAAATTATAACATAGATATCTAATATGCAGAATATCTGAAATGTGATCCCTGTGTGGATTATGACCGACAGGTTGAGAACCACTGTGCTAGGGCCTTCTCAGCTCTCTGAGTATATTTTAGTACATCACAATTATACAAGAGATGGAAACAGATTATGGTGTTTCCATCTTGCTATAACCACTATGCATGCTTTCACATAGATCTTTATAACTAGTATTGCACATATAAGACAAGGAGGTTTTACATATACTAAAAATACTTTGAAAGGATTATATTTACCAATATGCCTCTCTTTAACTCTGCATAGTTTCTCCCCAGTCTTCCAACTCATACAAGTTTCTGTCCTTTTTCGGATTTAGCTTAACTCACCAACTCCAGTTTGTGCAGTTCATATGCTTTTGCATATGGAGTTACACACCAAGCAAGTGACCTACCAGGGGCCCACCATTAAAGCAAACAGACTCTCACTTCTCCAGAAGTCATCAACTGTCCATAGTTTGTAGTTAGGACTGAGCACTTATGAACCTTTTCTCATTCCATGCTAGAATGTTGACTGGATTGATTTTGTGCAGGAAAACACAGAGCCCATGACTTTATGAAAACAGCAGTCCTCAGCAGTCCTGTCAATTTCCAGAAGACACTGCTTTGCTTTTGTCCTTTTCAATCTGTCCTGTACAATTCTCCTTGGGAGGGGATCCTCAAATCCAATCCAAATATAATTGGTTTACCTAGAGCATACATGTTTCTATTGCATCTATGAACATAACTTGCCATGTCAGTAATTATTGTACGATTTACAACTAGGAAAGATGTTGATAATACCCACCTCAAGAATAGCATACATAGAATATTGCAGGTGTGCATGTTTTTAAAATAGCTTTATTTATCTATAAATGGCTATTCTTATTTACAATAGTAAGGCTATTATAAGAGAACTCTAAAAATTTAAATATATTTTATTAATTGTTTAAAAGTTTTCTACAGTGTTTTGATTATATTCACCTTCCTCTAACTTTTTTTTAGATACAATTCTTCTTGCTTACCCACCAAGATTTGTACTACTCAAATGTTCTTGGATATGTGGCCTTAAAGGGAGCATGATTTACTTATTAGAGCTGTTCTCTTAGAGAAAATTGTCTCTCCCCTCTTTTCAGCTAATACTTACCAATAGATCCTCATCTAGGATTGGGACTTTGTGTTCAGCTTCCCAATCCATGTTAACATTTTGTTTGACTTGTGATTACACAAGCCTTGTGCATGCTATCAATACCATAGCGAGTTTATAGGTGCAGCTATCCTACTCTGTAAAAAAGACAGTTTCCTTGTAGTCATTCACAACTCTAGCTTTTGTGCTCTTTCCACTCCTTTTCAGCAATGATTCTTGAGCTTTTGAAGGGGAAGTATGATATGCACGTCATATTTATAATGGTCCTTCCACAGTCTCTTGTTTACTACGTCTTGTCAAGTTGTGAGTCTCAGTGTCAGTCACCATCTATACAAATAGAAACTTCTACAATGAGAGTTGAGAAATGCCTTAATTTATTGATATTAAGATAGGTCATGAGAAATCAGTCTAATACTATACCCATGTAATAGAATAATAGTCGTAGGTTCTCCCCTAAGATCTATGACATGTCTAGCCATGGGCTTTTGGAACAATAATTGTCCTAAGTATGGACTTGATATTTGTAAAAGTAACTTCTATTTGCCAGATATAATTGTCACCTCAGAGGCTGACTGGTGAATGAGATCACCAGTTCTTGTTCTTTCTGAACTTTGGATGGCTGGTTCAACTCAGATGTTTTGGCTTAAAACTCCTCTTTAAACTGACTGACTCAAACTGACTTCTCTCGGCTTCTCACCTAGTTTCTCTACTTGAAAAAACTGCCTTTGAATTCTGCGGGTTGAACAGTACTGAGTGCACTGACTGCAACAACAGCAGGAACTGAACAGAACTGCACAAACTCAACTGCATTCAACTGAACTGCACTGAATTCTGCTAAACTGAACTGAATTGAACTCCACTGCATTGCCTGAATGCAACTGAACTGTACTCACTGAACTACACTCCACTCCTGACTCTTAAGTAGTTGGGTATATCCTATCTCTGACACATTCTGTCAAATATTTTTTTTTGATTTGTCACTTTGTCTCCCCTCAATTAGATGTCTCTTTCAAACATGGCTGCTTTCTTCTACAAGCTAAACTTACTTTCATTGTTAGGGATTAAAAGTGTGTACTATGGAAATGTCTATAGCCCAGCCAAAGGGATTAAAAATGTGTCATTCCAGTCAGGTAACACAGACCTAGAAGGTATTTGGATGTGATCCCTTACCAAAGCAACCATGTCACTGGGTAAAAATTTCTCTAAAGATATTGTAGAGTGGGCCTTGAATGCAGTCAGAAAATGTTTGGTTACTCCAATAACATTTGTCCCATTACTGTATTAGTGTAGATGTTTTGCCAGGGTGGTTATTACTGTAGCTCCTATTGTTCATAATGGGTAAGGTTGAGGATTACTTTACTTCTCTGTTAGCATGCATAGCACCTTCTATCATGATGGAAGACCACTATTAGAGTGAAGTTTCCAGGTCAATATTAGCTTGAATTCTTCATGCTCTGTGACACAAATATGTGGTTTCCTTTTTTAAATTTTTAGATATTTTCTTTATTTACATTTCAAATATTATACCCTTTCCACATTTCACCTCTGAAAACCCCCAATCCCATCCCCCCTCCTCCTTTTCACTAACCTACCCACTCCCAATTCCCTGACCTGGCATTCCCCTACACTGGGGCAAGAAGCCTTCACAGGTTCAAGAGCCTCTCCTTTCATTAATGTCCTACAAGGCCATCCTCTGCTACCCATGAGGCTGAAGCCATGGGTTCCTCCATGTGTACTATTTGGTTGATGGTTAAGTCCCTGAGAGCTCTGGGGATACTGGTTGGTTCCTCCTATGGGGCTACAAACAACTTCAGCTCCTTGGGTCCTTTCTCTAGGATCCAAGGCCTTTCATTGGGGACTCTGTGCTCAGTCCATTGGTTGGCTGTGAGCATCCCCTTCTGTATTTGTCAGGCACTGGCAGGGCCTCTCAAGAGACAGCTATATCAACCTCCTGTCAGCAAGCACTTGTTGGCATCCATAATAGTGTCTGGGTTTGGTAACTATATATGGGATGGATCCCTAGGTGGGACAGTCTCTTGATGGTCTTTCCTTCAGTCTCTGCTCCACACTTTGTCTCTGTATTTCCTCCCATGGGTATTTTGTATCCCTTCTTAGAAGGACCAAAGTATCCATACTTTAGTCTTCCTTCTTGAGCTTCATGTGGTCTGTGAATTATATCTTGGGTATTCCAAGCTTCTGAGCTAATATCCACTTATCAGTGAGTGCATACCATGTGTGTTCTTTTGTGATTGGGTTACCTCACTCAGGATGATATTTTCTATCTCCACCCATTTGCCTAAGAATTTCATGAATTCATAGTTTTTAATAGCTGAGTAGTATTCCATTGTGTAAATGTACCACATTTTCTGTACCCATTCCTATGTTGAGGGACATCTGGGTTCTTTCCAGCTTCTGGATATTATAAAAAAGGCTGCTATGAACATAGTGGAGCATGTGTCCTTATTACATGTTGGAGCATCTTCTGGGTATATGCCCAGGAGGGGTATAGCTAGATCCTCCAGTAGTACTATGTCCAATTTTCTGAGGAACCGCCAATCTGATTTCCAGAGTGGTTGTACCAGCTTGCAATCCCACCAGCAATGGAGGAGTGTTCCTCTTTCTCTACATCCTCACCAGCATCTGCTGTCAGCTGAGTTTTTGACCTTAGTCATTCTGACTGGTATGAGGTGGAATTTAAATGTTGTTTTCATTTACATTTCCCCAAGGATGTTGAATCCTTGACTAAGGATGTTGAATATTTCTTTAGGTACTTCTCAACCTTTCAGTATTCTTCAGTTGAGAATTCTTTGCTTAGCTCTGTACCCCATTTTTAATAGGGTTATTTAGTTCTTTAGAGTCTAACTTCTTAAGTTCTTTGTATATATTGGATATTAGTCCTCTGTTGGATGTAGGATTGGTAAAGACCTTTTCCCAATCTGTTGGTTGCTGTTTTGTCCTATTCACAGTGCCCTTTGTCTTACAGAAGCTTTGCAGTTTTATGAGGTCCCATTTGTCAATTCTTGATCTTAGAGCATAACCTGTTGGTATTCTTTTTAGGAACTTTCCCCCTGTGCCCATGTGCTCGAGGGACTTCCCCACTTTCTTTTCTGTTAGTTTCAGTCTATCTAGTTTTATGGGGAGGTTCTTGAACCACTTGGACTTGAGCTTTGTACAAGGGGATAAGAATGGATCAATTTGCATTCTTCAACATGCTGAACTCCAGTTGAACCAGCACCATTTGTTGAAAATGCTGTCTTTTTCTACTGGATGGCTGTAGCTCCTTTATCAAAGATCAAGTGACCATAGGTATGTGGGTTCATTTCTGGACATTTTTATCACAATTGTTCTATAGTACAGCTTGAGGTCCAAATATGTTGTTTCTTATCAGTACATGAATGAACTAATAGTTCATTCAAAAGATGAAAATTAATATATATATATTAATTTCAGAAGAACCTACTACTAATACTTTTTAAATCAGTATAATTCCTAGCTGCCTTCTGTAAAAGTTGCTTTTATTTTCCAGATATATATGTAATTTCAGATGCTTGTTGATGAATAAACTCACCCTTTCTAGCTTTTTTCTAAACTTTGGCAAGTGGGTTCAACTCAGCTCTTTTGGCCCAAACTCCTCTCCAAACTGACAGATTCAAACTGGCTTCTTTCAGCTTTTGCCTGAATTGTTCTAGATGGTTTAAACTAACTCTGGTA
Organism: Tokudaia tokunoshimensis; assembly: GCA_036184795.1. Taxonomy (NCBI): domain Eukaryota; kingdom Metazoa; phylum Chordata; class Mammalia; order Rodentia; family Muridae; genus Tokudaia; species Tokudaia tokunoshimensis. The sequence continues at coordinate 22,143,422 of BTHU01000004.1, read as the reverse complement.
ATCTGGATTCTGGTAATTTAATCTTCTGGCTTTTTCTCATTCTCTAGCTCACTCTATCTTCACCTGCAACCTGTCTCTGTAAAACTGTCCTGGTAAAACTGTCCTTTCTTTTTCCTGTGCTGTTCTTGTACAAACTGGGCATATGCTATCTCTGACTCATTCTGTCAAATCTTTCTCTGATTTGTCACTTTGCCTCTTAATTAGATATCACTTTAAAACATGGCTGCTTCCTTCTACAAACTAACCTTATCTTCATTTTAAGAGATTATTTATATTTATTTATTTATTTATTTATTTATTTATTTATTTATTTATGTTTTGGTCTTTTGAGACGGGGTTTCTCTGTATAGCACTGGCTGTCCTGGAACTCACTCTGTAGACTAGGTTGGCCTTGAACTCAGAATTCCACCTGCCTCTGCCTCTCAAATGCCGGGATTAAAGGTGTGCGCCACCACTGCCCAGCTAGATTAAATTTGTGTACTAAGGGCATGTCTAAATTCCATCCAGATTTTATAGACCTAGAAGGGTTTTGGATGTGATCTCTTACTAGAGCAGCATATTAATGAATTAAAATTCCTCTACATCATTTCCCTTTTTGTTTAAGCTAACATTGTACACAGTTTAATTATTACCATCTAAAAAATTATTAGTCCCTTAAACATAACAGTCCAAATGTTCTTATGAAGAGCCACTGATGTAATGATCCTTCATAACTGAGGTCCTGATCATCTGTCCTTCAGCAAATGTCCATTTAGGCATCAAGATTTTCCAGTCTTCCAATCTGACAAGCTGTCCATTTTCAGTCATTTTTGAACTGTTTCCATGTCAGGAGTCAGCTTTCTGTGTTGTCTGTACTGCTGTCTTTCTGTATCTGCTCCTTCCTTGAGTCAAGCCTCTCATGTAGAAGCTTCTCTTAGATAAGATTTTTTATCAATTTTGATGGAACCCATAATCTTTCATAGGTAAAAACCTCTTCCCCAAAGTAACACATTCCCTTACTTCCATTCTGATGTTAAAACATCCTTACAATATACAGGTTGAACTAATTCATCAGGTTATTTTTTTCTACAATCCAGTGTCTTTCACCTGATTTTAACACCTCTTTTTGTTTATCAAGGTACAAATAGATCTTTATGATCCCACACATAATCTAGACACTTAGGCACTCACATTCCATGCCTGGCTCTACACCAGTGAGCCAAGACTTCTACCTATTTAAACATAGAAATGACCCTGCCATTTTATGTAAAATGTCAATATACAGTATCTCTAATACCTAGTTTGGTTTTCTCTAGTTGATATGTGGATTGCTGACAGGAAAGGCCATGCTTATGTTGTTTGTTGTCAATGTATGAACTATGGTAGTTAAAGGATTATCTCATATATTTCTAGCTGATCTGCATTCATTAGTCAAACCCCTACCCTTACCACAGCTTCTTCAAATCCCAACAGATTAAGATCTTTTAGAGAAGTCTCTAGGAATGTCTTGTCTACAGTCCCTTTTCAAATGACCCCATCTCCCACAGTCAAAACAATGGACATTTTGATATATGGGTTTATTGGTCATTGTTTGTTCAGTTACATAGTCATTAGTGTCAATATCAGCAGTAGTCTGAATCCATTCATTCATAAGTACTGATCGAGCTTTTAGGGGGTCTAAGAACTTTTTTTATACTCTGCATTTGAATTTTCAAAAGATAAGACTTCAATTAATACCTATCTGCCATCTGAGTCTGGTATTATCTTATTTATAGTGGACATTAACCAATGTAAAAAGTCAGTAAAAGTCCCTAATGGACTTTGCTTAATCATTTGTGAATGACATGTTCATTTTTTTCTTATTTTTCTACCTTATCCCAGGCTCTTAAAACTACTAAAGTACTCATCAAATTGCATTTGCTGTCTTAAATCAGAAAAGTGACCTTCATTTACATAACAATTGAACTTTCACAATATTAACACATTTAGACCTATCATGATTATCCATAATTGGAGTTTCTTCTTACCACTATTTAAACCATTGTAATTGAGAATCTGTCTTTAGTACATCTGCTTCTAAATCTTTTTGGTCTTGAGGGATAATCCTGTTTTGGGTATTCCAGGCATTTTTCATCGATCTCATATAGGGGAAATATAGTCCATAAATTACTATTAATTTTCTAAATGTTTAAGATCTTGTATTTTAACAGGATTCTAGACTAGTTGTTAATTTTGTGAATTTTCACCATTTTATGGCATTTGGTCCCAGGTAATTGGGAAATCCAGCAGAGGTGGACACCTTTCTTTTCTTTCTTTTCCTTTTTAAAAGTGGTGGTACCATAGAATCTTGATCCTTAATTTCATTAGGTACTGTAGGCTCACAATTAAGCATTTCCTGTTCTTTTACTTTCTCTGTCTTTTGTCACTAAAGCCTTTGTATTATCATAACTATTTTTTCTTATACAGGTATTTTTTCAAACATTTTTTGTTAGGAAATATATGAAGAGTGAATTGAAAGTAGGGAGGGGTTTACTCTGGTGGTCACAGTTGCAATAAAAACTGCAAGGTTTCTTCAATAACATTTCTATCACCTCAAGTCCTATCCCTGCTTCCAAGGGATCTAATATGGAGTTTCCCATTTTTTTTAAATGTAAAAGAAGTCTCTCTCTCGACTTAAAATTGTCTTTTGGAGTGGGTGGTTATCTGAGATTTGTTGTCTCAGGGGCTCTTGCTTCATTTTTTGCTCTGGGCTTGAGGTTCCCACAGCTCCAGATTCTCCCTAGTCTCTCTAAGCATCCAGATGAACTCAAAAACTGATCCTCTGGAGTCAATCCTAGACAAATTTCTCCTCTTTAGATTTCTCTTAGATGTCTCCTGTCATCTGTGATGATTTTGTCAGTTGTCCTTTGCTTTCTGAAGTGTTGGTGGAATTTATTCTCCAATCATGCTGGGTGCCATATGTAAATGTAAATGTTTTTATTTCCTCAGATGAAGAGACGAGTTGAGAGCCCTACCCAAGATTTATGAATATATGGCTTGGGCCGGGCACAGAGTGTTTCTCTCTCTGCCCTAACTATCCCTATGCTTAGGCCTAGAAACTTCAAGCCTCTATAAACTACATTTTATGCAACCCTGAACCTTGAAGGCTTCAACTTCTAACCTATGTCTGCTAACCTAGGCCTAGAATGTTTCAGTCTCTAAGAGTTATTGCTGAGTGCACTCGACTTTCTAGCTTTTGCTGATCTCTGGCAGGCTAGTTCAACTCAGTGGTTCTGGTCCAAACTCTTTTCCAAGCTGACTGATTCAAACTGGCTTCTCTCAGCTTCTGACTGAATTGACCTTAAATTAACTCTTATAATCTGTTGGAATCTTCTGGCTCTTTCTCATTCCCTGGCTCACCTGCAACCTGTCTCTGTAAAACTGTCCTGGTAAATCTGTCTCCTCTCTTTCCCATACTGTTGTTGTGTGAGTTGGGCATATGTTATCTCTGACTCATTATGTCATATCCTTCTCTGATTTGACACTTTGTCTGCCTCTCTATTAGACAACAATTTCAAATATGGCTGCTTCCTTCTACAAAACAACCTTACCTTCTTTATTAGGAATTAAATTGGTGCAATAAAGGTGTGTCTAAATTCTAACCAGAGGGATTAAAGGTGTGTACTAAGGGCAGGGCATGTATGTATTTCAGCTAGATCATGCAGAAGGTGTTTGGATGTGATCTCTTGCCAGAGCAGTCATGTTTTCAGATTAAAATTCCTCTATAATCTTCGAAGTATTTATCCTTATACACACAAAGTGTAGAGTTCATCCTTCATGAAAGCAGTTTAATTTTGCAGCAGAAAAATCATGACAGAAAGCTACAACTAATAAATATGTAGAATGGTTCTGGGAGTATGAAACCTCAATTGATACACCTAAAATATAATTACTATGCTCAATACTCAGAGAACAAAAGATTCACAGAAGAAGAAGGAAAGATAGACTAGAAGAGGTAGAAGACTACTTATTTTGCTGTGAAATTTTGTCATGTAGCCATGGACAGGGAAGCTATACCCATAATATATAAACATATGGTTTCCTAAAGAAGACCTGAAAAATTCCATCAAGTTGTCTCCATGTAGATGGGGGAAGTATCAAGGAGCCCCACTCATAAATGAAGAGTTATAAGCTATCAAAAACTACTGAGAGAGGGGAATTAGTATTTCTCAAGATGAGTCCCTGATTGTTTATACCAGTGGTCATCCATAGAAACATACAAGCAGGAAACAAAGAGCAGACTCACTAGGTTTTATTCATATGTTTATTTGTTTATGTATGTATGTAATAACAATGATCAAAGAAGAGGCCAAAAATGTAGGAATAAGAATAGATATGGAAGGGGTAGGAAGAAGAGGAAGGGAAAAATGATGTAATATTATTGTAATAAAATAAAACCAACCAAACAACAAACTCTTCAAAATCCTTAGTCATCATGGAAGAGTAAATTAAAACTATGAGATTTATCTTACAGAAGTCTTAGTGACTAAGATAAATATGGCTAAGATAAGATAAACAGTGGCAAAATCTGGTGTGGATATGGGGGAAGGAGAACATTTACTTGGTGACTGTTGTACAAATTGGTACAGATAATATAGATATCAGTATTCTTCAAATAGCTAAAAATAGATCTACCACATGATCTAACTATACTGCTCTTTTACATATAACCAAAGGAATATATTTTACTATAGAGATATCCATATTCATTGCTGCAATATTCAAATAGCCAGATAATAGAAACAGCCTATATATCCATTAACTGATGATTGGATAATAAAACATGATGTATTTATACAATTTTGTATTTCTCCACTATTTAGGAAATAGAAAATTATAAAGTTTGCAGGTAAATGGATGGAGCTGGAAACAATCACTCCAAGTAAGGTAACCTAGGCCCAGAAAGACAAATATTGTATGTATATTTTTCTAGTTTCTGGGTATTAGCTTTGATATTTGTGTTTCATTGAGAATACTCATAAAGGTTGGGAACAAATAGCAGACCAGTGCCAAGTTTGAACTTGTTGACCAGTGGGATCCTACAGATTCTAGAAAATTTTTAGCTTTTGCTAATCAGTGAGATGGAAATTGGCAGGAAAATCTACTTGCTGATGACATAGGAATACTCTTAATCATACAAAAACATTATTCAACATAATATTTCCTATTCTTTATTTGTTTTATGCAAATTAGGCTGTATATCATGCATATGTATTTGCAAAAATACTTTCTAATGTATTCTTGTATAGAGTAAGTATAAATTTTATATACAGTAACTATAAAAATACTTTCTAGTGTATTTAACGTATAGAGTAAGTTTCACTCTTCCCTTAAATGGGAAAACCAATCATTCTCTCTAAAGAGGTGATATAAAGAGAGGATTGTCTTGGAAGTTGTCATGCTAAGGATTTATATAACCCCTTATTAATTCACAGAAATTGAAGAATTAACACTGTGCTTAGATAGTGAACATTTAGGATATTTCTAGAACAACATGTGTTCTATCAGAAAAATGAACCCCAGCAAATTAAGACAAGGCTACTATTTTTAAATTATTAAGAAGGAGTAGCATGATGGCTCAGTGGGTATCTCTAGTGCAAGTAGCCGATATAGACTAACTGAATCCATGAGCTCTGAGTTCAAACGAGGGGTGCTGACTCAATTATTAAGGTGGAAAAAGGTCAAGGAAGATACCTAATGCAAACATCTGGCCTATTTGCACGTATGCACACATGTGAGAACGCACATAAACTCCCACCAATATACCACTCATGCAAAATTGTATTATCTGTATTTTATTCATCTAGAAATTCAAAGGGGATTTCCTACATCTAGAACTGTTTATGCTGAGCTATATTTATATTTTTGATACAGTTAGCTCTAAAACCTTCAACTGTGACTCATGGTTTTAGCCTTCGAGTCAATAGACTACTTTATTTTTCTAAACATACTTCCAGTTGGGTAGAATTCTAAGAAAACAAGATGCAACTTGATAAAAATTACATAGAGAAGAACAAAAAAATGTAACTTGATCGCTAGTATTTTATTGCAATTCAGTTTTTCAAATTAGCTCTTTCAAGTTCATTTGTAAACTATTTATTTTTTATTACATTTATTAACTTATTATGTATGTGTGGGGTGTGGCATGGTGCATATGTGGAGGTCAGAGAATAACCAGAGGGAATTTGTTCTTATTGTCCACCATGTATTAAATTCAGGTTTTCGGGCTTTTACCTGCTGAGCCTTTGTATCAGCCTTTATTGGTAAGTCCTCATAAAAAAAAATGGCATGATATTATGTCTTAAACACTTTACAGCAGATAATGTTGAATGTCTTCAGTGTATCAGTACTATGAGAAGACCTTCACATATATTATCTCCAGCTTTTGGTGAAAAGTAGAATACATAGAAGAAGAAACTGAGTCTGGTGAATTTAATCTAAATACAATCAAATTACAAATAACAACAACAACAACAAAATAACATATAAGTTTATTTCCTTTTATGTCTACAATTCAAAATGTTTTAAAGAGATGTTCAACATCCTTAGTCATTAGGGAAATGCAAATCAAAACAACCCTGAGATTCCATCTCACACCAGTCAGAATGGCTAAGATCAAAAACACAGGAGACAGCAGTTGTTGGCGAGGATGTGGAGAAAGAGGAACTCTCCTCCACTGCTGGTGGGATTGCAAGCTGGTAGAACCACTCTGGAAAGCAGTCTGGCGGTTCCTCAGAAAACTGGGCATGACACTCCCAGAGAATCCTGCTATACCACTCCTGGGCATATACCCAGAGGCTTCTCCTGCATGCAATAAGGACATATGTTCCACTATGTTCATAGCAGCCTTATTTATAATAGCCAGAAGCTGGAAACAACCTAGATGTCCCTCAACGGAAGAATGGATTCAGAAGATGTGGTATATTTACACAATGGAATACTACTCTGCAATTAAAAACAATGAATTCACGAAATTCCTAGGCAAATGGTCAGAACTTGAAAATATCATCCTTAGTGAGGTAACCCAATCACAAAAGAACACACATGGTATGCAGTCACTGATAAGGGGATATTAATCCAGAATCTCAGAATACCCTAGACACAATTCGCATATCAATAGATTTCCAAGAAGATGGAAGGAGAGACCCCTGGTCCTGGAAAGACTGGCTGTAGGGGAATGCCAGGAAAGAGAAGCAAGAGGGGGTTGAATGGGGAAAAGAGGGAGGGAAGGGGGCTTATGGGACTTTCAGGGAGGGAGGAAATGGGAAAGGGGAAATCATTTGTAATGTAAATTAAAAAACTTAGAAAATAAAAAAAATATTTTGACTTCTGAGCATTCTTTGTAACATAAGTATTAGAGTATTTTATTGCCTACATGTCTTTACTGGAATTTATTATTTTTAGTAAATGAGTGTTGGTTTGAGTGAGAATTACTTCCATAGGCTCTTATTTCAATATTTAAATATACTTGGTCTCCAGCTGGTGGAAGTCTTTGGAAAGGATTAGGAGGTGTAACCTTGTTAAAGCAGTTGTATCTCTAGGGGTAAACTTTGAAATTTCAAAGTATTCCTTGCCATTTTCAATGTCTTTTCCTACCTGTGTGCCTTGCAGATTAAGATGTGTGTGCTCATCTATTCTTTCCACTATGTCTTTGGTCACCATTATGCTCATCTAACCTTCTGAAACCATAAGCGGAATTAAATGCTTACTTTTATTAATTGCCTTGATCAAGATGTTTAGTCACAACAATAGGAAAGTAAGAAAGACAAGAGGATTTATTTTTAGTAAGATAAAAATCCCATGACCAGTGGCAGCTTACAATGTCAATACTAATTTCATGAGTATGTAATTAATAAATATAACATTCCAGCTTTGAATTTTTAAGTCATTAATATCAGTCTTTATTCTCTATGATCATGTTATAGAACAAAACCTTTGCTTATTGTCTACATTCTCTAAGGTTGGCATGATATAAAAAATGTTCCAAATCAGCCTTGAACACTAGACGAGGCTTTACAATTGTCCCATGAGGATTCCCAATAGAGACAGGACAAAGGAAACCCATCTGTCTATCATTTGTTATGTCTTTAACACAACTATAAGAAACTGAACTGGATTTTGCAGAGGATAATTTTGTGTAAGTTAAAAAACTGAAAGTGTTTATTACTTTTAATTTAAACCACACAATCTTAGGACATATATTACATATTTTTGCTTAGAATACATATTAGATTAAGTAGTTTGGAATCACTAGTCATATTTGAGTAGCTGTCTTGATTTAAAATGAACTGGCAATTTCCTAGCTTTGTCTTGAGTAAAATGATATTGAAGAAGAATAAAAATGTCCTCTATTAATATGGTTTTAAATATAGTTTAAGCTTTATTCTACTAAGTTTTCACCAGAAAGTTCATACAAACTTTTAAATTATTGTTATATTTTATTATGTACAGGTATTCTGCTTGCATGTATATCTGTATACCACATGTGTTCCTGGTGCCAACAGAGACCAGAAGGGTTGTAATCACTGGAGTTAGGGATGGTATGAGCCACCATGTGGATTCTGGGAATCAAATCTCAGTCCTTGGGAGGAGTACCAGTGCTGAGTGACTTTTCCAGGCCTCATATAAAGTTTAGGTTTATTTTTAGCCAAAATGCTAAATGATTTATATAATTTATTCCATTTAAGAGTCAAATCAAGAATTTCTACACATGGTAGATATTATCAGTCCATTATTCAAATGGTAATATAGGGTGTAAGGAACTAAGAAAAATTGTGGAGAATCATTCAGCGAGTAATTAATGACAAATTTGTGTACAAACACTCCTAACATCCAAGTTTTTATTTGACTAAGTATATTTTGTTAACAGAAAACCATGAGCTGTATTTAAATGTTATACACTCTGTTTCACTTAACTTCAACATAAGACATGGTCACATAGAGATACTTATTTATTCTTCATAAAATCATCATTGACACTTTCTTAGTATGTTTGAACATGCTTAAAGTAGGAGTTAATATATTAGTTTTAAATTTGGATTTGAAAAGGCTTTATCTCTTATAGAATTAATAATTTCTTATAATAAATTATAATAAATGTAAATTCACAGCTTACATAATTAATTAATTACTCTTTTTTTTTGGTATGTGTCCAAAGATTTTATGTAAACTTGGTTTTTTTTTTTTTTGCTTTATTGGTTATTTTATTTATTTACACTTAAAATGTTATCCCCCTTCCCAGTTAAATCCCCTATCCCCTCCACCATCCCCCATGCCCCCTACTCACCCATCCCCTTGTGCCTCAGTGCCCTGGCATTCACCTATGTTGGGTCACACACCTTATTTTAAGGGCTTGATAAATTTTCTTCTTCATAACTTAAAATTTTCTTTTTACTTTGATTGCTTACTTCCAATGTAAGAGTCTAAAATTAATCTTAGAAGAAGAGGTTTAAATTATAAATGATTTATAGATATACAAATCAAAACTTTGCATTTTACAAATGACGGTTTTGGAGTTTTTCCTCTATGTATCTATTTATTTATCTTTATATGTAACTGTTTAGTTGTTTATTAGCAACTATCCATCTATCATCACTGTCAGTCATCTGTTTTATTTTCTTACCTGCATACTGCATTTATCAAGCTTTGGAAATTGAACTTATTATTTTAGCAAGCCTTAAGCATTCATAACTTTCAAATCTTGAATATTTATTCAAGGAGATGCTTGCAATATTCTTTTAAAGGACAGAACTTACTAATTAGATTTTGGTTGAAAATGATGAAATGCCAAGTCTTAGTTCACAGTTTATTTTAAATTTTATGAGAGTTTACACTTGCCTTCTTTCCTCCTCCTGTCCTTCCCGACACACTCCAGTCATTATCACATCATATTTATAGCAATCTTTCTCTGAAAATGTGTTCATGGAACACTGACCATGTTTCATATATAAAACTGAATCCAAAGTAAATTGATTGAAAATATGCATATTGTGTTTAAGCTATGATGATGTTAAAGCAACTGGGTGACTTGGTTACCTCAGCACTTCAGATGTGCAAGGCACATCATTATTTGGCCAAGCCTGTGTTAAAATGAGTATTTGGGTAATTCCTTGGTGTTTAAAAGAATAAAATAGCTGCTTGAATCTTGCATGATTCCTCTAGTTCTGTTTGTATCTCCTAGGTGATGAACTTTAGGTATTTTCTTTTAAAATATGTCACTGTGAGAATTTCAGACAATGTATTTTGATCATATTCACTTTAGCTCCCTCCTAGTTCCTCCTCATGCTACCTCTTCTCTGCCCCACAATTTTGTTCCTTATAAAGCCTACTGACTCCAGTCTATGCTGAAGTACCCATAGACCCATGGGTACTGAGCCATCATACAAGTGTGGTCAATGTCATTTTAATGTAGCTATATGACATGACACAGTTCACTTTTCTGATAATATGAAGCAGAGAGCATTTTATTACTTGAATCCCAAAGATGTGAACCACATATTGTTAACACATAAAATTTCATTTTTAATTGACATTTAATTGATGCATTTTAAAGAATGCATGGCTACACTCTAATATTTGCACATATTTTGTGTATTAATTAGGCTTTATTTATGAAGTGCCATTTGTTTTATTGACTTCATTTCCTGGAGTTGCAGAAGGATTTTTCTACACTACTGGGGATCTTAAAATAGGCTCAAGAAAGTACTATTAATTCTGTAACATGATAACCTAATTTTTAAAGTCTGAGATATTGAGAATGACATATCCAATGTTACCTTTCAGAAAAAAGGTTGAGAATCATCTTACAAATGAATTTTAGAAACAAGCTGTTAATAGTTTGTCAAACTATTTGAATTGTGATGAATGAGAAAAATATCATATCTTGCTTGTTTATTATTAAATAGCGTCATAGATCTTGAGAAAAAGAGCATACAAAAATTTGTGTTTTAATGACATTTTTGTCCAGGTTTGATTCTGCTGGTCTGCATTTTTCTTGTCCTAAATATGCTGGGAAGCAGGATCAAGATGCTGTTATAATAAATAAGACGCTTATGTTTAAATGTCCATATCATTAGTATTCTGATGTTTCAAAGCAGCAATATAAAATAATTATGTTCAGATTCCAGAAGTTTACTGGCTGTGCTGTCACTGTTATGTTATTTATTAGCATAGATTACAAAATGAAGCGGGGATTTGGCAATTTTATGGTCTATTGATCAAGCTAGGTAGCACAGAAACATAATTTAGGCCTTCAAATGAACTGTTTAGCTAGACTCTAAATACTAATCAATTATTCAGATAATTAGGAGTAAATACTTCACCCCTGTTATCTACATAATTCCTGAATTATGACCAAGATAGATACAAGGGTAATATTACTGGGATATTATTTTTTATTTGAAAGGAGCTAATCTGATTTGAATTTTCCTCTTTTTAACTCAAAATTACAGGACATGATAGAAAGAATTTCACCATGTCCCAAATGTTCACCATTTTGTGTCTAATACATCTCTTGTCTTGGTCACCTCTGGATAGAAGGAATGAAGCTGTCCCTGTGACCAGCTGCAGGGTGGCCAGCTCCGTTGAGTTCTGCACTGACTGAGGAGATGGGCTCTTTTGTTTCACATTCTTGAAGCCTTTTCCTGGCCAGTGTTGACTTGGCAGGAAAACACACTTTCGTCTGCTGGGCTCTTGCCAGTCACTTGGTCCTGAAACTGGAGTTAGTAGCATCTTGCCAAAGATTAGACTGAGAAATCTGGATGCAGGCTGGCAATGCGAGCAAGCAGCCCCAGCCAAATTGGCACAGTTGGGAAAACCTTAGAGAATTACAATTATTTTAGACAAAATACAAAGTTTGTGAGCTTTCTAAACATTATGTAAATCAGCCTTGGTTCTTAATTCACAGAAGCACAGAAGTCCATCACTTTCAGGAAGCATGCAAATATATTAGTGCCCCGATTCATGCCAAACTGAACCTTGGTTACAGAAAGGAAATTGGATAATGCCTCATTGGTGTGTGTGTGTGTGGGGGGGGGGGAGTTAAGCATCTGCAGCCACAAACAGTAGCTCAGGTGCCTTAAAGCCTTTCTCAGAATTCAGGATCCCTTTTTCATCTGCACCATAGCCAAATAATCTGTGCCTATGCACTTGTGTTAAGAGGGTGATGTGGGATATTATCACCACCCTGTCTTCATGTCTTATATGCGTGATCTAACGTAAAGTAATCCTTACAATGGTTTTGTAAGGTAGATACTTCTTACTCATTCCCATTCTCATCCCAGAGAGCTGAAATCAAGCACTGTATCCCAAGTGTGAAGCTTGTCATTTTATCCTTTTAGGTATCTTGTTGTTCTTACTTGAATTTGGTGTTTTAGAAATCTGCTAAATACCTAAATTATTGATTCCTAGGCCCCAGGCATTTGAGTTTTTAGGTCTTAACATACTCAATGTTGTCTTTGTGTTAGATAACGAAACCCTTCCCCCACCAGACTTATGCTGTAAGAGTCTCAAAGTTTCAACTAGCTGCAGCACATTCTATATGGTTTCTCTCTCTCTCTCTCTCTCTCTCTCTCTCTTATTTTTTCCTTTACACCTAGAGTACTCTTCCTTTTATTCTTCTTCAGGCCCCTGGTTCCTTTGTTTATGCTTGATTATTGAGCTCATTCTTATTGGAGTATAGTGAAATGTATTTGGAAACTTCCAAAGTAATCGGAAACATAAAGTGTTTGGATAAATGTACACTCTTGACTTAGAAGTAGGGTAGCACTGCTGATAAAATCAGCTCTGAAATCTTATGTCAGCACTCCCAGTTATTACTGAGTTTCACCTCTTCAAAGAGAAGACTTACATCATACAAAACCTTAAAGATTCTATAAAAGGTGTTTTAGGTCATCGATGAAAATCATTACTACATATTGTTTTCAAGGATGGAACTACTGGTTGGAAGAACATACCTCATTTTCTTTGACAAATAATTGAGAACTCTTCAGAGTCCTTGATATCCATCAAATTCACTAATTTATAAAAATTTAATATATTGACGACCTTGCTTAGCAAGGAAAATGTCAATATAGCATATTGCTTTTAAGCCCAAGAAAAATATAATTTGAAAATGTGAGGATAAAAAAATCATCAGAAAATAAATAAAAAGAATATTTCATAACCATCAGGAAATCGTATCCTTAATACCAAAAGGAAAATTTCCTGTTCATATTACATTTCACCTGATACAGATCTAGTTGCAGAAAGTTGCCCTTGAAAACAAGATCCTCTTTCTAGAATCCTGTTGCTGAAAGAAAAAACTTAAATCTATGATGTCAATTCATGACTTTGAGATGAAATGATTTCATTAGGGTTTGAGGCTCTTATAAGCTAAACCTTCTGATAAAAATTGAATGCACTGGAATTAATCAAAGTAACTTATAGTTTTTCCACTTACATTCACTTTGAAATTATGGTGATTTCAAAGGATGTTAAATTTTATTTGATTCAGCATCTAGTCTGAGTGGCCATATTTCCTGCAAGTAAGGAGATGAGCTGCAGCAATTTCAATGATGACTTATGATTTGAAAAATAGGGTGGTCTAAATGTCACAATTTGATTAGAGAATTTGCCTGGGTGGTAGTTTACAATCTCGCTCTCTCTCTCTCTCTCTCTCTCTCTCTCTCTCTCTCTCTCTCTCTCTCTCTGTCTCTCTCTCTCTCCTCCTGCTCCTCCTCCTCCTCCCCCTCTCTCCCACCCCTCTCCCTCTCTTTCATGTGGTTTTGTGTGTGTGTGTGTGTGTGTGTGTGTGTGTGTGTGTGTGTGTATGAACTGTATTGATGGAGACTATCTCAATGGTACAAGATATAAGAAGTTAGAAGTAATATTGTAATACCTCTGAAATATCTTGGGTTTCTGCATTTTAAATTTTTAATTGAATTAATTAATTACGAAAAGCTCTAAACTGGTAAAAAGAGAAGAAGCAATTTTGCTAGGATATTCTCATTTCGGGATGAAGGTATACAAGCTTTATGGGTATTCTTATCATGTGCCGATGTAGAATTTGAGGCATGAGGGTCAGGTTGTGGAAAGGCTTCCCTGTGTATATTCTAGTCCTTTCCTTTACACAATTCTGACAACACTTCTCGTCAAGGCATTAGCTGAGATGCTTTGTCAATGGTTTTAATTGGTGGCTTGATTTATTTAACACTACATATAACTTTAGAGATGAGGATACGGGATAGAAGAGCATTTTTAAAGCCTTGGGGAGTGTGGGAAAATGACCAGAAAAGTGAGTAAATAAAGAGAAAATGACCCAATAATATGAGAATTGAAATGCTGAAATGATGATACTCAAGAAGAAGGAAGAAAAAGTATGGATACTCTGGTCCTTCTTAGAAGGGGGAACAAAATACCCACAGGAGATACACAGACAAAGTGTGAAGCAGAGTCCAAGGGAAAGACCATCCAGAGACTACCCCACCTAGGGATCCATCCCATATACAGTTACAAAACCCAGACACTATTATCGATGCCCACAAGTGTTTGCTGACTGGAGCCGGATATAGCTGTCACCTGGGAGGCTCTGCTAGTGCGTGACAAATACAGAGGTGGACACTTTCAGCCAGCCATGGAAATGAGCACAGGGTCCCCAATGGAGGAGCTAGAGAAAGGATCCAAGGAGCTGAAGCGGTTTGCAGCGCCATAGGAGGAACAATATGAGCCACCCAGAACTCCCAGAACTCCCAGGGACAAAAACCATCAATCAAAGAGTACACATGGAGTTACCTATGGCTCCAGACATATAGGCAACAGAGGATGGCCCTGTTGGACATCAAAGGAAGGAGAGGCCCTTGGTCCTGTAAAGGTTCGGAGCAACAGTGTAGGGGAATACCAGGACAGGGAAGCAGGAGAGGGTTGATTGGGGAACAGGGGGAGGGGAAATGGGTTATGGGATTTTTGGGGGGGGGGAACCAGGAAAGGGGTAATCATTTGAAATGTAAATAAAGAATATATCTAATAAAAAAAGAAATGCTGAAATGGGGGCAAGCAGAGTTCATTTGTGGGGGCAAAGAGAAATGAAAGTGTTGAGATGGACATCAGTAAGTCATATACACTATTAGCTAGAAAGTGTATTAGGAGGTCAACATGCAGAAGAATGCAAATTGACCCATTCTTATCTCCTTGCACTAAGCTCAATTCTAAGTGGATCAAAGATCTCCACATAAAACCAGACACACTGAAACTAATAGAAGGGAAACTAGGGAAGAACCTTGAACATATGGGCACAGGGGAGAATTTCCTGAACAGAACTCCAATAGCTTATGCTCTAAGATCAAGAATAGACAAATGGGACCTCGTTAAATTACAAAGTTTTTGCAAGGCAAAAGACACTGTCAAAAAGACCAAGCGGCAACCAACTAACTGGGAAATGATCTTTACCAACTCTACATCCGACAGAGGGCCAATATCCAATATATACAAAGAACTCAAGAAGTTAAACTCCAGAGAGGCAAGTAACCCTATTAAAAAATGGGGTACAGAGCTAAACAAAGAGTTCTCACCTGAAGAATATCTAATGGCTGAGAAGCACCTAAAGAGATGTTCATCATCCTTAGTCATTAGGGAAATGCAAATCAAAACAACCCTGAGATTCCATCTCACACCAGTCAGGATGGCTAAGATCAAAAACACAGGAGACAGCAGTTGTTGGCGAGGATGTGGAGAAAGAGGAACACTCCTCCACTGCTGGTGGAATTGCAGGCTGGTACAACCACTCTGGAAAGCAGTCTGGTGGTTCCTCAGAAAACTGGGCATGACACTCCCGGAGGATCCGGCTATACCACTCCTGGGCATATACCCAGAGGCTTTACCTGCATGCAATAAGGACACATGCTCCACTATGTTCATAGCAGCCTTATTTATAATAGCCAGAAGCTGGAAAGAACCCAGATGTCCCTCAACGGAGGAATGGATTCAGAAGATGTGGTATATCTACACAATGGAATACTACTCTGCAATTAAAAACAATGAATTCACAAAATTCCTAGGCAAATGGTCAGATCTTGAAAATATCATCCTTAGTGAGGTAACCCAATCACGAAAGAACACACATGGTATGCAGTCACTGATAAGGGGATATTGACCCAGAATCTTGGAATACCCTAGACACAATCCGCATATCAATAGATTTCTAAGAAGATGGAAGGAGAGACCCCTGGTCCTGGAAAGACTGGATGTAGGGGAACGCCAGGACAGAGAAACAAGAGGGGGTTGAATGGAGAAAAGAGGGAGGGAAGGGGGCTTATGGGACTTTCGGGGAGGGAGGAAACGGGAAAGGGGGAAGTGTTTGGAATGTAAATTAAAAAATAAAATAAAATAAATAATAAAAAAAAGAAAATTTAGAGGTTTACCATCAAGATGAAGAATCAGTGTGAGTGGTAATGTGAAGTCACTTGACAGAGGACTTTGGATCTAGACTTTAGAATTCAGTTTTTTGTAAGTAGGGAATGTGGAGCTAGAAGATGTTGTAATAGATTCTGGGATTTGAGTGTCCATGAATAGAGAAAACCATAAAGTGAATGAAGAGCCAAATAATCTTGACAGTACTTGCCAGTACTCTTGTACAGAAATAGGCTAAGTAAAATCTACTTGTTTTGGATAGGGAATGAACTCACTTGCTAGCCAGAAGTTACCAACAGGACTAATTTAGGCACTTACTTATATTACTTGCCTTAGTCTAAGGATTTCTGAGTTTGCAACTGAAGAATGAAGAATTAGAAAGAAGGAGGCAGAATCTTCAACTTATCAGTTATTTCTGCAGATGACAGATGATCTCCAAAACTGTTGGTCTTCTTTGCCCTGTGGGAAGGCTGAAGCTAAGTCATGCATCCCTGTCAGTGAGCCACAAATCACCTGCTGACAGGAAAATGTAGGTCACCTACCTGGTTATTTTGAAAGATACACAACTACAACCATGAAGTATTTGTGTTATTGACTGAACTTGCCTTTAATTGTGTTAGCATTCCAGAGATGCTGCACCAGGCAGGGGTATATTTGAAATAAGAAGTTGGGATCACTGGTTGAGAGGCTTCTCTGGGACAACAAACAGCCTTAAGGAATTTTTCTTTTCTTTTTTATTTTATTAGATATTTTTCTTATTTATATTTCAAATGTTATCCCTTTTCCTCATTTCCCCTCCAACACCTCCATCCCATTCCCCCTCCCCCTACTCACTAACCCACCCACTCTGGGTTCCCTGTCCTGGCATTCCCCTACACTGGGGCAACTAGTCCTCACAGGACCAAGGGCCTCTCCTCTCACTGATGTCCAACAAGCCATCATCTGCTACCTATGTGGCGGGAGCCATGGGTCCCTCCATGCATACTCTTTGGTTGGTGGTTTAGTCCCTAGGAGCTCTGGGGATACTGGTTGGTTCATATTGTTGTTCCTCCTATGAGTCTGTAAACCCCTTCAGCTCCTTTGGACCTTTCTCTAGCTTCTCCAATGGGGGCCCTGTGCTCAGTCCAGGGGTTGGCTGAGAGAGTCCCCCTCTGTCAAATGAGTGATTGATTGTCTTAGAAGTATTATCCTGTAGGAGAAAACTCTGAACTGTATTTCTGCCTGAACAGAGATCAGGAGATGGGTTTAAATGTTCTGAGATTGAATCAAGGTACAGATTTTTATAAGACATCCCTCAAATTACTGGGTAGCACCCTGACACTTGTGTGTTTTTCCTGCTTAAGTATCTGGCATGAGCAATGTTGACTAGTTCTAAAACAGGGCATTCTAAGGTTTCAAGCACTGAGGCAGATATCTAGAAGTTACACAACTGGATTTGGATAATCAGAATCTTCAATTATTATATTAAAAAGACTCACATGCAGAAGAATGCAAATTGACCCATTCTTATCTCCTTACACTAAGCTCAATTCCAAGTGGAATAAAACCAGACACACTGAAACTAATAGAAAGGAAACTAGGGAAGAACCTTGAACATATGGGCACAGGGGAGAATTTCCTGAATAGAACTCCTATAGCTTATGCTCTAAGATCAAGAATTGACAAATGGGACCTCATTAAATTACAAAGTATTTGCAAGGCAAAAGACACTGTCAAAAAGACCAAGCGGCAACCAACTAACTGGGAAATGATCTTTACCAACCCTACATCCGAGAGAGGGCTAATATCCAATATATACAAAGAACTCCACAAGTTAAACTCCAGAGAGGCAAGTAACCCTATTAAAAATGGGGTACAGAGCTGAACAAAGAGTTCTCACCTGAAGAATATCTAATGGCTGAGAAGCACCTAAAGAGATGTTCATCATCCTTAGTCATTAGGGAAATGCAAATCAAAACAACCCTGAGATTCCATTTCACACCAGTCAGAATGGCTAAGATCAAAAACACAAGAGACAGCAGTTGTTGGCGAGGATGT
This sequence comes from Tokudaia tokunoshimensis, assembly GCA_036184795.1. Taxonomy (NCBI): domain Eukaryota; kingdom Metazoa; phylum Chordata; class Mammalia; order Rodentia; family Muridae; genus Tokudaia; species Tokudaia tokunoshimensis. The sequence continues at coordinate 22,124,984 of BTHU01000004.1, read as the reverse complement.
GGAGAAAGAGGAATACTCCTCCACTGCTGGTGGAATTGCAAGCTGGTACAACCACTCTGGAAAGCAGTCTGGCGGTTCCTCAGGAAACTGGGCATGACACTCCCGGAGGATCCGGCTATACCACTCCTGGGCATATACCCAGAGGCTTTACCTGCATGCAATAAGGGCACATGCTCCTCTATGTTCATAGCAGCCTTATTTATAATAGCCAGAAGCTGGAAAGAACCCAGATGTCCCTCAACGGAGGAATGGATTCAGAAGATGTGGTATATTTGCACAATGGAATACTACTCTGCAATTAAAAACAATGAATTCACGAAATTCCTAGGCAAATGGTCAGAACTTGAAAATATCATCCTTATTGAGGTAACCCAATCACAAAAGAACAAACATGGTATGCAGTCACTGATAAGGGGATATTGACCCAGAATCTCGGAATACCCTAGACACAATTCGCATATCAATAGATTTCTAAGAAGATGGAAGGAGAGACCCCTGATCCTGGAAAGACTGGATGTAGGGGAATGTCAGGACAGAGAAGCGAGAGGGAGTTGAATGGGGAAAAGAGGGAGGAAAGGGGGCTTATGGGACTTTTGGGGAGGGAGGAAACGGGAAAGGGGAAATGATTTTGAATGTAAATAAAAAAAACTTAGAAAATAAAATATAAAAAAAAAGAGCAATCAAGACAATAAAATCTACTGTTCTAATAAGTAAAAAATATAAAAATTAAAAAAAAAATAAAAAGACTCAAGCTGGTAGTTAGAATAAGCGACAAGAGAACAACTATGAAAACTGAGTTCAGGCAGAAATGGGATTAAAGAAACCAAGTTGAGTAGGTTAAAGCATAGTTAGTGGGGTCAGTGTGAAGAGTGTTTGCAGACACAGAGAGGTGGGCTCTGTGAGGAGTTTCCCAGTATTTCCCCTGCCTATTGCACAGACAGAAAAGTTAATGCTTCAGAAGTTCAAAGACTTCACACTAGTCCAAGGTAGTCATTTAGGTTTCCAGTTCAGTGAATGATTTTACTCTTGTTAAGTGGGTCTTAAATCCAATTAAAGAGCTGTTGGTTATTACCAAAGCATGCAGGGCACTGCTTCATGCTTTGGGTTATAGTGCCATGTTTGTACTCTACTTGGTTCATAGGTGTCAGAGTTAAATAGGACTGTTGGTGGTCTCCCTCTTTCCCTGTCTTTCTATTTTATTGTAGAGGAACATAATTTCCTTTTAGTTAGATTTATTCCTAGATATTTTATTTGAGGCTATTGTGAATAGAAATCTTTTCTTGATCTCTTTGTCATTTATTGTTGGTGTACAGAAAAGTGATTAATTTGTGGAAGTTAATTTCATATCTTGTCACATTGCTGAACTTTGTTTAGTATTTCTAGAAAGTTTCTGGTAACTATTTTCAGGATTTCCGATGTTTAGTATCATGTCATCAGCAAATAGGGGTAGTTTGACTTTTTTTGCCTTATTGCTTCAGCTAATGCTTTATGCATAACATTGAAAAGGGGTAGAGATAATGGATTCCTGTCTCATCCTTGCCTTCTGTGGGATTGCTTCAAGTTTTTTCCATTTAGGGTGATATTAGCTGTGAGTTTCTCATATTTAGCTTTGATTATGTTGAAGTATATTCCCTCTAGTCATTCATTCTCTAGGAGTTTTAACATGAATTCATATTGGTTTTTGTCAAAGAATTTTTCCGCATCTATTGAAATCATGTAATCTTCACCTTTAAATTCATTTGTGTAGTTTATTACATTCATCGACTTGCATATGTTGAGCTCTCCCTGCAGTTTAGGGATAAACCCAATTTGGTCATAGTGGGCAATCTTTGTTATATATCTGTATTCTGTCTCCAAGTACGTTATTGAGTAATTTTGAGTCTATGCCCATCAGAGATATTGGCCTATCATTTTCTCATTTCATTATGTCTTTACCTGGTCATGGTATTAGAGTAATACAGGCTTCATAAAAGGAGTTTGAGTTTGTTCCTTCTGTTTCTATTTTTTTGAATAGTTTAAGAAGGATTGGCTGTAATTCTCCTTTGAAAGTCTGGTAGAATTCTGCTGTGAATCCATCTGGCCCTAGATTTTTTTTTTTAAGTTGGAAGTTCTTTTTTATTATTATTATTGTTATTACTATTTAAATCTCATTTGTTTTGGGCCTGTTTAGGTTGTTGACTTCTTGATTTAATTTTGATGGTTTGGCTGAACTCTAAAAATTCATCCATTTTGTTTAGGTTTTTCCAATTTAGTGAATACAGATTTTTTAAAGTATTCCTTTATAATACTAGGAATTTCTCTGGGTTCCCTCATAATGTTTCCCTCTTCATTTCCAATTCTTTTGCTTTGTGTCATCTCCTTATTTTGGTTAGTTGTGATTAGAGTTAGTGTCTTCCAAAATCTAGCTCTTAGATTTGTTTATTATTTGTATTGTTTTGTTATTTTATTATTTTCTCTTTGATTTTTATTATTTCTTGCTGTAAACTGGGTTTGGATTTGTTTTCTTTTTCTTCTTTTTCCACAGTTTAGAGTTCCATCATTCAATCATTTATTTGTTCTCTTTCTTAATGATTTTTTAAAATGTAGGCACTTTGTGCTTTACATTTCCCTCTTTCAACTGCTTTCAATGTGTCCAAAAGGTTTTGCTACATTGTATTTTCATTTAGTTAAGGAAATTTTAAAATTATTTCTTGATTTCTTTATTGACTGACCCATTCATTGCTCAGTGATGATTTTGCATATTTACTAGAGATTTGTGTGGTGTCAGTTTTAAATTTTATTGTATTATGATTAGACAGGAGACATGGAGTATTTCAGTAATTCTAAGTTTGTTAATATTTGTGTTGTATCCCAGATGTGGTTGATTTTAGATAAGCTCCCATGTGCTTCTAAGTAGACTGTATATATGTAATAAATGTCTCTTAACTCCATTTGATGTATAATGTCATTTAACTCTGATATTTCTGTTTTGTTGTTGTTATTGTAGTCCAGATGACTGGAAAAGGTAGGATATTAAAATAATTTATTATTATTACTATGTTTCATGTCTTTACATTCTCTAAAATTTGGTCTACCAAAGCTTGGTACACGTATGTTTAGGATAGTAATATCTTTTTTGTTAACTCTTCCCTTGATCAGAATGAAGTGTCCCTCTGTCTTTTCTGATTAGTTTTAGGTATTGTTTATTTTGTTAGATATTAGAATATATATACCTGCCTGCTCTCTAGTCACATTGGATGGGAATATTTTTGCCCATCCTTTTACTCAAAGTTTATGTCTATCTTCGACATAAAAATGAATTCTTATAGATATCACATGGATTTTATTTCTTGATCCATTCAGTCAGTTTGTGCCTTTTGATTTGAGAATTGAGTTTACTAACATTTAGTTATAATTGAATATGTAGGGGGCTAGAGAGATGGTTCAGTGGTTAAGAGCACTGACTGCTCCTCCAAAGGTCCTGAGTTCAATTCCCGGCAACCACATGGTGCCTCACAACCATCTGTAATGGGATCTGATGCCCTCTTCTGGTGTGTTTGTAGACAGCAACAATGTACTCACAAACATAAAATAAATAAAACTTTAAAAAAATAATTGAATGTGCATGTTTATTGTAGTCATGTTGATTTTTAGTGTTGTTTATATTCTTAGTGTATTTTTGCAATTATGGCTTGTGTTTCTTCCTGCAGACTGTTGGCTATGCTCTTTTTTGTCTTAAGCCTGAAATATTGCTTTTTGTATTTTCCTTAGTTTGTTATATAGCCTAAAAAAAATTTTAGGATGCTTATATCATGGAAAGTTTTTTTTTTCTTCTTCAAATAGTCAGATAGTTTTGCTGACCTTTCTGGTCCTTAGGGTTTGGGTTGCATTGTGCTAGGTTCTTTTGATCTTCATTTTCCATTTGTAAATCAGCTCTAATGGGTTCTCTTCTCTTCTCTTTTCTTCTCTTCTCTTCTCTTCTCTTCTCTTCTCTTCTCTTCTCTTCTCTTCTCTTCTCTTCTCTTCTCTTCCCTTCCCTTCCCTCCCCTTCCCTTCCCTTCCCTTCCCTTCCCTTCTCTTCTCTTCTCTCCCTCTCTCCCTCCCTTCTCCTCTTCAATTAAAACATTCTTTGTTCTGTATACTTAGTGTTTTAAGTATGACATGCAATGAGATTTTTCTTTCTCATCTTATTTATTATTATGTGCTTCTTGTATCTATATGGATATATTTTTCCTTAGTTCCAAGAAATTTCCCTATGATCTTGTTAAAGATCAGGTCAATTCTCCTAAATTGGGATTCTTCTCCTCATCCATGCTGTCCTTTGGAAGGTTTGAACTTTTCATGATGTCCTACATATTCCTTGTCTGTTTCTTTTCTTTTTTCATATTCCTTGTTTGTTTGGTCTAGATATTTTACTTTATCATTTAGTACTAATATTCTATCTTTTGCTTAATTCATTCTAAAACTGGCCTTCCTTTGAGTTTTCTAAGTGAGTCATTTAGTTTATTTAAATTTAGTTATTTAAATTACATCTTCATTTCAGGTTGAGTCTTTTATCTCTTTATTGCATTATTGTTTTCAAGTCTTGGCTTGTCTTTGTCTTTTTTTTTTTTCATTTAACAACCTTTATTACATAAGGTAGGAAGTTAGATATTAAGAGAGTGGGAAACCCAATTATTCATTTTTGGAAACCCGAATATTAATTTTTCTACTGAATTTTGCAATATTCAGGACTCCCCTCCCCCTCTGCTGGCAAACTGATCCCCAATTCATTAATAAACTGAGAGTAACTGACAAAATGGTGCAACTAGTTAGGATTTTGCATCTCAGACAAAAATGCAACAGTATTCTCTTCTCGTCAGAATGATACATTAGGTCAGGAAAAAAGCTTCAGATACATTTAAGAAAAAAAAATTTTTTTAAAAAAAGACTTTTTCCCCTTTAAAATAACTCCTCCCAGCCTCCACCCAGTCTAGGCTCTCTGCAATATGACAAATGCAGAATCTTCTGGAATGGCTTGATACTGCCTCCCACCACCGCTTTGTTTGCAGTATCAGATCAGACAGAATATTTTTTACACTCAAACGAATTTCTGCAGACTCGTGCCTGCAATTAAAAGAGAAACTGCATGTCTCAGTCAGTTAACATGCAAAGGCATTATATTTAACCCTTTGAAATGGAAAATAAAATGAAAAATGAAGATGCCGTATAGAGGGCCATGAATGGGAATGCTAGCGACACACATATCCCTCCCTTCCTAACAGACTTGCTTTGGGGAATGGTTAAAAGGAAGCCTTTTGTTAAGAAAAAATGTGAACAAGGTGGTTTCGATTTTACATCAATGTTGTCTTTGTCTTTTATTTCAGCATTATGTTTTCATTTTCTTGGGCATCACTCAGGCATTTATTTGCTTAATCTCTTTCTCTTTAATTTCATTGATCTGTTTCTTTCTGACTTCTTTAAAATTCATGAAGTTTTGGATGAAGTTTATGACGTGTTTTTTATTTTAAATTCTGTGTCTTGGATTTCATCTAGACAATTCTCATTGACAAATATTTTTAAAGGAATGATGTTTTGGAATGGGGATATTGGCTTGATCATTCATATTGCTTGTTTTTATTTTGTGATGAGATTTTGGTACTTAGATTTCTTTTTTTCTTTCTGCATTTCATGTGAAAAGAACAGGCAGAGCAGAAGAGAGGGTATGACAATGGGTTTAGCCTGAAAGTTGTAAATAGTTTATGTAAAATAAAGTCAGATGGACAGAGGGAATTTGGCTGGTATACAGGATGTGCACTTGGTCCAAACCTGGAGTGTAGGGGTAGATATGTCTGGGTAGAAAGGTTGGATGTAGTATGCGAAGGGTAATCTAGGTTGGAGGATACAGGTAGGGCATGTCCTTGAAGGAGCTTATCAGTTGGTTGTAGTGCACACAGTGATGGCCAAACTAGGCTATGACAATAGATTTGGAACCCAGAGTAGATCTGGTGGGTTAGAAAGGGTAAGTGGAAAAGAGGATCAGGAAGACTTAATGGGCTAGACTTTGGAGAAGGATGTGTGGGATATGGCTAGGTGTAGTGGTTAGATGTTTCTGGACTTTCAATGTAATTTCTCTGAGCTAAAAACATTCCTCTTAAGACTACCTTCATGGTACCCCATAGATCTGGATCTGTTGGGCTTTTAATTTTCATTTAGTTCTAGAAATGTTTATTTCCTTCTTGATCTCTATGATCATCTAGGAACCATTCAATAGTTATTGCTTAATTACAATTGTGCATTTTCTATAGTTTCTCCTCCTGCTGACTTATAGCTTTATTCCATTGTGATCAGATAGAATATAAGATGTTTTTGCTATTTTCCTATACTTCTTGAGACTTTCTTTATGTCCTAATATGTGATGCCTGCACAAAGTCATGCTGTCTACATTCTAGCATGGAGGGAGGAGGAGCTCATGAGACATTACTCGTACAAGAGGAATTATACATATTTGATGGTTTTTGAGGTGGCAGGCAGAAATTTATTTATTTGTTGATTAATTGCTTTACTGATTTGGTATATTCCCTGGTAGGTATATCATTCTCCAGTGTAAGGAAGAAGTATGTGATCAGCACAAATTAGAATTGGTGTGTTATTTTGAGAAAAAAGAGAGAAAAAAGAAGAAAACATGAATTTTGGAAGTTAGGGTAAGGAGGCCGGATAGATTTGGGAGGGGTTAGGAGAAGAATAGGGTGGGGGGGATGAATATAATCAAAGTACGCTGTATAAATGTCTGAGTTGTAATATAATATACCATAAGAGAGGATCTAGTACTGCTAAGCCATCAGTTCCCTCCCAGAGGAGCTTTAAAAATCAGAATGGAAACAAACTCCAATCCCAGTGCTAGTGCCTTAACTTGACTGACTCAGGAAACATGGCCTTTCCTGGAGCCAGTGTTCTCAACTTCTTCATGGGATGTACACCCTAGTTTCTAGGAAGACTTGAAGAAGCATCTTCTTCCTTGCCTAGGTGCTTTAGCTACTAAAAGACATTAACCTTTGCTTTGGTCTGCTAGAGAAGGATGAATACAAATGCCCAATGCTGTGTGGGGACTTAAATCAAAAGGGAAAGAGTTAATTCATCTGGGAGTCATCTATCAGCAGCAGTCAGTTCTGATTTAAACATTTTCCCATAAATTTTTACCTAGTTCCTGTGCTGCAGTGAGTGAGTAGTTAAAGTTGGCAGAGGGTGTGATTTTGATGGATTATGCCCAATTTTCTTTCACAATCTTTCCATCCACCAGCAGTGAGATGTAGATAGCATTTTAGTTTGAGGAATGCAAACTATTGGAAAATCACAGCCTTGACACTTGGTATGAACAGATATTATTTCTTACTCTCATTTAAAATACCAATGCATGAATTATTTTTTTTTTACCTGAGATTTTAAGAGTGCTTAAAACTTTCAAGAAGTATTAAATAACATTTGTTTCCGAGGCAGTGGGACCTAAAACCTTTTTCTACCTCTGTTCTGTTGAGTGAAGTTGGTTGCAATTGGCAATGAGTGTAAGAATTGCTGCGTATAAAAAGTGTACTTTGTTACATTTGTTTGAAGGTGTCTTTTTTTTCATATTTCAAGGTGTAGAGAGTTATATATCTTCTAATATGTAACCCAGGGTTCAGGATGGAGTGGAGACAATTCATTTTGCTTTGGGTTATTTGTCTCTGCATTGAACAGATATTTATTGGAGCTCATTCTCTTTTCTTTTGGGTGAGAGCAGCACAAGTATTATGTATCTAAGTGACATAAATCCTGAGAAGGAAGATACACACAGTGCTCAGGATCTATCCATCCAAAAGATGAATACCACATCAACAGAAACTACATTTATTTATAAACACTACCGTAGAGTTAAAAGTCCAGCTCTGATGTCAAGTAAATTTAACTTTACAACCTGCTCTGCCACACAGTATCTATATGAACTATAGGAAATGTAAGTCTTGGTAGGTAGTACAATCTCCGCTGTTGGGTGTATTAGTTAGTCCTTATCTATAGATGAAAGGAAGGTCCAAAATACGCCTTCAAAGCAATAAATGATTATGTAAAATGTGCAATGAATATTGACATTTTGATATCATGTGTATTTTGCAATATGAATGCCACAATACAGTACAAATCAGAAATACATCTACAGAGACTAAGTGTGGAGCAGAGACTGAGGGAAAGACCATCCAGAGACTGCTCCTCCTAGGAATCCATCCCATGTACAGTTACAAAACCCAGACACTATTGTGATACCAACAAGTGCTTGCTGACAGGAGCCTGATATAGCTGTCACCTGGGAGGCTCTGCCAGTGCATGAAAAATACAGAAGGGGTTACTCTCAGCCAACCATTGAACTGAGCACAGGGTCCCCAATAGAGGAGCTAGAGAAAGGACCCAAGGAGCTAAATGAGCTCGCAACCCCATAGGAAGAACAACAATATGAACCAACCAGTACCGGCAGAGTTCCCAGGGACTAAACCACCAACCAAAGTGTCCACATGGAGGGACCCATGGCTCCAGCTGCATATGTAGCAGAGGGTGGCCTTATTGGACATCAAAGGGAGGAGAGCCCTTGGTCCTGAGAAGGCTTGATGCCCCAGTATAGGGGAATGCCAGGACAGGGAAGCAGGAGTGGGTGGGTTGGTGAGCAGGGGGAGGTGGGATGGGTTAGGGGATATTTTGGGGGGCGGGACCAGGAAAGGGGACATTTGAAATGTAGATAAAGAATATATCTAATAAAAATAAATATATCTTAAATCTATAATTCTAAGTGGCAAATGCTTTGATCTTCTGGAAACCCATAAAGTGCTTCCACAGAATCGCTAGGACTCCTTCTATAACAGACTCCTAGACCTTACCATGACTAACTTTGCTTAGAGACATCATGCTAACTTTAAAAACCAACATATAGACCTCTAATGCCTTCCAATACAGGAAGAAAGACTTAGGCTATAAAGTTACAGGAAAGTCCATGAGCAAAATGTCCATAATATACTATAACTTTGTTTTTTTTGGTTTCTGTAGTGTCCTTATCATGGTCTCTGGTGGGTTCACCTCCATCTTTGAGACCCCAGCTAGTTCCTCATAGATTACGAAGCTGGGGCACTAGTGGTCTCAGATCCCTTCTGGGATGATAGAATAGAACATGAACAGTTCCTAGGAGATGCATATCCTGAGATTTTTTTTCAGGGCCACACAACCTTCTCCAACCACTAGTGCTGGTGCCCTAGAGGCTCCTGATGCCTCCATCCTAAAAGAAGAAATTGAAGAAAGTTGCCTAAATCTGTTTTCTCCAGAGGCAAATCTGTTTATCGTACCTTCTAAATAAAGCATGTAGGAAAGGGTGGATGAGGCCCTAATTCTAGTGTTTAGGATTTGCATGGGATGTTATGTAACCTCTGGTTTAAGTTTGTGTGGTCGGCACCTCTGATTGTCTTTCCTGTTTGTCTGTCTGTGTGTTTCTGTCAGTTCTGTAAGGTGGAAGAACAGTCCCAAGATACTGTTGAAGTGTATATTAAAACAGTTCAAGGAGCATTCTGTAGATGAGGATGAATATGGTATGTGTTCCTTGCCCAGAAAACCTCAGACCTGTGGAAATGATTGGCCCTCTTTTGGAGTTGGGTGGCCCTGTGAAGGAACTCTAAAACTGGTTCAGGCTACCTGGTAACTGAAGATCCTGGAGGCCACAACCAGTTTTCTCTTATTTACCAGTCTGGTCTCTGGTGTAGGATTCCCCCCCCCCCGACTAAAGACCTATGCCCTCTTATGGGGGACCCTAGTCTTTGTTTAGGTAGGTCATCCAGAGAAACCCAAACTTCTGCCTTTTTTCTTGGCCAAGAAGTTACTGACTTTTCCCTTCTAAATACCCCAGTGTGACCCCTAGCTATGCCAGAGATGGAGAAATGGTTCCCCAAGCCATGCTGTCAGAAGGGTATACTTAATCCTCAGGCCTCATCTCCTTAGATTCATGCAGAGTGACTCTGGCTTATGGGAGCTCTGAGAAGAACTTTCGCAGGGCAGAGACAGAGGAACTCTTAGAGGGCTCAAAACTCAAAGGTTCTCCCCCTCGACCTTTTCATGGCTTATATCGTCTTTTCAACCAAGGATCTGTATAATTGAAAAACTCAGAACCTGCCATTTTCTAAAAACATTTCAGTTTCTAATTAGTCCCCAGGAAACTGTCATTTACACATACGAGTGTAACATCTTGTCCACTGTGCACCATGAGAAAGGAGAGATGATACCAGTGGCTCATGAGATAGCAAAATATTTTGTTATTCAGACCACATAAGAAGAATCTTTAATCAATTAGAGCCACCAGACAAGGACTTGGGTACCTTATTTCTTCTGGCAGTCCTGAGTAGTGACTGAAGCACGGTTTATAATCATAAAACCCGCAAGCATCTGAGCCAAGTTTCAGTTATAAATTTTACCAGTCAAAACTTGGGAATTAGGGACTTACCCAAGGTTCCATGTCAATTACAGTGACATTGAATGTGTTTTGCCTAGTCAATAAAATTCATTTGTTCTTTCTATTGTTAGGAACAGGCATTATGTTTTGTGCAACTACTGTTGCTTAAAGAGGGGGTTGGTCACCTTCTAGAAAGTCCCCAGTTCCCTCAGGGGCTGGGAACTTGATTTTTATTTCACCCTATAGGTAAAATGGAGTCTGAAGTCAAAATGGCAGTATGTAAGAAAGGTTTCTTTACCTGTTCCCAACATCAGCCAACCTGGGATGTTCACCAACAATTCCTGGACACATTCTTCCTGGCTAAAGAGTAGGACAGGATTTGGATTGCGCGTAGAAAAGCTGCTCTAGGGTCAGGCAGGGGACAATAGTGAATGGAGTAGATTTTCCCTTCTGCCCAACCTGACTGGGACTCCAACATTAACCAAGGTAAGGAGGCTCTGAACAATTTTTACCAGGTTCTTTGGGGAAGATTAAAGCAACTTCTAAAAAAAAAAAACAAAAAAAAAAAACAAACCCAAGCAAACAAAACAAACAAATAAAACAAAAAACAAAATAAAACAACAAAAAAACTCCAAGCTAATAATCTGTCTTAGGTAAGTGAGGTTCTACCAGAGCCCCAAGAATCACCTGAAGGGTTCCTGGAGTGCTTCTGTGAGGCTTGCCAGGTGCTTACCCCCATAAATCAAGATGCACCAAAAAAATATAACAAACAGCCAGTATTGCTTTTGTTATGTAATCAACCCTAGATGTTTAAAACAAAACAAGACCATAAGAAAACTTTAAAAGTTAAAAGGATTTGAGGGTATAAAAAGTTACCATTTATTAGAGATTGCTCAAAAGGTTTACAATAGAGTGTGCCATCTCCAATGGCACAGGAAGCTAGCTGTCCACCCAGTGCCACAGAGCAAGCAGTCAGCACAGGTGAGACCTGCCCTGAATCTCAGACGATCCTGTCCAGAACCCTCTGGCAGAAGCCTTCCAGTTTCTATCTCCAGCTTGGGACCGTCCTCTGCCATAGCATGCCATATCCAAGTGATGCAGGAAGCTAGCTATCCACCCAGCAGTGCAGAGAAGACAGTACAGGTGAGACCTGCCCTGCAGCTCAGAGGTTCACGCCTGGAAACCTCTGGTAGAAGCCCTCTGGTTGTTGTCTCTGGCTTGGGTCCATCCTTTGGCACAGCAAGCCACACACAAGTGGCACAGGGAGGCAGCTTAACCACCCAGGAGTGCAGAGGGGCCTGCTTGCACAGGTAGAACCACCCTCGCCAGAGGATCACACCCGGCACCCTCTGGTGGAAAACCTCTGGATTCCTTCTCCTGCTTGGGACCACCCTCTGATACCGTGTACTATATCCAAGTGACACACAGAGGTAGCTAACCACTCAGGAATGCAGAGAGGCTGGGCAGCACAGAGGAAACAGTCAGAAACTCTGAGGAGACAAGAGCCTAGGAACAACCTGGGACAGGAGTCTTAACGAGTATAACCTGCACACAGAGTTGATCTGGGCCACAGAGCTACGTACCCAAATACAACCACGAGAGAGCAGGTCTTGCAGGAGTACCTACATACAGGTGTAAGCAGAGAGAACAGGTCTCCCAGGAGTACAGATAAACCACAGTCAGAGACAGCAACACCAATTAACACCAGAGATAATCACATGGCAAAAGGCAGACACAAGAACATCACCAACAGAAACCAAGGCAACGAGGCACCATCTGAACCAAGTTCTCCAACAAGAGCAAGTCCTGGATACCCAACACACCAGAAAAGCAAGACCTGGATTTAAAATCACATCTCATGATGCTGATAGAGGATTTCAAGAAGGACATAACTCCCTTAAAGAAGTACAGGAGAACATGAGTCAACAAGTAGAAGCCCTTAAAAAGGAAACACAAAAATTGCTTAAAGAAATACAGGAGAACATGGGTCAACAGATAGAAGCCCATAAAGAGGAAACACAAAAATCACTTAAAGAAATACAGGAGAACATGGGTCAACAGGCAGAAGTCCTGAAAGAGAAAACACAAAAATCCCTTAAAGAATTACAGGAAAACACAAACAAACAAGTGAAGTAACTGAACAAAACCATCCAGGATCTAAAAATGGAAGTAGAAACAACTAAGAAATCACAATGGGAGACAACTTTGGAGATAGAAAACCTTGGAAAGAAATCAGGAGTCATATATGCAACCATCAACAACAGAATACAAGAGATAGAAGAATCTCAGGTGGTGAAGATACCATAGAAAGCATTGACTCAACAGACAAAGAAAATGCAAAGTGCAAATATCTTGTAACCCAAAACATCTAAGAAATTCAGGACACAATGAGAAGACCAAATCTAAGGATTATAGGTATAGAAGAGAGTGAAGATTTACAACTTAAAGGGCTAGTAAATATCTCCAACAAAATTAGAGAAGAAAACTTTGTTAACCCAAAGAGAGAGATGCCCATGAATTTACAAGAAGCCTACAGAACTACAAACAGACTGGATCAGAACAGAAATACCTCCCATCACATAATAATTAAACCATCAAATGTACTAAACAAAGAAAGAATATTAAAAGCAGTAAGAGAAAAAGGCCAAGTAACATATAAAGGAAGACCTATCAGAATTACACCAGACTTCTCACTAGAGACCATGAAATCTAGAAGATCCTGGGCAGATCTCATACAGACTCTAAGAGAACACAAATGCCAGCCCAGACTACTATACCCAGCAAAACTCTCAATCACCATAAAAGGAGAAACCAAGATATTCCATGATAAAACCAAATTTACACAATATCTTTCCACACATCCAGTCTTACAAAGGATAATAGATAGAAAACGCCAATGCAAGGAGAGCAACTACATGCTGGAGAATCCACTGGGTATATGCCCAGGAGTGGTATGGCAGGGTCCTCTGGTAGTATTATGCTCAATTTTCTGAGGAACCACCAAACTGATTTCCAGAGTGATTATACCAGCTTGTAATCCCACCAGCAGTGGAGGAGTGTTCCTTGTCTCCACACCCTCTCCAGCACCTGCTGTCTCCTGAAATTTTTATCTTTGCCACTCTGACTGGTGTGAGGTGAAATCTCAGGTTTGTTTTGATTTGCATTTTCCTGACAATTAAGGATGTTGAACATTTCTTTAGGTGCTTCTCAGCCATTCAATATTCCTCAGGTGAAAATTCTTTGTTTAGCTCTGTATCCCATTTTTAATAGGGTTATTTGGTTTTTTGGAGTCTAACTTCTTGAGTTCTTTGTATATATTCGATATTAGCCCTCTGTTGGATGTAGAGTTGGTAAAGATCTTTTCCCAATTTGTTGGTTGCTATTTTGTCCTATTGACAGTGTTCTTTGTCATACAGAAACTATGTAATTTTATGAGGTCCCATTTGTCAATTCTTGAACTTAGGGCATAGGCTATTGGTGTTCTGTTCAGGAAATTTTCCCCTGTGCCCATGTGTTCAAAGCTCTTCTCCAGTTGCTTTTCTATTAATTTCAGTGTGTTTGATTTAATGTGGAGATCCTTGATCCACTTGGACTGGAGCTTAATACAAGGAGATAAGATTGGATTGATTTGCATTCTTTTCATGCTAGCCACTAGTTGAACCAGCACCATTTGTTGAAAAGGTTATTTTTTTTCCACTGGATGGTTGTAACTCCTTTGTCAAAGATCAAGTGACCATAGGTGTGTGGGTTCATTTCTGGGTCTTCAATTCTATTACATTGATCTACCTGCCTGTCACTGTACCAATACCATGCAGTTTTTAACACTATTGCTCTGTAGTACTGCTAGTACTGCTTGAGGTCTGGGATACTGATTCCCCCAGAAGTTCTTTTACTGTTGAGAATAGTTTTTGCTATCCTGGGTTTTTTGTTATTCCAGATGAATTTGAAAATTACTCTTTCTAGTTCTATGAAAAATTGAGTTGGAATTTTGATGGGGATTGCATTGAATTTATATATTGTTTTTGACAAGATGGCCATTTTTACCATATTAATCTTGCCAATCCACAAGGACGGGAGATCTTTCCATCTTCTTAGGTCTTCTTCAATTTCTTTCTTCAGAGACATGAAGTTCTTGTCATACAGATCATTCACCTGTTTGGTTAGAGTCACACCACGATATTTTATATTGTTTGTGACTATTTTGAAGGGTGTCACTTCCTTAATTTCTTTCTCAGCCTGATTATTCTTTGAGTATAGGAAGGCTACTGATTTGTTTGAGTTAATTTTATATCTGCCTACTTTGCTGAAGTTGTTTATCAGCTGAAGGAATTCTCTGGTGGAATTTTTTGGGTCGCTTAAGTATGCTATCATATCATCTGCAAATAGGGATAATTTGACTTCTTCCTTTCCAATTAGTATCCCTTTGACCTCTTTTTGCTGTCTAATGGCTCTAGTTAGAACTTCAAGTACTATATTGAATAGATATGGAGAGAGAGAGAGGGCAGCCTTGTCTCGTCCCTGATTTTAGGGGAATTGCTTCAATTTTCTCTCCATTTAGTTTGATGTTGGCTACCGGTTTGCTATATATTGCTTTTACTATGTTTAGATATGGGCCTTGAATTCCTAATCTTTCCAAGACTTTTAGCATGAAAGGATGCTGAATTTTGTCAAATGCTTTCTCAGCATCTAATGAAATGACCATGTGGTTTTTTTTCTTTGAGTTTGTTCATGTAGTGGATTACATTGATGGATTTCCATATATTGAGCCATGCCTGCTTACCTAGGATGAAGCCTACTTGATCTTGGTGAATGATTGTTTTGATGTCTTTTTGGATTCAGTTGGCAAGAATTTTATTGAGTATTTTTGCATCGATATTCATATAGGAAATTGGTCTGAAGTTCTCTTTCTTTTTTGGATCTTTGTGTGGTTTTGGTATCAGCAAAATTGTGGCTTCATAGAATGAGCTGGGTAGTGTTCCTTCTGTTTCTATTTTGTGGAATAGTTTGAAGAGTATTGGTGTTAGGTCTTGTTTGAAGGTCTGATAGAATTCTGCACTAAAACCATCTGGTTGTGTGCTCTTTTTTTTTTTGTAAGACTTTCAATGACCACTTCTACTTCTTTAGGGGTTATAGGACTGTTTAGATGGTCTATTTTATCCTGATTTAATTTTGGTATTTGTTATCTGTCTAGGAAATTGTCCATTTCTTCTAGACTTTCCAGTTATGTTGAGTATAGACATTTGTAGTATGATCTGAAGATTTTTTTGAATTTCCTCAATTTCTGTTGTTATATCTTCCCTTTCATTTCTAATTTTGTCAATTTGGATACTGTCTCTGTGTCCTCTGATTAGTCTGGCTAAGAGTTTATCTATCTTGTTGATTTTCTCCAAGAACCAGCTCCTGGTTTTGTTGATTATTTGCATGGTTCTTCTTGTGTCTACTTGGCTGATTTCAGCTGTGAGTTTGATGATTTCCTTCCTTCTACTCCTCTTGGATGTAATAGCTTCTTTCTCTTCCAGAGCTTTCAGGTGTGCTGTTAAGTTGCTAGTGTATACTCTCTTCAGTTTCTTTTTGGAGGCACTCAGGGCTTTGAGTTTTCCTCTTAGCACTGTTTTCTTTGTGTCCCATAAGTTGGGGTATGTTGTGCCTTCATTTTCATTAAATTCTAAAAAGGCTTTGCTATCTTTTCTTGTTTCTTCCTTGACCAAGGTATCATTGAGTAGAGCATTGTTCAGCTTCCATGTGTATGTGGGCTTTCTGTCATTTTTGTTGCTATTGAAGACCACCCTTACTCCATAGTGATCTGATAGGAGGCATGGGATTATTTCAATCTTCTTATATCTGTTGAGGTCTGTTTTGTGACCAACTATATGGTCAGTTTTGGAGAAGGTACTATGAGGTGCTGAGAAGAAGGTATATTCTTTTGATTTAGGATGAAATGTTTTATACATACATACATATATCTGGATAGTGGTTCTTGCCTGACAGAAGACCCATTCTCTCTACAGCTTTTCAAAGACAAATGCTCACCAAATTCCATCTGGGTGCATCCAACATTGTTGAATTCTCACATACAGATGTTATAAATCTCATTTAGACATTCTTTTCAAAGACATTTTTTTTCACATATACCACTTGTGTACAAATGAATCTCAGAGGGTAAAATCCCCAAGAGTATCTGTGCCTGAGAAGCACCCCTGGAGAACACTGGCAAGTAGACTTTACTAAGATGATGCCCATGGTTCTTGAGTATAAGAATTGCTGTGACAATTTTGGAGTTTTGGTTTCTTTGAAAAACAGAGAAATATTATGGGAATACTATCATTTCTTTTTAATCCAATGTATGGGTTATAGAGCTGCTTCAGATTGTGCATAGCAGCTGACGATGTGTTGCCTTGCGCTCTGGCAGGGGTGTGATTTTGTCAGCTACAGATTGTTTCTGTGATTTGTGATGTTTGGAGTTCTGGGGATTTCTGAAAGGTATATAAATGCTAAGGCCTGGAGAGACAAGGTTGTTGTTGTTGTTGTTGTTATGGGTTGTGGGTTGTTGGTTGGTTACTGTTGGTCACTGTTATATTTGTTAAGGAGTCATCCTCAAAGAAGATACAGCAAGAAGTAATTAAATATCCTGATGGAGAAGATTAAACTTGCCCCATGGAACTCAACACCCCTAATCAGGAGGAAGTAGTCTAATGATGACATCATCTTCCTTTCTCCTTTATCCTTTTTCTCTCTCATATCTAGTGTTAGGAGGTTGAAATGGTGAGAGATGGGTGAATAAGGGTGGAAGAAAGAATAACTCATAAAGCAGCAAAAATCCAGCTACAAACTATTGTTAGTTTTCATAGAAACGTTCTCTGCATGGGTGAAAGCCTATAAGACCTGAATGGAGACAACTTCAGTATTTTCCTAAAAATCTGACAAAGCTCCTATATATTAATTAAAAACTACATTGTACATATAGGCAACAAATCTCATGACAGGTTAAAGAGAATGAATAGGGTCTTAAAAGAAAATTTAAGTCAATATGTTTTTGAG
This sequence comes from Tokudaia tokunoshimensis, assembly GCA_036184795.1. Classification (NCBI taxonomy): domain Eukaryota; kingdom Metazoa; phylum Chordata; class Mammalia; order Rodentia; family Muridae; genus Tokudaia; species Tokudaia tokunoshimensis. Next base: position 22,107,535 of record BTHU01000004.1, on the reverse strand, counting down.
ACTGTTAAAAATTGGGCTACCTTCCTACCATTTGTTCTCCTAAAGGGCAAGTTGTTCATAAGAGATGTTCATAAGGCAGAAATTACTAAATTTTACACTCAAGTCCTTACAGACCCTGAAACAAGTCCAAAGGACTATTGACAAAAGGGACTCTAATCTACTCAATGCTATGCCTTCCTGCAACCTTTCAAGATCCAAGCAAACACCATTGTGGGATTGTGAAACTGAGTTCTCCTGGGTCACACTGACTCCTTCACAACCTTAGAAAGAAAATCATCCCCTCCTACCTGTTTGTCCCAGGCAATAAATCCCATATTTATAAAGGTTAAGGTCTGGAAGGAAACTGGAAATCTTTCCTAGGAAATCACAAAAACTTGTGGAGTCAGATTATATGTAAATGGCCAAGATCCATACAAAAATTTACCATCCAAGAAAACAAAAACAAAACAAAACAACAAAAGCAAAACTCACCACCTAGGGCCATCCAATCCATTGACCCAAACTAACTCATCTTCACACCTTAGGCATATGATCCCCTAAGGTAGCAAGCCCCCAAACTACAATCTCTCCAGGAATTATTTTGATAATCATTTGGGGTAAAGATCCAGGACTGCCCTTCAGTTTTTGGCATGCTAGGTGTGTTTTCATTCCTTAACTATTCTTAATTGGACATATGTAAAGACTGCTGGCTATGTCTGTATCCCAAACCCCCATATTACATCAAGATTAAATGAAACAATAAGTTCCACACTCAGTGTGACAACTGTAAATGGGCCAACCTTCAAGGGTAACCTTCAAGTAAAGGGTAACAGTTTGTCACCCATATAGCATCTAGTATTTCATCCTATGCAGATTCTTATAGTCATACACAGCAGGTTAACTTAACAAAGGTGGTTTAGTGTATTTCCAGGCCCTAGAATCTACCTGACGTGCTTATACTAATGGTTTTTCCATGTGTACATCTTCTAAACTGTTAACTCAGTAGGAGACCCCACTCCTTCACATCCTCATGTCATACCAGAGGTGTTCATCTATAATAAGAAAAAGCAGGCAGGGCCCATCTAAATCTAGATTCTGGGCTTTCCTGTGTGCAGTGAGCCATCCTCATTATGACCCCCTGTTGGTGGCAGCAGGCATTGTAGAATCCACTGTAGTTGGGACTTCAAACATATTTTTGCTAATATTTTCATAAATTATGGTGGCTTTTTATAGTTAATTTAGTATTTTCCATTTTCTTGTGAAACAATGTTTACTATTTCTCTAATATAATCTCCATGCCATTTTATCTGTGTCTTCACATTATGTTCTTTCTGGTAAAGAATAAAAAGTCAAATCTCTGCTCTGTCAAATATATCTTAGTATCCAAATTTTTAAGAAAGACAGAGAGAGAGAGAGAGAGAGAGAGAAACAAATTAAATATTATCATTGCTGTAAAAAAAATGATGAACTAGATGTCCTAAATCTCTTTTCATGTGCATGCTTAGAAAAGAGGAGGGATAATTTTGTCCCTTTAATTGCACATGAACCTGAAAAAATGATACCATTTTGCATTTAAAGAGTCAAAGTAACCACATATTGAAAAATCACACGTATCAGAATTAAAAAACACTATGATAGTTTCTGCCTCATTCATTTTAAAGCTGTAAAAGTCAACTTAATTCTTGCCGATTTTATGGTTAAATTAAATGAAATTTGTTAGTGGCTTAAGTTGAAGAAGCTGAGGTAGTAGTAGTTCAGTCATTGAGAAAGGAGAGACAATGGCGCGCCACCCATATCTTGCTTCATCTACTATGAGGTGGAGTCTGAGTAGTTTCTAGGAAACCTCAAGATTTTGTGCAATACAGTGTGGAAAAACATAAGGCCTAGTTAGACTGATTGACTAGTTAATAGCCTTATATATTCTGATTCTAGTGACTATCATGAATTAGGCAACCTTCTAAATCTAAGCATCATCTTGATATCAAGTCTGCCAAAGTTTGTGCTTGACTCCTTCTTCATCCAGCTTTACATACAGAGAAAAATCACAAAATTCTAACATTTTTAAGTAAGTTTACAATCTGTGTTGTGCTGCATCAAAGATATCTTTGACTGCACATAACTAATGGGCTGTTTATTGGATATACGTGACAGACATTTTCATCTCTTTGTCTTGTAGATGAAGTCAGGTACTTAACTAGTTGCCAACAAATCAAGACTAGACCTCAGATATCCTTAATCTTTAGGATGAGTCTCACATTAAACACCTTCCAAACCTGTCTTTGATTAGAAATGACTTTTAGCATCAACAAAAACATACTATGTGTTTTTAGTCCTCCATTTCATTATCAGTTTCCCCCTGCTTTCTGCACAAGAAACACAAGAAAAGCCTAAACAGTGCCAAAGAGGCTTAACAACTTTTCTGCACTGCCATATGACCTCAGGAATCAAGTTCAGGCAGTTAGAAGCTCTGTGCTGCAGTATGGGTAATGCTATCTTGACCTTGGCATGAATGGGAACCCAGGGATATAAAAACTATTAAGACACAATGGGAATGACAGAAAAGAGGACTTGAAAGGCCTGGCTGAAATCATGAACAGAATTAGAGCTGTGCACCCTGTTACTAACCGGGGTTAGCTTTAGTATTGTGGTACCTGGCATTGCATTTGTGTACTGTTTTAGCAATTGAGGACAATGTTATCTTTCCTTATTTCCCACTTTCTCTTTTTTTAGGGTATATCCTGACTGCAACCATATCTTGATGCTGCCCTTGTGGTTTTTCAAGACATGAATACATTTTGTTGAACTCATGAACACAATGGTAGCACTATCTCTTCATCTACTTCGCAAAGTTGCTGAGTCCAAATACAACCCACTCTTCCTTCTTTCTCTGTCCAATTTGCTGTTATGTTTTTCAGGGCCAGCTTCAGAGTGACAGAGCCAGTCATCCACAAATTTACTGTTATGGAAGTGAGATGAAAACCAAGATGCTTGAATGACCTACCAATTCTACTTGTGGTTAAGAACAAAATTCAGTCAGCTGGATACCCAGGCGTCTTCTGGCTCCCACCAGTGCCAGCCAGGAACAGAGACCCAGCACTGGACCCGATCCTTCATAGCACACACCCCAGTTGCAACTCAATTCCCCACTTGCAGCTTGACTCCCCAGGATCACAGGAAGGCAGGCTCCAGTCAGAGACATGGAGGCCAGATAACACCAGAGATAACCAGATGGCTAGAGGTAAGCATACAAATATAAGTAACAGAAACCAATTTGACTTGGCAACACCAGAACCCAGTTCTCCCATCACAGCAAGTCCTGGATGTGCAAACAAACCCTTAATACAAGATTCAGATCTAAATTCTTATTTCATTAAGATGATAGAGGACTTTAAGAAGGATATAAATAACTCCCTTAAAGAAATGAGGAAGAACACAAGTAAATAAGTAGAAGCTGTTAAAAAGGAAATGTATAAAGCCCTTAAAGAATTACAGAACAACACAATCAAACAGGTAAAGAAATTGAACAAAACTGTCCAGGATCTAGAAATGGAAACAGAATCCTAGAAAACTCCAAGTGAGACAGCCCTGGAGATGGAAAACCTAGGAAAGAGAACAAATGCAAGCATCACCAACAGAATACTAGAGATAGAAGAGAGAATTTCAGCAGCAGAAGATACAAGGCATAGACACAACAGTCAAGGAAAATTCAAAAAGCAAAAAGCTCCTGTCTCAAAACATTCAAGAAATCCAAGCCACAATGAAAAGGCCTATCCTGAGAATAATAGATACAGAAGAGAGTAAATCATCCCAACTCAAAGAGCCAGCAAATATCTTCAACAAAATTATAAGAGAAAACTTTCCTAACCTAAAGAAAGAAATACACATAAACATCTAAGAAACCTACAGAACACAAAACAGATGGGATCAGAAAAGAAATTCCTCTAGTCATATAATAATTAAAGCACTAAATGCACAGAACAAAGAAAGAATATTGAAAGCAGTAAGGGAAAAATGTCAAGCAACATATAAAGGCAGACCTACCAGAATTACACCAGACTTCTGATCAGAGACTAAAAGCCAGAAGATCCTGGACAGATGTTATACAGATCCTAAGAAATCAAAAATGCCAGCCAGGCTACTAAACCCAGCAAAACTTGCAAGTACCATAGATGGAGAAACCCAAGTTTCTGAAGACAATATCAAATTTAAACAAATCTTTCTATTAATCCAACCTTATAGAGTATAATAGAAGGAAAAGTCCAACACAAGGAGGGAAACTACAACCAAGAAAAAGCAAAAGATTAATCTTTTTACAACAAACCCAAAAGAAGAGAAACACACAAATGTAATTCCAACTCTAACAACAAAAATGACAGGAAGAAACTATCATTGGTCCCTAATATCTCTCAACATCAGTGGAATCAATTTCCCAATAAAAAGACATAGGCTAGCACACTGGATATGTAAACAGGATCTAGCATTTTGCTGCATACAGGAAACACACCTCAGAGCCAAAGACAGACATTCCCTCAAAGTAAAAAGATAGGAAAAAATTTTCCAAGCAAATGATCCCAAGCTGGAGTAGCCATCCTAATATCCAACAAAATAGACTTTCAATCAAAAGTTATCAAAAAAGATGGAGAAAGTCGCTACATACTTATCAAAGGAAAAATCCACCAGGAAGAACTCTCAATTCTGAACATCTATGCCTCAAACGCAAGGGCACCCACACTTGTAAATGAAACACTACTAGAGCTCAAAGCACACATTGAACCTCACACAATAATAGAGATTTTAACACCTCACTCTCACCAATGGACAGATGATGGAAACAGAAACTAAACAGAGACACAGTGAAACTAAAAGAAGTTATGAACCAAATGGATTTAACAAATATCTACAGAACAATTCACCATAAAACAAAAGAATATACCTTCTCAGCACCTCATGGTACCATCTCAAAAATCGACCATATACTCGGACACAAAACAAACCTCAACAGATAGAAGAACATTGAACTAATCTCTTGTATTCTATTTGACCACCATGGACTAAAACTGGTCTTCAATAGCAACAAAACAACAGAAAACCCACGTACACAGGAAGCTGAACAACTATCTACTCAATGATAACTAGGTCAGGGAAGAAATAAAGAAGGAAATTAACACCTTTTTAGAATTCAATGAAAACAAAGGCACACCATATCAAAACTTATGGGACACAATGAAAGCATTGCTAAGAGGAAACCTCAAAGCTATAAGTGCCTCCAAAAATAAACTGGAGAGACCATACACTAGTACCTTGACAGCATGCCTGAAAGCTCTAGAACAAAAAAAAGCAAATACACCCAAGAAAAGTAGACGGCAGTAAATAATCCAACTCAGGGCTAAAATCAACCAAGTAGAAAAAAAAGAAAGAACTATACAAAGAATCAACAAAACTATGAGCTGGTTCTTTAAGAAAATCAATAAGATAGACAAATTCTTAGCCAGACTAACCAGAGGACACAGAGACAGTATCTGAATTAACAAAATCAGGAATGAAAAGAGAGACAGACATAACAACAGAAACTTAGGAAATTAAAAAAAAAATAATCAGATCCTAATGCAAAAGTCTACACTCAACAAAACTAGAATATCTGGATGAAATGGATTATTTTCTAGACAGATACCAGGTACTAAAGTTAAATCAGGATCAGATAAACCATCTAAACAGCCCCATAACCCCACAGGAAATAAATGGACTCATTAAAAGTCTCCCAACCAAAAAGAGCCCAGGACCAGATGGTTTTACTGCAGAATTCTATCAGACCTTCAAAGAAGATCTAATACCAATACTCTTCACACTACTCCACAAAATAGAAACAAGGAACACTACCCAATTCTTTCTCTGAAGCCACAGTTATATTGATACCTAAACCACAAAAAAAAAAGAAAGAAAGAAAGAAAGAAAGAGAACTACAGACCAATTTTCCTTATGAATATCCATGCAAAAATACTCAACAAAATTCTTGCAAACCAAATTCGAGAACACATCAAAATGATCATTCACTACGATCAAGTAGGTTTCATCCCAGGGATGCAGGGATAATTCAACATACAGAAATCCGTCAATGTAATCCAATATGAAAACAAGCTCAAAGAAAAATACCACATACTCATCTCTTTAGATGTGGAAAATACATTAGACAAAATACAACACACATACATGTTAAAAGTATTGGAGAGGGCTGAAGAAATGGCTCAGCGGTTGAGAGCTTTGACTGCTCTTCCTAAGGTCCTGAGTTAAAATCCCAGAAACCACATAGTGGCTTACAACCATCTGTAATGAGATCTGATGCCCTCTTCTGGTGTGTCTGAAGATAGCCACAGTGGACTTAGATAAAATAATAAATAAATGTTTAAGAAAAAATGTATTGGAGAGATCAGGAATTCAAGGTTCATACTTAAATATAATAAAAGCAATATACAGCAAACCAATAGCCAACATCAAACTAAATGGGGAGAAACTCAAAAGTCATTCCATTAAAATCAGGGACTAGTCAAAGCTGCCCACTCTCTCCCTACAGAAACAGGTAAGTAGATCAATGGAATAGAATTGAACACACCGAAATGAACCCATACACCTATGGTTACTTGATCTTTGATAAAGAAGCTAAAACCATTCAATAGAAAAAAGACAGCATTTTTCAACAAGTGGTGCTGGTTCACCTGATGGTCTGCATGTAGAGGAATGCAAATCAACCAATTCCTTTTTTTTTTATTGAAAAAGGAAGTAAAAACATTTTATGATAACATTAAAGATTTACATGGAAAATGTTTCTGACAAAATTGAAGAAGCATATAGAAAAACACATTAAGATTGAAAATTTTCATGGAAAATTAAAGAGTAAAATGGTAGACATAAAAACATTGCTAAATTAATTGAAAAAAGAATTAGAAATATTTTATGATAGAATTGAAGATTTACATGGGAAATATTTCTAATAAAATTGTAGAAAAATATAAAATAACATTAAAGATGAAGATTATCATGGAAAATTGCAGATAAAATGGTAGGCATAAAAATATCTCTAAGTTGACTGAAAGTGGAATTATAAACATTTTCTGATAAAATTGAAGATCTACAAGGAAAACATTTCTGATACAATTCAAGAAATACATAGAAAAACATATTAAAAGAGACTATTTCATGGAAAATTATATAGATAAAATGGTAAGAATAAAAATATTCCTAATTGATTTAAAGTAGAATTATAAACATTTTTGGATAAAATTGAAGATTTACATGGAAAATATTTCTTATAAAACTGAAAGAAATGTATGGAAAAACATTAAAATTGGAGATTATTATGGAAAATTATACAGATAAAATGGTAGGCATAAAAATATTTCTAAGATGGTTGAAAGTGGAATTACCATAGAAGGAAAAAACAAGGTATTCCATGATAAAACCAAATTTATATAATATTTTTCCACAAATCCAGCCCTACAAAGGAAAATAGATGAAAAACACCAACAAGAGGAGGTAAACTACACCCTAGAAAAAGCAAGAAAGTGATCTTTTTCCAATAAACCCAAAAGAAAGTATTCATACAAACATAAATATAACATCAAAAATAACAGGGAGCAACAATCACTATTCCTTAATACCTTATAACATCAATGGACTCAATTCCCCAACAAAAAACATAGTCTAACAGAAATATTTTTCATGTAAATCTTCAATTTTATCAGAAAATGTTTGTGATTCCTCTTTCAATCAATTTAGTAATATTTTTATGTCTACCATTTTAACCGAATTATTTTCCATAATAATCTTTAATTTTAACATTTTTTCTGTATATTTCTTGAATTTTGTCAGAAATATTTTCCATGTAAATCTTCAATTTTGTCAGAAAATGTTTATAATCCCACTTTCATTCAACTTCGGAATATTTTTATGCCTACCATTTTATTGATATAATTTTCCCATCAAATAGTCAATCTTAATGTGTTTTTCTATATATTTCTTCAATTTTATCAGAGATATTTTCCAGGTAAATCTTCAATTTTATCAGAAAATCAACCAATTCTTATGTCCATGTACAAAGCTCAAGTCCAAATGGATCAAGAATTTCCACATTAAATCAGGTAAACTTAATCTAATAGAATCGAAAGTGGGGAAGAGGCTCAAATACTTGGGCACAGGAGAAAACTTCCTGAACAGAACACCAATGGCTTATGTTTTAAGAACAGCAATCAACAAATGCGACCTCATAAAATTGAAAAGCTTCTGTAAGGCAATGGACACAATCAGTAGGACAAAACAGCAACCCACAGATTAAGAAAGGATATTTACCAATCTTACATCTGATAGAGGGCTAATATCCAAAATATACAAAGAACTCAAGAAGGCAGACTCCAGAGAACAAAATAACCCTATTAGAAGGTGGAGTACAGAGCTAAATAGAGAATTCTCAACTGAGGAATCTCGAATGGCTGAGAAATGCCTAAAGACGTGTTCAACATTCTTAGTCATCAGGGAAATGCAAATTAAAATGACCCTGAGATTCCATCTCATACCAGTCAGAATGTCTAAGATCAAAAACTCAGGTGACAGCAGATGTTGGCAAGGATGTGGAGAAAGAAGAACACTCCTCCATTGTTGATGGGATTGCAAGCTGGTACAACCACTCTGGAAATCAGTTTGGCAGTTCCTCAGAAAATTGGACATAGGACCAACATAGGACCTTAGGACCCAACCATACCACTCCTGGGCATATACCTGAAGATGCTCCAACACATAACAAGGACACATGCTCCACTATGTTCATTGCTGCCTTATTTACAATAGCCAGGAGCTTGGAAACAACCCAGATGTCCAGCAACAGAAGAATGGATACAGAAAATATCGTACATATACACAATGGAGTACTATGCAGTGATTAAAAACAATGACTTCATGAAATTCACAGGCAAATGGGGGGAACTAGAAAACATCATCCCGAGTGAAGTAACCTAGACACAAAAGAACACACATGGTATGTACTCACTAATAATTGGATATTAACCCAAAAGCTCACAATGCCTTGGATACACCCTACAGACCATATGAAGTGTAGAAGGAAGGAAGATCAGGGGGTGGATGCTTCAGTCCTTCATTGAGGGGGAAATAGGATGATTATGGGAAATGGAAGGAGAGGGGGACAAAGGAGGGAGAAAGGAGGAGGAGGAAATACGGGTGGCAGTATCAGAATCTGGAGGAGATGTAAGAGAGTTACAGAGGGTCAGGAAATCAAATAAAAATAGGTAGCAGGGAGGATGAGGAACTGGGGATAGTCACTGGAGGGTCCCAGATACCAGAGAAACTGAGGGTCCTAGGATCCATTTGGAATTTTAGAGGTAATGTGCAGAGAAGGGGGAGACCACCTCCAATAGATAGGCATGGCCCCTGGTCAAGGCATGGAGCTGCCCATCCATCTCAAAGGTTTTTTTTTTTTGTTTGTTTGTTTTGTTTTGTTTTAACCCAGAAATGCACCTGTCCAAAGGAAGAACAGGGACAAGAAATGGAACAGAGGCTAAAGGAAGGGCCAACCATGGAACGGCCCCACCTGGGGATACATCATGTCTGTAGACACCAAACCCAACACGGTTGTTGTGGTCAAGAACCAAGTGTGGCAGTTCCTGGGGAGATCTGGCCAGCAACTGACCAATGAAGATGTGGATGCTTAGAGCCAACCATCAGAATGAACTCAGGGAACCTGGTCGGGGAGCTGGCAGAAAGCCTGGAGGAGTGGAAAGGGATTGCAACCCCATTGGAAGAACAACTTAGTCTGGCCTGACCACCCGGTTCTCCCTTAGACTAGACCACCAACCAAGGAGTGTACTTAAAGGGATCTTTGGCTCTGGATACATATGTAGCAGAGGATGGTCTTGCCCAACAGCAATGGGAAGTGGGGGGAGCCCTTGGTCCTGGGGAGGTTTGATGCCCCAGAGTTCTGGGTTGCTGGAGCAGTGCGGTGGGAAAGTGTGGGTAGGTGTGGGAGCACTTTCAGACAGGCAAAGGGGAGGGGGGAGGGCAGATGTGGGATGGCAGGGTGACAGAGTGGTAACCTGGAAGTGGAATATCATTTGAAATGTAAATGAATGGAATAATTAATAAAAAACAAGATTCAGTTAACATATTTTTATACTGTTCATCTATAAAGTTCAATGAATTTAAAATTATTAATAAATCATGCATCTCTGCTTTCTGCACATGGGTATGGTTTCTTTCCAAAGACTTATTTATTTTATATATGCCTGTACTCTGTCGCTGTCCTCAAACACACCAGAAGAAGGCATTGGCTCTCATTAGAGATGGTTGTGAGCAATCATGTGGTTGCTGGGAATTCAAATCAGGACATTTGGAAGAGCAGTCAGTGCTCATAACCACTGAGCCATCTCTCCAGCCACATGGGTATACTTTAAGTGAGTGAGTTGTTCAATATGGGTTAAAATGATCTACCACCAAACCCAGGTACTATTGTGGATGCCAAGAAGTGCATGCTAACAGGAGCTTGATATAGCTGTCTCCTGAGACAGCCAGAGCCCTGACAAATAAAGAGGCAGATGCTCACAGCCAACCATTGGACTGAGCATGGAGTTACCAATGGAGGAGTTAGAGAAAGGATTGAAGGAGCTGAAGGGATTTGCAACTCCATAGGAAGAACAATATCAACCAACCAGACTCCCCTCCCCCAGAGCTCCCAGGGACTAAACCATCAATCAAAGAGTACACATGGAGGGACCCATTGCTCCAGCTGCATATGTAGCATAGGATGGCGTTGTTGGGCATCAGCAGGAGTGGATGGGTTAATGAACTGGGGAAGGGGGAATAGGAAGGGGTTTTCAGAGGGGAAACAAGGAAAGGAGATAACATTTGAAATGGAAATAAAGAAAGTATATAATAAAAAAAAGGAAAAATGTGTAACAGTGATTAAATTTCTTATCTGAATCACATTACATTTCTTTGTAATGTGACTGAAGTATGAAAATATTCAATTATAGGACAGAAATTTCATGTCTTGTGAACTCTGACCTCTATATGTATATAAATATGAGACATACTTTTAAAATACAAGTATTTTAAGTGGTATAAAATATTTAGTTCAAAATTTTAAACCCCATTTAGTTAGATGTATAAATGATGGTTCTATCCCTTTGGATGGCTTATAAAAGAGAATATTTGCTCAATATTTCAAGATCCTCAGATTGAAAATGCTGTGTAAATAGTGGGCCAGATTAGCTTGCCATGTGTCTCCCTGTGTGCACAGAGCTTTTGATGACTTTAACGGGTGGAGTGTGGGGGGAGAATCTGGCACATTATTAGTTTTCCTATTTTGATTTGATCAACTGTTGTCAATTACAGACATTGGTAATTACCCACAGAAAAGGAGAGGAGGGAGAACAAAACTTGCTATCATAATATTTATCTTATCAGTTATGGTATTTTCCTATATTAAAAAAAATATTGTGGTGAATCGTGTAACACAGCAAGTACTGATTTTCCAATGCCCTTAACTCAAGTGTATTTTACACAGATTTAATTTTTTTCCCAGATAAAATTCATGTTTATGGAGTACATTTTCCTCCCTTTCCACTTTCCTCTGTGAATTCTTCTTTTTTGTTTTTCTTCCCACTGAGATATGTCCCTTTCTTTCTAGCCTCCATTAATTGTATAGCACAAACTATCTCTGTACAAACTTTTCTTATGAAGATTAAAATATTTTATATTAACACTGTCCAATATAGTTGAAAATATCTTGATGTAGCTGTTGGACCTTTCAAATGTGACTTCTGTGACTGGGAAACAGAGCTTGTAATTTGATTTAAATAGTCACGTGCAGCCAGAGGCTACTGCATTTCCATGAAGCACACACTCATACAACTTCAAAATAATCAGTATAAACTGCTGACTGCTTTTCTTACTTGAAGGATATTTGTCTTCATTTTTAACCCATGCATGCCAATTAGTCAACTTTAAATTCTGGTTTTTATCACTAAATTTTATATTTATAAATCTATGATTCTTTCAAGCAGTCTACTGCAGTATCTCTAAATCACACTTCACTTCAAATCTTGCTGCCTGTCAGAACCACTGAGGGACACGTCTCTAGTACATTGCTGAGGACCTGATTGATCCTGGGGTACTGATTCTGAAGACAGTGTCCCTTATTGAGTTCCTGGTTTAATAATTTCCCCCTTTCTGGATATCTATTGTTTCTAGATAAATCTATGAACATTTGTTACCTGAAATTCTAAAAATATTCTTGCAACTTTATCTCCATGCTATTCCTTGCTATTTCTTTCCCACCCTCTACAATCTGTTCTCCACAGAGCTGAGATGATCTTTCTAAATGTTAAAAGAGAGCACAGCATTCAGCAGTTCAAATCCTGCAAAGGCTCCTCCACGCCTACCAAATGAAATGCAGGCTTTTGTGCTCCTGTTTCACAAGACCCATGTGCTATTCTCAGATAAAACCCATACTCACAGAGTTCCTTTGCTTCCCTTACCACTTTACTCTGTGAATTTTTTTCACTCCTCTCCCCACTTAGATTTTTTTTTTAAATTCTATCCTATGTCAGCTACATAGCACAAACTATTGTTGTCCAAACATTTTCTGTGAAGGTTTAAGTAGTTTATGACAACGATGTATGTTTGTGTATGTGGCCTTCAACTGAAGTGTGGTTGAGCTACCAGGGTCCATATTCTTAAAGAATACTGTCTCTCCCTTACCTAGCTTGCACCTATCAATTGCCAGTGACTCCATAGCTGGAGGAGCAGGTCATTGTTCCTATATCCCATCTCCATGCTGGGATTTTTGTCTGCTTTGAGATTCTGCAGGTCTTAGCATGCTGTCATAATTGCTGTGAGTTTTTATTTGCAACTGTCATACTACGTCCAGAAAACAGTTTCCTTGTAGTCATCTACTACCTCCTTCAGCTCTTGGAATCTTTTCGCCTCCTCTTCTGCAATGATCTCTGAGTCTTTTGAGGAAGAACTGTGATCTAGATATTCTAAGACGGAAAACTGCAGCCTATTATTCTTTGCTGCTAGAACAGTTGTGTGTCTCTGCTTTGATCACTATCAAATGCAAAAGAGAAGCTTCTATGTTAACGGTTAAGAGATGCACTAATTTATGGGTGTAATGATAAGTCATTAGCAGTAATTTCAATACTATGTCAGTTTAGCAGGATCCTAGTACTAGATTCTTTCCTAGAATTCATGATTTGTCAAGTCAAAGGTTCTAGACCCAGATAACAATGTCAAGTATAGATTTCATCTCCCGGAGTGGACTTTAAATCTAATCAGAATGTGATTGATTATTCCAGTGACTTTCATTTCAAACTGTACCAATGTGCATGTCTTGCCAGGATGTTCTCAAGAGTCACAGTTTAAAATTGATGCTTGCCGTGCTTCTTTGGTAGCATTCAAGGTACCTTCCAGCACTACAAAAGCTACCCAGAAGTGATAAAATGTTCAGGTGAGTTCCAATATGGTTTCTCCATGTTCTGTGATTCAAGTATGTGGTATCTTTAGAAATATTATCGTATTATCAAGCTCTAGAGGGAATGAGAGAGCACTAATACTAGCTTATAATGTTTGGTGTCTATGGTAATTCATTGCCCAACAGTTCCGAAAGAAATAACCCTTTCCTAGCACTGGGCAATTTACTTGTTTACCTGTAGTTTTAGCAGTGGTATTGTTGCCTTTTTATAGTTGCATATATCTAAAATTTAATACGTATGTGGTATTGTTGCCTTCTTATAGATGTGTATATCTAAAATTTTATAAATGTGTATATCTTTTCAGAAGCTTATGGAGTAGTAGGTTTTCCATATGAATTTTTCAAAAGGCCTTTACTATTAAATATCCCTCCTGTATTCCTTCCTTTGGCCTAACTTCCATTCCCTACCTCAATTTAACCCTTCATTATCTGAGTACCCTCAATAATCCTACTACGCCCTATCTCTACTTTTTTGAAAGTCTCTGACCTCTCCATGGCTCTTACTAATTTTATTACCCCTTCGGATATTCCAAAGAAAGTGAGAATATATGAAGATTCAAAGTGACATCTTCAAATGAGAGAATACAAGCTGCATTGATCTTTCTGGCTCTGGGTTACCTAACTCAGGCTGATTGTTTCCAGCTCCTACCACTTTTGTTTTTATAGATTTTCCTTTGAGGGACATCTGGGTTCTTTCCAGCTTACCCACCCATCTTCTAGTGGACATCTATGTGGCTTCCATTTCTTGGTTATTATGATAAGAGTAGTAATGAACACAGATGAGCAAGTATCTCTGAAACAGTATGTATATCACTGTCAAGAGTGGTATAGCTGGATAATGCAATAAACCTATTTCTAGCTTTGTTAAGAAGCTCCATTGTGAATTACATAGTGTCTGTGCCAGTGTTTCTATCAGCAATGAATAAGTGTTCCCCTTTGCCTACTTCCACATCAGCATTTGACATTATTTATATAGTAGCCACTCATACTGGGATAAGATGAAATCTCAAATTAGTTTTAATTTCTTTCTCCTCTTTTGGCTAAAGATGTTGAGGTTTTTAAATATGTAATAGGCATTTGGATTTCATCTTCTAAAATGTCCATATAGTTCCATGCCTTACGTTTTTTTTTAATATTTCATTTTTAAATTGGTTATTTTCTTTATTTACATTTCAAATGTATTCCCCTTTCCAGGTCTCCCCTTTGGAATCCCCCCTATCCCATCCCACCTCCCCCTGCCTCTATGAGGGTGCTCACCCACCCACCCTCCTACTCCTGCCTTCCAGCCCTGACATTTCTCTACACTGGGGCATCAAACACCCTCAGGCCCAAGGCCACTTTTCCATGTATATTCTTCGGTTGATGGTCCATGCCTTACTTTTTAATTGAATTGTTTCCTTGGTGTTCAGTTTTTGGTTTCATTATATATCTTATTCACTAATGTTGTGTCAGATGTATAGCTGATAACGATTGTTTGCTTTCTATAGGCTGCTTCTTCATTTCAAAGATAATATCCCTTGTTGTACAGAAAGTTTTTAGTTTCATGAGGCCCTATTTATTATTTAATCATCTTAATACCTGTCCTACTGGCTCCTATTCAGGTGCCCTTAGTGTACAGATGAGTTAATGTTTATTCTCTATATACTCTTCTCTCACACTCATGCTATCAAGTCATATTGTGGTCCTTGCCCATTTGGCCTGTGTTTTGTGCAGGGTGAGAGATAATGATCAACTTTCAGTTTCTACATATAGCTATCCAGTTTGACCAGCGCTGTTTGTTGAAGATTTTGTCTTTTCTCTTGTGCATAATGTTTGAGTCTGTAAAAGTCAGGAGATTTTAGAAGGGTGGGTATGCATGTGTGCTGTTTAGGTGGATGGTTTGTTTTTGTTTTTGTTTTTTGTCATTTTCATACAAATTAAAATTAAAATCACCTGGGTAGAGGGAACCTTAGCTGAGGAATTTCTTCCATCAGATTGACTATGGGCATGTCTGTGGGTATTTAAAATAATGATTGGTGGGAGAGGATACCACCACAACTGTGCAGGTAGTCCTAGGTTTGATAAGAAAGGAAACTGATCAAGACACGGAGAATAAAAGGCCCAAGTAATGTTCCTCAGTGGTCTCTGCTTTAACTTGGCCTTCACGTTCTTGCTCCCATTTAAATTATTTATTTCATTTTGAATTAGGTTTGGTAGATAACATTTATCTAGAAATTCATCTTTTTTTTTGTTTCTTTTTTCAGTTTACTTGACTATAGATTTTTAAAGTATGTTCTTACAATTGTGTGAGTTTTCTCAGTATGTGTTGTAATGTTTCCCATTTCACCTTAAATTTTGTTAGTTTGGATCCTCTCCTTCTTTTAGTTAATTGGCCACAAATTTGTCTATATCTTGCACCTTGATGAATATCCTTTTTCTTAGATTAGGGGAGTTTTCTTCCATGATTTTGTTGAAGATATTTTCTCTGCCTTTGACATATGTCTATTCTCTTTTTTTATACCTGTTCTTCATAGGTTTGTTTTTATTATAGTTTCCAGAGTTTCCACATTTTCCATTCTTAGTTTTCCTCTTTTTCACTAAAAATAGACTTTTTAAAAAAAAAAAACATAGTATATCCTGATTATGGTTTTCCATTCCTATATTCTCCTCACTTTCTCTCTATCTTTCTTCCCATCCAGATCTACTTGTATTCTGTCTCTCATTGAAAAACAAAACAACAACAACAACAACAACAATAACAACATCAACAACAAAACAGGTTTCTAAGGTGCCAGGGGTGGCACCATCTCAGAGGTGAAGGGGAGGGTGAAAGGGGAGCAGAACTCTGTGAGGAGGCACACCAGTGAAGTGGAAACTTCTGGTTTCTTTGAAAAGTCAGTTATGTCAAAAGATGTTTTTGCTGAAGCAGATACTGGTGAAAGGATGGTTTGCTAAAGCAAGCTCGTGAAAGAACATCTGATGAAGTATTCATGATGAAGTATTCTTCATCAACAACATGCAAGTATTCATTGTTGAATTACTTTTGTAGTGATTCCCAAGAGAGGAATGCACAAAAAACTTCTTGTGGTGTTCTGGCGACTTCTTGCTGCTTTGGTGGACTTGGGACAATTGGCAGAGTGATGTCAGATGATACAGACTCACATGGAGTTTTGCTAAGACAGACCCAAGTGCTGAGGCAAGACATGTGGAGGACATGTGATGTTTGCAGGAAGTATAAATAGTACTTAATGGACTGTGAGAACGCTTGCTTGCATAGCTAGGTTTGCAACACTCCTTTGTCTTTGTCTTTGAGTCTTTGTCTTCACTTTGTTGAGAGAGGCACAGCAGAGGACTTCTCCTGGTCTTGGTTGCCCCTGCTGACTAGTGTTGATTTGGTGGAGACCTTGCTGTTTCTGCTAGGTCGTGACCCCACTGCTGATTCATGTTTGCTATCCTGACACTACTGAACTGGATTGCTGGTATATTGGTGAAATATTTGCAAGTGGATCAAGCTACTGCTGCTGATTTCTGTGAATTGAACTGCTGATTTCCTGACAATGCAGATTGGATTTGCTCCAAAGAACAATTTCTAAGCAGGTTCACTTCCCCTGTAACCTAATACCCTTCCTTTTCCACTACCTCTGGTGAATGGTGGACTAGAAGAGAGGTTAAAGCATTTAAGAACCCTTATTAAAATAGGATCTGAAAAATCAAACCCTGCACACCAGGAAGGAGGGCAGTGTTTGAGATGTAAATTAATGAATGGATGAATGAATGAATACAAACACTGTATTGGAAGCCATAACATATAGACAAAAGTTGTAGCCCCAAGTTGTACAGGGCCTGTACATGTTGCCTCAGTCTCCATGTAGTTCATATGAGCTTTGATGATGATGATAATGATGATGATGACAATGGCAATGACATTGTAAACGTTTCTCTGATGATGGCTGAGTAAGGACCATCTATGAGCATAGGAGAATATCATTAGGAGTCATTTTATTGCTATTCTTCTAGACCAGAAGTGTTTGGTTTTCTCCTATATACCTGGGATATCTAATCTCAGGTTCTTGATCACTCAATCAGTGTTCATTTGAGTTCTATCTTGTGGAGCAGATCTTAAGTCAAATCAAATATTGGTTGGTTACTCCCACAAGTTTCATGCCACTATTTCCCTAGCATATCTTATAGTCAGATCACCACTATAGATCAAAATGTTCATGGCTAAGTTGCTCTTAATGTTTCTCCATTGGTAGTATGCAGAACACCTTTTTTTTTCTACTAAAGATGTTAGAATGTAGGGGTGAACTTTTTCTATAGGCACCAGTTCACTTTCTCTATAAGAAAGTACATTCTTGTAGTAATATAAGTAAGTACATTCCATATATATATGTATATATATATGGAATATATATATGTTCCACTTATATGTATTCCTTATATAAGTAAGTACATGTTGCTGCTGATTTCTGTGAATTGAACTGCTGATTTCCTGACAATGCAGATTGGATTTGCTCCAAAGAACAATTTCTAAGCAGGTTCACTTCCCCTGTAACCTAATACCCTTCCTTTTCCACTACCTCTGGATCTGAGATGCCACATTCAGGATATTTTTTTTCTATTTCTATTCATTTAGCTGTAAAGTTCATTGTATCATTTTTTGAGGGCTGAGTAATAGTCCCTTGTGTAAATGTACCATTTTGTTTTATTCATTCTTCTAGGTTATATCTAGGTTGTTTTAAAGTTCTGGATATTGTGATTTGAGCAGTAATGACAATGGTTGTTCAAGTATCTCTGTAAAAACAAAACAAATAACAAGATTAGAACTCTTACTTGAAAGGGATCTAATTGTACTAAATGGTCAATTTGTCAGGAAGATAGAACAATTTGAAATGCAACTAATTAAAAAAAAATCCCACAATTTGAAAACATACCTAATAAAATGAAGGGAATGAAAAGAGCAAATAATTAGGTAAATTAAAAGTTATTTCATAGTAATTATTGGAATGAGATCTCAATGCTAGTGTATGCTCTACTCCACTAACATTATTTTGACAGTACACCAAGCCAGCTCAGAATATCGCTTCTCACAACTTCAATGAAACATTAAGTAAAACACACATGCAGCGTTAGAAAAAGGATTCAGTAAATGTTGAAAGATTGCAATCATATGTAGCTATACTTTGGTCAGAATGGAATTTAGAAATGAGAAAAAGTGAGTGAACTGGAATTCCCAAATATTTTCAGCTTATAATTAAAATATTCTGTAGATTAAAGGAAAAATTATACAAACAATAAGATCATAGCAATATTCTATTACAAGTATTACTAAAGTACAGCACAACAGTCTGAGGTGTGCTAGTATTGCTCAGCCATTAGTTAGAGCTCAAATTTGCAGTCTAGATATTGACTTCTGCACATGTTCTCAAAGAAGAAAGATCTGGGGTCTGTCTTATTCATCAGGGGTGGCAGCATGCTTATTTATCTCCTTAGGCATCTCACTTGCCCAATGAATATTTTTAAAGCAGAAATGTATGAAGGAGAACTGGGCATACAGACCTGACTCATTATAGACATTGTTACAGTTGATGTATTTATTATATGCTTGAACAGCTCCTTCCCAAAAGATGAAACACACACTAGCCTTCTAAAAAATTAAAGGAGCAGTTACTGCAGATTCTCAAATATTTAAGGCTGAATCTAGAAGGAAGCAAAACTGAATAGTTTAATAGTTATTATAGGCATAAATGAGTAGTCTAATAGTATAAAGAAGAGCTCAGGATTAGATAACTTCAATCATCAACTCTATTGAAGAGTTAAGGTGTAGACCATCTGCAACACTAAATTCTGTTCGAAAATAGAACAGACAGAAGCTCTTTCTCCTTATGCTGGAGGGAGATGTTATGATGCCGAAATCTAACAAAGTTACTAAGAGAAAATAAAATTTGAGCAAAGTGTCTCTCATGATAGCAAATGGAAAAATACCTAACAAAATATAAGCAAATTAATCCAGCAATACATAAATTGATATATATTGTACCCAGACTCTTAGAAATACAAGTTGGTTTAATGTTTTCTAAAAAGAAAGTAAATGTAATCTATGGTAATAAATCAGAAATATTGTTATTTGATCCAATTCTTAATTTTATAGCAACATGTTAGGAAATGAGAAGATGAAGGAAACATCCTTAATTAGATGAAAACTTATCTATTGATTTGTATTTCCTAATGAAACAATTTATTTTGTTTTTCAGAGTTGAATAAAAATAATAACATAATTTCATTCTTTGTTTTTAACTTTGAGTTAGATGGCCTAACACATAATACAGGAAAGTATAAATTAAAAGCATATAAATTAGAAAGAAAAAAAGCCTTGTTATTTGGTAATATGACTGTAAAATTAGAAGATCCGGAGGAATAACTTAAAAGAAAGCTAGTACTACTAATTACTGAATATTGTATAATTAAAATAAAATATTAATGTTAAAATTATTCTATTTTATATGCTAGCAATGAACTATTGAAAATTAAATTTAAATGTTTACTACACAGTATAAAATCATTGAATATTTGGTAATAATCTTAGTGAAAGATGTTATGTCAGCAACTCTAAAGTACTAATTCTGATTTACAGATAAATTAAATAGTAAATACAGACACAGGTCATGTCTATGTACCCACAAACACTATTGAAATGATATAATTCTCTTTAATTTTTAAAAATAAATCTTCCAATATTTTCTCCAGAAAACAACAATCATTTTTCTAACTTTATATGGAAATGCGCAGAATCTAGATCACATAAAATAATTTTGAAAATTAAAATAAAGTAGCAAGCTATACAGTCTTTATTTTCTGTGTTTATTATACTTAGTTTCAAGACAGAAACATAAAAACATTTATTGGCTGCTAGGACTAAAAAGTGAAGTCTAAATATGAGACAATGGAATGCTTATTGGCTATTGATTAAGATATCAGTAACATGTTATGGGTACAAACTTTTGACATGTATGAGAGAAGACTCACAATAAAGACCTCCAAATATTGACAAAAAAGACAAAAAAATGAATAAATGAACATTACACTTGATCAATCATTTCAGCAGAACAGATACATGAATTCGAAATCAGTGCAAGAAGATGTGCTCAGCACCATTACTCATCACAAAAATGCAAATTTAAGCAATATGATACACTCTAGAATGGCTGGAATTAAAATGACTGACACCACCACATGCTTGTTGAGATGCAGGACAAACAGAAATTTAATACATTGCTACTTACAGTGTCAAATGCTACAATTACCCTTGAGAGCCATTTGGCACTTTTAAATGGGGTTAAACTTCCATCTACCCTATGGCCTAGAGATTCCATTGTCACCCAAAAATACTTGTAGAAGTATGTTCATCATAACTCTGATCATAACAGCCTCAAACTGGAAACAAGACAAGTGTCTTTTTAAGAGGAGAATGGATCAATAACATGTATTTATAATTGTTCCATGGAGTGCTAGCACTTAACAAGTAAAACACAAGCTACTTATATACACACCAGACATAAACATTAGAAATGTTAGATTTATTGCATGAATGTATACCTTATAGTAATTTACTTTATGTGATATCAACAGATGGTATTATCTGCTCATTGATATTGAAAAATTGTTGAATCTACACGGTATACATATTGTTTAAAACATGGCATGCTTTATAAATATGAACAAATATTACTTGTCCTTCTGAATAAGTGTGTGTGTGTGTGTGTGTGTGTGTTGCAGAAATGTTCTTGCATGAGTGAGGTGGAGGAATTGAATAAAAGGTATTTCTATTGAAATATAAATGCTATCCCATCTTAGTTATACCAGTGAGTATAATGGTCACAATTTATTGCAATGAATATTGGAATGTTGGCATTTACTTAGAATTCAGCTGAACTGGATGGGCCTGGTGGCATATCCCTTTAATCCCAGCATTCTGGAGGCAGGGTAAATCTCTCAGTTCCAGGGTAGCCTGGTCTAGCTTGGTTAAGTTTCCTTCCTCATGCTGAATCTGCATAGTTTTACTTTGATGCTCTTATTTTATTGAGTGGTGGATTTTTGTTCTGTTTTGTTTTGTTTGTTGTTGCTGTTTGTTTCTTCATTTGTTATTGTTTTGATACAGTGACCTAAGATTCTACTTTGGATGCCATCTTTGTATTAGGAAATCCCATTGGCCATCTGTATATGCTGTTCTATTTAATCATAGGCAATGGTACGGCATGCCATTGACAAATGCTATGTTCTTATTTTCGCAGCCCTGGAACACCCATCTCTTGTTGTTTCTGAGGTGCTGAAATGCTTTCTATACCCTGGTTCACACAACAGTTGCTGCCGCCAAAGATGCCAGTAGTTGTTCATTTATTTCTGTTTCTGTGTTGTTATTATTATTATTAAATTTATTAATGTTTGGGAGCCAAGAACCAATCGGTTAACGTGCTAAACGTCTTCAGTATGCTCATATACAGATCATCCTCACGGCTGTTCTCAGCTTTCTGGGTGGGGACAGTTCTTTGCCCTTTTCTTTTGTGACAGTTTTCTTCTGTGCACATTTATTCCACCTGCTTTTTATTTGGAAATTGATTAAAATTCCTGGCCAAATTTGAGTCCCTTATGGTTTCCAGTGCTGTAATGAAAGTTGCAGTTAAGAAAATAGGCGTGTCTCCTGTCACTCGCTGCAATTCGGGTAGGAGTTTAGAGACAAACACATTTGCTGTATTTGCCACCTTAATCCAATTTCCCAAGTCACATTTAATTATCAGCTTCCTTGCTGCTTTAATGCTGATGCACCTGGTAACTCTCATTATCACATTAATGTAGCCCTGGCTGATGGTCTGTGGACTTGGCAGTCAGTGGCCTGGAGTCTTCTTATTTGTAAGGTAGAAATTTCACAAGTTAACAAGAGAAGAATGAATCAGACAGAAATTGCTTTCTATGGCACAAGCAGCTTTGAGGAAGGGGAAAATTATTATAATATGCTTGTGTTGTCAAAAAATGGGATTTGATGTCTTAAAAATTCTACCACTAGGGTCAACTGCATAGACAAGAACTCCCAAACTGAGAATATTGAAAAAGCCATTCTCAGCATTGCCTGAAATCTCCCTAAGTACCTGGCTCCCAACTATTTATCATTGTAATGTTGACCTAGCACTTTGGGAAGCTGTGTCTATAAATGAAGGAAGTGTTTGTGCACTAAAGTCAAGTGCTATTTGCTGATGCTACAGTGACTTCCGGATAAAAGCATATGGAAAGGTTTTCTTTTGCTGTTTGCTTTCACATAGAAAATCAATACTGCCAAAACCAAGGACCGGAATACTGCTGTCCCCCTCAGCAGTTATTAGAGACAGTCCAAAACTCTCCAAAGAATGGTAGCTTTGCATTGAGCCAACAGTAGCCTTGCTACTTTCCAGTCTTTAACCCATGGTCACAGGTTAACACCTACAGCTAGAGTTTCATGTCGCTTTCAGACTCACAGAAGATACAGATTTATTTATGTACTTTTCCAGAAACTTAAGGAAACATAGAATTAGATAACTAGGAATTAACTTGAAACATAGAGAGGCTGGGGAGATAGTTCAGGAGTTAAGAGCATTGGCGATTCCCAACACACATGTCAGGCTCACAATTGTCTGTAACTCCAGGTCCAGAAGATCCGACAGACTCCTCAGGCAACAAGGTGCATATATACAGAAACTAAAAATAATATATATTTTTTTATAAAAATAATAATATTTTTTAAAAAACAGAATATAATTTATGAAAAATTAATGGCTCTACCACATCATTTGAAGGATATGTTGCTTGTTGGTAAACTGATATTAAATCAATCATTTGAACCAAATGCAATTTGGAAACTTAGAATTTCCAAAAAGTAGTTTAATCAATCAGATTTTATTGATTTAATCATTAGATCATATACTCATAATAGCAAAACTTAAAATATATATCTATATATCTGTATATCTATATATCTATATATCTGTATATATATATCTATATATCTATAATATATATAATTCTACAACCTGGAGTCATACCTTTTTTACTTTTTCTTTTTCCCATGTTGTGAATCAAGATCTTTCCCATTTCTTAAGTGACTGTTTCCTGACTCTGTATTGCTGGGGACATGGGGGATTCTTCCCTCATCAATCCTGACAGCCTTTCCATGCAGGAGAACGACTGCTCTTCCCTCAGGACTATATAAATGTTTGCACTTCCCACTGAACTCTACAGACTTCTGAGAAGTGATGTATGGTTTGAATATTCTTTTAGTCTCTAAAGGACTGAAATGAAATTGTTTACAGAAGCACTTCAGTTTATATTACTACCAACGTGATTGTGTACATGACTGAACTGTATTTATTTGGAAATTCTGAATACATTTTTAAAAGAAGCATGTTTATTCTAATTTTAATTTGCATTCACTTATTAATAAAACCTTGCCATATATTTTTCTTATCTCATGACATATCAATTAATGTCCTTTATCTATTGAGGTTCTTTATCTGATGTAGGCAAAATAAAATATGTGCAATTAATGAAAGAGCATTGCCATTAAAATGTTCTAATTTTAAACACTATTAAGATTTGTTTTTATATTTTTATGAAAGAAATATAAATTTTTGAACGTTTTGAAGTATGAAGTATTTTAACCCTCTTTTGGTGCCTTTTAAATTTACATAACATTTAAAATTATAAAACTTAAAATTTATTATTATTTTTAAAACTTTTATCGATTCTTTGTGAGTTTCACATTTTGCACCCCAAACCTAGTCATCATCCTGTCCCTTCATATCCTCCCTCAGTCCTCCCATATCTGTACCCCCAAAAGAAAAAACACACAAAAATAAAACAAAAAAAAGTAAAATAAAACAAAACATTAAAAAAAAATCTCATCATGGAAGAGGTAGAATGTTACAGTGTGTCTGTTCATCTCTACTTGCAAATGTTAAACTGCGATGAGTCAGTGGTCTGGTTTGAGGTCTCAGGATTCTGCTAAATTATCAGTACTGGATACTCACTGGGACTCCTGTCAGACATGCTGTTGTTGCCCTGTGTTATGGAGACCCTGCAGCATTGGATCTGCAAGACCAGTAATTTCATAGGTTTTAGCAGTTTGTAGATGAGCTAGATACTAGGATTGGTCAGCTCAAAGCCCTGGATCTGGGCCTGGGCAGCCCCTGAGTTGGTCAGACTGCTAACTCTCCCACACCTACACCCCCAGGGTAAGCTCTTCAGTAGTGCCCTGGCTAGCTCATCCAGTGCTTCTGTAGGCAATGGGCTGGGCCAACTCTGTAGCATTCATGACTTCAGGGCAGTGATCCACATACCCACCATTAGCCATCAGGGGCAGCTTTACTGTACTGCCTGGGAAATATTTAAAAGAAAACCAGCATGTTCCCACGCATGTGCCAGCAACTTTCTGTTTTAATCTCATGGAGACTCTTGACTCAGTGCTCCAAAATGTCTCCACCCAGCTCGCTAAGTTCCCACTGGTGGGTCCCAACCCCGTGCTTCAGATCCCCCATGGCCTTTGTGGTGCACCTCCCGCAAACCCACACTTTGCTGCTGAATCTTTCTCTCTTGAACCCGGATGAGCTGCCCGGTGAAGGAAAACACAACACAAACTAAGTGCAGAAACAATGGTAAATCAATCTCTGGGTGCAGCAACTAAATCCTAATCTTGTAAGCCTTATTAAATCTAAATCCTCCAGCGGCAAATCCTGATGGATCCACCATTGAAACCAGGAGATACTACTAACTATATCTTGTCCTCATGCAATCCCTATTCAAAAACACCTCTCTCCTGCTTCCTCTCTTCCTCCCAAGACCCGGAAGTCCCTCCTACCAGCCCAGTGACTGGCTCCTTTATTCATTAGGGGACTGGTTCACAAGAACAACACCAGACCCATCCACAACAGGATTTCACCAAGACCTCAGGTGTCAGGGCAGCCTAATCACAACAGGGCCTTTCTTTTCGCCTTCATGTCTGTAGTTCTACCTTTCTTATGATGCTCAAACACTTCTGTTTGTTTTGTTCTTATTCATTTATTTATTGGTTTCTCATTGGTCCACATATATTTACACATCATAGTAGCTCCTGCATAAGTCAGGCCAAGCAACAGTCAGCCCTCTGGGCATTCTGTGCCCACCAGTGCCTCATGGTGTGGAGGCTGGCAGTCCTCAGGGTATTCTCTCCAACAAGTACTTCATGGCATGGTGTCTGGCAGGGCTCTGGATGACTTCTGCCCCACAATTTTTTTTTAATCTTAAAAATAAAATAATTAAGCTGGTTAGTAGTGAAGCACGCCTTTAATCTCCACACATGAGAGGCAGAGACAGCAGATCAAGGCCTGCCTGGTCTACAGACTGAGTTCTAGGACAGCCAAGGCTACACAAAGAAACCCTGGTTCTATTGTCACTTCAATGGAATGCTTGTTAATAATGTTAATCTAATCACTGATAATATTCTTCTCCACAATCTTCATAGCAGCATCAGCCATAGGCTTATAAACCTTGATAGGATAGCAGAAATCAGCCCTGCAGTAACAGGATAAGAGGTCTGTGCCAATGTCAAGAACCAAGGCCTTCTGTCCTGTCTTCTACCATAGCTGCCCGAATACCATGGGGATGTTTGATATTTCTGTCCCTGTTGCACAGCATATCTCATAGGATGACCTGGCAATTTCCTGATGGTAATCACAGTTGCCACCCTCCACTGGCTCTTCTAGGCATCCCGTCATAGATTAGCACAACCACAGAAGACTTTCTTGGTGCCAACTGGCTCCTCGGTGTTTGCACAAAAATGTGGCTTTGTTATTTTACTTCTATTTTGGGTTTTCTTTTTATTGGATATTTTATTTATTTACAATTCAAATTACCCGGGTTCCCCTCAAGAAACCCCCTCTCACCTCGCCCTTCCCCTGCTTCTATGAGGATGCTCCACGCCACCCCACCCAGTCCCACCTCCCTGCCCTTGCATTCCACTACACTGGGGCATTCAGTCTTCACAAGACCAAGGGCCTCTCTTCCCATTGATGCCTGACAAGGCCATCCTCTGCTACATATGGGGCTGGAGCCATGGATCCCTCCATGTGTACTCTTTGGTTGGTGGTTTAGTCCCTGGGAGCACTTGAGAGTCTGGTTGGTTGATATTGTTGTTCTTCCTATGGGATTGAAAACCCCTTCAGCCCCTTCAATCCTTTCTCTAACTCCTCCATTGGGGACTCCTTGCTCAGTTCAATGGTTGGCTGAGCATCTGCCTCTGTATTTGTCAGGCTCTGTCAGAGCCTCTCAGGAGACAGTTATATCAGGCTCCTGTCAGCATGTACTTATTGGCATCTATAATAGTCTCTGCATTTGGTGATTTGGGATGTATCCCCAGGTAGAGCAGTCTCTGGATGGGCTTTCTTCAGTTTCTGTTCCATACTTTGTCTCCATATTTCCTCCTGCGAGTAATTTGTTCCTTCTTCTAAGAAAGACTGATGCATCTTCCTTCTCCTTGAGCTTCATGTGGTTTGTGAATTGTATTTTGGGTATCCGAGCTTTGGGGCTAATATCCACGTATCAATGAGTGTATACCATGTGTGTTCTTTTGTGACTGGGTTACCTCACTCAGATTGATGTTTTCTAGTTCCATCCATTTGCCTAAGAATTTCATGAAGTCATTGTTTTTCATAGCTGAGTTGTACTCCATTGTGTAAATGCACATTTTTTGTATCCATTCCTCTGTTGAAGGACTTCTAGGTTCTTTCCAGCTTCTGCTATTATAAACAAGGCTGCTATGAACATAGTGGAGCATGTGTCCTTGTTATATGTTGGAGCATCTTTTGGGTATATGCCCAGGAGTGGTAAAGCTGGGTCCTCAGGTATAGCTATGTCCAATTTTCTGAGGAACTGCCAGACTGATTTCCAGAGTGGTTGTTCCAGCTTAGGACTAGATTTGGATAATGGAAACCTAATCATTTATAACATCCCCTATGAGACACATGCACTCTACTTACAGCCAGTGCTATAGCCATTTTGCCTCATCCACCATATCTAAAATTTATTATTTTTTTATGATATTGCTATGACTCCTGTCAAACTTGGCTTCATGTGCTTTTGATAGAATAAGGAGATTCAAATCCATTGTTATAATTTTTCCTGTCTTCTTTATTCAGAGAATGCCCATTATATTTCCTTTGTTATTCAGCATTGTATTTAATATTTAAAAATATTTTATATTAAATGATCATTAAGTGGTTGTGTTTAATGATCAACAGGAAGTTTTGGGTGACATTGTAGTACACTTTTTTCTACTAGCTCACAGTCCCAGAATTGGATAAAGTCCTGTGATAGCTTACCTAGGGTCAATTTTATCTTAGAATTGCAGAAGTTCTGTTATTTGATTTGAAGTTACAGGAGGAAGTTCAGTGCCAGGTTGAAAGTGTAGCATCTGATGACTTGGGGTTCGAGGGCTGAATTCCTTCATGGGCAGTCTATTCACCCTACATTTGGGACACCATCCACCCTGCATTTCAAGCACACAGCAGTCCAGTTGTGCCCAGGGATCTGTCATCAAACGCAGGTCAGATTTCAGCTTCAACTTCTCTAAATATAGGCTTACTGTGAGTGACAAGATCCTGGTAAATGGCACTCTCTGCCATCCTCTTTGATATTGTTTCTAGCCAGATGACTCATGGTTCTGCTCTGCCCTAGAAAATGTTTAATTACACTAGGGGATTTTCATTGAGCAAAAGCCTTATTGACAGATGAGCTGCCGCCTTGACAACTTAGATTGTTATTCTGCTGTCTGGAGATCACACAGTATTTACTTTTTTAACGCTGACCATGTGAAGGGAATTTCAACTGGATTCCAGGCAGTTAGATGCTGTTAGCTGGGAAGACATTTGAAAGTTCAGACTTATGCACAGCATTAACTGGATTTCCTCATGGAAGCCTACAAAGTTCTTGATGTTCAATAGATTAGTTCTTTTAATGTCATAATCAAAAAAATTATGAAAAAGCTCATCTTAGAATTATGTACTTATTCATGTAAAAAATACAGAAACATAGCTCTGATATGAAACTAACCTGAAAACTTATACTTGGTAACAGAACTCGAACTACAGAGGCATGAAGTATGTGAAAGCACACTTTCCTTTGAATAGCATGTATTTTCTAACCTCTACATTTAGGTCTCTGGGGTCCTATTTAAAAGGACATCCAGTTGTTGAGGATTTTTTTTTTAATCTTTCCAGTCTAGCCTTTGGTATAGGTGTTTGGTGTAAAGTGATCATTTTGGCTTGAGTGACTGTTCATATCCTTATTTCCCCTACAGGGCTTCTGGAATAGGCTGGGCTGAAAAGTAATCCTGCTGAGAGGAATTGTGTTTCTCCTTAGCATGTTTCAGAGTAGTCAGGACAACTTTCTTCCCTCAGATGGAGAACACAGAAGGTATCTTTATCTAATAGTTTTATGGTTTATGAGGCTAATAATGCAATGTTATCTCCCTCTTATGTTATCATTTCCAGAAACATGTTAGGGAACACGTTTAAAATTCATGTCAATCTGTCAGTGAGAGATATATTTCTCCTTAAGTCTGTCTTGGGTGCTACTTCCAGTCAAATCCTCACTTTGTGTTCCAGATAATATCTTTTTTTTTTTTTTTTGGTTTTTCGAGACAGGGTTTCTCTGTGTAGCCCTGGCTGTCCTGGAACTCACTTTGTAGACCAGGCTGGCCTCGAACTCAGAAATCCTCCTGCCTCTGCCTCCCAAGTGCTGGGATTAAAGGCGTGCGCCACCACCGCCCGGTCCAGATAATATCTTGAGGAGTTAATTTCTCTTAAGTTTTAGAAACCAGTCTATGGGAGAAAGTATCTCCAAAATTGGACTTTCTCTGACTCTTGTCAATATGCAGAGACCTGTAAGCATTTCCATTTGGTTGATAATCTCTTGATGGATGGTGGTTACTTGATCCTGTGTCTTGTTACACCATATATTTAAGTTCTTGACCCACTACTTCTAATGGAGAGGAATATAGACTATAGTATAGACTATAGGCATGTTCTCTTCATGGGATCTTTCTTTGGCTGACCAAAAAAAAAATCAACTGTCACCTCAAAGAGAACAAGGGATAGTTTATTCTGGAGCTAAATGTGCATGACCATCACCAATGAACATAGATGTCCTATTCCAATATAGAAGTGGTTTCATGGAATTTTCAGAGTAACAGAGCAACAACAACAAAGGCACAAATCAAGACACTTTTAAAATTATTGATGAAAACATCAGATAGGCAGGTTAAAGCAGAGGGTAAAACCTCTGATGTAGACCTGAGATCATGTTTGATGGTACTTTTAGTGTTTTAATTGGTGGGAATTTAATTCCCACCAATTATTCCCACCTCTGAATATTCCAAAGAACTTTAGCCCATACACAAAGGATGACAATAAATGGCCATTAAGAGAGCTAAAGATGACCCAAAATAACTTAACTATAGATTTGTAACATTTCGAAGTCTACACAATTACTGAAATTCTAATTAGCTCATGAGCCTTGCAGGTTTTTCCAAGAGCTTCTGTTCATACCTCTTTCTCTCTCTCTCTCTCTCTCTCTCTCTGTATACATGCACTACAATGTGAAGTATATTGCTATAATATGCAATCTATGCTCATCATTATATTATTATTATTATATTAATTTCCCTTTATTTTTAATATATTCATTAGTTCTTTGAGAATTTCATACAATATATTTTGATCATATTCACCTTCCATGTCCATCAGCTCTTCTGAGATCCATCTCTTTCTATTCTCACTCAATTCTGTGTCATCTTTATTTCCCATAAAGACCAATATGTATTGCCTAAATATTTTTAGATATGTGACTTTCTATTATAATTTGGTAGACTTATGTGGGGCTATACTCTTACCAAAAACTTGTCCTTCTTCCTCCTGCAGTTAAGAATTGACAATAGTTCCTTGGTTGGGGGTGCAACTTTATGTCCAACTCTCCTTTCCATAATAGATTTTGTCTGGCTTGGACTGACATAAGTCTTGTGCATTCTGTCGCAACCAGTGTAAGATCATATGTGTATCTGCCATGCTGCGTCCAGAAAAGCACTGTTTCCTTGTAGATATCTACCACTCTGGCTCTACCTTCTTTATACCCTCTTTTCTGCAATGATTTCTAAGGCTTTAGAGGAGAAAGTATGGTAAATATGTTCCACTTAGGGGTGAATATTCTGCAGTCTCTTATTCTCTTTACATTGGCCAGTTTTGGGTCTTTGTATTAATCATCACTCCAGAACTTTTCTGATGGAAGTTGAAAGATGCCTTAGTCTATAGATATCATGATAAGCCATTAGGAGTTGAGTCAATTCTATGTCCATTTAGCAGAATAAAAGTAGTAGGTTCTCTATTAAGGTCTTTGATCAGTCTAACCATAGACTTTCAATGGAATAGTGGTTCTAGGTTTGAGTTTTACCTTGTAAAACAGGGTTTAAATCACATCAGAAAGTGGTTGGTAACTCATAATATTTGTGCCACTGTTACACCATTGTATATATCTTGCTAAGCCTTTCATTACTATAGATTGCAGTGTCTGTAGTTGGGAAAGATTGATGATTGTTTCCTCTCTGGTTGGTTGTGTAACACCAACTTCCAATACTACAAAATGTGCCAGTAGTGATGAAAAATTTAGGTCAGTATCTGCTTGATTTCTCCTTGTTTTATTAATTAAGCATGGTATCTTCAGCAATATTATTTTAGTGTAATATTTTTTTAGTGTAACCAAGAGAATTGCCAACAAATATTTTATAATGTTTGGGAATCTTTGGTCAACAATTCCAAAAACTAATCTCATTCCTGAGGCTAAACTTTTTGTTAGCCTCTGGTATCTAGAAGGGGCTTTGTTGCTCTGTTATAGTATAAACCCCATTTAACTCCTTTTATATGTGTATATAGGTATATTTTAGGAAGCTTCTAAAGTAGGAGGCTTCCATATGACCTTTTAAATAAGAAATAAAGGGAGATAAATATCATCGATCCCTAAAAGCATCAAGAACTTTAGGCTCAGTACTTAACCAATTGTCCATACCCTCATTTACTTGACTAAGAGATGTTCTTTGCTTTATTATTTAGACCAAAGACATTTACTTTGCTTGCTCAAATACTGCAGACTATTTTATGTTAGACACCGTCATGAATTAGCTGGCATCTTTCAACTGGAAAGGGCCCATAAGTCCAGTGTCTCTCCTCCTTAACTGCAAGCATTATTTTCTAGGAACTACTAATACCCCTTCAGCCATTGTATATGACTGAATTGGATACAGACCTAGGCTGCAGAGTACCCTGAAGCTACAGGAGTTATGCTAAATTACTTCTCAAAGGAGGCAATGCTACACACTGCTGGACTTTTTCATTTTCCTCTGACATCAGTGAGCATCTGGCTTACTGAAAAGGCTAATAGTCATTCATTGACTGTTGGCAAAATGATGTAGGCAAAATAATCAGACTATTGTGAGCAAATGTTCTAGCTCAGAAAAGAAGTTGTTGGTTCTACTCTGTGCTTCATCGTGTTTGTTCCTTCTGCTAAGTTTACTAAAGCATTGTTCACCTCTCCTGTAGCTAATTTGTATAAAAAAAACTCAGCAAAATTCGCTATTTTTCCTGAGCTTGCTTTGTGCTCACCTAGGAAGTGCAGATTCTAAGAGAGTGGACGCTCTAAAACCATGATATTTAAATTGCAGCGCAATACTTTTTATTGCTTGTTTTCGACTTCTGTTTTATTTATGAAAACAATATGCACAATTAGAGGCAGGCGGGAAAGAGTCACCCAAGACCCAAGTCCATAGATATGTAATGCAGTTTGGATTTTATTAGTACAGGTCTAAAGCTTACTTCTCACTAAAGGTGATGGTTTTCAGTTTTTTTTTTCTTGTTCTTTTCAAAATATTGGAATTTGCTCTGCAGTACTTTCCTTTATCAGCTGTGACACTATGGTTTTTTTTTTTGTTTTTAATTTTCCACTTCCTTTTCTAAGAAGTTACACGATCAAGTGTTTTATCCTTTTGATCAGATTGATTTTAATAAATGTGACTGTGTTTAATGGAAGGAGAATTGGAATTATAAATGTGATACCTTAAGTTATATATGTGTAAAATATTATATTTATATTTCAAATTGTTTATCGTATTTTGTATAAACACGTGAATCATTTTATTGCTTTTGCCATGACACTTTCACTTGGATTTGGTAAGCCATCCCATCATACCTTCAGTAGTTCCATTTACCACTTGATATTGACTTTCAGAAAACCCTCTTGCTTGTTAAGTTTTAGTTAGCTTTGTTAGAGAGAAAGTTCTAGAAGAATAGAGAAGAGGGCTGTGAGAGATATGTCTACACTCTTGAGTTCTACCTGCTAGGCTACTTTGTTTTTATTTTTTTTTCTGTTGATAAATTTAGCTTGTCTCCTATACCATGATATTATTCCCTCTAGGTTTTAGTACTAACTATTATTCTGACCCCTCTGGCCTGGAGCTTACAGGAGAGGATGTTAATCAGAAATGTTTCACTTTCATTGTTTCTTTTCCTAAGCCCTTCTCACACTACAATGGAGAGTCTCTCTACCTAATTTTGTTAACGCCTCAATTTTCATATCCCACTTGCCCCAATCTAGAATCTTAAATGATATGCCTATAATTTTCCCTATCTAGAATCTTGAAGGATATGCCTATAATTTACTCAAGGTTTTCAGGAGGTATTCTTTAGAACCCTCTTTCTCTAAAATCTCTAAATCTCATAAACAAGATTTTTCTTGTTTAAAAATCTCCAATTTATAATTGAACTGATAATCTCTGCTGTCCCAGAGGTCTCAATCCTGCCAGAACTCAAAGTAGGCCCCCTGACTTTCTCACTGCTCTCTACCCAGTCCTCAATCCCACAACAATCCTTGTTACCATGTCCCATCCACCAACATGGGCAGAGACCCCCTGATTTACTGTGACCATTTTAGCTACCAGAAGTTTAGCCTCCAACTTGGTGGAGACTCTATGTTCTGCCACAGGCCATACCAGCCAGAAGAACAGAGAAGGACAAGAAAGCAAGGAATAAGAGACACCGTCAACAAAGACAAATTCAGAAATCAGCACCTAGACCTATAGTCATTGTAAACTCAGATGCCTAAACACCAGTATAAGAACAAAATCAACAATAGCCAGGGCAATATGACACCACCAGAGCCCAGTTACGCTATGACAGCAAGACCTGAATGTTCTGATGGAGCTGAAGCTTAAATGACCTTAAAACCACATTTGTGAGGACAATAGAGGTCCATAAATAGAAAATAAATAAATCCCTTAAAGGAAGCCAAGAAAAACCAAACAGTTGAGGGAAATAAATAAAACTGTTTAAGACCTGAAAATGGGAATAGAAACAATAAAGAAAACACAAACTGAGGGAATTCTGGGAATGAAAAGTCTAGGCAAGTGAACTGGACCTAAAGACAGAAGCATCAACAATAGAATGAAAAAGATGGAAGAGAGATGCTTGGGTATTGAAGATACAATAGAAGAAATAGATATATCTGCCAAGGAAAATGTTAAATCTAGAAACATCCTGACATAAAACATCCAGAAAACCTGGGACACACATGCACACATACACATACATACACACAAGACCAATCAAAAACCCAGAAAACATTTTCAACAAAAATCATAGAAGAAAACTTTCCTAACCTAAAGAAAGAGATGCCTTTAAAGATACAAGAAGCTTGCAGAACACTATACAGATTGGATCAGAAAAGAAATCCTCCCACCACATAGCAAAATGCTAAATACATAGAACAAGAAAAGAATAATAAAAGCTGCAAGGGAAAAGACCAAGTTTTCTAAAATGACGTATGAGAATTACTAGTGTATTACTAATACTTTATGGTACACAATGAAAGCAATGATAAGAAAAAAGTTCATAATCGTAAGTGCCTTTGTAAAAAAAAATAAAGAGATTTAATACTAATAACAGCACAACTGAAAGCTCTAGAACAAAAGGAAGAAAGCACATCTCAGACTTGTAGATGGCAGGAAATCAAACTGAGGGTTGAACTCAATAAAATAGAAAAATCCAAAGACTCAATGAGATAGAGTTTGTTCTTTGAGAAAATCAACAATATAGATAATTCCTTATCTAAAACTACAAAAGACAAAGAGAGAATATTCAGAGTCAGGGTGTGAAGAACTGAGAACCAGAAACTCTGAGGGTAGAAGGTCAGTGTACAGCAGGGGAAGAGGTAGTCTAACTCTGATATACTTTTTATTTCTTCCTAATCCCACTAAAGAAAGTGACCTCCTTTTCTTAGTCTGAAGATGAAATGTAAAATGCCTACATATAATAAAAAGTGCTTAATAAGGGATATGGGCACGTATGCACCAGTCAAAATGGCAAATAAACATGTCCAATACAATGACATTATTAGAATATTTTCTAGCAAAAGCAACTCGTGATATAACTGTTTTGCCACCCCTCCTCCAGGACACAGCCATCTGATCTAGCATCTGAGTGAGGAAAGCCTCCTCTGA
Organism: Tokudaia tokunoshimensis; assembly: GCA_036184795.1. Lineage (NCBI taxonomy): Eukaryota > Metazoa > Chordata > Mammalia > Rodentia > Muridae > Tokudaia > Tokudaia tokunoshimensis. Next base: position 22,072,451 of record BTHU01000004.1, on the reverse strand, counting down.
CATGGACACTAGGCATCTGGTCCCTTTTCAGTTAATGTAGAGACTTTCTTTTACCCGCCTACTGTCTTCTCCTGTGTTAGGGGGAAAACATGCCACATTTAGATCTGTTAGTTAAGAGCAAAGATGATTTTACACATTAAAGTTTTCTATCAAAAGCATTTTAACTTTTATATTACCAAAGGCTTCTGCTACATCTCATGATTTCAAAGATTCCTTTCAGTAGTACTGCATATTAATTAGGTTAAATTATGAAAATGCCTTCTACTTTTCATGAGTATCATAAGTGTTTGTAAACTACTTGTTTAGAAAGAAATTTGAAATAGCTTTTAATTATTTACTTATATATACATTTATTTTATATATTACATACTTATATAGGATGTATTTCTATATACTGTTTTTAGATTTAGTCTTAGTTATTAATTTGAGTATTTTTATAAGATGTGTTGATAAAATATTCAATAATTAAGTTTCTATGTGGAAAATTTGTGATTGGTGACATGTCCCTGTATTCCAAATACTGATTTCAGAAATAAATGGTATGACTTTTAGTTGATTAGAATATTTCATTAGAATGAACATATCTCTTTTTGACCTTGTCAAATAATTAAAGTATTAATTTCCTTCCTTAGACTTGGGCTAGAGAATAGTCAATAAATTATGTGGTTTAGAGGAATTTTTATTACTCTCTGGCATACAAAGCACTGCCATTTCTTTATAACTTTCATGACCTTTTAGACCTATGAATTTCACCTCTGAGGTTAAGCCAAAATGTTCTGTTGGTATATTAAAGCAATGTTACTGCATTAGATAACAGATTGTTCAACTATGACCCAGAAGCCAAATCTAGCCTATTTTGAGCTGTGGGAAAAATTGGTTTTTACACTTTTAACATAAAAAATAATACTTTAGTACTTGTAAAAATTCTATAAAATGTTTTGGTGTCTACCAATATGACATTACTGGCACACAAGCATATTCACTCGATACATGTCTATATGTACTTTTTTTGGAGCACTGACATATTAAATTGTTTTAGACTTACTATGTAGTTTGTAAATCTCTATTTCTTATAGAAAATATTTCCTACTTGTTTTAGGTGTTCACTATTTACATAAACAATAACCTAACCGAAAAACAACTCTTGGGCTCATGGAATTCATGATTTTGTGAATAAGTTTTCTTCCTCTAGTTTGTACATTCCTAATATAAAAATTAAAAAAAATGTAAAATGTTCCAGCATGACTTGAAACATTTTAGTGTGGCTCAGTAAAGATACTGGCCTAGTCTGACTTCTGTTGCTATGATAAAACTCCAGCTGAAACAACTTGGTACAAAAACAGCTAATTTCTGCTTATAGGTCCACTACTTAGGGCAGCCAAGGAAGCAACAGAAGCAGAGACAAGGAGGAGTGCTGCTTGCTGGCTGGCCTGCCCTCGCTGGCTTTCTCAGCCTGCCTTCTCATAGAACCTGGAACCACCTGCCTACGAGTGGCATCACATCTCACAGCTATTTCCATAGGCCATTCCGATGGAGATACCTTTTCAATTGAGGTTCCTTCTTCCCAAGTGAGTAGTTTGTATCAAGTTGACCCAAACTAACCAGCAAGGCACTAAAGCCCTATATTAGCACTATGGCTCTTCCTGAATCAACTCTTTTCATTAAAAGAAAAATCTCTTGTGAAGACAGCCTTATCTGACTCGGTGGACACACTTCATATCCTGCGTGTTTCATAATCGATTTCCTCATAGATGCCTGCCTTTGCTCTGTTGTCTTCTAATGCTTGATGTTCTTGGGGATCTCAGCTGACAATAACAAAATGTTCCTAATAATTTCTATGAGATTTTTTTCTCTGGGCTGATGTTCCTTGTTTTGCCTTGGGTAATATAGCTTTGGTTTTAAGGAGGGGTGAATAATTGTACTACTCATTTCTTATCCACACTAAGAGACTGATCCCATTTGATACCATGTACCATAGATTGATGAACCAGTCAGTGATATACTCTTTCATTTATTCTTTAAAATTCTCCTAAGTTCAAGGAGTTTAGGTAGTAAATATTTCCTAATTATCATACTTGACTGTACTGAGTCATTATTGAGGCTACCATTGACATACTGAACCATGGATTTCACTTCCTTGATAGTAAGAATTTTACTTATATATATATATATATATATATATATATATATATATATATATATATATATATGTGTGTGTGTGTGTGTGTGTGTGTGTGTGTATATAGTGTGTGTATATGTATAAATATGTGTGTTTGTGTGTATGTATATACGTATGTATGTATGTATGTTTAACACACACACACTCTTTCCTCAATGTCTGATTCTTCCAAGTTTTGGGATTCCAGGAGGAGCTCTTTAACACAGATATGGCTAGATTTTATTCTTTTCCTTTTGTCATGGAATCCTCTCTTGCCTTCATACTCTCCCTGATAATGCAAATGCTAAAGTGGAAACTAGCATACACATGTTTCCTCCTCATTGTAATGTTTTCTTCTTGGACAAGCTTTTCTAGATAGACAGCTCAGCCTTAATTACCTGTCTTATTGCCTACAGCAAAAGCAGTGCACCAGGCACCACAGTCTGCTTACTTTTTCTCCCATGCACATTATTTTTTATGGATTACACTATATTTTGTAGTCCATCAGCTGTTTAGAAATATCCTAACAATCTTTTACATACTGCCAACATATCTGATATTAAATATTAGGATTATTCTCTCCTTCAACCAGTTTGCCAACTCTTCAGATGTCAACCGCTTTTCCTCGACTTCCATTCTGATTCTCATTACTTAGAGTAATTACAGACCCCTTAGGTAAAGAAGCTTCACAGGCGTCAAGTTCAGGACCAAATAAAAGTTATTTAACTTTGAAAATATCATCCTTAGTGAGGTAACCCAATCACAAAAGAACACAGATGGTATGCAGTCACTGATAAGGTGATATTAACCCAGAATCTCGGAATACCCTAGACACAATCCGCATATCAATAGATTTCCAAGAACATTTCCAAGAAGATGGAAGGAGAGACCCCTGGTCCTGGAAAGACTGGATGTAGGGAAATGCCAGGACAGAGAAGCGAGAGGGGGTTGAATGGAGAAAAGAGTGAGGGAAGGGGGCTTATGGGACTTTTGGGGAGAGAGGAAACAGGAAAGGGGAAATGATTTGGAATGTAAATTAAAAAAACTTAGAAAATAAATTAAAAAAAATGAAAAAAATAAAATAGTCAGTAAATATATTGTAAAAAATAATAAACAAAAAAACAACTTTGGAAAAAAAAGGTTATTTAACTGGTACGAATCAGAGGTTTTTACAACCTCCTATTGCAGCTTGATAATTTGCTTCTGTGTCTCCCAAATGCAGTGGAATGTTTACTTAACTTTCTGGCTAATTATAAAAGATATGAAAAAAGAATAAAGAGAAACAAAATAGATATGCAGCAAAAGTTCTGTGTGTTTCCTAAGCTGAGGAACTTTTACTTTTTTTGTCTTTGCTGAATTAGGATGCACCACCCTCAAGGCCAATGGATGTATTCATCAAATAAGAAGTGCTCCAATCTCCACTTCCCAGTGTTAGGAGTTCTTACAGAGATTTCATTAAGAAGACATGTTTGATTATATCACTGGCCATGGATGATCAGGTCAGTTTCTAGTCCTTCTTCCTTTCCCAGAGGTGAAGCATGTCTAAAGATTTCAGATGGCTAGTCATGTATTGTTCTTCATCTCACAGCATAGGACACTTTTCACCACATAGCTCTCCCAGGTCTCAGAAACTCTTGTGTCAGTAAGTCAAGAGTAAGATTAAAGGCTATGACACTATTTTCGCAGTGCTATCAATCTTAGAATTGCATGGAATGTTAGGAATCCCGTGTCAGAAATGAAGGCAGATACCAAATGTGTGTTTCTTTCTTATTATGTCATAGATATAGCATGGGATAATTTCCTCATCTTTGTACTCAAAATGGGACCAGCAAGTATGAGAACAGGTGTTTCAATTATGGTTGCATCTAGAAAGCTTGATTCTTGATGGACAATTGCACATAATATCTTTATTTGTTTTTTTTTTTCCTTCTCTTGCAATCTAGTTCCCAGCAGGAAATTTACTGAGCTGCCAAGTTGTGATCATCTAATTGACTCAGAAAGAATCTGAATGAGTTTCTAAATATCCAACTGAAATCAATTGTGACTCTCTTTATTTTAGGCCTCAGGCAGATTGAAATTGAGACAATAAATTGAAGCACCTCATTCTGAAGGAATGAGGGTTGGCAGTTTTGTAGCAAGCATCATATACATACAGTCACATACTCCAGAATGCCCGCCCACACAAGCACACACAATAGACATACTCACACACAACTTTCGTATTCAGCAAAAATACTTGATTGGTTACATGTTTATTATCCTAAAACTGTAGCATTTTAAAACATCCAGCTTTATAAAGTCCATGATGTCAAAAATAGAAAAAAAATTGTTTAATAAAAGTTAATACTTAGGATGGTTGGGTGGTAGTATAGAGCTATGACTTATATATATAGCTTAATTATATAAATGGTTTTGTTAAATTCTAGGAATCTTGAGTCTCTGATTTTTTTATTATATTTTTAATTTTACTCAAGGAAAACCTTTTCCTGAGGTGCATCTTTTATTTTTTTATGTTTACATGTTTTCATTAAATTTCAATTTTTGTGTAATAGATACAACAAGAATTTCAAAGAGTGTGGTTATGGCTTTAGAATCCCCATCTGCCATTTTAAAAGGAATGATCATGAGAATAAATGAAAGTGCTTTGCTGAATGCTATACCTCAGCACTACAAATCTGAAGTGTCTGAGCCATCAGAAATGGGGACTGAAGGCTCAGTTTTCTTTGGGTTACATTTTCATGAAAGGCATCATTAGAAATCGACAAATACATATATAAATTCAGGATGCTGTACTTATATGGGTGCACATAAGGATTAAGAAATTTAACACAATGGGCAATAAAGGAATTTGTACAGCCACAGGACTAGGAGTTGTCTTGAGTTGCCACTATGGAGAGTTGACACCAAAGTCACTGTGGCTGTTTGTGATGATGTTATGTGTATTCAACATCAAGATTATTCTTTTAGTTATTGTAAGAAATTTATTAGTATGTTATTATTGTGTAGCTTGGGGTTCTTGTGGGATACTTACCAGTGGGAGCAGGGGGTTGAATCTGAGTTTTTTGTCTGCTTTTGGGATCCCTTTTGTCCTACTGGGTTGCCTCATCCAGCCTTAATATGAAATGATGTGTCTAATCATGTTGCAACTTTGATATGCCATGTTTGGTTGATATACCTGAGACACCTTCCATTTTCGGAAAGGAAACAGGAGGAGTGGACCTGGGGTGAGGGGGAGAAGGGAGATGGTAGAAGGACTGGGAGGAAAGAAGGAAGGAAGAAAGGTAGGAATGTAAGATATGAGCGAAGAGTAAAAAAGTAACAATAAGTATTAATAATAAATGACAAATAACAAACATTAAGAATATTCTGGCTCATCTTAAGAATAGAATGATATTCTTAATATTCTTTTACCTGTTATAAAAACAAAATACTGTATTAAGGAAATATCTATAAACCCATACCAGTTTAAATTCTTAAATAAAATTAAAATACGAGTGCTTAAAGAGGGACCTAATAACCTATATGAGCAACACCCTGTGGGAAAAACTTATTAGGAAGAGGATAGGGTGGGAGACAGAGGAGCCCTATTGTCAAGCAGTGTCAGGTTCAAAGTCTTCCTCATTCATTATCTGTGACTGTGAGAAAAATAACTTGGACTACGTGGGTATCGTTTCCACAGATGCAAATGAATGATTATGGGTTTCTGAAGACTGATACAATCAAGTACCACAAATAGGAAGTAGAATTAAAACAATAGAACTCTATTATGTCACAGTTGTGCAGTCTAGAAGTTATAGTTCTGCTTCCTTTAGAAGGTTACCAGGACAATCTATGCAACATTTGCTCCCGTGCTTAAGATTATAACTACCATTTATGTCATTCACTTGCTTGGAGATGTATCCTTGAAATCTCTAGCTCTGTCTTCTCACAGCGTTCTCCCTAATTCTATCCAGATTTCACTCTTTGTGACCAAACTAGCCATATTGGATTAATGCCAAACCTAATTACCTATTCTTAATTTGAAACTGATTTACAAATAAGTTCACATTTATAGATAGCAAGTGAGTATGAAAATTTCAAACATGGGGAGGACATAATTTGACCCATAATAGACAGATAATAATCAAATGCTTTATTTAATCATACAATATGGACTGAATAGTTTAATAATGCAAAGACCACTGGAAGTTGACTTGTGTCGTATCTGGTCTCCCAGTATAGAGTATGTGTGGTAGTTGTGTAACGGAGTCAAATATAGCAGAGTCTAGCTCTGAGCCTGTCCTATTTACTGCAACTGCTCCCACCAACTCTGCTTGTTTCCTTGGAAATTATTAATATCATAAAAACTAGTTATGTTAGCTTGACATTGCTTCCTCCGTGTGGATGTGCTAAACTCTGCAAAGCCCCACGCTGTCCATGAACTTTCTCTCTTGTTCTGACTGTTCCAAGTTCTGCTTGGAAGTGGCATCAAGCTGGTATGAACTGGAAATCTGAATGACTGTATGAACACAAAGACAGATGGCAGGATCCCCATTGGAATGTGTGGCCAGCACATGGCTGCTATTTGTTTTCACTCTCTAGTAGTCAGCAGACACACTGTGACTGCAGTGCAGCTGCAGTGAGATTCACTTCCAAAGCTTCCCAGGATGTGGGGCAATGCGTGGCTGAGGTTACCTGGACAGGCTAAGTCCAAAAAAGGAAGTGAAGAATTTCCATTTGGGGAAACAGGAAGTAGGAGGTAATACTCCTGAGTAGTCATTCTAATTTTCATAAGACACTTAGAAATCAAACTTCTGTCTACAACTTAATTTTGTCTTGTTTAACATAATTTCTCCTTCCTCCTTTTTTCTGTTTTCCTTCTTCTTCACTATTATTATTATTATTACGTTATTATTTAATTTGACAATTACCTTAAGACTAATGCTTACATTTCTGTGCATTACTTGACATGAAGTACACAGGTGGATATTAAAATTTTTTTTTATTATTTTTAAAAGAATTTTTTAAATTAATTATTTTATTTATTTACATTTTAAATGTTGTCCTCCCCTCCTGATGCCCTACCACAGTTCTTCATCCCATCCCCCTCTCCTTTGCCTCTGAAAGGGTACTCCCACAGCCCTCCAGTATCCCCTTCTCCTGGGGTATCAAGTTTCTACAAGAATTGGTGCATCCTTTCCTACTGACACCAGACAAAGGGATCCTCTGCCATATGTGTGCCTGGGCTTCAGACCAGCTGGTATATGCTCTTTGGTTGATGGCTTAGTCTCTAGGAGTTCCCAGGGGTCCAGGTTAGTTGAGACTGTTCATCTTCTCATGGAGTTACCATACCCTTCAGCTCCTTCAATCCTTCCCTTAATTCTTCCATAAGGGTCCCCAACTTCAGTCTAATGATTGACTGCATCTGTCTCAGTCAGCTGCTGGTAGGGTCTCTCAGAGGACAGCCATGCTCCTGACTATAAGCACATCATAGCCTCAGTAAAAGTGTCAGGCTTTGGTCCCCCAACTCCATGAGATGGATCCCAAGTTGAGCTGGTCACTGGACAGCCTTTCCTTCAGTCTCTGTTCCATTGTTGTCCATGCATTTCATTTAGACAGGAACAATTCTGGGGCAGAAATTTTAATGATGGATTGGTAACTCGTTTTTCCACTTGGGACCCTATCTACTGGAGGTGGTCTCTTCAGGTTCTCTCTCCTCACTGTTGGGTTTTTGGCTTAGGTAACACTAGCTGAGTCCAGAGCTACATATATTTGCCTGTTTTTCATGCCCAGGATTCTTACATTCTGTACAAATGTACACTTTGGAATGTGTAGGCTGGAATGAAATCTCTTCACTTCACGAACCTCTGTTCTATCTTAAACTTCTCTTCCATCTTAAACACCAGTGTAGCCTCTGGTTTTCCCAGTGAGCTCTATCTTCCATTTCTTCTTCTTCCTGGATTCTTATCAGTTAACCAGTTTTATTAATCTTCTGCAGTTTTCAGTCTAGAAATGCACTTTTCACATTGAGACCTTAGAATCCAGGTAATACTTGGTGTTTGTTAAGTATTAAATATATTGGTTGGAATTTCTTAAGAATGAACCTTTTCTGAGATAGTGTATCACACTCTAGTAAGCTAGCCTCTAGCTCATAGCAGTTTCCTGCAACACCATTCTTCAGGCTGGACTGTAGACTTGAAGAAATACAGCTGGCAAAATGAATTTTTTGTTCCCTCTCTAACTTAAGAAGTGAGATCCAATTTGACCACCTTCAAAGAAGAATAAGTAGCTGGTAGTATTCATCCATAGATGGACCATCCATAACACACACACACACACACACACACACACACACACACACGAGAAAAACATAGAGTGTTGAAAAGAATATAAGAGCCAGACAATGAGAAAGAGTGCCATGAACAGCTGAGATTTGAACATGGCATACCTGTTACATACATGGACTCATAACTGCTGTGCTTATCTACTTAAGGCTTCTACAGAGTAAAGAGTTAAAAATTCTGTCATCATGGAGATAGAAGGGTTGCTGAAGTGCCAGTAGCATTTGTAGCTGCTAGGGCAGGTAGAGTTTCTTTTCTTTCCAGAGCAATGGGATGGTCATTGCCAGGTTACCCATGCCCATGTGGATGTTCCTGTGCACATGTGCATATGAACAACACTGATTGGACTTTGCTTTTTAAAAACATGAAAGAGAGATATGGGTGGTATATGGGTGAGCAGAAAAGCTGGAGAGGGGGAATGGATATGACCAAGATACATTATGAGTATCTATAGAATAATTTATAATACTTGTATGAAATTTAAAAAAATAAAAATTCTAAGTTAATATACAAAGAGATATGTAAAATAGAGTTCTTTTTCTTAAAAATGATACCTCAACATTGATTTCCCAAGGGTAAAAAGGGAACATTTTTAAGTCGGCTCAAATTTTTACTATCCATTTATGCCTAAATGTTTGAGAATACACATACAACAAGTACTGGCATAAATACATGCATGTTAGCAAATATGTATGTAATATTTGGATATGCACAAACATAAAAACAAATAGATAACTAGATATTTTATACTATTTTAAATGTTTTCAGAAATATATATGTATTTACAAGTATCTATAATTTTTTCATGGTTATGCTATATTTGAGGTTTACGTGGTTCACTTTTAGTAACAACTTTCATAAATACATTTTATAATTTCTAAACTCAAAATCTTAATTGTTAACTGGCAGGAGCATATTCTATGATACTGGAAAAGAACCTTGAACCTTAGAGACTATCAGGGCAGCTGGTCGTCAGTTCTTCATTCTGGTGGCCAAAATAGCTATTCACCTTAATGTAGGATTTAATGCACAGCAAAGGACTAAAAGCAGAAAACTGACGGGCGATTTGTTAATTAAAGAGTTTATAAACATAAAAACAATGAACAAGATTTTCTGTTTGATTTCTAATTCATTTGTATTTTGAATTTAGGGTTCAATGCAACATGAGCAAGGAACTCAAGTTTCAACTTCACATATGCTTTGAAGTTTTCTCCTTTATTTTCTTTATACACTTCAAGTCTTCCTCTGCAGAATTTTAGGTTACAGTAGACAGTTAGGTGCCAAAGAATATGATTAAATACTTTATTTCATGCCTTATGACAGTTTCATAAATAAACAATTCTTTTGTTTTTGTATGTTTAATTAAATTAGATCAGTGCAACCTGTCAACCCATTTAACATTTTAATTTTAAGATAAGAAAGCAGTTTGAAGTCTTCAGAAGCAGCTGTGCAGACATGGAAGTGGGATGGGATTGACTGAAAGAAGACAGATTTACTGGCAGGTCTTTGAGAGTCTGGGAACACTTGGAAGAGGGCTCTTACATCTTGATCATAGAATAGGCAGTCCAATTAGCAACATGTTGAATTCATTCCAGTGGGTTGCTGTAATAAATCATCAATGGATTTAATACATATGCATGCATGCATTCTTAATTGTAATGGACGATGGGATTCATTCCTTAACATCTTATCCTTGGGAACACTTTAACTCTGTAGCATTTCTCTCTCTCTTTTTTTTTTGCATTATACCTAAGAAAAGAACAATGACATGTTACTAAATGGCCTCTCCTGTCCTTGGGAACTGTCTTGCATCATTGTAATTCTTATGATGGCCTTTAACTTGACCTTGAGGCACATTTTAAAATGGATGTGAAAGGTGCACAAAGGAGAAGCCTGATGTAGGATCTATATTATGAGCTTAGTATGCTTGGATTCACTCTCAGTTGCAATTGTTCCATAAATAAGAAAAGTAAAAGGAAACCTGTGTGGTTGAGTGATAATTGGCATTTTTCAGGATAAAGGAGGACTGAGAAAAGGCATGCTTCATAGCAGCTGCGTGTGGCTTAAGCTTCTTCTGCTTAGGCATTTGTAGCATCGTCACTGCATATCATTGCAGATCTCTGGGTGAGGACAGAGTGAGTTGATCCAAGTTGGTTCTGAGGCGCTGCCTTGGCCTCAGGTGGTATATGTGCCACACCAAAATAATCAAAATTTTGGAAATGCCAATGTGTATGTTGAAATCAATATGTTCCGGGTAATTAATTACTTCTTTGTATAGTCAAGTTATACTTGTGGTGAGAGTAAGTCTCTTGGTCAACCATATTATTCACTTTACAGTTAGACCAGTGAATAGTCAGTGTTGTAAGTGTCAGATCTGTGAAACTGTCATCGATGATGAGTCAAAGCTGATAGTCCCTGTGATGGTTGACTTATGGATCAATTTGATCCAGATACAAAGTGCCCAGATTTAAAAAAAAAAATGAGCAGTGTTGTGCGTGTGTATGTGGCAGTAATTTTGATGACAAAAACTTTGAGAAAGCCAATTTAATAAAACAGATAACTTCCCTAATAGGGATGGTTCTCATCCAATAAGTTGATAACTATAGTAGTTCACAAAATAGGTCCTTCATGACGTAGAGAGAAGTCCTCAGTCTTAGAGCCTTTATCTGAAACATCAGAATCTTCCTGTTTTTAGACTCAAATTGAAAGTAAGTTGGCTCGTATGTATTTTTTTCAATGTGGTTTGTTTTTTATTTTTTATTGAATATTTTCTTCATTTACATTTCAAATGTGACTCTAGAGAACCATAACTAATATTCCCTTTTATGTTAAAAATCTTGGAAAGATCAGGAATTCAAGGCCCATACTTAAACATAGTAAAAGCAATATACAGCAAACCAGTAGCCAATATTTAACTAAATGGAAAGAAACTTGAAGCAATCCCACTAAAATCAGGGACAAGACAAGGTTGCCCACTTTTTCCCTACCAATTCAATATAGTACTCAAAGTCCAGCCAGAGCAATTAGACAACAAAAGGAGGTCAAAGGGACACAAATTTTAAAGGAAGAAGTCAAAATATCACTATGTGCAGATGATGTAGTAGTATAATTAAATGACCCCAAAAATTCCAACATAGAACTCATAAACCTAATAAACAACTTAAGTGACTGGATATAAAATTAACTCAAACAAATCAAAGGATAAACAGGCTGAGAAAGAAATTAGGGAAACAACATTCTTCACAATAGTCACAAATAATATAAAATACCTTGGCGTGACTCTAACCAAGCAAGTGAAAGATCTGTATGCCAAGAAGTTCCAGTCTCTGAAGAAAGAAATTGAAGATCTCAGAAGATGGAAAGATCACCCATGCTCATGGAATGGCAGGATTAATATAGTAAAAATGCCCATCTTGATGAAAGTTGTCTACAGATTCAATACAATCCCCATCAAAATTCCAACTCAATTCTTCATAGAATTAAAGAGAGCAATCTGAAAATTCATTTGGAATAACAAAAAACACAGGACAGTGAAAACTGTTCTCAAAAATAAAAAAAAAAAGCTTCTGGGGGAATCACCATCCCTGATTTCAAGCTGTATTACATAGCAATTGTGATAAAAACTGTATGCTATTGGTACAGAGACAGGCAGGAACATCAATGAACTAGAACTGAAGGCCTAGAAGGGAACCCACACACCTATGGTCACTTGATCTTTGATAAAGGAGCTAAAACCATCCAGTGGAAAAAAGATAGCTTTTTCAACAGATGGTGCTGGTTCAACTGAAGGTCAACATGTAGAAGAATGCAAATTGATCCACTCTTATCTCCTTGTACAAAGCTCAAGTCCAAGTGGATCAAGGACCTCCATGTAAAACCAGATACACTAAAACTAATAGAAGAGAACGTGGGGAAGCGCCTCAAATACAAGGACATAGGGCAAAGTTCCTGAACAAAACACCGGTGGCTTATGTTCTAAGATCAACAATAGACAAATGGGACCTCATAAAATTGGAAAACTTCTGTAAGGCAAAGGACGTTGTCAATAGGACAAAAGGCAACCAACATATTGGGAAATGATCTTTATTAATCCTACATCCAATAGAGGACTAATATGCAATATATACACAGAACTCAAGAAATTAGATTCCAGACTATCAAATAACACTAATAAAAATGGGGAACAGAGCTAAACTAAGAATTCTCAACTGAGGAATATGGAATGGCTGAGAAAACCTAAAGAAATGTTCAACATCCTTAGTCTTCAGGGAAATGCAAATCAAAACAACCCTGAAATTCCACCTCACACCAGTCAGAATGACTGAGATAAAAAACTCAGGTGATCACAGATGCTGGCAAGGATGTGGAGAAAGAGAAACACTCCTCCATTGCTGGTGACTCTTATGTCTTACATCTGCTAGCTTTCAGGCTGTACATTTCCTAGCAGCACCCAGATTTTTCAACCCAGAGCTAGTAGATTCTAGAATTTTTCAGTTTTTATAATTAAATGTGATCACTGCTATAATTTACCTAGATTTTCATATAATTTAGTAAATCTATAATTCATACAGAGTTACTATATCTATAATTTGTAATTTTCTATAATAGATCTCTTTATAAAATACACATCCTGATGCTTCTGACTGTCAAGCATCTTATTAGAATAGGCTGGAGTTCTAGAGACTTGGTTAGAGACGAGCCTTTAGCCATAACATAGGTAAAGTTTAGTCAGGAGAGAGAGCTTCCAATGGGCAACAATCTTCCCACCTGGTACTGCTACTAAGAGGGAGGACATTTAATTCACGACTGTCTCTAACATGTAGGCATGGGATCTTTCACATTCTGTGAGGACATGTCTGCAAATCTCCTTACATCCAAAATGGTGCATTTATATATTCACACTTTAAGTTCAGATTCATGTCTTTTCTACTTTTCACAAGAGTTAAATCAGTATAGTGAAAAAAGCTTGTGCAAACTAAGTAATCACTGACTTTATTTGAATATGGAGAGGTAAGTGAGCATACACTAGGATCCCTTAGAATTTGTCACAGGAGGTGTAGCATTGAAGGTGGACTGGCAAAGAACAAATAGAAGCTCTGGTTCACTTCGTCCTGATTCAAAATCCAACAGAGCACAGAATTTCAGGCCTGTACAGACAGAGTCAGTGTTAATGATTGTTTCCCTGGCCTTTGACTCTTCAGGCCTCTGGGTCCTCTGTATAATAGGTATCTTGTCTCTCAGATCATAAGAGAATGAACAGAAAAGTGGTCTAGCAGAGCTGAAAAAAATAAATCTGAAGGATGAATATGAGTACGGTTGATAATGTACATAGACTTGCTTCCCACTATTTCATGTTTTTTATTGGATATATGCTTTATTTACATTTCAAATGTTAACCCCTTTCCATGTTACCCCACTGAAAACCCCCTATCCCATTCCCCCTCCCTCTGCCTCCCCCACCCAGTTTCCTGATTTGCATTCCCTTATTCTGGGGAATCGAGCCTTCACAAGACCAATGGCTTCTCCTCTCACTGATGTCTGAAATGGTCATCTTCTGCTACATTTGTAACTGGAGCCGTGGGTCCCTCCATGTGTACTCTTTGGGTGGTGGTTTAGTCCCTGGGAGCTCTGGAGGTACTGGTTGGTACATATTGTTGTTCCTCCTGCAGGGCTGCAAACCTCTTCAGCTCCTTGGGTCCTCTCTCTAGCTGCTCCATTGGGGACCCTATTCTCATTCTATTGGTTGGCTGTGAGCCATGGATGTTTTGATTCACTTCCAATAAGGATCAAAGTATCCACACTTTGGTCTTCCTTCATCCTGAGCTTCATGTGATCTGTGAGTTGTATCTTGGGTATTATGAGCTTTTGGGCTAATATCCACTTATCAGCAATTGCATATCATGTGTGTTCTTTTGTGACTGGGTTATCTCACTCAGGATGATAATTTCTAGCTCCATCCATTTGCCTAAGAATTTCATGAATTATTATTATTATTATTACTATTATTATTATTATTTTGTTTTTTTTGAGACATGGTTTCTCTGTGTAGCCCTGACTGTCCTGGAACTCACTCTGTAGACAAGGCTAGCCTCGAACTCAGAAATCCGACTGCCTCTGCCTCCCAAGTGCTGGGATTAAAGGCATGCGCCACCACTGCCTGGCTAAATTCATTGTTTTTAGTAGCTTAATAGTACTCCATTGTGTGAATGTACAACATTCTCTGTATCCATTCCTCTGTTGAGGGACATCTTGGTTCTTTCTAGCTTCTGGCTATTATAAATAAGGATACTATGAACATAGTGGAGCATGTGTCCTTATTACATGTTGGAGCATCTTCTGGGTATATGCCCAGGAGTAGTATAGATGGGTCATCAAGTAGTGCTATGTCCAATTTACCAAGGAACTGCCAAACTGATTTCCAGAGTGGTTTTATCAGCTTGTAATCCCACCAGCAATGACAGGGTGTTTCTCTTTCACCACATCCTCTCCAGCATTTGCTGTCCCCTGAGTTTTTAATCCTGGCCATTCTGACAGGTGAAATCTCAGGGTTGTTTTGATTTGCATTTCCCTGGTGATTAAGGATGTTGAACATTTCTTTAGGTGTTTCTCAGCCATCCAGTATTTCTTAGTTGAGAATTCTTTGTTTAGTTCTCTACCCCATTTTTAATAGGGTTATATGGTTGCCGCTTTGTCCTTTTGACAGTGTCCTTTACCTTACAGAAACTTTGTAATTTTATGAGGTCCCATTTGTCAATTTTTGACCTTAGAGAATAAGCTATTGGTGTTCTGTTCAGGAAATTTTCCCTTGTGCCCACATGTTCAAGGTTCTTCCATAGTTTCCTTTCTATTAGTTTCAGTGTGTCTGGTTTTATGTGGAGGTCCTTGATCCACTTGGAATTGAGCTTAGTGCCACAGATAAGAATGGGTCAATTTGCATTCTTCTGCATGCTGACCTCCAGTTGAACCAGCACCATTTGTTGAAAAGGCTATCTTTTATGCACTGGATGGTTTTAGCTCCTTTGTCAAAGATCAAGTGACCATAGGAGTGTGGATTTATTTCTGGGTCTTCAATTCTGTTCCATTGATCTACATGCCTGTCACTGTACCAACACCATGCAGTTTTTAACACTATTGCTCTGTAGTACAGCTTGAGGTCCGGGATACTGATTTCCCCCAGAAATTCTTTTACTCTTGAGAATAATTTTAGCTATCCTGGATTTTCTGTTACTCCAGATGAAATTTTGAGGCAACCAACAAACTGGGAAAAGACCTTTTCCAACCCTACATGCAACAGAGGACTAATATCCAATATATACAAAGAACTCAAGAAGTTAGACTCCAGAGAGCCAAATAACCCTATTAAAAATGGGGTACAGAGCTAAACAAAGAGTTCTCACCTGAAGAATATCTAATGGCTGAGAAGCAACTAAAGAAATGTTCAACATCCTTAGTCACTAGGGAAATGCAAATCAAAACAACCTTGAGATTCCACCTCACACTAGTCAGAATGGCTAAAATCAAAAACACAGGAGACAGCAGTTGTTGGCGAGGATGTGGAGAAAGAGGAACTCTCCTCCACTGCTGGTGGGATTGCAAGCTGGTACAACCACTCTGGAAAGCAGTCTGGCAGTTCCTCAGAAAACTGGGCATGACACTCCCAGAGGATCCTGTTATACCACTCCTGGGCATATACCCAGAGGCTTCCCCTGCATGCAATAAGGACACATGCTCCACTATGTTCACAGCAGTCTTATTTATAATAGCCAGAAGCTGGAAAGAACCCAGAAGTCCCTCAATGGAGGAATGGAATCAAAAGATGTGGTATATTTACACAATGGAATACTACTCTGCAATTAAAAACAATGAATTCATGAAATTCTTAGGCAAATAGAACTGGAAAATATCATCCTTAGTGAGGTAACCCAATCACAAAAGAACACACATGGTATGCAGTCACTGATAAGGGGATATTAACCCAGAATCTCAGAAGACCCAAGACACAATTCACACATGACTAGTTTTCCAAGAAGATGGAAGGAGAGACCCCTGATCCTGGAAAGACTAGATGTAGGGGAATACCAGGACAGAGAAGTGAGAGGGGATTGAATGGGGAACAGGGGGAGGGAAGAGGGCTTATGAGACTTTCGGGGAGGGAGGAACCAGGAAAGGGGAAATCATTCGGAATGTAAATAAAAAAAATACAGAAAAAAAATAGGGTTATATGGTACTCTGGAGTCTAACTTCTTGAATCCTTTGTATATATTGGATATTAGCCCTCTATCGGATGTAGGATTGCTAAAGATCTTTTCCCAATCTGTGGGTTTCTGTTTTGTCCTATTAAGTGTTCTTTGCCTTACAAAAGCTTTGCAATTTTATGAGGTCCCATTTGTCAATTCTTGATCTTAGAGCATAAGCTATGCAGGAAAATTTCCCCTGTGTCCACATGCTCCAGGTTCTTCCACACTTTCTCCTCTGTTAGATTCAGAGTATCTGGTTTTACATGGAGGTTCTTGATCCAATTGGACTTGAATTTTCTAGAGGGAGATAAGAATGAATCAATTTGCATCCTTCTACGTGTTGACTGCCAGTTGTCCCAGCACCATTTGTGGAAAATGCTGTCTCTTTTCCACTGGATGGTTCTTGTTCCTTTGTCAAAGATCAGGTGACCATAGTTGTGTGGGTTCATTTCTGGGTCTTCAATTCTATTCCATTGATCTTCCTGCCTGTCTCTGTACCAATACCATACAGTTTTTATCACTATTTCTCAGTAGTATAGCTTGAGGTCCTGACCTCAAGGTCAGGGATGGTGTTTCTTCCAGAAGTTCTTTTATTGTTGAGCATAGATTTCACTATCCTGTTTGTTTGTTTTTTGTTTTGTTTTTTTGTTATTCCAGATAAATTTGCAAATTGCCCTTTCTAACTCTGAAGAATTGAGTTGGAATTTTGATGGGGATTGCACCGAATCTGTAGATTGCTTTAGGCAAGATGGCCATTTTTATTTTTTTCCCCTTTATTAAATTACTTTTATTTGCAGTTCCATATGGATGAATTAAGTTTGTTTTTTTTTTTTAGTTTTTCTAAGTTTTTTTTATTTACATTCAAAATCATTTCCCCTTTCCCGTTTCCTCCCTCCCCGAAAGTCCCATAAGCCCCCTTCCCTCCCTCTTTTCCCCATTCAACCCCCTCTCGCTTCTCTGTCCTGGCATTCCCCTACATCCAGTCTTTCCAGGACCAGGGGTCTCTTCTTCCATGTTCTTGGAAATCTATTGATATGCGAATTGTGTCTAGGGTATTCTGAGATTCTGGGTTAATATCCCCTTATCAGTGACTGCATACCATGTGTGTTCTTTTGTGAACACACAAAAGGATGATATTTTGTGAACACACTAAGGATGATATTTGCAAGTTCTGACCATTTGCCTAAGAATTTCGTGAATTCATTGTTTTTAATTGCAGAGTAGTATTCCATTGTGTAAATATACCCCATCTTCGGAATCCATTCCTCTGTTGAGGGACATCTGGGTTCTTTCTAGCTTCTAGCTATTATAAATAAGGCTGCTATGAACATAGTGGAGCATGTGTCCTTATTGCATGCAGGTAAACGCTCTGGGTATATGCCCAGGAGTGGTATAACAGGATCCTCCGGGCGTGTCATGCCCAGTTTTCTGAGGAACTGCCAGACTGCTTTCCAGAGTGGTTGTACCAGCTTGCAATCCCACCAGCAGTGGAGGAGTGTTCCTCTTTCTGTACATCCTCGCCAACAACTGCTGTCTCCTGTGTTTTTGATCTTAGCCATTCTGACTGGTGTGAGGTGGAATCTCAGGGTTGTTTTGATTTGCATTTCCCTAATGACTAAGGATGAGGAACATCTCTTTAGGTGCTTCTCAGCCATTAGATATTCTTCAGGTGAGAACAATTTGTTTAGCTCTGTACCCCATTTTTTAATAGGGTTACTTGCCTCCCTGGAGTTTAACTTCTTGAGTTCTTTGTATATATTGGATCTTAGCCCTTTGTCGGATGTAGGGTTGGTATAGATCATTTCCCAGTTAGTTGGGGGCCGCTTTGTCTTTTTGATAGTGTCTTTTGCCTTGCAAAAACTTTGTAATTTAATGAGGTCCCATTTGTCAATTCTTGATCTTAGAGCATAAGCTATTGGAGTTCTATTCAGGAAATTCTCCCCTGTGCCCATATGTTCAAGATTCTTCCATAGTTTCCTTTCTATTAGTTTTAGTGTGTCTGGTTTTATGTGGAGGTCCTTGATCCACTTGGAATTGAGCTTAGTGCCACAGATAAGAATGGGTCAATTTGCATTCTTCTGCATGTTGACCTCCAGTTGAGCCAGCACCATTTGTTGAAAAGGCTCTCTTTTATGCACTGGATGGTTTTAGCTCCTTTGTCAAAGATCAAGTGACCATAGGAGTGTGGATTCATTTCTGGGTCTTCAATTCTCTTCCGTTGATCTACATGCCTGTCACTGTACCAATACCATGCGGTTTTTAACACTATTGCTCTGTAGTACAGCTTGAGGTCCGGGACACTGATTCCCCCAGAGGTTCTTTTTCTCTTGAGAATAGGTTTAGCTATCCTGGGTTTTCTGTTATTCCAGATGAATTTTTGAATTGCTCTTTCTAACTCTATGAAGAATTGAGTTGGGATTTTGATGGGGATTGCATTGAATCTGTATATTGCTTTTGGCAAGATGGTCATTTTTACTATATTAGTCCTGCCAATCCATGAGCATGGCAGATTTTTCCATCTTCTGAGGTCTTCTTCAATTTCTCTCTTCAGAGACTTGAAGTTCTTGTCATACAGATCTTTCACTTGTTTGGTTAGAGTCACACCAAGATACTTTATATGGTTTGTGGCTATCATGAAGGGTATCATTTCTCTTACTTCTTTCTCAGCCTGCTTATCCTTTGAGTATAGGAAGGCTACTGACTTGCTTGAGTTGTTTTTATATCCGGCCACTTTGATGAAGTTGTTTATCAGCTGTAGGAGTTCTCTGGTGGAGTTCTTTGGGTCGCTTAAGTATACTATCATATCGTCTGCAAATAGTGATAGTTTGACTTCTTCCTTTCCAATTTGTATCCCTTTGACCTCCTTTTGTTGTCTAATTGCTCTAGCTAGAACTTGAAGTACTATATTGAAAAGATATGGAGAGAGAGGGCAGCCTTGTCTAGTCCCTTATTTCAGTGGGATTGCTTCAAGTTTCTTTCCATTCAGATTGATGTTTTCTACCAGTTTGCTGTAAATTGCTTTTACGATGTTTAGATATGGGCCTCGAATTCCTGATCTTTCCAAGACCTTTAGCATGAAAGGATGCTGAATTTTGTCAAATGCTTCCTCAGCATCTAATGAGATGACCATGTGGTTTTTTTCTTTGAGATTGTTTGTATAGTGGATTACATTGACGGATTTCCTTATATTGAACCATCCCTGAATCCCTGGGATGAAGCCTACTTGATCGTGGTGAATGATCGTTTTGATGTGTTCTTGGATTCGGTTGGCAAGAATTTTATTGAGTATTTTTGCATCGATATTCATAAGAGAGATTGGCCTGAGATTCTCTTTCTTTGTCGGATCTTTGTGTGATTTTGGTTTTAGCATAATTGTGGCTTCATAGAACGAGTTGGGTAGTGTTCCTTCTGTTTCTATCTTGTGGAACAGTTTCAAGAGTATTGGTGTTAGGTCTTCTTTGAAGGTCTGATAGAATTCTGCACTAAAACCATCTGGACCTGTGCTTTTTTTGGTTGGAAGACTTCCAATGACAACTTCTATTTCTTCAGGGGTCATAGGATGGTTTAGATGGTCTATTTGATACTGATTTAATTTTGGTATTTGGTATCTGTCAAGGAAATTGTCCATTTCCTCGAGATTTTCTAGTTGTGTTGAATACAGGCTTTTGTAGTAGGATCTGATGATTTTTTTGAATTTCCTCAGTTTCTGTTGTTATCTCTCCCTTTTCGTTTCTGATTTTATTAATTTGGATACTGTCTCTGTGCCCTCTGGTTAGTCTGGCTAAGGGCTTATCTATCTTGTTGATTTTCTCAAAGAACCAACTCCTTGTTTTGTTGATCCTTTGTATGGTTTTATTTGTTTCTACTTGATTGATTTCAGCCCTGAGTTTGATGATTTCCTGCCTTCTACTCCTCTTTGGTGTATTTGCTTCTTTTTGTTCCAGGGCTTTCAGGTGTGCCATTAAGCTGCTAGTGTATGCTGTCTCCCGTTTCTTTTTGGCGGCACTCAGGCCTATGAATTTTCCTCTTAGTACAGCTTTCATTGTGTCCCGTAAATTAGGGTATGTTGTGCCTTCATTTTCATTAAATTTCAAGAAGTCTTTGATTTCTTTCTTTATTTCCACCTTTACCAAGTTATCATTGAGTAAAGCATTGTTCAGCCTCCATGTGTATGTGGGTTTTCTGTTGTTTTTGTTGCCATTGAAGACCACCCTTATTCCATAGTGATCTGATAGGAGGCATGAGATTAGTTCGATCTTCTTATATCTGTTGAGGTCTGATTTGTGACCAGTTTTATGGTCGATTTTGGAGAAGGTACCATGAGGTGCTGAGAAGGTGTATTCTTTAGCTCTAGGATAAAATGTTCTATATATATCTGTTAGTTCCATTTGGTCCAAGGCTTCAATTAGATTCACTGTGTCCCTGTTTAGTTTCTGCTTTCCTGAACGATCCATTTCAGAGAGCGGGGTGTTGAAGTCACCCACTATTATTGTGTGCGGTGCGATGTGTGATTTGAGCTTTAGTAAAGTTTCTTTTATGAATGAGGGTGCCCTTGCATTTGGAGCATAGATATTCAGAATTGAGAGTTCTTCTTGGTGGATTTTTCCCTTGATCAGTATGTAGTGTCCTTCTGTGTCTTTTTTGATGACTTTAGGTTGGAAGTCAAATTTATCTGATATTAGGATGGCTACTCTGGCTCGTTTCTTGGGACCATTTGCTTGTAAAATTGTTTTCCAGCCTTTTACTCTGAGGTAGTGTTTGTCTTTGACACTGAGGTGTGTTTCCTGCATGCAGCAAAATGCTGGGTCCTGTTTACATATCCAGTCTGTTAGTCTATGTCTTTTTATTGGGGAATTGAGACCATTGATATTAAGAGAGATTAAGGCATATTAATCTCTCATATTAAGGTGATTATTGTCACCTGCATTCTTGACTCTATCTTTATGTTTGAGTGGTTATCTACTTTCGGGTTTGATGCAAGAAGGTTACTATCTCATTTTTTCCAGTGTGTTGTTTCTCTCCTTGTATTGGCGGTTTCCACCTCTTATCTTTTGCCAGGCTGGGTTTGTGGAAAGATATTGTGAAAATTTGGTTTTATCATGGAATATCTTGGTCTCTCCATCTATGGAGATTGAGAGTTTTGCTGGATAGAGTAGTCTAGGCTGGCATTTGTGCTCTCTTAGTGTCTGCATGAGATCTGCCCAGGATCTTCTGGCTTTCATAGTCTCTGGAGCGAAGTCTGATGTGATTCGGATCGGTCTTCCTTTGTATGTTACTTGGCCCTTTTCTCTTACTGCTTTTAATATTCTTTCTTTGATTAATACATTTGATGTTTTGATTATTATGTGACGGGAGGTATTTTTGTTCTGGTTCAGTCTGTTTGGAGTTATGTAGGCTTCTTGTACATTCATCGGCATCTCTCTCTTTAGGTTAGGGAAGTTTTCCTCCATAATTTTGTTGAAGATGTTTACTGGCCCTTTAAGTTGCAAATCTTCACTCTAATCTATACCTATAATCCTTAGGTTTGGTCTTCTCATTGTGTCCTGGATTTCCTGGATGTTTTGGGTTACACGTTTTTTTGCATTTTGCATTTTCTTTGACTGTTGAGTCAATGCTTTCTATGGTATCTTCAGCACCTGAGATTCTTTCTTCCATCTCTTGTATTCTATTGTTGATGTTTGCATCTATGACTCCTGATTTCTTCCCAAGGTTTTCTATCTCCAAAGTTGTCTCCCTTTGTGATTTCTTAGTTTTTTCTACTTCCTTTTTTAGATCCTGGATGGATTTGCTGAGATCCTTCACTTATTTGTTTGTATTTTCCTGTATTTCTTTAACGTATTTTTGCATTTCCTCTTTCAGGATTTCTGCCTATTGACCCAAGTTCTCCTGTATTTCTCTAAGCGATTTTTGTGTTTCCTCCTCATAGGCTTCCATCTGTTGATCCATCGCCTCCTGCATTTCTTTAAGCAGTTCTCGTGTTTCCTTTGTAAGGGCATCTATCCATTGATTCATTTCTTTAAGCACTTTTTGTGTTGCCTCCCTATAGGCATCCATCTGTTGACCCATATTCTTCTCCATTTCTTTATGCAATTTTTGTGATTCCTTTGAAAGTGCATCTACCCCTTGATTCATTTCTTTAAGCGATTTTTGTGTTGTCTCCTTGTGGGTCTCCATCTGTTGATCCATGTTCTCCTGCATTTCTCTAAGCGATTTTTGTGTTTCCTTTATAAGGGCTTCTAACCGTTGATTCATGGTCTCCGGTAATTCTTTATTAGATTTATTTGTGTCCTTCTTGTGATCCTCTAATAGCATCATGAGAAGTGATTTTAAATCCAGATCTTGTCTTTCGGGTGTGGTGGGGTATCCAGGACTTGCTGCTGTTGGAGAGTTGGATTCGGATGGTGCCATATTACTTTGATTTCTGTTAATAACGTTCCTACGTTTGCCTTTTGCCATCTGGTTACATCTGGTGTTAGTTGGTCCTGCTGTCACTGGCTGTTGGTTGGACCTCCTGTGAGTCTGCAAAGGTATTTTTGGTCCCCCTGGATTACCGGGATTCCCCTCGCACCAATTTCTGGGGCCTGCCCTGCTCCTGAGTGACTTTGGAGCCCTGATGTGCCTTGCCCCAAGTGATGTTATATTGGGGAGTCCCTGCACATCCAAAGGCTCAGTGTAGTGGATTCCCGGAGCAAATGTCACCAAAGAGAGGCTGGTAGGCTCCCGCCCTGTGCAGGGGTGTGTGATATCTTCGGGGGGGGGGTGAGGGGGCGCCCCTCTGCAGGGCAGAAGTCCCACAGCAGGGCTGGCACATTGATTTCTGCAGACCTGCCCAGGTCTTGGAGCAGGTTACACACAAGCTGCCTGAGGACCAAGCGATGTTATGCCTGTCTGTCTCTGAACCTGGTGGTCCCAACTACCTGGACACTGGAGCAAAGATGGCGGAGTGCACTCTGCACTCTCTCGGTGGCGCAGGTCACCCTGCAGGGGGGATGGCCCACAGCAGAGCTGGCGCCCAGACAACCACAGTGCTGTCCAGTTCTTGGGAGCAGATGGAAGCCCCAACAGGCCGTGTCCCAAGCGATGTTATATTGGGAGGAACCTGGGTACCTGTCTCCTCAGTGCGGTAGATCCCGGAACAGAGGTCGCCAAAGGGAAGCTGGTAGGCTCCCGCCCAGTGCAGGGGGGGGGGGACTCTGCAAGGCAGAAGTCCCACAGCAGAGCTGGAGCGCTGGTTACTGCAGATCTGCCCAGCTCTTGGAGCAGGTTACACACAAGCTGCCTGAGACCAAAGCGATATTATGCCTGTCTGTCTCTGAGCCTTGCAGTCCCAACTACCTGGACACTGGAGCAAAGATGGCCAAGATGGCCATTTTTAATATATTAACCCTGCCACTCTGCCATTCCATGAGAGATCTTTCCATCTTCTGAGATTTTCTTCAATTTCTTTCTTCAGAGACTTGAACTTCTTGGTATACAGATCTTTCACTTGTTTGATTAGAGTCACAGCAAGGTATTTTATATTATTTGTGACTATTGTCAAGGCTGTCATTTCCCTAATTTCTTTCTCAGCCTCCTTATCCTTTGAGTATAGGAATTGATTTGTACATACATACACACACACACACACACACACACACACACACACACACACTATTGAAACATTATCTGTTAGAAGAGACTAACATCCTAACTGTGAATCAATAGTAATTATTGAAATAAATTAGGGCATGTCTGTTAGCAGGGATGAATATAATGTTTGTTTTCAAGCAACTAGGTACAACTATGTATGTTGACATGAAGACACAACATATGGCACATGTAAAGAGAAAGGCCAAAAGATAGTCATAAAACCTGTATGTAAGATATCTTTTGTAATTTTTAAAGCTTCTGTGTAAGTAAATGCATACATGAATAAGCCCATAGCCTGTTTCAAAGTGTATACTAAGTCTTGAATAGTTATTTTGGAGGATAAGCGGTGGAACTTGTTTGAAGAAGTAGAGAGAGCATTTTATTTTCACTCTTCCACTCATTTTGACATTATAGTATAACATGTACACCTGTCTGCTTAAGGACTCGTCAAACAGTACAACAGAAGTCACAAGTGCTAAGTTTTAATGGCACCCATAAAACCATAAAGAATGAAAATTATATATTATTTTTTTCTACAGCAGGACATTTTAATCACTCTCCTCATGTCTTAAATATTATATTTGTACTTTGTAAGACAGTATATAGAATAATTGGTTTCACTATGGCATTTCATACATATATGCATCTTACTTCCTTCTTATTTATCTCTTCTTCCTCTTCACTATGCTCTACTCCTCTAGTCTTCCTCTACACTATGCTCCACTCCCCGCTTCTCTTTCTGGACCCCTACTTCCCCAAAGTATTCCTTATTCCACTCCTCTCTTCATTACTCCCTCCTCCCTACTCTGAGATCAATTTCTCCCTTTCTTTCTTCTCATGGTCCTCTTTTGATTTTCTACACACCCCCACATACTTAAATCTAACAAGTTCATGTATATGAGAAAATATGTAGTGTTTGTGAGTCGGCCTAATTTATTTAATATAATGAGCTCTAGTTGCATCTGTTTTCCTTCAAATGTCATGATTTCACTTTTTTTATGACTGAATAAAATTTTACTGTGTACCATGTTATCTTTTCTTATTCATCTGATGGCAGACATAAAAGCTGGTTCCTTTTCTTATCTAATATGAACAAAGCAACACTAAGCATGTATACAGAATTATTCCTGGGCTGCTGACTAAGAAACCTTCAGGTATTTATATAGAATCATAGGTGCCCTTACTTTTAATTTGCTATGAAACCTTCATATTGATTTTGGTATTTGCTCTACATAAGTACATCTCCATCAGTATCACAGAAGAGTTACTTTCCTCTGTATCTACATTAGCATCTGTTGTCATGTACTGTCTTTATCATAGTCATTCTAACTGGGGTAAGATAGAAACTCAAAGCAGTTTTCATGCTTTCCTGAGAGCCAGGGTTGCATACTTATTCAAAAATGTATTGGACATTTGTCTCTCTCTCTCTCTCTCTCTCTCTCTCTCTCTCTCTCTCTCTCTCTCTCTCTCTCTCTGTAGTTCATTAGACTTTTATTTGAAATGTTTATTGATTTTTAACTTACAGAGGCCTTTATATATGCTATATATTAATACTGTCTGATCTATATTTAGCAGAGATATTTCCCCATTTCTCAAGATACAAATACATTCTACTTAATGTTTCCTTAGCTGTACAGAAAAAAAAATTCCTTTCATATAATCCCATTTTTCAATTCTTGGCGTTATATTTTTTTATCTATTTCAATCTTTAAAAAAAAACTCCTGCCTATGCCTGTATGTTGATTCATTTTCCCTGTTTTCCACTAGAGGTGTCAAAACTTAAGTTGTGATCTATTTTGAATTGATTCTTGTGCAAGAGATAGGGAGACCTAGTTATACTCATCTCTAGGTTGCTTTCAAGGTCTCTCAACACAATTTGTTGACATGGCTGTCTGTTTTCCAATGTTTTTTGATACCTTTGTTAAAAATGTAGCTGTGTAAGCTTATTTCTGGATCCTCCTTCTACTCCATTACATTTCATGACCTAAATACCTATTTTTGTTATGATGGCTCTGTAGTATATTTTCAGATCAGATATTTGGATGTTCTCAGCCAGCACTGCTTTCTGTTTAGGATTACTTTGGCTATTATTTCTTTAGGGTTGCATACCTTTTATTTCTTCCATATTCACTTTACAATTTTAAAATGGTTCTTTGAAGAATATTATCATAACTATGATGAATGTTAAGGCAACTTTGTGGTGATTTTTAAAGTATTGGTGCTGCCAGTTCATAAACATGGATAGTCCTTCCATTTTCTAGCATCTTCTTCAAATTTGTTACATGACTAAGTACTGAAGAGATATTTCACTTTCTTGGTTAAGTTTATTACTAGATTCATAAGTTTTTGAGAAGCTATTTTGAAAGGTATTTTTTATTGTTTTCTTGGCCATTTGCATATATATATGTTATTATTTCTGCACATTGATTTTGTTTTCTGTTACAATCTTCAAGTGTTTATCAGGTTAAGAATTTTCTGGTGGAGTCAATGAAGTCTTTTAAGAACAGAATCATGTCTTTACCAAATAGGATTTATTAAACCTTTTCCTTTCTAGTTTTTATCCTGTTTATTTCTTGTCTTGCTGTTCCAACCCTTCAAGCACTATATTGAAAAAGAGCAGGAAAAGTGCATACCCCATACCCTGACCTTATTTCTTGTTTTAGATTCAGTGTTCTAATTTCTCCTTCTTCAGTTTAGTATTGGCTATAAGTTGTTGCATATAACCTTTATTATATTGAAATATATTCTAGTTTCTTCAGAGCTTTTGTCAGAGAAGGTATTAAACTTTGTTAAAAAAAAACCCTTTTCCCTCTCTGTTGCACACACACACACACACACACACACACACACACACACACACACACACCCTACATTGAAATGAAGGTGTTACTCTTGCTGTAACATTTTAGAGTTCTGTGATTTCCTGACTTTTCTCTTTTCACAAAACAGTCCCCAGTTTGCTGATTTTACCTAGGATACACTGTGCTTATGCAGACAAGGCAAAGCACATGGCACATGTACCATGTGTGCCTCACTTGGATGACTAACCAGGAGGCAGTTCCCATAGGAACACCGTGCTCCCACCAGTGCCTTGTCCTATGTTCATCACCTCTTTATACTCCTTCTACTACCCTAGTATTCCAGATGGAAGTTTCAGAATGTGTCATGAGTCTTTTAGGACCTGCAAACTTCATTTTTTCCCCCAGAAGCACCCTACACCATTATCTTTCTTGGATGAGGCCTATTAAGTAATTCTTCATGACTTCATCTAATGCTCATATTAGACATTTTTTCTCTGAAAGCACTCTTCCTCATATGATCTAGCAAGAGCATCCAGAGAGCTACTTCTACACTGTGCTTACACACCTACCTCACAAACTGACAGCATTTTCCTTAGGTTAGGCAGACTAGATCTACTTCATTTATTACATTTTATTTATTTATCACTTTACATCCTGATCACAGTCTTGGCTCCTCCCAGTCCCCTACTCATAGCCCTCCCCTAGTCCCTTCTCCTCTGAAAATGTGGTACAAGTGGTTCCTTGATACAAGGAACAACTTACCCTGGCATATCAAGTCACTCATTGCAGAACTAGGCACGTTCTCTCCCACTGAAGCCAGACAAGGCAGCCTAGTTAAGGGAACAGGATCCACAAGCAAGCTAGAGTAAGGGTAAGCCACCAATCCATTTGTTGGGGGAATCACATGAAGACAAAGCTGCACAAATGCTACATATGTGCAGGGGCCTAGGACTAGCCCATGTGTGCTCTTTTGTTGATGGATCAGTCTAATTTATCTCTATAACTGAGAGGGTCTTGGAACAAAAAAAATAAATAAATAAAAACAACAAAAACAAATATTGTTTGAAAATTGCCACACAGAATCCCTTTGTAATCTAATGAAAAGGTTTAGAAAAGAAAGTGATTTTTTTTACTATATTCTATTTTTTCTAAAGACTTGTTTTCCTCTTAGGAGTTACTAACTAGTATCTTGTAAAGGTTTTGGTATCAAGTAATGGATCGCTTCCTGCAGAAAAGTTATATAAATATATGTAATTTGGAGTTCTAAATATCCAAAGAAACCACATAATTCAATCTCACATTAAAAATGATTGAGAAGCCAGATGTGGTAAAATACACCTATAATCCCAGCACTCAGGATCTCTGAGTTTAAGGCTAGCAGCCTGGTCTACAAAGTGAGTACCATCCAGACAGCTACAGCAATACAGAGGAACACTGAAAACAATCAAAGAAGGAAAAAAGAAAAAAGGAGAGAGAGAGAGAGAGGGAGAGAGAGAGAGAGAGAGAGAGAGAGAGAGAGAGAGAGAGAGAGAGAGAGAGAGAGAGAATTGGAGAGAATTGTGTAACACATACAAGGTCACTTGATTTGAAACAAAAGCAAAACTGGTATTTAGTTTGTTGTTGGTTTTTATTTATTTATTTTTTTTTGCCTGTAGCTCACCCATGTATTTATTACTATTAGTTTAACTTATCAGTGTAACTATTCATAGCTTAAAATCTACTGAAGATTTCCATAAAAATAATCTGGGGACTTTTCTATGCCTTGCAAAATATACTACATAGCTAAAATTTTATTATAGCTATGAGTTGGAATAAGCTACTGGCAAATGGTTTTCTGTTGAATGAATCATTTAAAACATCTCCGTGTGATTTATTATTTCCCTCCAATTCTGTCTTCTCCTTATTAAGCAATTATTTATTTGACCCTCATTGTTAATATTCCTTAAGTTGGAAAATTATTTTGTATGGACATTCTCTTCTTTTGTACTTACCCCTTCTTCATCTTTGGGCATAACTATGTGTTTACACTTCTTACAGCCTTGACATTTTAAAGCAATTTAACTGAAATAATTGAGACTGGGAATAAAATAGGTATGCCCAAGAAAGTGTAGAATGCATTTCATTGTCAGCTTCCAAGTTACCCTTGATCTGAATAGCATGTTCCAAGATATATATTTCAATCTCATAAACCATAATTAGGATACATAAAACCTGGTGTTCCTGTCCATCTAGCTTCTCTCTCCGACACATATTTTTTCTTCAGAGGATATTTAATGACAAAAGCTGCAGTTAATTTTTCAAGGAATCCCTACATTTCTAGTCTACTCTTTAGTCAGGGATTCTTTGGGATTACAAAGAAATCACATAGTACATGGAGGAAGAACATTATAATAGTTTGCAAAGTTTCATTCCATTCCCAGTCCCTGAAGCTTAAGAGAATTTCCCACAAGCCCCTTGATTGGCCATATGGTCTAGACTTAGACAAGCATTGATTCTTTCAATGATTTCTTTTTCACTTAGTAATAATCGCTGCCCTTAAGATGGGAGCCAGTATCTTCCAGTGCTCTGAATATTTTATATATTCATATATGTTGGTTTTAATTTTTGATGCCCTATTTTTAAAAAGCAAAGGCAAGTCCTCCTCTAACCCTTCTGTCCTTAGAGACCCAATCCAAATCTTCTAGGTTTTCTGTCTGTGCATCACTTTGTAGACTTCATATACCACGTGTATGTGCATAAAAGCAGATGAATCTCTCCTTGATATCCAGGAAGTAATTGAACTCAACTGTCTAAGGAGACAATTCAGGTCATGTAAATGTTTGTGGCAGTACAACGATGACAGAGATAACTGGAAGTCACATGTTGTTTTAGAAGAGAGTATGGAAAATAACTTAAAGTGAAATTTTTCAATTTTAAGATGGAATTGCTATATGATACTTCTAAAACAAAGAAACGGACACATACACCCAAACAAAAACAAAAACAAAAGACACTGGCCAAATCATGCCAACTGTATTTAAGTCATTGATCTTCTGGTGCGGAGCCTTTCATTTCATAGGTTCTGTCTGGTAGATGAGATGTGATGATAATCACTTGAATAATTATAATCAAAGAAACCCCATCCTTCTTAAAGCCATCCCTCAACTTCTTTCTTATCTCCCCCTCTTTTCTTCTATCTTGCTTCATTCTTTTGTAAAATAAAAAAACAGGAAATTTTTTCTAATATTAGCCAGCTTATATACCTTGTCAAGAAAATATTAAATACAGGCGTGTAAATGTGTGATGACATATACTTGAAATTTCATAAAATATTTATTATAGTTAGCAGCAAATAATATATTTTGGAGGGTTTGATCTATATAATTATTTGTGCGCAGTCTATTTATTTAGAAATCAAATAGTTGGTAACTTAAGCACTTAGGATATAATCGTAAATGTTAGTTAAGTGTTAAGATAGCATAAACTCCCATATTCTCTTACATTTACACACATGTTTTAATTGTACATATTGATATGGTTCAATGTCCTAGTACTGTTTGTGCATACTGTATGCACTGATCAAATTCTGCCATCCTTTCTCTACTCCTGAACTTTGTGTAGAAAGAGCATTTGCTTACAGTCACATCACACTGACCGTATGATAGAAGCAGCAAACTGGGAAAGGATGTGGTGAGGAGAATTTCTAATCATGCTGCATATAAATATTCTAAAGGAAGGTGGGCTTGCAGTCCAGCAGAGGTCTTCATGTGTCAGCTTGCTTGCTCAATCAAAACACTTCGAAGTGACTTTAATTACAATGACTTTTGTAATTCCATCATACTTTGCAGTGGAGCTGGAATTTTCTTAAGGTATGCCAGGTCTTGGGAAGCACTTGAGTTTGCAACCAATGGGTTGAGTAGTATTGCAAAATAGACTAAAGACTAGGAAAATGGAAGGGGCTTTGGAAAAGAGCACATCCATAGAACACAGGTGCTCCCGCTAGACACTCTGGAGCACAACCTTTCTGCTAAGTGCAATGAATTGTGAAGTAAATTTTGTTTGTCAATATTTGTCAAGTGTTTACACACAAACATATACACATACACATATATATGTGTATATATATGTATGTATATATATATATATATATTCTTGATTTCTTTGGAAGTCATAGGGTCTCCAGACAATGGGTTATCTCAACTTACTCTGGAGTTACATTCCAATCAACCCAATGTAAGTTGAACATATTGAAATAAAAGGTGTACCTGATATACTTCTTTCAGAATACCATAGCTTAGCAATTTCTTAGCAGCTTATTCTGTGAGTAGAGGATGTTTCTCTTATTATCAATTGTCTTATTTAGGATTTCTATTGCCATAACAAAACACCATGCCCAAAAAGAAAGCTATGGAGAACAGGGTTTATTTGGTTCACACTTCTGTATCACTGTTCATCACTGAATGAAGTTAGGGCAGGAATTTAGTCAGGGCAGGAACCTAGAGGCAGGAGCTGATGCAGAGGACATGGATGGGCCCTATTTACTAGCTTGCTCAATCTTGTGGAGGGATTTTTTTCAATTGGGGTTCCCTCCTTTCAGATGACTCTATCCTCTATCAAACTGACATAAAATTACTCTGTATACCAACATTTTGAGAGAGTTAGAAGCAATCTTCTCAGAGGGATGAGCCCTCTGAGAGTTTATCCAATCCAAGCAGTCAGTTCTAAAGATATAAACATAGAGAATGAATACTAAATAAACTCAGGATATATGCATATAAATAAGAGGTCATGAAGTTAAAGAAGATATAGGAGAGACATAGGTGGAATTGGTGAGAGGGAAGGTGGAGGGAAATGATGTCTATATAGTCCTCAAATATGCTACAGGGATCTGTTACTTGGAATCTGAATGAATGTGCATGTGATTTCCCCATTATCATAAAGTAACAACAACAACAGAACAACAACAACAACACACACACAATCTATTGTGGGTCGTGGACCCTGTGTAAATATTTACAAAAGAAATAAATACCTACTTCTTTCTCCTTGGTAGAAATATGTAGGACTCATTGATAATACTCACTTTTCAGAAATGAACAAGTCATTCTTGGTTTTTTGTCTCTCTATGATCCTTTTCCCTTTCTGTTTAATGTCTCTGTTTCATGAATTATATAACTGAATGCAATGGTTTTACATATTGCTGAATGCAAAGCCAGAACAACTGTGGCCAAAGAATGACTTGGAGAATGGCTTTTTCCTGAAGCAACAGGTAAGGAGAGGGCTGGAATTATTTCCAAAGTAATGATTTTCTGAAACAAAGGTAGCCTAGGAATTTTATTTAGGGAGCACACACATGTTCATGTAGGCAAGCCCTTTAAGGGTAGACACATTTCTGAGCATACACATTTACATAGTACATTCTTGAGCATGTTAGTTTAAATTTATAGTTCAGATCCCCCTGGAGCTGCCGGAAACTAGACCACCAACCAAAGCGTACACAAGGAGGGACCTATGGCACTGGCCACATATGTGGCAGAGGATGGCCTTGTTGGACATCAGTGGGAGGAGTGGCCCTTGGTCCTGTGGGGGTTCCATACCCCATTGTAGGGGAATGCCAGGGCCAGAAGGTGGGAGTGGGTGGGTGGGTGGGTGAGCACCCTCATAGAGGCAGGGGGAGGGGGAATGGGATAGAGGGTTTCCTGAGGGGAGACCTGGAAAGGGGATAACATTTGAAATGTAAATAAAGAAAATTCCAACAGAAGAATAAAAAAGAAAAGATTTGAGACATGCCATTCTATATGTTTGAGGTTCTAAAATACTGTCTAAAGGTTAAAATGGCAGATAGGAATACCTTTGAGTTTACTTCCCTTGCATTTTAATAAGGTAGGGAGGAAGAATCCAACATGTTCACCTTAATCATAAAGAGTGGCACTTTAAAGGTGGGTAAATATAACACCTTATCCCTAAAGGGGTCTTTCTTAACAGACAGCAACCTTTTGCTTATTCCAGATCTGTTTGAAGACCTTCTAATTGGCCCAGTCTTGCAGGCTGAGTGTAGACTTTCTCACTTTAAGATGTGGTCTATGCATAGGCATTCATGTGTTCATTTATAATTTCCAAGTGAAAGCATATAGAGGATAATGACACAAATAGCCAAAACAGAAGTTACAATACTTGAATAAATTAAAATTTTATTTTAATCCTAGCCAGCCTTTTCAGAATCCTCTTCCTACACAGCACTGAAAACTTTTAATAATGTTGCTAGAAATTTATTTTAGAAGTTGTTCGTCTAGTACATAGACTTCAGCTCAAAGCAGAATCAGGTTAGAAATGTTTTCAACCCAGTGTAGCAGGAAGCTTTCCTTCGTCAGGCCTATTGGATAATCAGTTCCCATGCTTGAACCTTGGAGTTGCCTGTCAGTGTGCGTAAATCAAAGGTAGTTCCTTTTGCCTGGAAGATGAAGGCTCATTCCTGGAGGGTTCAGCTCTAAATGACATGATATTGCATAATGTATGAGCAAGTGGATGAAGGATGAATTCAATGTTATAATCGCTACCTGCTCTGTCAAAGCTTAAACTTCTAGACGTCCAGAACTCTGTGTAGCTCTCTCTCTCTCTACTAAAGTCCCTGCTCCTAGATAGTATCTAGCAGCAAATAATGATCAAATTAATGTATAAATAATACCACACAGGGCCCTTTCCCCCCTTCTCAGGCTTTTGAATGAATCCTTTATTCAAGTATCTACCCACCAACAAGGGGGTACCATCAAATGTACTCAAAAAGTATTTTACTGCTTATAACTTGTAGAAAAGGAAGAAGTAGCCCATATGATGTATGATGTGGCCTTTGGGTGACTAGTCCAGATTGAAAGTGACATTTAAAAAATACCTTTTACAATGCCTTCCAACAGAAGTGGCTAAGTATTACAGAGGTTCTGTATCTCAAGAAAAAGATTTTGATTAGTGGAAAGATCTAGTGTCATGACCACGAGCTTTCTGTGATTGTCTGAGTTAATTAAGGAACTGTGCATTAGTGGATTATCTGATTCGGCCATTGACAGTATGCTAAAAATAAATAGAATGTCTTTTCTGTAATCCTGTCTTGTAGCTAGGCTTTTTTTAAAAAAAAATGGAGAGAGGGAGGAAGAGAGAGAGAGAGAGAGAGAGAGAGAGAGAGAGAGAGAGAGAGAGAGAGAATTGACTCACATATTATCAGTGAATATTGTCACACATAAAAGTCATACATCCTATCAAACTGGCCTCTAACAACTATCATTTTTATTTTTAAAAGTATGTATCCCAGCCTGCATGGTAATCTTTGCTCATATCCTAGCACTCTGAAAGTAGGAGGGTCAAAAGCCTAAAGCCCCCTCCATCTGCAAGCAAAGATTTAGGCTCAATTCCTACCTTCCCTTGTGCACAAAGAAAAATACACCTTCATGGAGCCCAGCTTAGGTTCATATGAGGCTCAACCAAGTGACTATTGTCAGTTTATCTGTCCTCTCACCTGCCATTCAGTATCCATTTTAGTCCAAAGTGAGTCTCTAAGTCGTTTAAGCTCTGGAGTCTCTGAGGATAGTCTTTTCTAGTTTTCCCCGGCAGCATCTGAGGCTGATAAGCTTCTGCTCACTGCACACTGGCTTTTCGGTGGATGAGAAAGTCAGAAGTAGGAAGAGAGCATTTCCACAACACTGCCTGAGACCACATTGCTGACTGAATCACCTGTGTGCCTGAGCCAGTAGGCAAGTCAGTTTCTGGCCACCATATGTGTTTGAGGCCTGACTGTGTCCTCCTGGACTTTCCTGTAGGTGCTAATTGCTTTAGTGAGAAAAACTGTGCAAAGCAATTAAGCAGTTCCCTTTTCTACCAGTCCTGCTCTCAGAAGCAAGGGGCTGGGAGAGGGCTCCTGCTCTCCCAGTAGGTTGCAAATTGCTCAGAATGAATAAATACATTTGTTCACTTCTCAAACTGTGACCAGCCACCTGGTTCTCTTGTGCTGCTCTCTGAGCAGAGAAGGCAGATGACGGCCTCTCGTTGCTGAACTCCAGCCCATAAAAATGCTTCACCGCACTCTGAGCTATTTTTGCAAGGACATCTGTTGCCAAAAAAGAATTTTAATTAAGCAAAAACACATCTCTGTTTTGTCCATGGCAAGGAGGCTTGTGAAAGCTTTCTTGTCTCAGAAGCATGCTAAATCTGGAGAAATGGAAGCCTTAAGGTATTTTGTAAGGGACATTTTGCTGCTCAATTTGAGGGGCACAACAGATTTTTTTTCCATGGGAAGAAAATTATTGGAAGTGCTTGTTTGTGCTTTTCAAAATAAGGCCCAGACTGCATTAATAATTAATTGTACATAATATAATCTGACATGTTACCCCATGGCTTGATAAAGTTGAAAGCTATTTCTACAAGGCGACTTGCCAGTTATTTTGTGCTCCTCCAATCTTCTTCCCAGGTGATATTCATCATTTTAACCTCAAGCTTCCAGAACACCACATTAACACATAAATTAGGGGCCCTGGCACTGTGTTAGCTGTTACAGCTACTATGGATAAGATTGCCCAATCATAAAGAAAGAAGTAAAGTGATCAAATCAGAGAGTGGCTGCACACATTAATACTGCATACATTAAACTGTGGGTGCAGGGAGGCTTTCTGCACTTTTCAGAAATGCAAGTATATTGAATACCTTTTCACTCATCAAACCGCTGGTCCACTGGCAGGTATAACCTCTTCATACACAAAAACTTATTCTCTAACCATATACCCTTCAAATCCTGTAAGTGCCTTTAGGGACACTCAATTTGGCAGCACAAGTACATCAGACAAGCTGATTACTAGAGGGCACTTTCAAGTAGCAGGCCCAGCAGGGTCTTGCTGGCAGCATGGGAGGACAAATTACCTGCTAATATTCACATTGTTTCTGGACACCTCTATTATTGAATGGGATTACTGATTTGCCCTCTTGGCAGGTGGACAGAGAAAATCATCTTGGTGAGGTAGTTATAAGCTCACATTTCTACACCATAAGGTCCTTGTAGATAGGACTCTGCCTGCATGTTAAAGAATGGAATATAGAACCCACATTATATATAAAAGCTGGGATGCTTACCTATCTTATGAAATCTTTCTGACATTTTAGTCTATTTTGGATAAGTTCCATCATGTAGCAGCACAGGGAAATTTCCTTTTATTCTCTTTTAAAGAGAGATGGTAGCCACTCTGTTTATAACTCTGATACCTTCACTCCTTCTTGCTTGCCAACTTTTAGCAAGGTAAATTTTGTTTTGCCTTATCCATAGTATAAACAGAACAAGGATCTTTCTCTGTCACTCCAAATATTATTGACAGATTTAAAATGCGTATGTTGCTTCAGCAGTTATTACTTCTGTGCTGAGGCTTTAGAGTGATTGACAGCTGCTTGTGGAAATTTCAAGTGTACTTTTTAACTTGGGTTATTTTTAACTTGCCATTCCCTAGTTTTAATAGTCAGGGTGTGTTGGTAAGTGTGCTCATAAGTGGAAGGAATCCAGTGAAAAATAAGTTGAGAAGAGGGAAATTTATTAGCAAAACTGTCAAGTGCCAGGTTGTAGGATTTAGGAACTTCTAGGTCCAAGGCCTCAGCAATGTGAAAGATAGTCTGTTTTGCAATCTGTTTTCCTCTACAATGGCCTTATGGTGTTGAGTAGTTTCTACATTAATTTACCTCTTCAGCTCTTTCTTTGCAGTGGTTCTAATGCACAACCAACCTCTAAGCACCAGGGTCAGAGCACAGACTGCTATGGACTGCCTAGGGTTATACCTAAGTACCAGTAAGGAGCTCCAAGATCTTGTCCAGGAAACTTGTATTTGTGCCATGATATCCTCACTTACAACAATAGACAACAGCAGTCCTTACTCTATTGACTGTTTTGGAAAAGTAAGTTTGATGTATATTCCAATCCTTTATAAGTTCAACTGCTTTAATATTGATATAGGTTATATGTGAAATGCATCAATGTAACTGAAGGATAGAATATGTTGATTGATATAGTTGGGTCATGTGTATTCCTGGGAAATTAGGATGGCAATCTTCTTAGTACTTAAATCACAAGGGTGAAGATTAATCTCCTATAAGAAATTTGAGGATGTTCTATAATAAAAATCAACCAATACTAACAACCTGAAAAAATTACACAGGTAGATAACTTGTGCTCAAATAGTGATGTTGCTTACAATCTGGCCAAATAAAATGGCAGATGCGAAGTGCTTTTAAAATAAGAAAGTACAATACAATTTAAATATAGATATTTTCCAACCTAACCTCAGCAACTAACACTGAAGATTGCTTGGTTCCTAACATCTCATAAAGTATCCCTGTCAGTCTAAAGGCCCTAGTCCTCACCATGAGAGGACTACATGGAACCTCATTGTCGGGTAGCACTGCCAAACTATCAAGGCAGCAGCCACCACCTGAGATCTGGTGGAGTAAAAATATCTCATACAGGTAACACGGCTCACCCCAAAGACCCAAAGGCAGTCACCCAAGGACAACCAGAGTCTCATCTCACTAACAGGCAGCTTGACTACATACCAAGCTTCCTAAGATTGCTTGACCAGAACTTATTCACAGTAAAGAAACTAGACTTGAAATACCACATAAGAAGACATCAAAGGAGAGGACCATCAAGTCATCCTTCAGTGTATATTTAGGCAGAGAAAAGCAGGCTTTCAAATAATTTTCATTAAACTAATAACCTTCAGTGCAATTTTGATAAAAGAAAACAAGGTCTCAATGTTCTTATAATTTAATTTAGTCCTGTCTGTTGTGACGTAACTTAAGCAAAAATAAAGATACAACAGACAAACTACTTTGGGAAGTAGAGGGAGCCTTGAGTAAAGGATGTCCTGAGTTGAATATGTATTGTTCTTTTTTGTTTTGTTTTGTTTTGTTTTGTTTTTTTGAGACATGGTCTCTCCATATAGTCCTGGCTATACTGGAGCTTGCTGTGGAAATCAGGCTGGTCTCAAACTCACAGATCTGTCTGCTTCTGCCTCTTAAGAATTTGGGTTGAAGACATGTGCCACGATACCAGGTTCATGAATATGCTTTTGTTGTTGTTGTTGTTTTTGGCTTGACCATGTCATAGACTCCAATGCTTCAGTCACATTGGAGTGGCAAAGCCTTCTCTGAATGATGCAGAGGGATGGCAAAGCTATAAACCCTGGGATATTTACAGTATGAAAACTTCTGCTATAGAGACTACTCCTACTAAGATTAACTAAATCTCTATTGTTTTGTAGCTGTATATAATTATGGTGTCTGGCTGTTTTTCTGTATATAATAAACTATCTCCTTTTCATCTGTAGGCAATAGCCCCGCCTCCCTGTTCCAGGATTACTGAGATTTCTCTGTTAGAGAGCTCAGTACACCCAACCAACTTTGCTGTATCCTTGTGACTGTCATTTCTTCATTTCTTCATTGGTCCAGCCATATCAAGTCCCTGAGGACATGTAGAGTGTAGCATACTTCAGATGTACAAATCCCAGTCCAGAAACAAAAATAAAACGAAACTAACACAACATGACCCTATTCCCCAAATTAAAACTTGTATAGTAGTAGATATGCTAATGATAATGACCTTGAAGACATTCCAGAAAATGAAGTCAAAAGAATAGTCATAACTATGTACAAATGACTCAACCAAGATTAAAAAGAAGAGCTAAGTGATATAGGGAAGCCAATAAAGGATAGGACAATTGAATTAAAAAATAGAATTTCAGAAGAGAAGCCAACCTATAATGATGCTGAAAATACAACTCAACAAGACAAATACAATACAAACTCCAGGAGAAATATCACCAACAGAATGAATTGTGTGGAAAACAGAGTCATGTGGAAGACAAACAGAAGAAAGGAGAGATATTAGATCACACGGTGATGTTCAATGAGAAATTTTAAGAATTATTAACACAATGGTGGAGTGTTTGGGACACCATGAAAAGGCCTAACCTTTGAAGTATAGGCATAGGAGAAACCATAACAGAAGCATAGAGCATTTACAATACATATTTTTAAAATTCTAACATCTTGGCAAAGAGATCTCTATCCAGGTTAAAGAAATCTATTGAACAACAAATTCTCAAGACTATATAAGAAACTCATTGTGATATATTATAATTAAAATATTAAATCTAGAATCAAAATTTGGGGACAGGAAGAGACAAATGTCAGGGATCAAGTGAACAGAATAAAGTCAAACAACCATAACAACAATTACAAAGAATTAAGATAATAAAGAGTTGGCTCTTTGAAAATATTAACAACATTGATAAACATTTAGTAGAATTAACCAAAGGAATGAGAGGAGAGCCCTCATGAATAAAATTAGAGACGTAAAGGGAGACAGTATAACAGACACTGAAGAAATTCAGAGACTCATACAGATGAACTTTAAAAAGCTATATTCCACTATACTGGAAAATATAGAAGAAATGGATGAATTTATAGATTAATATTATCTACCAAAGTTAAGCCAAGATA
The DNA here is from genome assembly GCA_036184795.1 of Tokudaia tokunoshimensis. NCBI lineage: Eukaryota > Metazoa > Chordata > Mammalia > Rodentia > Muridae > Tokudaia > Tokudaia tokunoshimensis. The sequence goes on along the minus strand of BTHU01000004.1, from coordinate 22,032,805 downwards.
AAATAATCTTAGTAGACCTATATAAATTAATTATCTAAAAGCCATCATTAAAAATCTCCCAACCAAAATCCAAATAAATGAATAAAAGTCCATGATAACATGTATTTACCCTAGAATTCTTCCAGACCATATAACTAATACTAACATTCCTCAAATTATTCTGTATACAAGAAATGGAAAATTACTACAAAATTCTTTGTACAAATCCAATATTACCTTCGTACCCAACCAGATAAAAACTCACTAAAAGAATTATAGGCTATCTCTTTGATGAAGATAATTCAATAAATGCTACCTACCATAAAATTAGACATAGGTCAGCTTGATCATCTCATTAGATGCAGGAAAGGCCTTTGACAAAATCCAACATCCTTTCATTATAAAAGTCATGTGGATACCAGGGATACATTACAATATAATAAAGGAAAATGGATCATGGACCTTAACATAAGGCCTGGTACCCCAATTCTGTTATAGGAGCAAGTAGGAAATATAATTCAACTTATAAGCACAGGAGAATTACCTCTCTGACACAATAGGCACTAAAATTGACAATGGACACTTGGGACATTATGAAATCCAAAACTTTCTATATATGAAAGGCCACCATTGTTCAAGCAAAGAGACAGCTTAAAGAGTGGGAAAAATCTTTACCAGGTATACATTTTATAGATGGTTAGTATCTAGAATATGTAAATTACACACACACACACACACACACACACACACATTCACACACAAAACCAAAACTCTAAACACTGAAACTAAAACACCATCACCACTAGCAACAAATAAACTAAACACCAAGAATTCAAATAATCCAATTAAAAACTGTGACATGGAAATCAAGAGTTCTTAAATGAAGAAATAAAATTGGCTGAGAATTATACCAAAAGCATTCAATATTCATATCTATAAGAGGAATCCAAATAACAACTACTTTGAGAATTCATCTTATCTGATTAGCGATCAAACTGGACAATATTACAAACAAAATAAAACAGCAAATACAAACAAATGAAGTTTCAATGTGATCCAGACAATTGTACGGGTCTAGGAATGCAATAGGCACAGCACCATCCCAAATCGTAAATGTGTAAAACTGCATTGCCACTTCGTAGACCTTAGTATTTTATTGAGAAAACAGATGTTTGAGAAGAAGCAGGAAGTGGACTTGAGTAAGATGCAAGAACAAAAGAGTTTTATATAAATTAACAATGGCAAGGCCAACAATTATGATGATATCAGAGTAGCTAGTTCTAATCATAAAAGATTTATCAAAGGAAATCATTTGCTAATGGAAATCTGAAACCACAGAATAAGGTAATACTGAATTATTGACCTTCCTAAAAATCAATTGTCTACACTCCTATAATATTAGGCTCAATAAATATGTTTCTGTGTATTCAAATTAAAGGAACAACTCAACGACGGCTCCAATGGTCATAATCACTTTGTCTCTCACATCAGATAAGTCATAGAATTTACCCAAATTGTTTCTTAGGATTAATCAAAGAACTACACCGATTCTTGGCAGGACTGTAGAATACTTTGAATAGATGGAGTGAGGAGAATTCCACATGTTTATCATTAGTTATAACCTTTTCATCTAGCATAATGTATCTTTATGAGGTACTGACAAGCTCTTCTGTCATGATAATAGATGAATGAAGATGGAAGCTTCTGGCTGACCACACCTCATGAAAAACTTCATGTAAAGCCCCACAGTTTCCAATCTAAAGAGAGATTATAACTGCAAAGAAGTTCATTCAGTTGTACAGACTTTAGTTCTAGTTAATTGTGGTAGGCACTATTTGTATTTATTTACACAACAAGAAAAATAGTCTTCAGTTAGCCTCCGCCCTTTGCAATAGGATGTTGTCAAAATCATTAAATACTTACAAAGAATCAACTACATCTTCTTTTACGAAGCTTCCTTGTTTTAAGGAGAGTCTTTTCTCCCCCTTTGCTTATACTAATATTGTCACCTGTTATCCTGAAAGGTGGCTTATTGGGGGAAATCTGTTTCTGTAGCACCCCCTCAGAGGCGAAGGGGTGGCTGGATAGAACGAAGAACTCTGGGGACTACCAGGGGCAACATTTTGGATGTAAATGAATAAAATAATTACTTAAACTGCACTATATAAATTCAGATATATTAGTTGACCATTGAGAAAACTAAAAATAATGGTCATAAAGAAATTAAAAGGACTTAATGAGAAAACTAGCAATAATCAGAAAAGTGAGGCATGTATAAAATGAAGATCAACAAAGAAAGAGAATCAAACAGAAATTCTAGAATTGAATAAAATTATGACTGAGTTAAATATTTCATTAAAATTTTCAAAAGCAGAGTACAGTTATGAAAAGTATCTGTCAAATGTAACTCAGCTGGTATATGCTGTCTGGTTGGTGTTTCAGTGTTTGAGAAGCTCAGGGGTCCAGGTTAATGAGACGCTGGTCCTCCTACAGGGTCACCTTGCTCCTCAGCTTCTTCCAGCTTTTCCCTAATTTAACCTCAGGGGTCAGAAACTTCTGTCCATTGGTTGTGTCCAGCAGCATACACCAGATGATATGAGACCCCCAACGCATATACAGCAGAAGACTGCTGGGTCTAGGTTAAGTCAGAGAAGATACATCTAACCCTCAAGAGATTGGAGTCCCCAGGGAGTTTAGAGAGCTGGTGGGGTGGGGGCTGGGAACATCTTGAGGAGACAGGGGGGCAAGAAAGAGGTATGGAATGTGGAACAGTTGGAGCGTGGACCAGGAGAGGAATAAAATTTGGAGCGTAAAAATACATACATACATACATACATAAAAGATTAAAATAATATAACTCAGACAACTCATTTGAAACAATTAATATGAAAAAGTATAGAAAAAAGAACAAGGAAAAGTATGATACCTATACATATATATATGTATATATATATGTATATATATATATGTGTGTGTGTGTGTGTCTGTGTCTGTTTGCATGTATATTCATACACATATATACACATATGTGTATGTATAAAACTGTATATGATACAAATATATAGAATTTCAAGATTAAGAGCAAGAGAGAAAAGAACAGAATGCCCATTTGAAGAAATATTGATCCTAAACTTCTAAATGTAGGGAAAGGAATGGCTTTATGAAACTATCTACAAATAAAATAGTTTTAGTGAAATTACAATGAGGTAATATTTCATGGGTTAATTTCTCTTTGAGTTTATTTAATATCTTTATAAGCATCATTTTAAATCTTTTGGAGTGGCTATTTTTTTTTTGTCTTTTTTTTTTGGTCTTTTCCTTGGAGTCATTCATCGCCTCTGCTCTTACTACCTTTCTATCCCCTTGTCCACATAGTTGCCTGAGTCTTGAAGGGAAATGTTTAATGAAGACATTGTATTTGAGACTAATTGTTCCAAAGGGGCATATTGTCTCTGCATACTGTGCATTGGTGGATGTCCATGTTATTTCCCATCTCCTGCAAGAAGAAACTTCTCTGATGAAGGCTGAGTCGTTAATCTATGTGTAGAGCATTAGTCATTATGAATCAATTTATTACAGTGTTCCTTCAGCAGAATCCTAGTATTTGATTTTCCCTTAGGCATGAGCTAGTCTCAGGTTTTGACCACTGTAGCAGGGTCAGGGATTGTATCCATGTCATGGGATGGACCTTGAATTTAACAAAAATGTTGATTACTCTGGTAACATTTGTGCCATGATCAATATATCTTGCAAAAAGGTCACTGCTGTAGGCTTGTACCGAGGTCTTATTGATGATGACTTTTTTTCTTCAGTACAGAGTACTTTTAAGCACCAATCACACTCATCAATAGTGATGAAACTTCCAGTTCTTTTTGTTAGACTTCAACATCGTTTTTTAAAATGATATGAGTAACTATTGACATCAACACTGGGGCATGGCCACCAGGTTGAAACAAAAAGAAACTAAGAACCTTCACAATAACCTGTGATGTTTGGAAGTTTCTAGTGGATCCTTTGGCCAAAGACTCAAGATGTAACTCATTACTGACACCGAAGGTTTTTTTGGTGACAAAAGATATCTAGTTGGCATTGTCTTCCCCATTTTATCTTTACTCCGTTTAGAATACTTTCATTCTTATATGTACTTATTACATATATGCATGTGTGTGTTTGTATTGGACATATTTTGGTTTTTCTTTTTTAGTAGTTGTTTTGTTTTCATAATTTGTATTATTAATTTGTTTTGATTTTGATTTTTGTGTTTTTTTAAAGACAAAATGATTGAAAGAAAGAACATAAAATTTGGTAGTTAAAGAGGTGGAGAGGCTCTGGGAGGATTTAGGAGAAGGGAAAATGATTAAACTATTTGGTAGGAAACATTTTAATTAAGAAATATAGATACAACTTCTGCATTTGGAAAAGCAACCACTTTGTCAGTTTCCCTGAGGTTTATTGGACAAGGGGAGTTTTATTGGATTAGATGGTTTCCTATAACTTTTTAGGCTATTATTTATTTATTTATCTTTATCTATTATTGAAAATAATTTTTAATCCAAAATATTTTGGTAATGTTATCCTCTTTCCCAGTTCTTCCTAGAGCCTCCTGTCTCTCTTCCCATGAGCTTTTTCTCTCTTTACAAAACAAATAATCAAAAAACAACACACACACACACACACACACACACACACACACACACACACACACACTCACTCATTCACTCACTAAACCACAAAACAGAGACCCAAATATATAAATAAAAGACCAATAAGACAAAAAATGCCCCAACAAAGCAACATGAGACAAAGTATACATAAATACTCTTGAGTTTGTTTTATGTTGACCAACAACTCCTGGGCATGGGACCTACTCTGAAGTATGGTTAATATACCCAGTGAGACTCTGTCACAAAAAACTAAATTTTCCTTTGCCGGTGGGCAACAATTGCAAATAGCTTCTTGGTTGCAGACAGGAGTCCATGTCCACTTTCCCCACTCAGTGCTGGGATGCCATATGGCTTGAACCTGTGAAGGTCTCTGTGATTCCAGTCTGTGAGTTCACACATGGATCAGTTCAGTTGTGTCTGGAAGACGCTGTTTTCTTAGAATCCTCTTTCACCATATATATATATATATATATATGGTGGGATGCCATATGGCTTGAACCTGTGAAGGTCTCTGTGATTCCAGTCTGTGAGTTCACACATGGATCAGTTCAGTTGTGTCTGGAAGACGCTGTTTTCTTAGAATCCTCTTTCACCATATATATATATATATATAATATATATATATTATATATATATATATATATAATTAGATATTTTCTTTATATACATTTCAAATGTTATCCCCTTTCCTGGTTTCCCCTCCAAAAACCCCCTATCCCATCCCCGCTGCCCCTGCTCACCAACCTACCCACTCTTGCTTCCCTGTTCTGGCATTCCCCTACATGGGGGCATCGAGCCTTCACAGGACCAAAGGCCTCTCCTCTCAATGATATCTGACAAGGCCATTCTCTGCTACATATGCGTCTGGAGCCTTGGGTCCCTCCATATGTACTCTTTGGTTGGTAGTTTAGTCCCTGGGAGCTTTGGGGGTACTGGTTCATATTGTTGTTCTTCCTGTGGGGCTGCAAACCCCTTCAGCTCCTCGGGTTCTTTCTCTAACTCCTCCACTGGGGACCTTGTGCTCAGTCCAATGGTTGGCTGAGAGAAGCCACCTCTATATTTGTCAGGCATTGGCAGAGCCTCGCAGGAGACAGCTATATCAGGCTCCTGTCAGCAAGCACTTGTTGGCATCCACAATCATGTCTGGGTTTGGTAACTGTATATGGGACGGATCCCCAGGTGAGGCAGTCTCTGGATGGCCTTTCCTTCAGTCTCTGCTCACCTCACATATTCTATCCGCCTCCTCTTCTACATAGATTCTTGAGATTCTTTGGGGTAAGTTTTGATGAAGACATCTCATTTGAGAGTGAGTGCTTCAAAGTGACTCACACTCCGCACATTGTGCATTTATGGGATTTTGTGTTAGTTCCCATCTATTGCTAGAAGCAGTTAGTCTGATGATAGGTGTATGGTACACTGGTCCCTCTCAGATGTATGACACCTGGTATCATTTTCAACTTTCATTGGGTATACATCTCCTCTGGACTTGTGAATATAACTTTGCAGCTTGAAAACAGTTATTTCCTGATGAGCTTGGGATCTCTTGGTGCTTCTGCTTTTTCTATGGAGTGATGTAGGCTCCTGGTGTTGTGCCAAGTAGCTGCTGCATTGGTCTTTGTTCTTAGCAGCCCTTTGACATCTAACCCACATGATTTCTTAACAGTACTCTGAGTCAGAAACTCATAGCCAGAGACTATGTTGTCAAGTAGAAGTCTCTCTAGGTGAACAGATATGGAGCCTCCTATTTTACATTCTTATTGGCATCAATGTCCTGAGTCTTGGGAAGTTTAAACTTGTCCTTTCCTCAGCATCATAGGAATCTTACAACTCACTAGCCCCTGAACACCTTGTTATGAAAAGCAGTAGCTCAACAAGGCAAAAGGACATGTGAGTTCAATGCTTCATAAGTCCTCATTCACAGGGAAGCCAGCTCTCTAGATACCACTGCTTACTGTGTTAGATATATTAAAACAACAGCAACAAAACAAAACAAACAAAAATAGAAAAAGAAAGCATCAATGAAACAAGCAAACCACCACCAGCAACACCAAAAACCTATAGATTTTCACATTTAAGTTGTGGAAAGAGTTAAAAGATTTAAATAAGTGGAAAATCACTTGTCTGTAGAGGCCCTTGAAAAACTGTAACATGTTTCTGAGAACTTATAAGGACACACACATATGCAAGCTCCTCTGTATGTCCATGATATTTTGGAAAAGTTTCTTTTTTTTGTTTTTAAATCACACTGAATATTTGTTTAAACAGGAAATGAACATTAGGAAATCAACTGGTTGCAAGAACATTGAAAAGACACCTCAGTATCTATACAAACAAAGCCCCTCTGCAAAATTTAGGGACTTATTGGTTTAAAGCGTGTGAAGATTTCTCTGTATAATTGTGATGGTTGATTTTAATTGCTAACTCAATGAGACCTAGAATCACTTGACAGACTGGCCTACAGGCATGCCAGTTATGAGTTATCTTGATTAGGTTAATGGAACTGGGAAGAATCCCCACTGTGGGCAGCACTATTACCTAGGATAGGATTATAGACAGCATACAAAAGAACACGTGAGCTAATCACAACTATTCATCTTGTTGACTATGAGTGCAACATGACCATGATTATTTGCTTCAAGATTCTGCTGTTGTGACTTCCTCCTCCTCCTCCTCATAAACTGCTCTCTGAAACTGTGAAGTAAAACAAATCTTTACTTCTTTATGTTCCTTTCATCAGTGTAATTTATCCTAGTAACTAAAACACCAGTTATTGGTGCTCTTTAAAAACAAGAAAGACATATATGAAGAATATACAGACTTTAAAGAATTAGTTTAGGAATGATACTTAGAAAGATAACAGCAATAGTGTAAGTCACAGTAATATTGTTGGTAACAATAAACTGCATCAATAACACTCCTGGAGAGAATAGCCTGATTTATAGAATTACCACAGTATTATTATTTGAAAATATGCAAATTTCCAGAAAAAAATCTGATATACACAAAGAAATATTGAAGTGTGGCCCTCAAAAAGCCACTACGATTCTAATTCAGGAGTAGAGTAAGAGGAATGAAATGAGAATAAAAATACTACACTAAAAAGTACTGTCTATGGAAATAAAAGGTAATAATGGAGAAGTAGAAAAATAAAAAAGACAAAAATATGCCCCATAACATTGAGAGGCATATATTTCATTTTATTGGTAATTATATTAAATGCAATTTATAACAATTAGTAATTAATTTAATTATTGCTTTTAAATATCAAGACTGACATAGTGGTTAAAACATTACCTAACTCTGTCTAATAAGTGCCATGCTTTGCAGTCAAAGATACAAACAGGTTAAGGAAAAAAAATGAGACAGAAAGTCAATGGTATTTTGTAGTGTTTCTGTCTTATATTACTTTATCTGGAAAAATATTCTTATTTGTTGTTTGCTTGTATATTATGTTTTCTGCTTTTTGAGGTCTTATGGGTTGTGTGTGTGTGTGTGTGTGTGTGTGTGTGTATGTGTGTGTGTGTATGTGTGTGTTTGTTTTAAAATTCTCATATTTCTCTTCTTATTTGCTTCTGCTTTCTTAAGGGGGGAGAGAGTGAGGGGAAGAGAGAGGGGGGATGGGGGAGTTTGGTGGGTGGGGAGGTGGGGAGGATATGGGAGGAGTTTAGGGGGCAAACCATGATTTTAGTCTATTATAAAAAATTCACTAAGGTAGTATGAAAATGAGAAAGAATAAGGCAGAAAGTACTAGTATCACAACTATTGGCAAAATACAATTTGTTGCGGAATGATATGGCAACAAGAATAGACACTTTATAACAGTGCATGGGTCATTTTACTCAGAAAACAACCAACTCCAATCATGCACTTGACAAAAAAGATCCAGATCCACAATTGAAAATCCCATAATTAGAATTTCAAGATTCTAACTTATGAGGATTTTAGGAAAAAAAAAGATGAAATCAAATGATTCTCAATGCTGTTAACTGTTAGAAAATATATCCCCAAATTACACTGAGAAGTCATGTCGTGCCTGCTCAGTTGGCTACAGTACAAGAACAAATGATTAGCAATGAAGATGAGATAGACTGTATCCCTTGTCTGTTGTCAGCGGAGTTATACAGTGATACAAAAACAATGGAAAATAAGTCAGCATTTTCTCAGACTCTTAAGTATAGAATTGCTGCATGCTCTAGAATTGTTACTTTTAGTTCCACAATCAAGAGAACTTAAAAAAGAAATCATCTCAAAATCTTACATATGAATGTTCATAGCAACACTGTCCATTATAGTACAGAATGGAAGTAACCAAATATCTGTCAACTGCTACAAGAACTGATATGATATGATATATATACATATATACATATGTATATATACACACACATATATACATATATATTTGCATGTAGAATAATACTCAGGTATTACTGGGGTAATCTATTATTATGCTATTACTCTGAAAAGAATTATGCTAATGGAAGTAAGCTAGACATAAAGTCTTCATGTAGCATAATTACATTTATATGAAATATTTAGAATAATAAAAATCGGGGAAAATATTAGTGATTCTAATGGTATTGGTAGGGAGCAGAGTGGAGGTTATGTTTTATTGGTATGAGGATTCTTACAGTGATAAAATGATTCAACTAAATAGGCTAAGGAGCGTAATACTCTAAATATATCAGCTCTTATTTTTATACTCTAAAGTTATGTATTTTTATGGTACATAAAATTATATTGCAAAAATCTATTAAATTTAAAAATTGTACAAGATTTTCACTGTTAGTTCTGTCTTTAAATTTTATTTTTATTTATGATTATTTTACCACATGTATATATTATACAACTGATGGATATCAAGGTCTGAGAATTTTATCATATCTCCTTGAACTGGAGTTACAGATCCTAGTGAGCTACAATGTAGGTGCTAGGAACCAAATCTGGGTCATTTGTAGGAATAGCAAGAACCCTGCACTCTTATTTCTTATACAAGAAAACCTTGTCTGTTAAAGCAAACAAATGATTATAATAACTCAGTAAGCAGTGTTTATTTTTTCTATTAAGGAAGTGATCATAATTAAAATGATTATACCTTCAATAGAACCCTTGCATAAGGTGTTGAACTAGTTTCCTGTTTTGCTCCTAGATGTGTTTCACTGATGGCACCTATTGCATAAATGAGTAGGACTGCGTATATTACACAATGTAAACTCTTGTGAATGTGTTTGGAACAAGGCCTGTGAGGACAAAAATCAGAGAACAGGCTTGTCTTGATGGATCACAGTACTGAGCTAGCTACACCTTTTGCTTGGTATCTATTTCTCACACACCCCTTTGTCAGTAGTCATTCTGGAAGAACTGAGAGACCCACAGCTATGAGTCAGGGTGAATATGGAGAATTTCCAAGTTCATGCTGTCCAGAGATTCTACTGTCCCTCCCCTAGCACTCATCGTTTTTGTCTCATTAGCATCTTGGGACTATAAAATGATGTGTGCCAAAGTCTAGAAAACGTATGCGACTGAAAAAACATAACAGCAAAAGACCCTGCACATATGATGAAAGACCATGCACATATGATGAAAGACCGTGCACATATGATGAAAGACCCTGTACATATGATTAAAAACCCTGCACATATGATGGATCAGAAAGAAACTGGTGTAGGATCAATGAGGAAAAAGAAAAGCAGAAGTTGAAAGGACAACCAGTCTACACACTTCTCTCACTTCTTTCCCTGATGACCCACTTGCCAAGCAAAGTCAGCAGGTGTTTCAGCCAGCATGGATGTAGAAGTCTGCTTGAAAGTTGTTTAGTCACTAGCTTGGTATTGTGGCTTTGCTATACATGTAGGCTTGAATTTCAGGTTTTAGTTTTTGTTTTAGGCAATTTTTGAGTCTACTATTCAATGAAAATATAAAGACCGTGGTACAAAATTTTCTGCAAATATTTTGTTATTGACCAATTTACTTTAAGACACTGATATCAATGTACTATTCTTTACATAGAAAATTTTATATGTATATATGGTATGAATATATAAATACAATATTTTGACTTTTATGGTAGTTAGACAAATGAATGTCCATGTATACTAAATCATATTATATAATATTAATAATATGTGTAAATTATATAGATAGCATTTATGTATTCAAGAGATAACTATCAATTTTAAAATTATTATTGTGTTCACTGGAATAATAGGACAGTGTTTTGATATAGAAATTATTTATCAAATCATATAATATTATATTTAATTTCAGAGCAATGAAGTAAGAGCAATTACTATGGAGTTTTTATGAGCTAGTTCACTACTATGATCAAATATTTACTCAAATGTCTGCATTTTCCATGTTTTAATATATTATCAAGGCCTTCTAGGAAACTAATGAAAGATGGTAGAATCTAGAAGGATAATTACAAAAAGGAAGTCAAAAGAGGTTAAGTACTGGACTTTCACATTCAGTGCTATTGTATGAAGAGTCCAAGGGTCACTATGGCTGATATCAGTGGGCAAAGACCCAGAATAGAAGCATGGGTCTGAAAGGTGCTGGATAGGAAAGTGGGAGAGAGGAAGAATTGAACCAGAGTAAAATTAGGGCTCCTTGAGAAGATAATATTCAATTATAGCATGAATCCATCAACAGGAGTGTATGTAGAATGAGAATAAACTCTGTGCAATGCTGGTGAAGAATAGAGTGAGGTTTGAGAAAGATTTGTTTAATTGGTTATTTTATTTATTTACATTTCAAATGTTATTCCCCTTCTGGGTTTCCCTATTCTCCCCTTACCCTGCTTCTATGAGGGAGCTCCCCCTCCCACCCACCCACTCCCTCCTCATGGCCCTAGCATTCCCCTAAGCTGGAGCATTGAGCCTCCACTGGACCAAGGGCCTCCTCCAATTGGTGCCAGATAAGGCAATCCTCTCCTACATATGCAGTTGGAGCCATGGGGTCCCTCCATGCTTACTCTTTGGTTGGTGGTTTAGTCCCTGGGAGCTTGTGGGGGTGGTGGTGGTCTGGTTGGTTGATATTGTTCTTCCTTTAGGGTTACAAATCCCTTCAGCTCCTTCAGTCCTTCCCCTAACTTCTCCATTGTGGTCCCTGCACTCGGTCTGATGTTTGGCTGTGTGCATCTGCATCTGTATTGGTCAGGCTCTGGCAGCATCTCTCAGGGGACAGCATACTGGACTCCTGTCAGAGAAAGAAGGTAGAGAAGCAAAGTAGAGTTAACTAAAAGTAGATCTGAATCTAGGACTAGAAGCTATGTATCAGCAAAAACTAGGAAGTAAATGCTGGGGACTCACATAAAATGTGTACAATGGAGGGTGCATTAATTGTGTATGCTAAGATCTAGCTATGCGTCTCTCCAGCCTTGGGGAATTATGAGACAGTGGATGAGAACTGGGATGACCATCATCACCACCATCCTCTTGACCCTTCAAGAGGATAAATAAGAGTATCTTATTTATGCCTCAGATGCTGAATCCCTCATGATTTGTTTAATTTAATACTCTCAGTAGCACTCTACTTTGAACTTTATCCCACTTTTTCATAATAAAAATAACATTAACTGACACCCAGAGAAGTGCTCTTATTTACTTGAAGGCTTGTAGATGGTAAATAATGAGCCCAGAATTCTAGCTTGTCTGTGTTATCTGTGTTCTTAGGGACAGACTGTTGCTCAGTAACACTTCATTGCCATTAGTATGCAAGAAGATAAAGTGCTGCAAAAGCTACATGAAATCAAAGTGAAAGGGAACCTCACCTGTTGCTTCAGGTAGCCACAGCATCTGCCTTGTAGATCTTCATCTACAAGGATAGAATTACATTGGAGAGAAATTGCAAAGCTTGCTCTGCTAACTGGATGCCATTTCAATCTCCAATGTCACCTGCTTTATGTTTTATGTCCTGATTCTATGTGCACAGGGAAAGTGAAACGAAGCTAATTTATTAAGTGTCTTTGCTTCTTAAGCTCCTAGCAGGAAGAGTTCTCAGGTGAGATCCAAACTCAAAGCGATGTTTCTCAGAAAGCAGAGCCTCCAAGTTTCCGCAACTGCCAAGAGCCCAGGCAAAGGGCCTTTCTCTCTCTGGACATGCCACAACGTTTTCCTGTGATTCTAAGAGGGCATTGTATTATGTTTTATTGTTCATTATACTCTCTTCTTCCTCTTTACTTTTGTGATTGCAGGCTACTTAAGGGCAGACATTTCAGCAACGCAGTTTTAATCTCTCAGTGTCTGTTGCCTAACACAGAGGAAGGAATATATAGTTACTATATTTGACTTGAATGTTATAAATGACTAGTCTAAAGGACAAGATATCAAGTAATTTGCTTAAGTTGGTTGCAGATTCATAGCAAGGACCAGGAAAAGTCTTCTGTTCCTATTAATTATTATAGTACTATTTTCTGTGTGGGTCATATACTTGTCTATGTCTTTTTATGCCAGGTATATGAAGGTTGAAGGGAGCTGCCAGAATTTTTTATTTGTCTGACCTTGATCACTTTCAGGTCATTTATCAAGTTTTTCTTATGGTATATTTTTAAGTGTAGAACTTGGATGCAAGTTTTTAAATTTACAGAACATAACATGAACCACAGGGTACTTCACTACATTTTCTTTTCTTTGATGAAGAATTTGAAGACCCTACTCAGAAGAGTAAGTTGATTCTTATAAAGGGTTATAGGGAACTGGAGATGCAGAATGGAATTAGAATTCAGTCCTAAGCCATCTCTTAACAGTCTCAAAAGCAGCTTGTGCATAATACAATATGAGTACATGTGTTTTTAAAAGTTTTATCCATAAATAATCCCCAGAAACAATTCACATGTGTATAAAATTGTGGGTATTTTTAAAAAAATTTTTAAAAGATAAAGTCTCATTATATAGACCAGGCTGGACTGAAATGCACAGTTCTCATGTGTCAGCACCCTGAATGCTGAGATTATAGGTTTATGCCACTGGCCTGGCAAGTGAAAACAAATGTATAAATTTAGAGAGAGTTATAGAGTACTTTAGTTCTGAAAGGAAGGATGTTGAAATTGGGAAACATTTTAGTTGAAGAGTTTCTCCATAGCTATTCCATGTGGTTTTAGAGAAGAATACTCTATAAATTGAATTTGACAGGGTTTTACATTTGTAAACATTATTTTCATGGAGTATCATCTATTCCACGCTTTTATTAAAGGGAACTGAGACCTCAGGTAAGCAAAGGAGCTGGTAAGACGCAGTGAGGAGGAAGCTATGATGTCCAGTGAGGCCCAGCAGCTGACCAGTAATGTGCCCCAAGTTCAGCCTGAAGGTGAGACTTCACATTCGTCTTAGTTTGGGTTTTATTGATGTGAAGCGGCAGACAAGGGGACTATTACAAAGGATAACATTTAATTGGGGCTGGTTTCCATGTTCAGGGGTTCAGTTATTATAATCAAGGCAGAAAGCTTGGCATGGTGTCGTAAGAGCTGCATTCTACATCTTGGACCGACTGTATCCAGAAGACTGACATCCACGCAGCTAGGAGGATGGTCTTAAAGCCCTCCCCCCACAGTGACATACTTCCTACTTCAACAAGACCAAACTTCCTCATAGTGCCACTCCCTGGGGCAAGCATATTCAAACCACCACAACATTCGAGAACTTGAGATTTCAGCAATTTCATACAAGAATCAATATGAAAAACTCACAGCTACAATTTCTAGAAGCCTTCCATTTCCATCTTACTAGCCTTCCGTTTCTGACCTACTAGCTAATCACAATCCACCCCCACTCACAGTTTTCTTAATCATATTTGCAAATGGAGAATTTGACTCCACAGTGTCTTGGGACAAGGTGTCCCACCTTAAAATCATTCTCTTTCCCACACTAGGTAAGTTATGATATTACCTGCTGTTTCCTTTCCCCGAGCCCGAGTACAATGAGCCATTTCTAAAATGGTGAACTCATGTTGTAAGTCATGTTGATGTGACCTGAAAGGGAGGAAATTGACTAGTTCTTGCTTTGGACAAAATCATTATTTTCTTCTCTGACTTATCCCTGAAGAGTATAATATTACTCTATCTATATTCACTTATTATTTACAAGACTGGCTATTTCTCAACTAGGGTGCTTTTTGATTAATATTCATTGTGTTTTATCAAGGTCAACTGTATATAAGTTTATTTCCATCACTAGATTGCAAACTTAAAACAAGATTGCTATTGCTTTGTATGTTTTCTTAATATCTAGGAGGGCCTCCTGCTGACACCACTTGAATACATGGATGGCCTATACAATAAGGGTATTTTCAGGATTTGTTAAAACCATGTTGTTTTGTGTAAAAGAGTTCACATTCCTTCTGGTAGTGCTTGGTAACTGACTCTGGTATTTTATTCACGATTGAACAAAGCAATCCAGGGCTTACAGTTCTTTAAAGTATTGTTCAGACGATTCTGAGAATCTTGGAAAAATGATTATGAAAGGATTCCAGTGATTATCGAGGTGTGGCTGAGCAGGGCTTACTGGGGTAGAAGGCTGGGCAACTGGTTAGAAATAGTTGTATAATATGAATGACAACTCATCCATTTGGAAATGCATAAAGAAGGCTATGCTGATAGTATCTATTTTTATCTCTGATCTAGAAAGCTCAGAAACAGCTGTCAAAGCCTGCTTGGGACACATTCATATCCTGCCTGTGATATGAATCTTAAGGGGGTGATACCCACACAAGCAGGACATTGTTCCAAACAGCAGAGTAAGCTTGCCATTGCCTTGGGCTTTCATGCTTGTTCTGACTGCTGTGTTAGAGACCCTGGAGCCGTCTGAGAGGGTATTATTTTCTCTACATAGCTTTCAGGATTCTTTGAATTGCCACCTATGAATATGAAGGTTTTTCCCACGGTACCTAGCCTGGGAAAATATTATTCAGGGCAAATTTGAGTGGGAGGTATGACGTCAATATAAAGTCCCTGACTGCCCAAAGGTCAGACTCCCCTTTGTCTCAAAGACTGGGTTGTGCTGAACTAGTCCATTTGCCTATTTGTAAATGTGTCAATGGTAGGACTGGACAGAGAGCCAACATCTGTTTTAGCCAGAGTCACACAAAGGCAGTTCACAGTTTAAGGCAATGACATTTTAGGAAGGGCTTCAATTCTAAATAGTTGTGTTATCTTTCAGGGTCTTTCTATCCCATGTGAGATGTGATAGCAATAAAATGAGGTAATTATTTTTTATAGAGTACATGCAATTATTAACAAATCATTGTGAGTGGATACAATGACATGGATATTTTAAAAGAGACATTCAAGACCTCTTTGCCTGAATAATCTAGAACAATAAAGCAAAGGAACTGAACTTGATATCAACTATTATTTATTTCTCAATAGCTTTGTGGTTAAGTGTAATAGGTTTCAATGTCATAAAAAATTGTTTCTGAATCCAAGATTCAATACTCACTAGCTGTGGGGTCTTGCTGAGTTAGTTTCTGAAGAGTCTGCATTTACTAACACATAAAAAAGGGCAAAATAAATATCCCTTACATTTTTTGAGGTGATTAACTGCACAACAATAAGACACTGACAACATAAATCATTCTGGTGAGTGACCAATACATAGGAGTCTGTGCTACAGTTCCAGTTAAGCATATCAATTTACTTGGCAACTGGTTGCCTTTTTTCTTAGTAGCATCCAAGGTTTTATAGAACATTTGTTTTGTGGGAACCTTCAGAAAAGCACTGAGCTAGGGTTTCTCCCTAGCTAATACTCAACACCAGCACTGGAGAGTGATCTAGAGGGCTAGAAAGACTTATTGGTGTCATGGGTTGTGTTTGAACCCATGATGCCTGGTGCCAGTGTCTCATTGGAAAATGTGTATTTTCCCACTCTTCTTGCTTCAAATTTGTTTGAATGCTTTAACAGCTACCCCCACAAATGTCTGACATGCTTAGAACTACACATAGCCACATGCCCTGTGTGCCACTATAAAGAACTTTCTCTAATGTTCTATAAGAACATTGTCTTAAGTTGCTCTCAGTGTTTATTGTCTTTGGTGCCATGACTCACTCATCAGGTCTGTGAATTCCTGGCTACTGTATCTTTGCTTCTAGATTGTGAAAAGCAATTGACTAATTTTTTTTTTGAGACAGGGTTTCTCTGTGTAGCCCTGGCTGTCCTGGAACTCACTGTGTAGACCAGGCTGGCCTCGAACTCAGAAATCCTCCTGCTTCTGCCTCCCAAGTGCTGGGATTAAAGGCGTGCGCCACCCCTGCCCGGCAAATTGACTAATTTTAAGAACCAATCTTAACCATTTCCAAAGCTCAACTAAGCTAGCAACCTTCACTTTCTATATTTTCAAATATTCAACATTAAAAGTTTTAGTTATAAAGTGATGTGTTTTACAAACAACTTGTAATAGTGTTTGGTTACAGTCTAGTGTTCAGAGCACAAACTGTAACTCCTTGTTCTGGTTCTCAACCCTAGATCATTGTCTATTCTGTATTTTACAGGAAGCAAGTTATTTAAGCCTGTATTTCATTGTCCCTTTCTTCGCAGTGTGCCTATATGGATTACTGGTGTATATATAGGACTTGAGGTCTGGCTCAGTTGGTAAAGGCACTTGCTGCATAGTGCCCTCAACCTGAGTTTGATTCTTAGAACCTATACAAGGGTAGAAGGAGAGAACTGACTCCATAAATCTGTCCTTTTACCTCCACAAATAACCCATGGTATGCACATGCCTACCAGACCTCATGAGACACCATATAGCAAAAGATATGCACATGTGCATGCGCATGCACGCGCATGCGCACTCACACACACACACACACACACACACACACACACAGGGAAACCATTACGAGAAGTTCCTGAAACATCACAAGGTCTAAAGAACTATTCACTGTTATGTTTTTGATGCAGAATATATGTTCTGGTTATTTGTTTTTCTGGGGAAGTTCATCTGTAGTAACTGTCTTTGTAGTATTCATTACAAGTAGGGAAGTGTGATGCTTCATTCTGCTACAAAGTAGGACAGAAAAGTTGACTGACATCTGCAGAGCTTAGAACAGAGGAAGGGTATCTCATATCCAAGGCTGTTGATTTGTTGAGTATAAGGTAACACCATTTATGAAACAGAAGTCATTGGAGGGCTGAAAGATATGGATGTCAGAAGTCACAAAAACAAATGCAGCATGATGCAAAAGACTGGTATGAGAATAGTCATGAAGGTGATAGAATAGTAGTAACAGACAAAGTCACAGGGCTCCTAACACTAAGTAGTGAAGCCAGATCCAGTATAATTTCTAATGTGTCCTGAGTGGCCTAGCAGCACTGTAAGGAATAGAGACTGAGTACCATTAAGTTAGGCTTAATATTCCTTTGCTTGGTGGAACACCAAGGGATGTTATATGTATTCTTGGGATTGAAAGCCATTTTCCTTGGCAATTCCAATAGCCCATGTTGGTCTATGATTTCTTCAAATAGCATCCTAGAGAAATTCACATCCCATCATCTGTGTTAGTCCACATGGCACGCTTTAATAAAACACTACCAACTGAGTAAGTTATAAACAACAGAAATTTACTCTGACATCTTTAGAGACCACAGAGTCCAGAGTCAAAGCAGCTACAGAGTGTTTGATGAGGAAAGGATTTCTGGTTCATAGCAATCATCTTTGGTTTTATAAATGGTTGTAGAGCAAGTGATAGATTCTTAGTCATGTGGATTTTCAGACATGAACTAATTGACTCTTACAGGGCCCTGGGTTAATGCTCACACCTTGAGAGCCAGGATTTCAGCATAAAATTTTCGGTGACAAAATTTCCAGAGCCTAGATTTCTCCAATATTTAGAAATCAGTAAAGAGATGACAATTCATAAATATGAGGAGATTCCAGAATACGTACATAGTCTGTGGTGATGTTTCAGTAGATATTCACATATTATGTGTTCTTTTTTTTTCTCATTGATCCCTTAGTGCAAGTAAGTTTTAGATATTATTAACTTAGTTTATCGATTATAATCTGCGCAGAGACATTATGTTATTTGTATCAAGATACCACAAACTGACTTAGGTTTAAAAGATCACAGTGGAGGAATCCAGCAAGACCGTTTGGAAGGCAGGGCTTAATCCGCTATCTAGGTGACAGCTGGTGAAGGTTTACCTCAAGAAGAAAGCAGTAGAAATGCTGAAGAAGTGTTGAAATGTGGGTCCATTTGGATACATTTTGAAGTTATCATTAACCATCATTCCTGGCAGAATGGAGGCAATATAAGACAAGGAGAGATCGAGAATAAATCTAAAGAACACACACGGTATGCAGTCACTAATAAGGGGATATTAACCCAGAAACTTGGAAAACCCAAGACACAATTCACATATCAATTGATTTCCAAGAAGAGGGAAGGAGAGACCCCTGGTCCTGGAAAGACTGGATGTAGGGGAATACCAGGTCAGAGAAGCGAGAGGGGGTTGAATGGGGAACAGGGGGAGGGAAGAGGGCTTATGGGACTTTCAGGGAGGGAGGAACCAGGAAAGGGGAAATCATTGGGAATGTAAATAAAAAAAAATAGAAAATTAAAAAAAAAGAGTAAATCTAACTTTGTTGGTCAAAGCAAATAAGATTAAATTGCCATAACTAAGATGAAAAAAACCTGTAGAACAGATTTAATAAAATAAAAAAAAACATGTTTTATATTTAAGATGTACATTAAACATTCAAGTAGATATGTCGATTAAACGGTCCAAAATGAATGCCACGCAGATATTTGGGGTGGGTGTTTAAAATATTAGAAATTTTAAACACGTAGATAGTTTTGCAAAACCACAAGATTAAAAGAAATTATCCTGGGGCATACACCAAAAAGAGATAAATTAGGCACAAACTTCTAAGTAGAATACTGATCCACGAGGTTTAGAAATTAGAGACAAAATGGGGAGGCTGGAAAGGAATGAAATAGTCTGGAATTGAAAAAGGGAGATTGTGGGTCTGTGGAAGCCAAGGAAAGGGGTGCATTTAATAAAGAGAAAGGAGAACGATTGTCCTGACAGTGAAGACGGAAATCTGCTCACCAGGCTCAACTACAGTGTGTTGATGGTTTTGGAAGAAAATATTTAATAAGGTGTGTGCATGTGTGCATAGATTTTTTTCCAAGGAAAGATGAGTTGATTAGAGTAACAAGAGTAGAGGTATGCTTGTGTGGCAAAGACATCCTTACTAAAGTGCATATGTTGTGTGTGTCCATAGGAACTAAAGGGTACACACAGGAAAACAGGATTCTGATTTTGAATCCTAGCTAGTTGTATGTGTTATGATGTATGTTTTGAGACATTCATAATTTAGATTTGCTCCCTTCTAAATATTCACCAAGGAGCCACCTCTTAATTGTGCATTACGTCATCTTCCTACCCAAATGAATACATCATAAACAGGCTGCCTCACTGTGGTGGAGTTTTTGTGTGATTGTAGAACTGTTTCTTGATTTCCTCTGACTTACAGAGTGAAAAATTACTGTTGCAGAGAGCAAGATCATCACTGGTCATTGAAAGAAGTGGGAATTCTTCTTTCCCACTAAATAGCAGGACTTTTTAATCAGCGGAATCTTAAAGACCAAGAGAATGAAAACTTGACATAGATTTGGGTCCTTTAGTGGAAAGGGAAACTGGGGTTGTGGTGGTGGTGGGGCAGCCATGATTACTGCTTTTGACTACATTCCCTAAGATATGTGCAAGGAACTATCTACATGGTAGAGATGGAGCCATTACTGCTCCAGGAGAGAGTCACTACTGCAGCTGAGGACTAGACTTTCTTTTCCCTTTGTTAATACTTATGAACCATTGGTGGACCAGCATGCTAATTTCAGGATTAAACTCACTCTTGACTTACGAGGCTATCTTAAGTTGAAAATCATTGTTCTATGTGTAATAGAGTCTTTGCTGAACTATAAATGATCAGGGACAAAGAGTAAGATTATTCTTTTCTCCCTTTCATCAGTTCCTTATTCACTTACTCAGATATTCTGAATTCACTGAGCTTTTGCCATGTCTGATTAGTGTCTTGATATGTGAAGCAAAGGACATGGGGCGGTACCTGCAAACCTATGGCAACAGGCCTGGTAATCTGATAATTGGGAGTGGTGGGGCAGGAATCCTCAGTTGGCTGTTGTCCTAACAACTCTCAGGGAGTGCCTCAGGTAATGCTTAGTATTTTATTATTTCTCAAAATTTCCCCTTAGAGATTAATCATTGCCTGTCAAGTCTCTACCTGATGAAACATCTCACTGAGAATGAAAAACCTCCTGGGTTTTATGCACCTCATTTTATTGCAATGGTTACTGTCTTAGGACCCTGGCTGGTTACTTATCACAGCAAATTAGTATTTATGAGACAACTCAAGTTCATAATAGTTACTTTGAATATTTGTAGTAACTATTATACATAATAAACTAATAGTATTTTACTTTTGTTTAAAGCCTATAATAGGCTAATTCTTTTTCTTAGGCAATAGATATTGAACTGTTAAAAAAAAACACCTCCTGTATCTTTAATAGTTGTTTATATTTTTGTGGTATCCTCTTTTTTATTTTAATAATCCATTTTCTATTTACAAGTAGTTAGATTATTTCTTGGTTTTGTATCCTAAACCATGATTTAGTAAACTACATTGTAAATGTACCTTTCTATACATAGGTATTCTTCATTTTTTTGTCTTTAACCCTTTGCTATATGCCTTACAAATGCTTCCTGTTCTGTCTGTTCCTCTTGCCTTAGCTTGTCTTTGTAGCTCTTGGTAGCCCAGACTAATCTCTTGTATAATCTCTTGTATATATCACAACTATCCAAGCAGAAATTACCACTAAATTTTGCAGACTGCTATGTCAATGAATAATCAGAACAAATATCAATTGATTCCACACACCTCTTCCTTTCTCTTTATACTCGTCCCATTGGATACCTATTGTGTTAGTGTCCTAATTGGAGAGTTCTCTGATTGATCTTAACAATTTCAAGAAAGTTCAAAATCATTGATCCTGAGAAATCCTGTGAAAAGTCATTTGTAACATATTAAGTGGTCTGAGCTCTTATACACTGCCTTTAGAAGCAAAAAGTGGTGCCATTTGAATTAAATATGTATATAATTTTTGGTGCTTTTATGTTCATTTCTTTCTCATGCCTCTATCCTAGTTTATTCTCAGTCTCCTACTTATGCCTTAAATCTTGAATGTAAGCAGCTGTATTGTAAAGCTGATTGGAGTGGTCATTGCTGTCTTATACTGGTTGTTACAGGACTGTTTCTTTCCTACAATGAAATATATATGGACAAATCAAATTAACACTGTACTGTGGGAGGCTGTTATACCATCACTAATTTGATCTGTATTGCTTATGCAGAGACTAGACAAGAACTCTTATAAGGATTATAACAAACATCTACTCTTATTTTTGTATCCAAAAGACCATGAAAGCTAATAATATCATTTGGGTCATTTATCATAGGAACATGAGAAGGAAAATTTAAGTTAGAAGCTGAGAAATGGATCATAAATCACTGAATGAAGACGTTTCTTTCCCTAACACTTAAGTATGTAGCCTAGCAAACTATAAAGCTTCTTTTAAGTGGAAGTAACAGATTTGATGATGTGTTTGTCCTGAAAAGTATGTGCAAAATAAAGCCATGACAAGGACAAAGGATAAAGTGACCCTTATAATGTCTTGAACATTCAGTCTCATTACTAAGTTCTTTCTGGTATACTTCATGCGATCCCCCAAAGATGTAATATTGTTATACCATATTCATTCTTGTTGTCTGGCTTTGGTTTTGTTTGTTTGTTTGTTTGGTATTGTCCTAAGTTTCTAAGCACATGCTAAATAATTTAGGGGTCTATCTTATGGATAATGAATTAATTTTTGGAGGTAGAACTCACATGAAATGCAAAATTGATGCTTGAGCGAAGTTGTCTGGCTCCATATAAGATTAATTTTGAATCTGATTTTATTAATCCTATGGGTCAATATTTTTATCCCTGAGAAGGAAAACTAGTATAATTTGGTATGAAAATGAAGACTTAGATTTGTTACCAATCCACTCCTCCAGAAATATATCTATATGTCTACATATGACCATTGAGATGAAAGAGAAAAATTATTGGTGAAGCTTTCTGCAAGCTCATTAAAAGAGGAATGGTAAACAAGGGGAAAGTTTCACATACATACCCTCTGCAACCCAGTGCTATGAAATGGCATGGCAGTTTTCATAGACTGTCACAAGGAGTCCCATATGAGGACAGGTAGACAAAGCAGCAGAGAACCCAGTTCTTTGAGTGTGACTTAGCTGTTAATGACCCCTGGAATGTCTAGTTCCAGACATCTTTACGTGAAGAAGAAACTAATTAATACATTGTAATGTTATTTTTCGTTTTTCTTTTAGATAAAACATCTTTAGTTTTCTTCATCTTTTTTTTAAAAAAATATTTTTGAGATGCTTCCAATTGAACTGGTGCCCTTGGATTTTTGAGACATGATCTCATTGTGTAGCTGAGGGTGTTCTTGAACTTGCTGGCCTTCAACTTCAAACTTACAAAAATGATGATACATGGCCTAACATCATGTTTATCTTACAACAAACAAACAAACAAAACCCTAGCAGCTCCTGAGATGGCTCAGTGGTTAAGAACACTCATTGTTTTCGAAGAGAGCCCAGGTTCAGTTCTTAGCATTCACATGGGGCTTATATCTATCCATAACTCTAATTCCTAGAGATCTGACACCTTCTTCTGACCTCTGTGGGCAACAAGCATATGTATGGAACACATGAAAACATGCAGGCAAACTACCCATACACATTAAAATAAAACTAAATAAATATAACAAGTATTTTTTAAA
Organism: Tokudaia tokunoshimensis; assembly: GCA_036184795.1. NCBI lineage: Eukaryota > Metazoa > Chordata > Mammalia > Rodentia > Muridae > Tokudaia > Tokudaia tokunoshimensis. The sequence goes on along the minus strand of BTHU01000004.1, from coordinate 22,009,308 downwards.
ATCAATTGAAAAGCAATTATGAGTGCCAGAAGGTAAAAATATATTATTTTTTCCAGGAAATTCTGCAATCTTCTCTCTAAGTATTTATATTGAATATACTTACTATTGATATTTCACTAAAGAGGAAGAAATGGAGCTTTCTTTTGTAGTTGAAGTTTTAACTTATATATCTTTTTTGTCTCCCACTTCTTATTTAATTCTAATGTGTAATGCTGTCCAAGAGTATAGTTTCAAACTGTAATTTATTTGTTCTTCACATTTGACAGTTGATGGGTCATCAACCATTAATAAATGAAATATATTCTTTTACTTCCTAGGAATTATAGGGATGAAGCCACTAGGGCTGTAGAAACACTAGGGCTGTACAGTTGTACTCACAGAGGAGACAGTGATAGATACTCCCCCAACCATTAGAGAAACAACATAGTCTTCAATCTTTGGCTTGAATGCAGATGGAAGGGTACCAGACCCTGAGGGAACTGCCTATCACAGTGGATAGCACATGGGGGATGAGATGGATCACTGTAGGATGCACAGTGAACATCTGGAAATACCGCAGGGCAATTGCCTCAGCAATTCCTTACTTCTACTAGTGTGTTATTTTCATTAATTTTAACAAATTCTGCTTCCCTTTGCATTTTCTTTCACTTTGCCAACTTGATGTAAAAAAAAAGAAAAGAAAAGAAAAAAGAAAAAAAATGTTCCAATGGCTTGCTATGTAGAATTAAAAGAAAATTAAAACTAGTATTGATCTTTCTAGCATCCCTGAATTGAGTGAAAAATGATGAAAAAACTTCTTGTTCTGGAAGTTACTGATAAGCTCTCATTTAATCTACATGGATGGCATCTCCACCCGGTCGTATGTGCATGCACATTTATCTTATACTTACTTGTGTCTGAAGGTGCCTTTCAGCTGTCTGTGTAAGCCTTGTTTTTATTCTAATGCTTTCCTAAAACTCTCTTTCTATGCATTTCAGATCATACTTACATGTATTTATTATTATTTCTGTATTAGTTATCTTTGTATTACTTAGCAAAATAGTTCTCTAATCTGTATCCTCTTTGTCTGTTTTGTATCATCTTTGTTTTGTCTTCTGAACCCAAGGCAATTGAACTGAGGTATATTATCTTCTATAAAATAATAAAATATATTTATAATTTTAAGTGTAGGAATAGGTAGTTTTGTTCATCTCTTAATAAAATAACGTGCAACAATGTTCAAAAACCAGATTTGTTTATAATCATTACAAAGCAAGATGGGGTGTCAACCAGTGCAACAGAATCATTTCTGATATACACATTAATGGAATCAACTCCCAAATACATAGTTTCTTTTTAGACATCTAAAGGCACAGAAAAGGAAGATGCTGGAAAACTATTTTGCCAGGACCTCCCTCTTAGATTCTCTGCTTCTATTTGTTGGGTGTAACCTGTTCTGTTTACAGTGTCAAATGCATTTGTGAGTTCTGATGTAAGATATTCCTAGAGTGGAAATTCTGGATATCCAACCAAGACAGTTTCTATCCACTTACAATTGCTAGGAGGAAAAGGAAACTGAACTGTAGATGACAGATTGACAATCGTTAGATTAACAATCTCTGAATGTTTTCTCTTTCCCCTCCCACAGAAACATGGCAAACTCAATACTACAGCAAAAAGCCATTTATATTTGTGTGTGTGTGTGTGTGTGTGTGTGTGTGTGTGTAATTTTTAAGATCAATCAAGGGACTCATAATGCTCTCCAACTTCAGAGCATATTTGTTTGAACAAAAATACTAAAAGTGAAGAAGAGAGTATAAAAGAGGTTCTCTGTAGGTGATAAGCAAACAAACAAGCAAACCAATGCCATTTGTGGGAACAAATGGGTAAAGTTATGTTAGCCCAGTATATTTTTGAAGCAATGACAAAATATATTAAGTCTTCTAAAACATACACAAACCCAACAACAAATATCGCTCTATATCAGAAATGCTAAGAATTTATGAAACAATTTTAAAGCACCATCACTGAAGAAAGGTTTACTCAGTCAGTTACTAAATGGACATAACAAAAATATGAATTCATTAAATAAAAACAGAAGTAAGGAATTCTTTCAGAATATAAGCCAAAGATCAACGAGATTAAAAACACAAAGGAAATGCAGGAGACATGGAAAATTAGACAATAAGTTCTATGGCCTTAGAGTTTCAGAAGAAAAGTGGGGAGGGTAGCTTCAAGACACTAGCTGATGTATTAAGATGTAAAACTAATGCATTGCAATGTCTCTCTGATGAAATTTTAGGTGTAAATGACAAAAAGAGATAGAGGGGAAATAACACTTAAACCGTCAGCATGATACTTCAATGCATATGAGGATTTATAGACATCTGGGATGAAACTGAAAGAAAATACCAAGATTTTTCCCAGTGAAATTTCAGATGTAAGTGTCAGAAAGTCCTAACATTCTTGAGAATAAAGTTGTGGTCAATAAAAACAAAAATTCTGAGGTGACATCAGGTATTTGTATGTGGAAAGGGTGCAAAGCAAAGATTTCCTTCAAAACACTAGGTGAGAGGTGGAATAATTTCAAGGTTGATTTCTCTTTATGTAAAGTTAAAAAGAGAGGCACAGATATGAAGACATTTAGAGAATTCATCCCTATCAAAATAATTTTGCCTGTGTTTCTGCAGAGAAACTGTAAGAAAATTCGGAACACAAAGTTCAATATTTTTTTTAATGAAAATAATGATGTTGGCATTGGTGAAAATCAAATTAAAGCATGATAAAACCTTATTTTGTTTTAGAGTTAGAACTAATTATGGCAATATTTTCACAATAATGGTAAGTATATCAAATACGATTTTCAAATGTGGATATGCTAGTATCTGAAGAAAGAAGTGAATTCTGAAAATCATCCATATGACAAAGAAATTAAAAATTGTACAAAACCATCCAATTACATATTAGAAACTATATCAAAATCAAGACAATGACTATCACTCTTATTATTCTAACTTATTGTTCAGGGTTTATCTAAGTAAGTAAGTTTAAGGACTATAAGTATTAGAAAAAACAATAATGCCTCCAATTTTATAACTATGTTTAGAACATACTGACAAAATAAGTAAAAAACATTGACTCTGTTATGGGACTTCAGTAAATTTTCTGAATGAATATTACATCCATTTCCAAAAAAACAGTAACTTTTTTGTAAATGAGCAATCACTAATAAGAAACCCATAGAAAAAATAACATCAAAGAGTTATGAAACTACAAAATGCATGAAATGAACTCTAATAAGTTATATATTTAAGTTGTATATAGTTATATAAATATATATTATATTGATCAAACTTGATTAAAAGTTTAAAGAAAAAAATGAATGAAAATAGCAAAAGGTTGATGGTATAGTTCATGATAGATTATTTGCCTGACCTGTGTGAGGCCCTAGCATCATTTCCAGTACCCCTGGGGAAAGAGAAGAGCTGAGGGAGAGGGACAGGGATAGCTACTCTGAATATTACAAAATTCTTTAGGTTTAAAAGTATTCCCATTGACTTTTCATCTGTCTTCTCCTTAAATTAATGTCTTACATAACTTTATAGCATTTTCCAAAATTAAATAAATATCTTTCATAGAGATAATTGTAACGTGGAGGACTCTTTAAGCCTCCTATGTTTCTCTTCTAGGATTCATTCCAGGTCACCATGCTGTGTCACCCTGGCATCTGTCTCCTTAGTCTCTCCAGTTTGTGATTGAGCCGTTTTCCTTGTCATTGACTATGACACGCTGCAGGAGAATCTGGTCTGCGTGAGGCTATCTGTCACTGGTTTGGACCAACACTTCTTAGAAGGCTGTCACAAGGATGGTGTGCCTTCTCAAGACAGAAGTCACCTGTGTACACTGTGCTGGTTTCACTTTAATGGAGATATTAAATTCCATCACTAAATTCAATGGTTTGTGCCAGAAATCTACACTCTAACATAACTGTTTACACATTTAAATATCATCATTCTAAGTGAAAATATCATGAATAGATTTTATTAAGCTTTAAACCATCCATTAAAATCTATTTATTTTAAAAAATTACCTAATGCCCTTAAAATTAGGAAATTACGGTTTTGTATTTCATTGTTTTTTCCTTGAAACATTTGGTCTAGTTTCCTCTAGCTTAAACTCCATCCAGGTTGTATATTACCTTAAGTGATGGTCACTGTGGTATTCTCATTTCTCCCTCTGTCCTCAGGTTGACACTATGCAGCTCAAATGGTAACATGAGCTGAATCTCTGCCCCATTACTATGTGCAATTCTAGCACCCAGGATGTCAGAACGTACCCATATTTTTCAGGTAAGTGTCAAAGAGGTAATAAATCAAAGTGAGTTCTTTAAGAGTTCAATATTTTTCCAATATGAGTAACATCTTCATTTTGCGAAAAAACAAAACCTATAAAAGAGAAAATCTAAGCACAGAGACACATGTGAGGGAATACAGTGTGAGGACATAGGCGAAGAGAGTATTTACCAGACAAGGAGGAAGACCTGAGTGGTTCTTCTCCTGTGATCATTAGAAAAATATCACAACTTGCTGGCTGACCTGTGATATGGATATGACCACAGGATGGATTAGCATGCCTTCTCTGCACATGTTAAAAAAGGTTGAAGAGTTTTTCAGGCAGAAAATGGAGAGATCTGAATGACAATCTTGAAAAATGTGATACAAGAGTTAACCAGAAAATTTGGATTTTGCATGTTCTTATAGGTACATTGAGGACATGTCTGGAAGGGTATCTTCCTAACTGAGACCAACAGTCATGTCAAAGAAGGGCTTGAAGATTAAGAGGATTCATTTCAAAGTCTTTTATTTATGCCTTTTCTCTTCTAATTCTAATAATACATTTAAATAATTATTACTTGTAAAGCTAAACTAATGATAAAGTACTTCCTGTGCTATTTCAAACATAGTGAATGTTCAGAACATGTTAGCTATTATTATTAATTGCAGTAGCAGTCATCATCATTATTATTTCACTTATTAAGGATATGTGGAAAACCCCCAAATCTGATTACTGGTCAGGAGTGTGTCTTAGTCTATGGAAGAAGACAACTAGATTACACGTATGTGTTTTGTTTAAATATAGGTATATAAACACGTAGAATAGATATGGAAAGTTCCTCATAATACTCACAATATAAGTAACACTGGAGGCTTGTTTGGGAGAGGAGAGTGGAAGGGAGGTTGAGGAGATGTATAGGGTAGGAATTAAGATGGATGGTGACCTCCTCTTTTATTGAAACCACATTTCACTAAGATGTGTTCTTTTGATACTAGTTGGATAATCAAATGTACACTTATGTAACTCTCAGTTTGCTTCTGTAATCTATATCCTTATTTACTTGCACACTGATCTTCAGTGAGAGAAGGGTAATGTGCAGAGACCTGTTTGTGTTTCTTTCTTCCAGGCGATTGGAGGAGAGGAAGATTGTCAAAGCAGGACCAGCTGGGATTCTCTGGCTGACTCCCAGGCGCAACTGTGAAGCAGCGGATATTGGGTGCTCTCCCACCTCCTCAGGAGCAGCGTTCTCCTGTCTGTTCTTGGCATCTCACAGCATCCTGTGCCCTGCTAAGGTGTTAACTGACAACTGACAGATTTTACTAAGAGCCTATTCTCCTTGGTTGTATTTTCATTTAAAAAGTTGACTTAAAAACTTTACAAATCAAACCTCTGCGAGTCAAGGCATAACTTTTCTTCAGTACAGCCCATAAATAGATCAAAACTCATTCATCTTTTACAGGAAGAAATAAACATTCTCTTGACATTTGACATCCTAGTAACTGCCATCAGATGTTTACCAATTTCCATGAAAATTTTTTTTTAAACAAGATGGTCCATTGTCTCCTATAATAATCTTTGAATGGTTACAAATGTAATGTGGCTTCATCTTCTTTTTTCAACTGCTCTCTTTAAGGATGTCTTTATCAGGATCTAAATGCCACACCCAGGGGCTTGGCTTCTATTTAATTCAGTACTCCCTGGAAGAATTGCGTTGTGTTAATTTGTCTGATTGTCTGTCTGGCCAGCTTGATGGTAAGTGTCTTTCTGTTTGAATCTCTGCCTCATTCATATTCAGATCACTCTGACCTTATGTGATACTAAGCTCCTAATAATACTATCAGGTCTATTGAAAATTGAATGGTTTGGAAGCCTTGTTGTTTACATACTGGGACTAAGTATAGCATTAATGGAATAAGAGAGAAGGTCCGTTCACCCAGGAGCCCTTCAACAGAGACTTGCTATTAAGATTTGAAGAGACAAAAAAGGAAAGGCTGGGTGGATCCTCTTGCAGGTTTTGTTGAAAGCAAGCAGTAACATTTCCATTGGCACATAGACTAGAGTAGAGATAAAAGAAAAAGGGGGCTATTCTAGTCTAACAGTGAGAACATGACTCCAGCTTTAACAGGACAGTATATTTGCACCCCTTCATACAGTGACACACCTAGGACTATATAGAAGTACACAAAAACATCCATAGCAATGGAAATGAAGGTGGCCTTTAGTCATCTTTAATGACATTTCTAAGCAAGAAAGTTAGTTAGTCCTGAGGAGACAGACACAGGATTTCAGCTTGGAAGAAGACTTTTCAAAATGTTATAGTGACAAAGATCAGTTCAGCTTCTTTTCTCACAATGTCAGCAACTGAAATCCTGTTTTAGAGAGTACTGGGAATGGAACTTGAGAAACAGTGGGAAAGGAATTCAGTAGGTCCAGGAACAGGCAGTACGTATGCTAACTTGCACTGTGACTGAGTTTTCTTTACTTGTGTATGTCTGGAATTAGACAGCATAATTTTAATCCTGGAATATTCTGACTATAACAGAAACAAAACTATCGTAATTGAAGTCTTCACTCATAAATAAACATCTTAGCTGTGGCTTTGTATTTGTTGAGGTTTTAGAACTCGAGTCTTTTATCAAACAGTAGAAAACTATTATCTGACCATAATGTATTTTGATTCTATTGTTATCTTAACATGGGGTTCTTTTAGTATGTTTGTTTAATGACATGTTAGAAAATCTTCATAAGAAGTATAATAAAAGGATAGATATTTTATATTGCCAATATAAATCACAATTTCCAGCACTGATAATTAACTCTGGTCCTGGTCTCAGCTCCTGGATATTTTAGAGTTCTTCACTGTTTTTCAAATGTTGGCACAGTTGTCAATCATTCTGTATCATACTTCTAGTTCGTGTGAGGAAGCCATTTGTTAAATTGCAGCCTCCTTGACTCAAAGAACATTTACCAAATGCTTTCAGAGAAAATGACATCATTTAACCACCAAGCAGCTTGTGGAGGAGGAAACACCTGAGGAAAGAGCAGACTGCAGCACGGAGTCCATTCTCCCACTGCACTGTTGTGAGAAAAGGGCACTTACTCCCTAGTCCTCTCCATGGGCTAACGGTGCTCATAGGTGCCAGTCTTTGGAGTTGGGGAATTGACACTACATAGTGGAAGGCTAGCTTATTAAAGGGTTACTGTACGATGGTGACTCACCCAGAATTGAACACGCATCTCTGAATTATTTTCATATTCTACTACCCTTCTCTGTCTTCTCAATGGATCCCAGTGTTCTCTGACAGTTTTCTAAGTCATAGGAAAATGAACAGCAGAGATGGTAGAAGATCAAGGAACAGATTATTTTTTCTTGCCTTATAATTCTACCAGCTCTATGCTCAATGTTTGATTTGAGGCCATTTTCCCCAGAATGTATATATAAAATAAGGAAACCTATTTAGCTAGATACAACCCAAATTTAGTTGGTGATAAAGTATGCCAACATTTTAGAAATGACTTTACTATGAGAGAAGCAGCTTCTACTCTGGTCTCAGTATAAATAAAGATCAGAAAGTCTGATCTTTAGCCTTTGGTGAGGAACCTCAGAAGTGCTTGCACAAAACACTCTCAAGGACCTCCTTGCATATTTTCCAGCATTGTTGTAGCCCACTGTGTCCTTGTTCTATAACAGTGCAGCAGTGAAGCAAGGGACATAGGCTGAAGGGCTTTACCAATTTCTCCACTAGGTAATAAAGAACTTGGTGTCTTTTCTCCACGTACCTTCCAACATTATTGAACAGAACTGGAGGAAATTTTGTAATATAATACCCCTTCTGTAACCACTTTTATAAAGTTTCATTTATAAGTGAGTCATAATAAGAGGTTAACAGTGATTACAAATCATTAAATAGAAAAATCGCAATATGCTTTACTAAATATACTTTAATAAAACTATTTACTGTAATTTAGAGCATATATGTCTGCAATATAACCTACTATATGCACAATACTATATACTTTACTAACATTATTTTAAAGTTATTACATATTTCTGGAAAATTGCATTTAATATTTTCAGGTTACGATTGACTATGGGTAACTGACAATGTGGCAGGTAAAATTATCAGTATTATAAGACTAACAGAGAAGCCTGTGGGAATTTGATAATCAGATGAGAAAGCAAAAGAAACAAAATTTAAAACCTAAGCAATTAATACTGATTTTGAATTCTAAGCTAATAAATTATGTTAAACAAATTTAATGTAGATTACCATCATATCTGCAAAAAGGCAACAAGGTTTAAACAATCACTATATATGTAGTATTTTGCTATTCTTTGAAAATTTTAGTAAGCAATCTTTTGGCTTTTTTTTTTTGTCAAACATCATGTGAGAGTTTGGAAGATTTTCAGTATTGGAACCTATTTCTCATTTTCACAAGAAATTACTTGCCTTGGATAAATTTTTGTCAACGTGATACAAGCTTAAGTTATCTGGGAAGAGAAACTTCAAGTGAGAAAATGCCCTTCCTGATTGGCGTGTGGGAAAGTCTATGTGGCATTTTCTTGATTAATGATTCATGTGGGAAGGCCAGCCACTTGTGGGCTGTCATGTCCCCAGGCAGTTGGTCCTGGAATATATCAGAAATCAGGCTGCATAAGCCATAAAGTGCTAGCCAGTAACCAGAGCTCCTCCATAGCATCTGTTTGTCTCTAGATTCCTGCCTTGAGTTCCTGTCCTGACTTCCTTCAGTGATAGAGTGTGAGCTAAAGGTTGTAAGATGAAATAAATCTTTTACTCCACTAGTTGCTTTTGGCCAGTGCTTGTCAGCAAAGTAACAAAAACCCTAAGACATTACTAAATTGGGAAAATAAGTAAACAATCTTAATCATGAGAATAGTCTTTATAGTTTCTATTGATATAAACTCCTTAAGAGAAAAGCCTTCCACTGTTCAGCAGTAGTCATTTAAAAAGGAAAGTTCAAGACACCAGGTGGGTAATGTACGCATGGCTGATGATTTGTGTTTAGGAGCCACAGATGAGAGAGACCATAAGATATTTGCCCTTCTAGATCTGGGTTACCTCCCTTAATGTGACTTTTTTTTTTTGGTTTAAATTTCATCAATTTACCTACAGTTTTTACAATCCATTTTTTCTAAACAGCAGAATAGTATTTTATTGTGTTTAAGCACCCATTTTTTTAGCCATTCACCAGATGAAAGTTGTTTAAGTTGTTTCCATTCCCTAGTTATTGTGAATAGAGGAGCTGATGATCTAAGGGTATTCTAGAGGCACAAATGCCTTGGCTGTAACAAGCACCTCTCTACTTGTATTTAACCCACACAATGAGAAAGAAACTATGGCTGATACTGGAACCAAGTCAGCTACTCAGGACAAATGAAGTCATATCTTAAAGAGGAACCTACTACTGACATTTGACTGAATCAAAATAATCTCTAACTTCTATTAGAAATATTTATCTTTATACCCACAAATAAGTATAGTCCTCACCATCCCATTAAGCATCATTACAGAAAATCACAACCAATCACAATGCAGAATCATGGATCCCAGTTCTGACTGATATTGAAAGAGCAACATAAACCCTATTTTCTCCATTTAAGGACCCCATTTATCTCCATTTAAGGACCAGGCCTGATTTCAAAAAAGACCAAAAGACACCAGCTTCAGGAATAGAGCATAAATCCCAGAAACTAAGCCATAAGACACCAGCTCTAGGGACAGATAATAAAATTCAAAACAAGATCAAAGAACAGCCTAGGGTAACTACAAAAATTGGGAAATATCTTATCTCAGCATGGACCATCTGTGCTGGGCAGCCTTATTTCCCATGTTCGCAACATGGGAGTGCAGATCACTGACCACCTATGACCCCCTAGTACCCACCAATGGAATTTTAGATTTCTGAATCCTTCTAAAGAGTTACTCCAGTTCCATATAAGAAGGGTTGCATGCCTTTGTCTGGGGTCGCCATTTTAGAAAATGATTGACACCCACATGCTGACTGTCTCGTCAGAATAAATGCTCTTTGTTTTTGCATATTATCTGAGTCTAGGATCTTCCTTCAGCAATTTTCTAACCATTACAATATATCTATACCACAACTCCTGTACCTTAAATTCATAAGTCACTGCAACAAACAGGGCAGGAACATTATAAGAATCAGAAAAATGGTAGCATTTGCTGTGAGTTTGTGTCTTCTAGAAATGTTAGCAATGTGACAAGAACCTGGTATAGCTGTCCTCTAAGAGCCTCTGCTTAAAGTGTGACCAATACAGATGCAGATGCTCAAAGCCAACCATCACACTGAGTGTTGGAACCTCAATGGGAGAAGTTAGGGCAAGGACTGTAGGAGCTGAAGGGGTTTGCAACCCCATAGGAAGATCAACAATATCAACCAACCAGAACTGTCCCCCACCCCCAGAGCTCCCAGGGACTAAACCATCAACCAAAGAGTACACATGGCATACCCATGGAGTACTAAAGAGTATGACTCCAGCTACATTTGTAGCAGAGGACTGCCTTATTGACCATCACTTGGAGGGGTCCTCCTTGGTGAAGGCTCAATGACCAAATGTAGGGGAATGCTAGGGCACTGAGGCAGGAGTAGGCTGGCAGGTAAGGGAGTATCCTCATAAAGGCAGGGGGAAGGGGAGGATATAGGGGGTTTGTGGAGTGGAAACTGGGAAGGGGGATAACATTTGAAATGTAAATAAATAAAATAACCAATAAAAAATGAAAAGTAAAGGAAAGAAATGTCAGCAATGACACCCATGAAGTCTCATCAACATGGCTGCCTAACGAGGACCTGAACAAGGATGACACAAATAGACTTTCAATGTGAAAAAAAAAGAAGATGCTCACAACATTTTAACCTTAAGTGAAGAACTGCAAACAGTCAAGGAATACTGAGACTGAGAAAAGTGTTCTTCCTCAGGAAGAGCACACCAGTTGGGTTTCTAATACCAAAGGGTCTATTCTGAATACATATACTTATAAGAAACCCTATACAGAATGAGCAGGTTTATGTATTTACAAACACACACACACACACACACACACACACACACACACACACACACACACACACAGCACTTGTGAAAGAGGCAGAGACACACTTGTAGCAATTAAAGAAAAAAGGCAGTAAATTTGAAGAAGGCAAGAGGGTGGTACATGGGAGGATTGGTGGGAAGAAAGGGAAGGGCAGAATTCTATTATAATGTCAAAAAAAATTAAAGATACATTCAAAACAAACAAACAAACAAGCAACAACAACAAAAAGAACAAGAACAACTCTACTTTCTCCAGAAGATGACTGCAGAAAAGATCTTATTACCCTCATTTCTTCTTTTGTGATTCAGTCAATAATGATGTACTTCATTTTTTCTTTCTTTTATGTCTACCATTTTTATTAGATATTTGCTTTATTTACATTTCAAATGGTATTCCCTTTCTGCATTACCCCTCTCCAAAAACCCCTATCCTATCTCCCCTCTCCCTGCTCACTCCCCCCCCCATTTCCTAACTTGGATTCCCCTATTCTGGGGAATTGAGCCTTCACAGGACCAATGACCTCTCCTCTCATTGATATTTGAAATGGTCACCTTCTGCTACATATGTAGCTGGAGTCATGGGTCCCTCCCTGTCTACTCTTTGGTTGGTGGTTTAGACCCTGGGAGCTCTGGATGGAGCTAGAAAATATCATCCTGAGTGAGGTAACCCAATCACTAAAGAACACACACATTATGCACTCAGTAAGTGTAATATTAGCCCAAAAGCTCAGAATACCCAAGATACAACTTACAGACCACTTGAAGCTCAAAAAGAAGGAAGACCAAACTGTGAATACTTTGATCCTTATTGGAAAGTGGATCAAAATACCCATGGCTAATAGCCAACCAATAGAATAACCATAGGATTCCCAATGGAGCTGCTAGAGAAAGGACCCAAGGAGCTGAAGAGGTTTCCGGCCCTGCAAGAGAAACAATAATGATGTACTTCTAATAACCTTCAGAACCCATGGAATTATCACTCTACTGGTTGTTCAAAAGCTGATGGTAATTAACAGAAGGACGTGGCTAGATACAAAAGGTAATCACTGGCTTAGGCATTCCAGAAGCCAACTTCCATTTAGAACCACTATGTCATAATGAGTTTCTCTTAGATAATGATCATGCTTTTTCAATAGACATTTGACTAAAATAGATCGCATGTGCTGGCTATCTGTCATAATAGCATTGCATACTTGCCTGCATTTCAAAATCAAACACATATACTGATCAATAATAACATAGATACATAGGTGTTTGCCTGAACACTATTATTGTCCCTCTGGTGCTTCTTACATAATTTTTATTTGCAGAGAGCTTAAAGTTTAAAATTTAAAAATAAGATCTAAAGGTCATGTTCCTAGTCAATTAGATTGAGCAAGAGGATAACAAACCTAACAGATTCATGAATTCATGTAAAAGTTACTTAAAGAAAATTATTGCAGTTTCTCCCTTAACAGAAACAGCTGGCGTCAGTGATGCAGATGACTGAAGTTTTACTGGAATAACAGTGGTTGGTATAACAACTCTTTTGCTGCTCACATTTAATATACCCCATACAGACAAACACATGTGTCTGAGAGAGGGTGGCCAGGCTGGTGTCTCCCTCCATGTCAGGTGAGAACAATGTAATGTGAAAACATTCTGAGTGGAGCTGAGGGAGTGTGGTATATCTGTTCTGTTTTGTTTTCTTTTTTCCCTAGATTGTCAGATGAATCTTCTCATGATGTCTTCACTTCCACATGGACATTTTAAGAACTTAATGAGGAAGATCAATTTTTAAAGATTTTTTTTTTAGTTTATACTTCGCCTTTATCTGTTTTTCTTTCTAAATTTCATTAGTTCTTTAAGAATTTTGTAGAGTGAATTTTGATCATTCTTAACTTCTCTCCCAATTTTTCCCGAGATCAACCCCCACTCTGTATCGACCCAACTTTGTGTTTCACTTTTCTTTTTTTCTATCAAGGCGAGCTTATGTTATTAACACATTCTTGAATATATGTTCTTCAAATAAGGAGTGGCAGGTTTCCCAGGGTCTATATTCTTAGAGAAAATTGTCTTTCCCTCTTTCAGCAGCTAACGAATTCCAATAGCTCTGTGGCTAGCGGTGGGGTTTTGTGCCTCTCTCCATTAGTGGATTTAGTATGGCTAGAGCTTGTTCACATATTGTGTATAAGATAGCAACTGCTATGAGCTCAGGTGTACAACTGCTCTGCTATGTCCAGAAGGCACTGTTTCCTTGTGGTCATCTGGCTCTTACCACCTCTGGCTCTTATGTTCTTTTCACCACCTTCTATGTGTCACTTTGAACCTTGGGAAGAAAGAATCAAATACAGATGCTGTCTTTGAGGATGAGCATCTTATTTTCTCTCATTTTTTTTGTGCATTTGTCAGTTGTGGATCTTTGTGTTAATCATCATCTACTGCAAACAGAAGCTTCTCAGATGAGGGTTCAGAGATGTTTACAGGTATAATGCTAAGACATTAGGAGTCAGTTTAGTACTGTGTTCATTTAGCAAAATAACAGCAGTAATTTCTCTCCAAGGGCCTATGACCTGTCTAGCCATCTGTTCTTTGCCTGATAATGGTTTTGGGTACAATATTTGTCCTATTGAGGGAAACTTCGATCCAATCAGAAAGTAGTTGATTACTCCCCTGATGTTCTCTATGGTATTGTGCCAGTTGACATGTCTTTCTAGGACAGTTACTATATAGTAGTTCAAAGACTTTACAAGTGGGTAATACGTTTTTCAGTTTCACTGAAGGAGAATGAATGTGGATAAAAGCATGAAGGTTTATATTACCAGTGATGTTTTTAAGTTAGTGGAATCATTCTGCTCTGGTTGGAACTGGAAAGGTTTCTTCTTATTTAACCTTCTTGGGAAATTTTTAGAAGTAATTAATTAATTCTCTGCTTTGAATAAGAACATAAGACATTAAAACAATAAAAAACATTGCCTTCTGGGATTATATGGCCTTCTTTAAGCAGTAGAACAAATGTGATACAATTATTGACTACATGAAACCTTTTAGGTATGTGGCATACATTGTTTAAGTTAATTCCTCCTGCAATAATTTGTTCTTTTCCTATGAAGAAAGGATTTATTCAGACTGTGCTGTGACTACAGTTTTGCTCACCCTCCTAGGAAGGGTACTGTCTGACAATATACTATGTGGATCTTCAATTTGCATATTTGATGGTAGCTCATCCTTGCAGTTGGTAATTTATTATTTATTTAGCTTTGATAAGCCAACTATTCAAAATGTTGTCATATTTCTAAATCCATGCATATATTTGTTCTGTTATTAGCTGACTCTGCCTATTTCCACACTAAATTGTTTGCCAGGTTTTGTCCTCAGAAGTTATTTGACTACCACCCCTCCCCTATTTCTGTCTCTGATTTATGACAATACACACTATATAGTGTTACTGTGAACACTCATTTATAATATGCAATGGGAAACACACAATGTAGTGCCTAGCACCTTTCAGACACTCAGTAATGTTTGTGTCTTTAATATAAACACCTTCTGTGAAGAAATCTATCATTTTCTTGTACATTTTGGTTGGTTACAGAAACCATAGTATACTCGATTTTCTGCATCATTTCATCCCAATTGTGTTCAATTGTTCCTATTTTCAAATACTCATTCCCATTTTTCCCTAAGCCAACAAAATATCCATTTTTTCACATCTAAACTACATTTCCCAGATGTTTTGTGTTTATACCTATGACACACAAAAAAACATTTTTCAGGCCTTGGATACTGATTTCAGTTACAGAAAACACCCATTAGGACTCAAAGTGTGATAGGAACAGCTATTTATTGTTAAAAATTGGAAAATCGTAAGTAGTGTTTGTTATGATGTCAGTTTATGATGCACTACAGTTAGATATAGTTGCTTAAATAATGGCAGGTGGTACTTACTGCCTTTTTGTCTTCATTATAGTTTTTTGTTAATATTGACATCTTGATTTCATATTAGCCTCTGGGTTTTCAACAAAATGAATGTTTTATTCATCTTTGAATCTCCCAAGTCCTTAATAGAAAAAAAAGTATTGAAAATGACAAAAATAGCTAAAGACACAGCCTGGTTGTGACATTAAAGGAGATGAACTTGATTTTAGAATATCCTGTTTTCTACAATTTTTTCTCAAACCATCGAATGCATTAGAAACAAAGCTATGCCTGGACAAAACAATGTATTTCAATAGTACCATCCTACTAAAATTGTTTGCCATATTCTTAAAGAAATAAGGGTTAGTGGGTTGTTAAACAAATGACCTAAAATCACTGAACTACCTGCCATTCCGTCAGGTGATCAAGTTGATTCTGGCATTTTCTGGGACATTGATGGACAGGAATTCTTAGATCCTTTTGATTCATTGCTGAGCATATTT
Source organism: Tokudaia tokunoshimensis (assembly GCA_036184795.1). Classification (NCBI taxonomy): domain Eukaryota; kingdom Metazoa; phylum Chordata; class Mammalia; order Rodentia; family Muridae; genus Tokudaia; species Tokudaia tokunoshimensis. The sequence goes on along the minus strand of BTHU01000004.1, from coordinate 21,993,522 downwards.
TTGAGACAGATTCTACAGAACTTTTTATAGAGAATTTTTTCATAAACAGTTATGTCTTTAAATCTTTGTTTCATCATTATATTCTTATATAATCACTGAGTACTTTAAGCTATAAATAGAATTTTTGAGAACATGAATGTCTCTAGACGGATTTTTTAGTGTTCCATTAACACTTTTTATAATGAAGAAATATACAAAGAGTATGTTTGTCAGAACTTGAAATCATCTCTTCATAATCTTTACTCCTTACTTCCCTATCTGAAGTCAAACAGAAAGAAGAGCACATCTTTACTTCCTTCTTAAGACATCTAAAATTATTATGGGACTTAGTAAAGATGGCAGTGAACCAAGTGATAACCCTTTCTCCGGTCTAAGAAATTTTATAAAATATCATCACCCTGCTTAAATAATTTCACATATACACTGATTTAACTGACATTTTCTTGTGTTTTCACATTTTTACCTCACTGACATTCCGTTTCTTAATTAGTGTTCTGTTGTGGTTGTCTGAATATAGTTATGCTTCTGTGGTATGTTATTAGTACTTAAGATTATTCTAAAATTCTAATTTTCTTTGGTTCCCCCCCTTTTTCAATTTAACTTTTATAAACTTTTGGGCTGAGAAGCTATCTTAGTCTGTAAATTACTTGCTTTGTAAGCATGAGAAGCTGAGTTTAAGCTATGAGAATCACCTTTATAAGCCAAGAATGTTACTCCACATTTGTAATCACAACAGCGGGGAAAAATGAGACAGAGAAGATCCATGAGTCTCACTGGCCAGCTAATTTAGCCTACATGGCCAATTCTACCCAACTGAGGAACTCTGTCTCAAAAGAAGATGGATGCCACCTGGGGAATCATACCTGAGGTTGTCCTTTGGCCTTTACACACAAGCATCCATAAATACAAACCTCTGCCCACTCTCCAAGCATGCCCACACAAAATTTGTGATGCTTTAAGACAAAAGAGTATAATGTATGCATACAGCCATACAGTGAAGAAAAAAAGACTGTAAAAAAAATTTAAGTATGGTTGTAAATTCTTTAGCAACACAACCATCAGAAGTAGATTAAAATTCTTTTCCTTTTGGGAAAAATGAAAATATATTCATGATCCACAAATTTTGACACAAGGTCATGAAATGCAGGACTATGTTAGACTCTCTTTTGGTATTATTTGCTCTTAGAATACCTAGCCCCAAATTGGAAGAAAGAGCTGCTGGCTTGGCTTTGTGGCAAGGTGTCATGTAGGTGTTTGTGTAGACACAGATGCTCAGAATTCATACTGAAGGAGGAACTTGCTTTTCATTACACAGTGCTGGGAAAACTGGTATCCATAGGGAGAAAGGTGAAGGTATACCCCTATGTCTTTTTAGCTACAAAATTGAAGTTAATCTGGATTAAATAATTAGTATAAGATCTCCAAACAAGAAAACACAGAAAAAGACATTTTTAAGTAATTGGTATGTGAAATGGCTTTTTGGGTAGAATCCTCAAAGCACAGAAACAAACTAGAAAACTAAGCCAAAAACCAGAACATTGAATTACATGATGGTTTATATATGCTTGGTCCAGGGAGTGGCACTATTAGGAGGTATGGCCTTCTTGAAGTAGTTGTGTCACTGTGGGCATCAGCTTTAAGATCCTCAACCTAGTTGCCTGGAAGTGAGTCTTCCACTAATAGTCTTCAGATGAAGATATAGAACTCTCAGCTCTGCCTGCACCATGCCTACTTGGATGCTGCCATGTTCCTGCCTTGATGACAATGGACTGAACCTCTAAACTTGTAAGCCAGCCCCAATTAAATGTCCTTTATAAGACTTGCCTTGGTCATGGTGTTTATTAACAGCAGTAAAATCCTAAGATTGAAATTGATACCATGAGTGGGGTATTGTTGTGATAGGCCTGACTATGCTTTTATTTGGAAAAATGTGTATTTTGGGACTTTGAATTTGGAAAGCAGTGGAATGTTTAAATGGGGCTTAATGGGCTATCCTAGTAGGAATATGGAAGACTTTGTTACTGAGAGTGATTGGAACTGTGCAGACCTAGCCAAAGAGGTTTCAGTCGAGAAGAAATTCAGAATGCTGCCTGGAGATTGTTTTTGTGGTATTTTGGTGAAGAATGTGACTGTTTTTGCCCTTGAATGAAGAATCTATCTGACTCTAAGGTAAAGAGATTTATATTAATTGAATTGACAAAGAAAATCTCAAAAAAGCCTATCAGAGATGTTGTTCTCTTGTTAAGTCTCATGAAGAGTGTTTTGAACAAGTATAGAAAACTTAGAAAGGAAAAATATAAAATATATGGTTCAAGTATTAAAGGGGCACCAGGAAGTGAAATGAAACTTAGTCTTTTGTTCTAGGAGATAACAGATTAAGGGATTTTGGGGGCAAGATCCTACCTAGCTAAGTTTAGATCCAGGCATGGTGATACTCACCTTCAATCCCAGGAGACAAGTTCTAGCAGATCTCTTTAATTCAAGTCCAAACTGGAACTAAGCAGGTTCTAGGTGAAGAAAAACTTAATTTAGGTTTGGTGGACCACACCTTTAATTCCAGTGATTAGAAGACAGGCATGCAAATCTCTGAGTTTAAGGTCAATCTACAGACCAAAATCTAAGGCAACCAAGCTTAAGCAATGAAGGAGTTGGAAAAGAGGAAGCTAGTGGTAATATAATAGAACAAAGGGGACCATGTTCCAGCTCCTGCAAGCAGCAGAACTCAGCAGCTTCAGCCATGTGGCTCTGGCTTTATAATCAAGAGGAGGAGACTACTGGGACAATTAATTCTGGTTATCTGGAGCTAAGAAATTAGTGGTGATTAAAAAGAGACCACCATCACTAAGGTGAAATCTTCTGAGAAGCATTTTCTGAGACCACAAAGAAGCTATGTTCCAAAGTTGTACCTTGTGCTGCAGCTGGACTTGGTAACGGGGTAAGAGTCACCCAGGTTGTACTGGTTTTGAAGGCATGAAGGGGTTATGAAGAACAGCTAAGGCTTGGCACTGTGGAGGTGTGGAAGGTCACTGGCAAACGTGCAGCCTCAGTTGTCGTTGCCAGCCAAGGACTGGAGGAAGGGTCATGAAAAGAATTTGAGACTTGGTACACTTAAGAGAGCCTATGAGAGGCCTAGTGGCATCAGAAGACCATAGCGTGTTGAATACACCAGTACCTTCGGATGATCACCAAGGACAGCAGAGGCAATGGAGTGGATCAACCTGAGCTTAGAGTGCTACAGAGGCCAGTGATGCTAGCCCATTAGAGGAGCCCATAAGATAATGTATGGATCCCAGACATTGAAACAAGAAGCTGTAGCACTGAAGTTTCCTTTGAGATCCCAAGATTTTCGAGATGCCAGAGCCCTGGGCTATCTGCTGAGGAAAGCTGCTATCAGGGAGTGGAACCAGGCCAGGAGAAAGAAGTTTGTTGCAGTCAATAAAGATGAAAAAGGAGTTGGAAATCTGAAGACCACTTTGATGTCACACATGGAGATGAAGAATTTGGAGCTTACCCAGTTGGTTTCCTGTCTTGCTTTGGAGTTTACACTTAAGTGCTCAGACGCATCTCAGAAGAGACCTTGAACTTTGGAATTTTAACATTGTTGAGATGTCTATAGACTATGGGGACTTTGGAAGTTGGACTAAATGTATTTCTGCATTATCTATTTAGGTATGGCTCCATAATCTCAGGTGTTTGAACAAGCCTATGGGGACCAGGGAGTGGAAAGTGATAGTTGGTATGTGCTTGGCCCAGAGAATGGCATTATTAGGAGGTATGGCCTTTTTGGAGTAGGTGTGTCACTATGGACATCAGCTTTAAGATTCCCATCCTAGCAGCTTTCAGATGAAGATGTAGAACTCTCAGTTCTGCCTGCAATATGCCTGCCTTGATGATAGAGGATTGAACCTCTGAACCTGTAAGCCAGCCCCAATTAAGTGTTGTACTTTGTGCCCTTCCCAGCCTTGAGTAGGCTGAATAGACCTTGAGCATTTGCCACTTTGGACCTAAACAACCTAGGTGGAGTGCAACTTCCTACAGGAATTTAGAAGAATAGACTGCCCACTGACCTTTCTTTGCAACATAATCCAGCAGAAACAAAGGAGGGTCTATGGGCTCTCCCTATATAAAAACAGTGCTGAATATTAAACTTGAAGCCTTGTTCAGAACCTTGTCTTGGCTCCATTCTTCTTTCCTCCCCCACCCCTTCCCACCCCTGTCCTTTTCATTTCCAGACCCCCTTTCAGGTAAACCCAGTTCCTCCATGGACACTGGGCTGCTACAGTCCTTTATAAGACTTGCCTTGGTCATAGTGTCTGTTCACAGTAATAAAATCCTAACTAAGACAGTATAGAAAAAGGAGCAAAGAACAAAGTGAATAGACAACCTAAAAGATCACTACATTTTCAAAATATTCATCTGAGATGAAGGTAATGTCCAGAACATAAAACTCAAAAAATTTAGTAGCAATAAAGTAAGTAATATGATATAAATGGGCCACATAATTAATTAGTCTTTTCTTGAAAAAAAGTAATAAATGATCAGCAGGTATTGCACAAAAGTCGAACATTACTGATTTCTAGGGAAATACAAATCAAAATTATATAATGTTAATCCATTCTCATTGCAGGGAATTTGAATTCATTCAGCCAATATGTAACACACACACATACACATACAAGAAATGTAATTGGAATAGCAAGAGACTCCTACATTCCCATGTTTATTGCAGCATTATTTCAATAGCTAAGAAATAGGAACATTCCAAATATTGGCTAAAGACAATATATAAAGAAATACAGTGCATATTTACAATGCCCCACATTTTACACAGAGAAGACCAAAATCCTATCCTTTACATAACTTTCAGTGACACTAGAGACATAAGTGTAGTTAAAGCAAGCACATAAAAGTAAGTACCCCCAAAGAATACACTCATATATAGAACATAAAATCACTGATCTATTTCATACAAGTTGATGTATGATGGCTCAGCCCACTTTGGGTGGTACTATCCCTAGGCAGATGGGCCTGGGCTGTAAGAAAGCTAGCTGATCTTCAGCCTAGGATCAAGGCAGTAAGCAATGGGATTCCTCCATGGTTTCTGCTTCAATTGATGCCTCAAGGTTTCTGCCTTTAATTCCTTCCTTGTATTCCCTCTATGATGCTTTATAAACTGGGTGCCCAATTAACTTTTCCTCTCCAAGTTGTTTTGAGAAGTGTTTTATGATGATGATGAAAGTTATTCTAGGATAAGGAGTTTAGATGTTTTCACCATAAAGGTGTGATAAATACACTTAACCTGATTATAATTTATACTATGTAAGTATTTATAAAACTTTACACCAGGGAATAAATAATTTTAATTTGAAATCTCCCTTCCTCCCAGTAAAAAAAGCAAACTATCCTAGATTGTAGCCTTTAGCCATCAGAACTATGAAGGAAATCTCCCATAGTCATTTTTTCATTCATATGACTTGAGTGTGAAGTAGATTGCCATGCTTCTATGAAGAAATAGAAAATACTTTAGAATTATCACTGAGCAATGCTGTCACTAACCCTGAAACATATCCTATTGACTTTCAGACTATGGCATGAGACATATCTAGAAGGCACTAAAGTTTGCTTTCAAACTCTGAAGGATATGGAAAGTTTGTCTTAGAAGAATTAAATAAATCAATCACCTTGATGAACTATTTAGAATATGGGGAGAGTTTAGTTCCTTTCCTTTTGTATAAAAATAAATGCACAGAAAATTATGACTTCTGTGACAAGGTCCTGAAAGGCATTTTTTTGATACACTTGCTTTTAGAATCCCTGTTCCAAAAGTGGAAAGGGGGCCCTTGAACTTTAGTGGACTATCTGCCTATTGTAATGTGGAAAGTCAAGACATCTGTAGAGCTGCAAAAACTTCCTGAGGAGATGGCTAAGCAAAGTATTAAAGAGACTACTTGCTCTTAGCTGCCTGTAACCAAATTAGAGAACTGAAGAAATTGAAGCTTAAAATAAACTGATGCAGGACTCAGAATCAGACACAGTTACTTATTAGCAACAACTCCAGGTGGTAAACTACCTTCAAATTAGGAAGTAGGGTTCATGCAAAGATCTAATCCAGGTTATTATCAGGAAAACATGATTCAAAAATAGCATTAAAATGCTTTCTTTCAGAAAGATTATAGGTTGTGTCAAAGACACAAAAAAGATAAAAAGGCCATCTACCTATATGTAGAGACATGGAACACACATGGTCCCCACAGAAAATTAAAGCTTCTAATAAATCGTGTATAATTCAACAAAACAAATGGTTTAGACATGATGATAGAGAAAAGTTACCTTGAAACTATTTGTGTGAGTGGCTTTTAGTGAGCTATAAATATGATTTATAGAAAATCCATGAGATTTTAAGGTAAGGGTATTAACGAAACTATTGCTAGTTTGGGTTAGAATAGAACATAACTGTCCAATGTGAAGAGATCTTTGTATACCCAAACTTCTGGGGGAAGAAAGCATGTAGAGGAAAATATTAAGCTACAATAATAGGTGGCTGAAATTTGCAAAAGGGAGAGGATTTTTATGTTTCCTACTATTTATTTTGAATGTATAGATGGTAGACAATTTATTTAGTTCACACATCTAGAGTCAGGTAAAGTCAAGATACTGTATGTAAGCCATTTTACTCAAGGTCATCTGGACTTAGTTTTAGTAATATTCTAAATATTACCTTAATATTGAATGTTTAATATGAGGGCCTTTCATCTTTCCTGCTTGCTGAGTCCTCTGGAGCAAGCCAAGCTGTCCTGAGTCGCCTGTTATCCTAAGGAGACCTCCATCTTCATCTCTGCTAACCTTCTTCAGACCTGCAGTTCCCGAACCGTCCAGGCCTATGGATCCTAAACCCTACAGACCTGTAAATCTGGAACCACAGAGCCCAAGGGTACGTATCAGAAGTCTGCCACACCAAGGACCATTGAGATCATCCCTCTCCCCATACATACTACAATAGGAACATCCAGGAACCAAAACCATTCAGATGGCTAAAGGTCCTCAAAAGAACAAAATCAATAAAAGCCAGGGCAATATGACAATTTCAGAGCACAACAAACCTACTACAGCAAGTCATGGATATTCTAACACAACTGAAGCGCAAGAAAATCACCTTAAATCCATCTTATTAAAGATGATAGAGGCCTTCAAAAAGGAAATGGATAAATCCTTTAAAGAACAGAGGAAAACACAATTAAACAGGTAAATGTCTTTAAAGAAGAAACAAATAAATCCCTTAAATACATGCAGGAAAATACCATTATAAACTATAAACAGGTGAAGGAAATAAATAAAACTGTGCAAAACCTGAAAGTGGAAATAGAGGAAACAAAGAAAACACAAACTAAGGAGATCCTGGAGATGGAAAACCTAGGGAAGAGAACAGGAACGATAAATGCAAGCATCACCAACAGAATAAAGCAAATGGAAAAGAGAATCTCAGGTCTAGAAGATACAATAGATGAAACTGATACATCAGTCAAAGATAATATTAAATCTAAAAAAAATTCTGACATGAAATATTCAGAAAATCTGGGATACCATGAAAATATCTAAGCTAAGAATAATAGGAATAGAAGGTGAAGAGTCCCAGAAAATATTTTCACCAAAACCATAGAAGAAAACATTCCAAACATAAAGAAAAAGATGCCTATAAACATATAGGAAGCTTATAAAACACCAATTAGACCGAACCAGAAAAGAAAATTCTCCAGTCTCATAACAAACAAAGTACAAAATTTATAGTACAAGGGAAGAATATTAAAAGCAGCAAGGGAAAAAGGTCAGGTGACATACAAATGCAGACCTATCAGAATAACACCTGACTTGTCAACAGAGACTCTAAAAGCTAGAAGGTCTTAGAAAAGGGCACACACGCTCACACAGACACACACAGACATACACACACAAACTACCAACATCAATGTAACAGGAAATAACAATTATTGATCATTAATATCTCTCAACATCAATGGACTCTCAAGACACAGACTAACAGAGATGATGTGAAAACAGGATCCATCATTCTTTTGCATGCAAGAAACACACCTTGGCAATAAAGAAAGACACTACCTCAGAGTAAAGGGCTGTAAAAAAGTTTTCCAAGCAAATGGACTCAAGAAGCAAGCTGGAGTAGCCATTCTAATACAGAATAAAATGGACTTTCAACCAAAATTAATCAAAGGAGACAGAGGACACTTCATACTCATCTAAGAAAGAAATCTACTAAGATGATATCTCAATCCTAAACACATATGTCCCAAAGACAAGAGCACCCACATTTCAAAAAGGAAAGGTTGCTAAAGCTTGAATGACACATCAAAGTCCACACATTAATAATGATAGATTTCAACACCCCACTCCAACCAATTGACAGGTTATCCAGACAAAAACTAACATTATGAATGAAATGAACCTAACAAACTTCTATAGAATATTTCTTCTATAGAATATATCTTCTTCTCCTCAGCACCTTGGAGTCCTTCTCCAAAACTGACCATATAGTCATTCACAAAGCAAGCCTCAACAGACACAGAAAATTAAAATATGTGTCTTATGAGACCACCATGGATTAAAGCTGAAATTCAATAACAACAGAAACATCAGAAAACCTACAAACTCATGGTAACTGAACAGTTCTCTACTCAATGATCTCTTGGTCTGAGAAGAAATAAAGAAAGAAATTAAAGACTTTCTAGAATTCAATGAAAATGAAGGCATAACATGCCCAAATTTAGGTAACCCAATGAAAGCAGTCCTAAGAGCAAAGTTCAAAGCATTAAGTACATCCATAAAGAAATGAGAAGGTTCTCATAGCAACAATTTAAAAGTATACCTGAAAGTTCTAGAAAAAAAGAAGCAAGCAAACCAAAGAGGAGAAGAAAGCAGGGAACAACCAAAATCAGGGCTGAAATCAATTAGTAAGAAACAGAGAAAACAAGTTAGAGAATAACAAAAAATCATAAACAAAAACAAAAACATCAACAAGAACAGCAAAAATAACAAGAGTTGAGAAAATCAACAAGACAGCCAAGTCCTTAGTCAAACTAACCAAAAGTCAGAGACAGTATCCAAATAAACAGAATCAGAAAAGGGTGAGATAACAATAGACACTGAGGAAGTTCAAAGAATCATTAGGTCAAAAGCCTGTATTCCACAAAATTTGAAAAATCTTAATGAAATGGACAATTTTCTAGAAAGATACCACTTACCAAAGTTTAATCAAGACCAGGTAAACTATTTAAACAGCTCTATAACCCCTAAAGAAATAGAAGCAGTCATTAATAGTCTCTCAACCAGAAAAAGATCAGGGTCAGATGGTTTTAGTGCAGAATTCTACCAGACTTTCAAAGAAGAGGTAATACCAATCAATACTCCTCAAATTATTCCACAAAACAGAAACAGAAGGAACTCATTTTATGAAGCTATACTTACCCTGATACATAAACCACATGAAGACTCCACAAAGAAACAAAAGTTCAGGTCAATTTCTCTTATGAACATCGGTGCAAAAATATTCAACAAAATACTCACAAGCAGAATCCAAGAAAACATCAAAAGCATCATCCATCATGAACATATATCTTCATTCCAGCTATATAGGGATGGTTCAATATATGAAAATCCATTAATGTAATCCACTACATAAACAAGCTTAAAGAAAAAAAATCTTATAATCATCTCATTAGATGCTGAAAAGGCCTTTGAGAAAAGCCAACACCGCTTCATTTCAAAAGTCTTATAGAGAGATCAGGGATACAAGGCACATAACTGAATGTAATCCAAGCAATATACAGCAAGCCAATAACCAAAATCAAACAAAATGGAGAGAAACTTTTTCCACTAAAATCAGGGACAAGACTGCCCACTCTCTCCCTATCTTTTCAACATAATATTTGAAATTCTAGCCAGAGCAATAATACAACTAAATGAGATCAAGGAGATACAAATTGAAAATGAAGAAGTCATAGTATCACTATTTGCAGATGATATGATAGTATACATAAACTACTCCAAAAATTTGAGCAGAGAACTCCTACAACTGATAAACACCTTCAGCAAAGTGGCTGGGTATAAAATTAACTCAGAGAATCAGTGGCCCTCTTTTATACAAATGATAAACAGGGTGAGAATGAAATCAAGGAAACAATACCCTTTACAATATCCACAAATGATATAACATATCTCGGTGTAACTCTAACCATGCAATTTAAAGGTCTGGATCATAAGAACTTGAAATCCCTGAAGAAAGAAGTTAAAGAAAATATCAGAAGTTGGAAAGATCTCCCATGCTCATGGATAGGAAGGATTAACATAGTGAAATGGCCATTTTACCAAAAGCAATCTACACATTCAGTGCATCCCTACCAAGATTCTAACATAGTTCTTATATACCTTGAAAGAGCAATTCTCAACCTCTTATGGAAAAAGGTAAATACATTTTACATGTAAGAATAAGGTAAATAATTTGGATCTAGAAGGTGAACTCAGATCCATATCTTTAGAAAAGAGAACTGAATTCTCAAACATGAGTAACCTGATTCACCCGTGATATACTGAATATGACAATGATGGTTCCTAAGGCCAGGAAATGTATCTTTGTCATAAGTGTCCTATCACATACTTGCTTTTGAAGTCCAGTAACCATGATCTGAGGAAATTCAGGCCTCTAATGGAGGACAGTATTTGGAGTTTCAGCTAATCTCACATTACCTCCAGATTCACCCAGAAGCCAACCTCAGCAACAGTTGAGTGAGTGAGTGGGGAAACAGCCCAGATCACATCAAGAGCCATCTAGATGAGCCATGTCAATTGTCACAGATATCCATTTGCTGAAGAAGAGGGAAAGTTGTGTAGTAAGGACACATAAGGTGAGCTGTGGGATAGTTTGTAAAGGAGAGGTGAGAGAATTCAGATTTCACTTTTCTGTGTATAAACTCTCACCCTCCCCCAAAAATATGTATTCAAATACTGAAACATTCCAAATGTATTTTTCTATACTGGTAACACTGATATGCAGAAAAGTCAGGGAATCAGAAAGACAAATCAAAAAAATTCACTATGCTGCTTTATATAAATATAGTTGATCTTTTATCTAAAATAAATTAGTATATCATGCTAGCATTAATGAAAATTTCTAAAATAATGTATAACTATCATACAAATTATGTTTTAAAACAAGCATATCTCTGGGTAATAGATCATTTAACAATGATTATCCGTCAATATATCAAGAAAACAAAAAACAGGACATGTATGTAGTAACTGAATTTAAAAGCACATAATAATAATTTGATAGAACACAGAGTGAAGAAACTTACAACTATATTTGAAAATGTTAAAACTTTTTCATTAACATTTGAAAGCACCACACATGTGAACAATTAGTGTTGACTTTGAAAAGTAATAATTGGTATAAATTCAACACTCTACCCAATGGCAGGATGATGCAGTCTTTTACAAAAGCACATGGATATATATACCTTTATACAGACAGTAGTTTTGACTATTACAAAGAGCTTTAGTTAATGTAAAAGTAACTCTTAAGTGAAAAAGTATCTTTTTTTTTTTTAATTTAATTTAATTTTATTTTTTTAATTTACATTCCAAATCACTTCCCCTTTCCCGTTTCCTCCCTCCCCGAAAGTCCCATAAGCCCCCTTCCCTCCCTCTTTTCTCCGTTCAACCCCCTCTCATTACTCTGTCCTAGCGTTCCCCTACATCCAGTCTTTCCAGGACCAGGGGTCTCTCCTTCCATCTTTTTAGAAATCTATTGATATGTTGATTGTGTCTAGGGTATTCTGAGATTCTGGGTCAATATCCCCTTATCAGTGACTTCATACCATGTGTGATCTTTTGTGATTGGGTTACCTCACTAAGGATGATATTTTCAAGTTCTGACCATTTGCCTAGGAATTTCGTGAATTCATTGTTTTTAATTGCAGAGTAGTATTCCATTGTGTAAATATACCACATCTTCTGAATCCCTAATATCCAAGATATACAAAGAACTCAAGAAGTTAAACTCCAGAGAGGCAAGTAACCCTATTAAAAAATGGGGGACAGAGCTCCACAAAGAGTTCTCACCTGAAGAATATCTAATGGCTGAGAAGCACCTAAAGAGATGTTCATCATCCTTAGTCATTAGGGAAATGCAAATCAAAACAACCCTGAGATTCCATCTCACACCAGTCAGGATGGCTAAGATCAAAAACACAGGAGACAGCAGTTGTTGGCGAGGATGTGGAGAAAGAGGAACACTCCTCCACTGCTGGTGGAATTGCAGGCTGGTACAACCACTCTGGAAAGCAGTCTGGCGGCTCCTCAGAAAACTGGGCATGACACTTCCGGAGGATCCGGCTATACCACTCCTGGGCATATACCCAGAGACTTTACCTGCATGCAATAAGGACACATGCTCCACTATATTCATAGCAGCCTTATTTATAATAGCCAGAAGCTGGAAAAAGTATCTTTTATTTGCCTGATGAAATTGTCATTTCAGAGGCTTACTGCCTTTGTCTGTTAAGCTAGGTCTGCAAGCTTCTAACTCTTTACAATCTTATATAGTCCTAGAACATTTTTACCCTCTGACACTTATTATTGAATAGCCTCACCCTTTATAGATCTTTCTAAACTCTGGATGGATGATCAAGTCAGCTGTTCTGGCTCAAAACTCCTTTCTACACTGAGTGATTCAAACTGACTTCTTTCAACTTCTGACTAAATTTCTATGCTTGGCCTCATACTACCTTTGGCAATATGTTCTAATCTTCTCATTCTATGGCTCATTTTGTCTTCACCTGTGTCTAGCTTGTTCTCTCTATGCAACCTGTGTCTATACAACCTTCATGATGATGCTCTCTCTTAAGTTGTCCCTCTTCTTTCTTTGTTCCCATGAGAGTTGGTCTTATCCAATTTTGTTAAGCTTTTCTTTGATTTGTTACTTTGTCTCTCAATTGGACATTACTTTCAAATGTAGATGTTTTCTTCTGCAAAGTAACTTTACCTTCATTGTTTGGAACTGAAAGTGTGTAGTAAGAGTTTGTTTGTTTTCCAGCAAAAAAACATTTAAGTTATGTGCTAAGACCGAGCCACACCACAAGGAGAAACATATTTTTCAAGTAAACACAATCTCAAAGTTCACAATGTAACCAAATATCCTGCAACAATTAAGTAGCACATTTTTCTCTCTGATCCTAGTGGAATGGAAATAGATATTAATGAAGGAATGATGTTGTACTGGCTATTTCTGATTGTCAACTTGACTATATCTGGAATGAACTAATCAAGAATTGGCTCACCTATGATCCTAATCTGGAGGCTCAGAGATACAAGTTTCTGACCTGGATCTTGGCATGGACTCATGTTACTCAGATCGACTTCGATCCCGTGATGAATTTGACTTCAATTGAATTCATTTGGGTATAAATTCCAGAAGATTAAGACAAGAGATCTCCGAGTTCAAGGTCATCTGGGATTAAAGGCGTGGTGGCACATGCCTTTAATCTGGGCCACACCCTCTGCTGGAGACCTACATAAGGACATTGGAAGAAGACTCTCACACTCTTCCTTGCCTGCTTGCCTCGTGGGACTGAACAACTGCTAGATCCTTGGACTTCCATCCACAGCTGCTGCTGACCATTGCTGGGGAGTTGGACTACAAGCTGTAAGTCATCAATAAATTCCCTAACTATGTAGAGACTACCCATACGGTCTGTGACTCTAGAGAACTCTGACTAATACAGATGTCTGAAAAACACCTGAAATAATCGTAAAAACAAAAATATCTTACTAAACACCCCAAAGAAAAGAAAGTGAAGCAAAAGGAAAACCAGGAACTGTCCTAAAGTGACTGAAAATGAAGGCAATGCAATTTGTGGAAAGTAGTTAAGCAATGCCTTAAAGAAACTTTTCCAGAACAGTGCATTGATGAGAGGGAAGAGTTTGCACTCCTAAGCTTTATCATGGGAAGCCAGAAAAAGAATGAATGAACAAAAGAAAGGAAGGGAGGAAGAAGTTTGAACACTAGTACAAGAAAAAAATTTAAAAGAGAACACAAACAATAAAATAAAAACAGAACAGTTCCCTCCCCCACCAAAAATCACAAGTTGTTCTTTAGAAGATCGATTATATTGTGTAGTGAAATCTGACCAAAAAGAAGCAAATTCCTAAGAATGGTTGATGTCAAGACGACTCAATGGTTTAAATGACTCTAAAGTTGCAGAAACATAAAAACTGAGGACCTCCTGTGTTTTTGATCTTAGCCATCCTGACTGGTGTGAGATGGAATCTCAGGGTTGTTTTGATTTGCATTTCCCTAATGACTAAGGATGATGAACATCTCTTTAGGTGCTTCTCAGCCATTAGATATTCTTCAGGTGAGAACTCTTTGTGTAGCTCTGTACCCCATTTTTTAATAGGGTTACTTGCCTCTCTGGAGTTTAACTTCTTGAGTTCTTTGTATATCTTGGATATTAGCCCTCTGTCGGATGTAAGGTTGGTAAAGATCATTTCCCAGTTAGTTGGTTGCCGCTTTGTCTTTTTGACGGTGTCTTTTGCCTTGCAAAAACTTTGTAATTTAATGAGGTCCCATTTGTCTATTCTTGATCTTAGAGCATAAGCTATTGGAGTTCTGTTCAGGAAATTCTCCCTTGTGCCCATATGTTCAAGGTTCTTTCCTAGTTTCCCTTCTATTAGTTTCAGTGTGTCTGGTTTTATGTGGAGATCTTTGATCCACTTAGAATTGAGCTTAGTGCAAGGAGATAAGGATGGGTCAATTTGCATTCTTCTGCATGTTGACCTCCAGCTGAGCCAGCACCATTTGTTGAAAAGGCTATCTTTTTTCCACTGGATGGTTTTAGCTCCTTTGTCAAAGATCAAGTGACCATAGGAGTGTGGATTCATTTCTGGGTCTTCAATTCTGTTCCATTGATCTACATGTCTGTTACTGTACCAATACCATGCAGTTTTTAACACTATTGCTCTGTAGTACAGCTTGAGGTCCGGGATACTGATTCCCCCAGAGGTTCTTTTACTCTTGAGAATAGTTTTAGCTATTCTGGGTTTTCTGTTATTCCAGATGAATTTTTGAATTGCTCTTTCTAACTCTATGAAGAATTGAGTTGGGATTTTGATGGGGATTGCATTGAATCTGTGTATTACTTTTGGTAAGATGCTCATTTTTACTATATTAATCCTGCCAATCCATGAGCATGGCAGATTTTTCCATCTTCTGAGGTCTTCTTCAATTTCTTTCTTCAGAGACTTGAAGTTCTTGTCATACAGATCTTTCACTTGTTTGGTTAGCGTCACGCCAAGATACTTAATATGGTTTGTGGCTATCGTAAAGGGTATTATTTCTCTTACTTCTTTCTCAGCCTGCTTATCCTTTGAGTATAGGAAGGTTTCTGACTTGCTTGAGTTGATTTTATATCCGGCCACTTTGCTGAAGTCGTTTATCAGCTGTAGGAGTTCTCTGGTGGAGTTCTTTGGGTCGCTTAAGTATACTATCATATCGTCTGCAAATAGTGATAGTTTGACTTCTTCCTTTCCAATTTGTATCCCTTTGACCTCTTTTTGTTGTCTAATTGCTCTAGCTAGAACTTCAAGTACTATATTGAAAAGATATGGAGAGAGAGGGCAGCCTTGTCTAGTCCCTGATTTTAGTGGGATTGCTTCAAGTTTCTCTCCGTTTAGATTGATGCTGGCTACTGGTTTGCTGTAAATTGCTTTTACTATGTTTAGATATGGGCCTTGAATTCCTGATCTTTCCAAGACCTTTAGCATGAAAGGATGCTGAATTTTGTCAAATGCTTTCTCAGCATCTAATGAGATGACCATGTGGTTTTTTTCTTTGAGATTGTTTATGTAGTGGATTACATTGATGGATTTCCTTATATTGAACCATCCCTGCATCCCTGGGATGAAGCCTACTTATCAAAAACACAGGAGACAGCAGTTGTTGGCGAGGATGTGGAGAAAGAGGAACACTCCTCCACTGCTGGTGGAATTGCAGGCTGGTACAACCACTCTGGAAAGCAGTCTGGCGGTTCCTCAGAAAACTGGGCATGACACTTCCGGAGGATCCGGCTATACCACTCCTGGGCATATACCCAGAGGCTTTACCTGCATGCAATAAGGACACATGCTCCACTATGTTCATAGCAGCCTTATTTATAATAGCCAGAAGCTGGAAAGAACCCAGATGTCCCTCAACGGAGGAATGGATTCAGAAGATGTGGTATATTTACACAATGGAATACTACTCTGCAATTAAAAACAATGAATTCACGACATTCCTAGGCAAATGGTCAGAACTTGAAAATATCATCCTTAGTGAGGTAACCCAATCACAAAAGATCACACATGGTATGCAGTCACTGATAAGGGGATATTGACCCAGAATCTCAGAATACCCTAGACACAATCAGCATATCAATAGATTTCTAAAAAGATGGAAGGAGAGACCCCTGGTCCTGGAAAGACTGGATGTAGGGGGACAGAGTAATGAGAGGGGGTTGAATGGAGAAAAGAGGGAGGGAAGGGGGCTTATGGGACTTTCGGGGAGGGAGGAAACGGGAAAGGGGAAGTGATTTGGAATGTAAATTAAAAAAATAAAATAAAATAAAATAAAAAAAACTGAGGACCTATCAGCCAATCTTATATTCCTTTTGAGGAAGTACCTGGATACTGCCTAGAAGAATGCATGGTACTAAAGTTCAGACAAAAAGAAACCCGCATAGTCCTGGAGCTACTGAAGGAATTAATCATGTTTGTTTGAGACCAGGACTCATGTTACTCAGGTCGACTTTAATCCCATGATGAATATGATTTCTGATTCTCCCATCTCTATCTCCCACATGATGGTGTTACAGGCCTGTAGCACCATGCTCACTTAAAGAATACAGTTGTTAAGAAGGAGGATTTACACAAACAATATTTTAAGTATAGATTGCTTCATTAATGATTTACAGTGAATATTAATTGAAATAAATTTTATGTAAAGTCAGAAAATTAAGGGAAGAATGTCTTTTCAATTAATTTTTACAAAGTTTGAATCTTTTTTATGTTTGTGTATTTATATGTGTATGCTATGATATACAAGTAAACCTAATAAAAATAACCCCAGATCAATCTGAGTTGATTTTATCTTTCCTATTAACGGACAAAAAAGAGAAAACATCTAGAAAAACATCTCAAGAACTTTATCATCTATTCATGAAAAAAAAATCTCAGAAATAAGAATAAAAAGGAGTTTTATCAAGCTTATGCACAGTCACAGTTTACTTTTTTTTAAGTAATAATAAATGAATGCTCTCCAAGATTAGGGATAAAACAAAAGTGTTCACCCACACCATTTCTCTTTGACACTGTTCTGCAAGGTTAATGGGCACATAGAAGGAGAGGTGTTGAAGAAAAACTGGCTATTTTCCTAAATTTATGGAATAAATATTAAAGTATTGAAATAAAATATCGATTTCATTAAGAATTGAAATATTTATAAATTTGGTAAAGGAGGCATAACCTCTATACTGAAGCAATAGAATATTTCTAAACAAATAAGACTGGATTTGCATTAAACAGACATGCCTTGTCTGTTGATAAGAATTGCTGTTATCAACATGAAAGCTTTACCCAAATTTATCTGTAGATTAAATATAATTGCAACCAAAATTATTTACATTTCTTATAGATATAAACTGTTTCTGTGTTTTAAAAGGAAAGCACAACTGAATGTCTGCTAGCTTTAATTACTTCATCAGAGTTTTGATGCACTCCATGAGATTTTATTCACACGCAATTGTTATCTGTGGGTAAAGACCATTTTAGCATATATTTTAGCACAGCCAAAATAAGGATGAAAGAAAAGAACCAAGTTGGATAGTTTTTACTATCTTCTTTCCAACTATCTAAATGAAGGTGAGTAGTACTGAACATGTTCTCCACTAGCCCTCACAAATAAAGAGTTAACTGCTCTTCTTACAAAGATGTCAAAGCTGTTCATTTAAGGGAAATCATCATTATTTTGAACTACCTGAAGTGACTTGGTAGACATGTTGAAAGTCACAGTCTACAAGGAATGCCTTTAGCCTTAGCTCACGAGGGACACCATCATTAACTTGAGATGACTCATGTAATATAATGTAACAACTAAGGTGTTAGAGTTAGAGTTATAATTTTTAGAATATTGGAAAATGTCTTAAATAAATAACTTGTATATCTTTTAAAAGGTGAATCATTTAAATGTGATATCCATTCAAGCAGATACTACTAACCAGTTCAAATAAAATTATTGTTGTAAACAATAACACAAATAGGTTTAAAGGTAATTGTAAATGAGAGAGAATGAATATAAAAGCATGTGTAGTCCTTAGTGTTTGACCAAAGATTCTTAAACATAAGCAGAAATATATGAACTACTACCTAACAAGACCAAAACAATTGTCTTAACATTAAATAATAGTCTTTAAAAGTTATTATGAAAATAAAGTGTGAGGCACAGACAGGAATAACATCTCTGCATATCATATATCTGACAAAGGATTTGTGCCTAGAATATGCAAAACAATCTCCAAAAGTTAAAAAAAAAAAAGACAAATCTACTTGAAAGTGAGCAAATTATATAAACTGACATTTTATCGGTACATGTTTGGCAGACAGGTAGAAAAAAACATGAATGCACACTTAAAGCATTAAAGAATGCAAATTAAGCCTCACTAAGTTACCCATGGCTATAGCCTTTAAAATACTCCATTAACTAATGTTATGGTTATATAACAACAAAACTCTCAAAGTGTGTTTACAGATAGAATAAAGGCAAAATCACTTTGGAGAACATATTGACATTTTAAGAAGAGGTTAAGCGGACTCTTATCAGGCACTCCAGACATTATACTTTTCAATATCATTCATGATGACTGAGGGTATATATCTATACAAATACTTATTAATGAGCTTACCACTTTTATTTATAATAATCAAAGACCAAAATTAATCCACAGATTGTTCAACAGGTAATTCATTTAAAAAATGTGGCAGTTCCAGTCTATGGATTATTGCTAAGTAATAAAATTAAAACTACTGGTGAAATCAGTAAATAAATTTAAAAGTAATTGTTGCAAGTGAAAGAAGCCAAATTAAAGGAATCTGTAGTCTATCATTTTTATATACAGTTTGAGAAAATGCCATTATCTTCTAATAAAGGGAAGCAAGTCAGTAGCTGCCAGTGGAGGCGCGATTTCAGAGGAAACAAAGAATTACAAATTATTCTGAAGAACCAAATATGGTTTTGTATATATTAATATCATGATTACAGTGACAGATCTTTAGAGATTAATACATGTTAAAGTTTATCAAATTGTACTGTTTAAAAGGAAAGTTTTTTCTCAATAAATAAAAATAAATACTAAACTTTGTTTCCAAAAGACAAAATTGAACAAGAAAGTATTTTCACAATTTGTCATGGGTTTCTAATGAGTGTCTGGAAATAAATAAGCAATGCAAATGATTAGTTTTGGAGAGTATTTATTTACTCTAGTTTATCAGCGTTTGCCTGTACGTATATTTTTATACTGTGTGTATGACTTGTACCCATACAGGTTGGAAGATGGCACTGTATCCTCTAGAGTGGAGTTAAGACCAATAGTATGTGGATGCTGGAAACTCAACCCAGGTCCTCTGCAAAAGTAACAAGTGCTTTTAACTGCTGACATCTCTCTTTTCCCCAGTTAAGTTTTCAATGAATAACTGTTTAGCTAGGCACTCTACTAATGCTAAATGTTTAATTTTTCATTGAGCTCAAAAAGCATGAGTATCACACTATTGAGAGAAATAATATTTAAAAGTGTAAGAAACTGCCTATTGAGATTACTAGGACTCATATGACTGATGTTCCACATGCTTGAAAGTAAGTGGGACAGCTGGGATCTTTGTTCAGTGATTAGTTGATGTTCGTTGTAAAAGTTTGAAAGGCTGATGTCAATTTCTATCAGGAATTTTAGTTTGGGGGTATTGATCAATGGAAAGGAGTTGTGATCCTTACCTAGAAATATATAGAGGCTATTTATAGTTGTTTTACTGATCATAGTAGCAATCTGGAAATAATCAAAAACCTAATTAAATGTATCATAAGCTCATAGTGGAATTTTCTATGACAGTGAGACAAATTGTTCACACATAGGCAGAGATAAACTTCACAGACATGATGTTGAATGAAAGCAATGAAAATGTAAAAACACACACTATGTCTTTCCACTTATCTGAAGTTCAAAAACCTATTGATTACAATAATTTTCTACCAGACTTAAGAGGTATATAAATAATCTAGTTATATGGCTTTGTATCATGTAAACAAAACATCATATTACACATTTAAACATTCTTTCCATTATATCTCTTTTAAAAAATATACACACAAATTCATGTAAAACTAAACTTTCCCCAAATCTGAATTCGAATGCAAGCATAACATGGGTTTAGGCATACATGCACACATAACTACAAAGCAGATATATGCAGATGTGTTTATAGCTTATTACTGAAAGTGTTCATGGTCACTAAATATAGTAAGAAGTGGAATTTCACTTATTATACTAGTGTATCTTTTGAAGTTTGTCCACTGAACATGTATTTTATATTTTAAATAAGGAATAAAAGTGAGTGCCAAGATAGACATGAACAGATTAATACACTGAGCCCTGGAGCCTGGTTCTTTTGCTTCTCTAACCTCCCTCACAGTTCAATTAATCTGGACAATTGTTTAAAGGTATTTTTATATCTCTCCTCCTCCTCCTCCTCCTTCTGCTCCTCCTGCTCCTCCTCCTCCTTCTTCTTCCTCTCTCTCTCTCTCTCTCTCTCTCTCTCTCTCTCTCTCTCTCTCTCTCTCTCTCTCTCTCTCTCTCTCTTTCTCTCTCTTTCTCTGTGTGTGCATGTGCGCACACTTGTAACTTGCCTGAATGTGTGTGCATGCCATATGTGTATGGTGCCCATAGAATCAAAAGGAATTAGAGCCCTTAGAATTAGAGTTACAAATGGTATTGAGACACTATGAGGATGCTGGGAATAAAACCCTGATCTCCTACAAGAATAGCACATGGTCTTAACTGCTAGACTATCTATACACTTCCAATGTGGAGAATACTTTAAATGAATTAATTTCATATGCAGAGGATTGTATAGAGACTTCTGATGTTTGGAGCAGGGTTTTTTAAAATTAAATAAAAAATGTGTTTATTCAATATCTTTTGAACATATTGTTTCTTCCTCCAACTCCTCCCATATGCCCCATCAACCCCTGAACCACTAAAGTTCATGTTTTCTCTTTCTAAAAGACCAAAACAACAAACAATAACAAAACATAAAAATCAAACCAAACAGAAACCAGTAAGAAAACAAACAAAACCAAGAAAAAAAATGAAACAAAAAAACTCACCAAAAAAGGAGTCCATTTGTGGTTTTCAACTATTCCTGGGCATGAAGCCTACCCTGGAGAGTTACCGACAAATCTAGTGACTCTCCATTAAGGAAAACTGATTTTCCCTCTCCCAGGAGGTATCAATCACAAATAACTTCTCTTTGTTAGGAGAGGAAATCTGTGTCTCATTTCCTGTCTCAGTATTGGCATTTTTGCCTGGTTTGAGCTTCTGTAGGTCTAGGGGATATTGTCACAGTCTCAGTAAGTCCATATGTGTACTGGTCTTCTTGTTTCTGGAGAGTGTTCTTTATTTGGAGTTGTCCCTCACCACTGCCTCTTACAATCTTTCTGCTTCTTCTTCATAGACCCATGAGACATGCTCGAGGGGAGGAGTATGATATTACATTTAGGATGGAGTGTTCCAAAGTCTTAGAGCAGGGTTTTAATTGTAAATATTATTTATGTGTTTATGAGGATGATAAAATTTGTTGATAGAACGACTTCCAACTATACATACAGCGACTAAGAATCCCTTCATTTTCCTCTTCAGGTACATGAGAGGATGAGGAGACTGTTAGTATCATCCTTCAAGGAGCTGGTACCTCATCTCCTTGTGTGCTCCAGTCACCGAGAGACTGAGCGTTTGCAGTACCGACAACATGAGCTTCGCTATTTTCTCTTCCAGTACATTAAACCTTCTTTCCTTTTTTTGGAAGCTTAATTTGAAACATTATTTAGCCACAAACTTTGTCAGTGGTAAGAATCCTAAGGCACAAATGGCCTAAACAACTTAGTTACAGGCCAACTTGAAGAACTGAAGTCACTGATGAATGTTGGACAGTTGCAGTACTTCAGCGTAAGATGTATTCTCCAGGGGAGTTGAGATCATTTTGGCAAAATGTATGTCAGTTTCCTTACATTGGCTCCAACTTAGAGAATCCAATGGCTGTATGGCCTTTCCAGGGATGTACAGAGCCAATATTGAAACTGTACTTTAAAGAGCATGAAAGTTACCATCCACAAGCAAGGGAACAACTTGGTTTCACAGTGATGAGAGCTGGCATGGCAAACACTCCTCTGTGGTGACTTACATACTTATTCAGTGATTTAGACCGCTTCTCTGGCACGGGTCAAATGGCATATTAACATGGGATATAATCCTTTCTCACTCTGTAGGTGATGGCTCAGTATGATATTGGCACCATATTAAGCTTCATTAACCCTACAACACTTTGCCTTCTACTCTTGGCACTTTCCTGCAGGCTGCAGGCAGTAACCCACGAGTAATCTGATTACCTACAACGGACTGTAGCCGCATGGAATGGAGGCTGACTACAGAGTGGAACACAATTACAGTCTTTTGAGATTCAATTAGAAAGCTGTTGGTAGGGCTCTTCTTTCTGAATTCTGAAACTGGCTCCAGTAACACGTCACAATCTGCATGCTTCTTTAAGAGGCCACAGTAAATAATGAACTTAAAAAGCTTCACCTTGCATGCCTTTTAGATTCTGACCCTCTGAAGTACACAATAAACCAGCTTTGAAGTTCAGCACAGTAATAACTGTTTACGCAGCCTCCACCTGGGATAGCTCTTGCCTTTTCCGAGGGAGAAATGCTATTCATTTTCTTCACATAACCATTCTACTGTCAATATTCCTTGTGAGTATACATTGTCAGTGAATGTTGCTTAGCATGAAGGAGGACACTAGTGAGGACTATCTGTCCTTTAAATGCAATCTAAGGTTAAGAAAAATAAAGTTTCATATATGAAAAATCAAAATAGAAGACAAAGCTATTATGGAATGGGATATATCATTTTGCAGCATCATAAACATTAACTATTTGAGATACACTTAATTGTAAAGAGGACATGATTTGCTTGATGATGGTTAGAATAATTAGCTGCACATTTATAATGGAGTGGTTTTAATATGCCTATTGGAAGAAATATCTGCAAGATATTTTAAGTAATTAAAATGTATTTGGTAAAGAAGTGTTCAAACTTGGCTCATTATGAGATTTGCCCTTTTATTCAACCTTCAGGGCATTTTATAATGAATATAAATTTTGAAAAATGAAGCGAACCCAAATCCTGGCTTTGCCATAAGCCACATTGAAGGAGAAAATGTAAGCATGACCTGGTGGCCAGCCTAATTGGCACACTGTGCTTCTAAATAAGAAGCACAGAACACCATACTCCTGAAGACAAAACACTGAATTCTGAAGTGGCGTTGAATCACTGGTAGCTAGCTAGCCTCAGACAAGAGTACAAACTCCATGTCTCCTTTAATGTGGTTCTTCTGCATGGTGACCTGGGTGATATGAGCGGTCAGTTTCCAATATGAGGAGAGGTAATGTGCCAACCAATCACAGTTGATAGGCTTCTGCTCTATATGTGGTTGCTGACATACAATAAAGCAGACACAGTCCCCTGAAACCATCTCCAGGGTTTGTCTCTGCACCCTTTACCGAACCACCATCATTTGCTGTCTTTTTTAGGGGTAACAATGGCACCATGGAGCTTTTTTAATTTTCTAACTTAAATATTCCTGTTTTAAAAACAGTGAAAATAATCCCTTCCAACAGCGCGATAAAACGAAGTAGCAGCTCACGAGGGCCTAACTTGCTCAGAGCATGGGATGTAGTCGACACTCCATACGTGCACCCTTTCTCCCTCAACAAATTTCTAGATGCCACAGACAACCACATGGGATGCTTGGGAGCCTGTGTTCTCGTCAGTGGCTTTGCTAGTATCAGGCACTCCAAGTACCTATCCTATACCACCAACTGGAGGAATCATCACTAATAATTGAACTGCATTTATTTTAGGTCAGACGTTTCAGTAAGGAATTGCTATATCTGAGAGAATGTGAGATGTTTTGTTTTGTGAATTTTGTCTTTTCATCATTGAGAGTGTGAATGTGCACCCAAGGATTTGAGTTCAAGCAATTCCCCACAGCTCACACTAACTCTGCTCATTGATTAATGTGTTTCCTGGCCCATTAAAAGTGAATACATAGAATCTAAAAACAAAACAAAAACAAAAGCAAACGCAAAACACAAACAAACACACACCCTGAATTTTGAATTCTGGAAGTCCAGCAGTTATGAATGCTCAGACATATTTCTATGTGACTTCAGGTGAAAAAGGAAACATACTGTGTGCTACACATCTTCTTGATACTGTTGCAATCCCATTCTCAAGGCTGCCTTTCCCTTTTCAACTCTAGATTATATATGGTGACTCTGCCAATCACTGACTTCAAATTTAGGAGTAGTTTGCAATTTATAATCAGGTCTGAGGTTATCCTTTCACCCATTAGTACACCTGAGTCAGGTGAATTGGTCTGATCTCCTATTACTTACAATAATTTAACCTGACTCACATATATCCATTTTGGGTAGCAGAGTGACATATCCCACTTTACCTTAAAACATAGTGGGTCATACTGCGTTAAAAGAACTGGTCAGCCTCAACATCCAGTAATAACTAAAACTATTATAGAGGCAATTTTCCCAAGCTTGACAATAAATTTTTTAGAGTTCAGTTTTTATAATTAACTTCAGCTTTGTCATTAATGTAAGAAAAACAAAGGGACCTACGAGACTCCAACATGACTGTCTTTAAAAGAGTGTGTTTTCAGAGCGTTCTCACTGCTGCACCATGTGGATGCAGTTGGAGAGACAAAAACTGTTGCACATTATTTCTACTCCTGTTCCCTTGACCCTAAAGCTCATGTGCATCACCAGTGGGGATTTTAGATCAATAGCAGTTCAGGTGAGAGAAATGGAAGGTCTTAAAGGAACCACCATAAGCATTTCAAGCACAGATAGAGGAAAAAAATCTTCAAGAAACAGCAACTGGAGTTGTAGCTGGATCAATACAATTCACGATTTTATTAAAGCATTTCCAACCTTGCTGTTTTCTTGCTTTCTTTTCCTTTTCTTTTTTTTTTTAAATTTGACTTCATACCCCTCCCACTTCTGCCTGAGACGATTGTCCCCACCTGTTTTTCTTTGTCTCAGTCACGTAGTCCTTCCTACTTTATCATGCATTACTGCTACTGCACCTTTTTTTTCTGCTAATCTCTCTGCGGAATATTAGATTCTACTATCTGTCTTTTCTCAGGTCAGACTCAGGCAGGTATTCTTTTACAACATAATTTGACTCTGAAATGTTACTAAATGGCATGGATTACATATCAGCTTTGCTTAATAAGAACTTGAGCTACTCTTGATCTTTGTAGTCAACTGGTATCCACGTGTCCTCTTAAAATCTTGCGTTTCTCCCAGTGTTCCCTGTGACACTGTGTCCTTTTCTGCTTTCCTAAAGAAGAGCTTCTTATCTCTTTCCTTGTTGAACTCTCTCCATTTCTTTGCTGGTTCTTCAAAACCAAAGTCTGTTTCAGCATCCTGCTGGCAGAGCAGAGTGGTTGTTTAGATAGGGAGTGATTTTAGTGTGAGTCACATGTCCAGCATCAGTAATCATCCTTAATGTTGTAAATGAGAAAATGAACCTTTGGACAGGCACAAATCCTAAAGGTCAGAATTAAAGAACAAAGACCAGATAAGATTGGCTCTGAGGACTTGCATTACTCACATAACTGGCATGCGAGATAAGTTGAAGTGATAGTTTAATGGTTTCTCGAAAAGTTTAGTCATGATTTTACAGACACCATCACTTAATTTAACAAAAGCAAGTGGACTGACTGATAGCTTTTTTGAAATGCATTATTAATTAGATGACAGTGTAGGTATTCTATGGTTGTGCAAAATGTGATATGCAAGTGAGTCAAGTTGAAAAAACACTGTCAATATTGTTCTATAGACAAATCTGTTGACCTTTAAGAGGTTTCCTATTACATCTTATTCAAATCTTGTGTGCCAGCAATAACTTCACATCTTGCTCCATTTCTTGCCGAAACCCGCTTAGTTGATATCTATCTAATAAACATTTTCTCAGTTTTCCTCCTAAAAAAAATTAATTCACATATATGCCATTGAGTGTCCACCCCATGAATATTTGTTAGCATGTTTGTTCCTTTCTATTCACCACGAAGCTAAAAACATCCTCATTTTGATAATTTTAGTTTCTTTATTGGTTATCTTAGTTTACCATGGCCACAAAAATGTATCAAGTACACCAAAGCTTTGTTTGTCTCTCCCCAACTCCTCCTGTTGTCTTCCAAGGCTTGACAGTAAAAGAGTTTGTTTTTATCCAATGAGGACAGAGAAGCCATAGGAAATACTACTTTTACTTAACACTTTTAGCAAATGGTCATAGTAGAAGCCTTTTTTTCTTAACTGTGACCCTTTTCCCTCTATGTTCTTAAATTTGTCTTCTTGCCCTATCCAATTTTTATTAATGTACATTAATTATAAAAAATAATGGTCTGTGACATGTTAATACATGCATATAATGCACGTGGATCATGTCCATTCTTATTATCTTCTATCCTGTGCCCCAGGCCAGCAGCCCATTTCCTTATAGAGTATCTCTTCCCATATATACTTCCCTCATACACTTCTTCCCCTTGCTACTTTCAGGTTTTTTCATCTCAGATTTCATATGCAAAAAAACTGCAATACTTCTCTTCTTGGGGCTGGCTTAATTATAGCCAAATAATACTCCAGTGTATACATAGGCCATACTTTCCTTATATATCATTGTTTGACAGTCACCTAGTCTAATTTCAGAATTTGGCTATCATAAATTGTACAACAATAATCATAGATGTATAGTTTTCTCTATTTTGTGCTGATTTTTATTCCTTTGGGTATATACTTAATAGTAGTAGAGTAGGTCATGTGGTAGTTCTAACTAGTTTGAGAAATTTTGTGCTGATTTTCTTAATTTTTAAAAATTGATTATTCATACATGTATACAATACATTCTGCTTGCTCCCTATATTTCTCTTCCCTTCCTCTGTCATTGTCTTCCTATCTCTCTAAAAGTTCTTTTCCCACATTCATGTCCTTTTGTGTTGTGTGTGTATGTGTGTATGTATGTATGTGTGTGTGTTCCCCCCCCCCCCACTGATTTTCAACCAGGACTATCTATTTTTCTGCAGGCTTAGAAATATCTACTGGAGCTTAGCAGGTTCACCCTTGGCTACACGACTGAAACATTGATTGCCATAATTTCAGAGTCCATCAGTAGCAAATATTTCAGCAGGAAGGTGTAACACTCTATGATTGTCTCTACTCTATGCCTGGCTCTTCTAAGGTTCAATGTTATGGAAACTCAGTGAGTACAACCACAGTTGTTCTGGGATCATGTTTGCAATGGCTTTGCCATTTTTTGAATACAACCTTTTGCAGGTCTTTCCCTATTATCTCTGGCTATTATGTGCTTCTCTTTCCTTTTTTGGGCTCTTGCCAAAGCCGCAGAAGGGGTAATATACATGTCCTGTTAGGTCTCAATACCCAACCCTCCCTTATTATAAGCATGTTGAGACAGCATAAGTTTATGCTTCCATTGAGCTGCAAAGAAAAGCTTCTCTGACTAAGGATGAGTGTAGCATTTGTCTGTGGGTGTAAACACAAATATTTAAAAAGTTTGGAGCCATGTCAACTTAGCTAATGGACAGTAGTTAGTTTCTTAATAAGAAAGTCATACCACCTACCACTTTATAAGCCAAGCAGAAATTTTAAGTTAGAAAAAATTAGTTAGAAGGAGATATCCTACATGGCTCAATAAGGCTACTCCTAGGACACACTGACTATCAAACAAAATTCCTGGTGTTAGATGTGAAAAACCTCCTTATAAGATTTTGGTGATGAAGGCACCCGAGATAAAACAACTAGGTTCCATTCCTTTGGTTGCCCACCAGAGTTAGATGACAAGACACAATTGCTGAAGACACTACCTACTATCATTGCAAAACAGAGAGAAATCAAGTTGGAATTAACATGTAAGCTTCCTCTCAGCTTGCTCATTTAATTATGCCAGAAGGGTGCTTCTTATGCTGCCAGTAAAGAGAAGGCATTGATATTACCCTGTGAACTACAATCCAACCTGACAATCAACATATGCCCACTGGTACATGACTACTATGAAGATGACTAACTCTTCTCAAATTTAACTTGAGGCCCATAACACAGAAGGCAAAGTATTCCTGGTACTTGTAAACCATCAAAACCCTATACTGATTTTGGTAATGGCTGCACTAACTTTATATCCAGGAATCAGCATGTACATTTATATCCAAAGACTTTTACTAGTCTCCACTGAGTTGTACATCTACCCTGAAAGCAGGTTTTGTTCAATATGTTAGCTCACTCTTGTCACTTTGGTTGCCATACTGGAACAAGGTTTGTTCAAAAGGAAGAGACATCAAGCCCCATCTGTTCTAATAGAGAAGAATGGTGGGCAGATATGAAATGATTGATTAAAAAAAGAGCACAGTTCCTTTAGAACTGATGTGTCTGGGACTCAGACTAGCATCTTGTCCTCCAGGAACATTCTGATAAGATTTCATAGCATATGCTGTTTCCTCCAAGAAAGGATTTTTCCGCTCACCAAGATGCAGAGAAAGTGATAAGTGAGGGTAATTCAATGTCTTTTGGCAAATGATGGTGTATATTTGGGAATAAACAATGTAGTGCCTTTCTTCCTTTGGTCATATTGGGGACATGTTCTTCACTGTCTCCTAGAATTTCCTAGTAGGATTGAACTCCAGTTACCATAGTGTACCATCTATCTGTTTCTTTCTCCTTTTGCCTCACAATTCCCTCTCTTCTTTCTAGGATAATCTCCGATCAGTTCCTTACACTTATTTCTTGTTATAAGGTGAGATCCTGAGAGAGACTAAATTCCAGTGCTACCTTCCTCCCAGAGCAAAGCAAAAGAAGACAAACTAGAAGGAAGTCTTTGTTTAATCCCAAGATTTAGGGTAAAACTATTTCAAAGCAATTAATTCTATAGATTTAATAATTTGAATGGAATGACTATGTTTTTTTCTGCTATATAAAATTATGTGAATATTCTCTGAGTATTTGAACATACTAACAAAAAGGAAACTATGCTAAATAAGATGCAGGCCCTGGTTATAAATCAGTATGTTATACAGAGAGAGAGAGAGAGAGAGAGAGAGAGAGAGAGAGAGAGAGAGAGAAATTTCCAAGCTAACCTGGGCAACTTGTTATGTGTACAAGCAGTGTATAATCAACTTTTAGTGATCAGAGTTTAAATTGTCATTGGGCACAATAAAAATCTTCAAGCCAAAACTTCTGCAGGTATTTTTCAATTTCTGGCATAAATACAATGTTTATATTTTATGTATTTGTATAAATTTATTTAAATCTCTCATTTTGGTATTCTCTTCTTTCTTGGTCATACGACATCACAGCAGCCCTACATGAGCTAACTTTTAAGGGACATCTTTTATCATTTTTTACATACATTCATTTTCCATCAGGTATAAACTCCTGCATAGGGTAGCAATAAGTCCCACTAATCTATCTTTGTGTCTGTATCTTTTCCTCAAGGGACAAACATACTATATGTGGCTCCCAATCTTATATGCCACATAATTGCCTGAATACAAAGTAGGAAGTGGCTTTTAATCTGATCCTCTAGTCCACCAAATCTTGTTTTCCTTTTTAACATTTGCTTTGTTCTGATTATCTTGTTTCTGAGTAAGTATAGGGACAGATGTTCCAAGAGCATCTTGGAGTCAGCCTCATAAGAAGATCTCTGACATCTTTTTCTCAATCACAACCTCTGGGGCATAAGGAAGACATTCCAGTCAACTAGATAAGTTTATCTCCCTAAAAGCAGAAGGGGGAGTATGCTCAAAATTTTCCTGGGGAAACTTAGAAGCTGTACACCTGGGAGAAAGCATAAATAATTCATAAGAAATTTCTCATCAACCCAGTATCCACAAATTGGACAAATATTGAAAGCCCCCCACCCCAACATGCATTCAACACTTGGAGATTAAGACCAAAAGAAAAGTGAAACACCTCTTGACAGTGATTGCATCGTGGGGCTCAGCTTTGCTGGATCCTTGTCAAACAGCTGCGCTGGCTTTCTGACTTTCACTGTTCCCTGTAGATAAGACTGTGTCAGTGGGGAGTGAGGCTGAAAGGAGGAATTTATGCCAGATCTTTGTGGGGAGGCATGAGGCTGGTGACCTCATTATAGTTCTGTCTATGTACAGTGGCAAACTTCTCTTTGGCTCATAGACCTCTTAATGTTAATACATCATCATTCTATTCCATGAGCTTCTTTAGAATCAACTCCAGCCATGATGAATTAATTAATGCCACTGTCTTCAAGAGTCATGATATCTCTAAGAAAGTGTCATGAAGAATATGGCGGCTCTCTAATTAGGTCCTTGGTGTAGATGCTCCTGAGCTGCAGATGACCCAATCGCAAACCAGCTTCAGGATGCCTATATCTGAACTTCTCTTTCCCTGCAAATGTTCCTCTCCATTTATCATGTGGTTAATGGCATGTTATTCTTGTAGGTGCTCAATTCAAAAGTTCTGGAGTAATTTAAAATATGTTCTTCATAACTAAACAATTGGTCTGATGTGGAATTCTTTTCAGTCTTTATTTAATGCACATACAGATTTTTCACCAACATGATTTTTGCCATCCTTTTCACATCACTGTCTTTGCCCAGCTGGACTTGTGAGGTGTGTGTGTGTGTGTGTGTGTGTGTGTATGTGTGTGTGTGTGTGTGTGTGTATGTGTGTGTGTGTGTGTGTGTGATGTATATGTACATGTTTTTATATACACATACATGCAGGTCAACATCAAGTTTCTTCTTCGATTGCTTTCTACCTTGTTTTGGGAGGAGTGGGGGTGCCTGTTCTCACCTGACCTGAAGCACATTTACTGGGCTTGGTTGGGTGGATAATTAAGCTTGTGATCCAGTTGTCTCTATCCCCATTATATATTAATGGGATTAAGATGTATGACACCCACACCTGGCTTTTATATGAGTATTGGGAATCAGAATTCAGGTCCTTATTATATAGTGTGAGTATTTTACTAACTGAGCCATCATGCTAATCTCCAGTCTAGATTTTCTTATTAGCTTGCTAATAGTTTGCAGTCTTTATTATGAGCATTCTTCAAGCAGTACATTCATAATCCTCAGTGCCTTCCCATTTTTCTGCAAAGGAAAGATGTGTTATCTAATCTTCAGGTCCCTGAGATCTGGCCTCCTGGTATTTTTCCTTCTGATCTTTCCATGACTAGCATGCCATATAGTATTGTCCCTTTGTTCTTCCAAGAACCCAGCTATCAGTACCTTGGACTACGATGTATTAAAGCTTTCTTTTTCTTTTTTGTTATTGAATATAATATTCATTTACATTTCAAATGCTAAAACCTTTCCCGGTTTCCCCCTCTCCCCGAAAACACCCAACCCCTCCTCCCACCCCCTGCCTCCAAGTATATGCCCCTCCACCCGACCCACTTATCCCATCTCCTGCCCCCTCAATTTCCCTTTGTTGGGGCATCTATTGAGCCTTCACGGAACCAAGGACCACTCCTCCCACTGGTGCCCAACAAGGCATTCCTCTGCCACATTTTTGGCTGGAACCATGTGTACCCCTTGGTTGATGGCTTAGTCCCTGGGAATCCTGGGGCCCCTGGGTGGCCGACATCTTTGTTCTTCCCATGGGGCTGTAAACCCCTTCAGCTCCTCCAGACCGCTCTCCAACTCCTCTATTAGGGACCCCACGCCCAGTCCAATGGTTGACTGCTAGTATCTGCCTCTGTATGTGTAAGGCTCTGACAGGCCCCCTCCGAAGACAACCATGACATGCTCCTTTTAGTATGCACTTCTTGTCATCCATAATAGTGTCGGAGTTTGGTGACTATAGGACAAATCCCTGGTAGGGCAGTCTCTGGATGGCCTTTCCTTCAGTCTCTGCTCCATACTTTGTCTCCTTTAATGCCCTGTGAGTATTTTGTTCCTTTTCTCAGAGGAACCAAAGCACCCTTACCTGTGTTGTTTTCTATGTTCTTTTCCCCCCACAAATACTGCTTAGCTCCAGCATTTTTGTTTCCTTTAAACTCCTCACCAAAACCCTACTTTTTCAACAAGGTCCTGAGTACCATTTTAACCTATTGCAGCTGAGTCATGTCAACTAAATAGTGCACTTACTCCTGCATTTCTGATCAGGTCTACTCTTTACATTTTACTGCATTAGCCTCTCCTAGTACATCTCTTCTTTAATAGTTCATACCAGTTTTTAACATGTCATACCAATAGAGTGTTCTCTAACTTTCTTTATTGATAGAATATAAGCATCCTGTCAGTAAAGATCTTGCTTCATTTCATTCTCTGCTGCTTCCTGTATAGAGTTCCCTGTCACTGAGTAACAATAAGCCAACAATGTGGTGACTTAAAACAACACACAGGAGCTTACAGCTCCCTATGAATTAGAAGTCTGAATGGCACTTCTGATTTTCTAGGAAGGACTTTGCAAACTGTTTGACCATGTTGGGTTTTTATCTGAAGTATCCATGGAAGAACTAGTATCCAAATTCTAAACCTTATACAAATCAGTTCATTGTAGTTATAGGGGATGAGGGCTATAATTCAACATTTCTTGTACTATTATCCTAGACATAAAGGCCATCTGCATGCCTTCTCACATTCCTCCATCATCCATTCCTTCAGTAATGAAATCCCTCTTTAATGTTGAATTATTCTGGCTTTCCACTTTACTTCAATTCCTGGTTTTAAGGGTTAGATGGTTACACTGGGTCCACATGTATATCCTATGTCATTTGCCCACTCTAGGTTTACT
Source organism: Tokudaia tokunoshimensis (assembly GCA_036184795.1). Lineage (NCBI taxonomy): Eukaryota > Metazoa > Chordata > Mammalia > Rodentia > Muridae > Tokudaia > Tokudaia tokunoshimensis. Next base: position 21,960,293 of record BTHU01000004.1, on the reverse strand, counting down.
GAGTATCTTAATTACATCTGCAAAATTCCTTTTTGTGGTGAATCAATACATTTACAAGAGTAGTATTCATTAGCAAAGTTCATGAAAACATGTTCACTGTTCATGCAAGTTTTAATCTTTGGTGGGAGACTAAGCAAAACATCAGGGGATATAAAAGGAAGAACAAAGCAAAAGATGGTGGTTATGAAGGGAACATCTTTGGGCTGGAGTGAAAAAGTGCCCGTGGCCATGTGCATGGGAGCCTTTGACATTCTTCTTTGCACAAACCAAAAATAGAAAATTCCCTCCTTTGTTAGTATTGCCAGTCCAAAAATTTCACTTTTGTGTGCCAGATGTGGTTTCTCAGATCTGTAATCGCTCAACAAATCAAAAATCAGTCAAGTTTTGTTTGTATCTACAGACAGATGCTTGCCTCTGTAATGGGAATTCTAATAAGTGCATCACACTGACAAGGACAGCTAGAGATTGGGAGTTTGGGATACAATCCACTATCTTTTCCCTTTTCTGGTCACAGTATACTATCATTTTATCTTTATTACAGTGTAAGACAAGATATTTGAACTTAAATATGAGAAATTACTTCATTTCCTACATGAATGCTTAAACTCCATAGGGAAATTGACTTGGTAATTATGATAATGTTTGACTATCAGAAAACTTTAGATTAATTGAAAATGATAAATTAGTCATTTTGGGTCTTATGTCTGATCTCATTCAACCATGAACATACTGCCAGCTCAGAACTTACTGGAGTGAGAACTCAAGAGTCACATTCGAAGTTCAAAGGTCCAGATATTTTCAATTAGCATCCTCCCTTGGCTCTTCATATGGGTTGACTGGGAGAGGCTACCCTCACAGAGATAGCAGGCATGGGTGCTCTCCAAAATGGCAACTCTTCAAGACTTTCTCTGAAGAAATTTCACTAGAAAAGAAGAAAAAACACACCTTGGGAATTTCGGGATTTGTAAAATTGCTCTGTTCAATAATCGGGTTCTTTCCTTCTTTTTCTCTGATATTTTTCATTTATTTTCACTGTTTATTTTTTCAATTATTCAAAAAACCTTGTATGACTATTTTCATGTAAGAACATGAGTTTTGCATTTGAGAGATACATTTAAGATACATAATTACACTTAATTGCCTGAATTCTGAAAGGGCAAGTTGGCTATGTTTAGGGAAGAGGAACTGGGACTGTGAGCTAGAGAAAGTCTACAAATAGTTTGGTAAAAACTTGTTTTGATAAAAAAAGAGAATCTGGATATTACAGAAATAGAGCATTGTAAACTCATTCAAGACTAGAGCACTGACCAATCAGAACTGTCCTCATTTATACTGTGTGACTAGAACGGGGAAGAGTAAATATATAGTGGCTTCTGCTAACCAAACAGGACGGCTCCTAATTAGAAAACTCTCATCTTATAAGCCTATGCTGGCAATTCTAATACTCCTATTGTAATGTGGTTAACAAACTTGTCAGTTGTTTCAAGGAACAATTATGTAAAGCAAAAAATCCAAAAGTTGGGGAAAATTTAGAACTAGAACCCCAAAGATACTTAAACTTAAAATCATGCATGGCACAAAACTAGGGAAACATTAGGAAAAAAAGGTAAAAGAAAGTTCACTGTACATAAATCTAATATGCACACAATTGGTTGTTTCAGGACTATTAAAGACCAAGACATTTTAAACTAAAAAAAAACCAAAAAACAAACAACAACAAAAAGCTAGTTTTGAAAAAACTATAGTTTATTCAAGGCCTATGAGTTAAGGATGTTTTGTAACTTTAAATAAGACTGAAGAGATAGTAATTTATGGTACATGAAATATATGGAACTGAAATTTCTATGTTTGTAAGTAAATGTTTTTGCATCATAGTAATGTTTGCCTGACCGCTGTCAATGTCCATTCTAGTGAAGTTAAGGAGCAACACAGAGAGCTGTGACCTGCATAATAAAGAATTTATTATCTTGCCCTAGATATGAGTATTTTCTAAACCTCTACAAGAAGGATGAGAAAGGAAGTTGGAATTCTTATTCATTTCGAAGGTTCTGAAAAACAAAATCCAACTTTAGAGCACAGAACTGTGGTGCATGCCAGTGAGCTAGGGTTCAACATTCTGTTAATGGGGTTCTCTAGGAAAGAATAAATGGGAAAGAAATGATTATCTCTTGCAGTGAACAGAGAGGTGAAGAACTGCAGAGGGTTAACTTGTAATAATGTATACATGGGACTTAATCAAGGAAAAAGCAGTCTGGACAGTTCCACTTGAGATCCATGCTACTAGAAGAAGCTCACCCCTGACCTTTCCTGGAGAACCAGGATCCAGAGGCTAGACCTAGAATAAAATCAAATGACCAGGAAAAATGTCAATGAAATGATTCCTAGCAATATTCTGATATATTTGTAGACTGAAGCCTAGCATAATCATCATCAGAAAGGGTTAATCCATCAACTGATGAGAACAGATTCAGAGACACATAGCTCTGAGAATCCTGCTGAAGAGGGATGAGACAAGGACAACACAAAACACCCCACAGAATCAACCAACTGGCTAGCGGGAGACTCATTGGAGCTTCCAGGAGTTCCCAGAGACTGAACCCACAGCCAGAGAGACTGCATGGGTCTGACCTAGGCCCTTGTTCTGTACATTCTGGTTGTGTAGCTTGGTGTTCTTGTGGAACTTCCAACACAGACAGCAGAGCAGTCTCTGACTCTTTTGCCTGCTATTGACATAACTTTCCTCCTTTTGGGATACTTTGTTCAGTCTACAAATGAGGAAATGTGCCTAGATTTTTGGAATTTGATATGGCATGTTCGGTTGATGTCTTTGGGAAACCTCACCCTTTCTGGAGGAAAATTGAAAAAGGTTGGATCTGGAGGAGAAAGAAGGTGGGTAAGGGGAGGGACTGAGAGGAGAGGAGGGAGGAGAAACTGTGGTTGGGATGTAATTTATGAGAGAAGAATTAAAAAAAAGTCTGGGTTCTATTCTAAAATAGTACTAGAAGTTATTAAGATTCTTACAGTTACAAGTGATATGAATTTGATTTTAATTTAAACCATAGGGGAAGTTAATTAACTTGCCCATCAAGTTTTAGGGTCTCTTGTTCATTCTCCAAGAGCTGGTGATCTATGTATTTTCTCTTTAATAGCATATTGTTCCCTTGTGGTGATTTAGAAAGTGGTTAAGCCCAGAAACACTATCCTTAATCTAAAATAGTTTTGTAGTAAGTTATGACTGACTTACTATTGTTTGTATACTTATTCCTGAAACATTTTTGATTGGTGCAGAACAGAGGATTCTGATTACTAATTTGAGGTGACTACAAGCAATAGTTTCTTGGATGCAGAAGTGCTTCGTCTATCTTCCTCCCCTGAAAATAGCCAAAGTTATGGACAAAGACAACAGATGTCTATCTCAATGAAATCAGAAAAGAGGACAATGTTTCTCTGAATGGTATTGCTGGGCTGAATCAGCAGCACTATAGACACAATGTCCCTATATACAGTTGGATAGTCCTCAGGAGTCACATGGGTCAAGGAGATGAATTAAGATTGAGGCTGACTGATGCATGCTATTTCCGAGATTATCTGTGTACCTTACAAACACACAAGGGGTTTTGGAGAAGGCTTAAAGTTACAGGGAAGTCTAGCTACAAATTTGAATTTGTGAATTATTGATTCTTGCACACAGTACCAAGCTAAAGTTGCTTGAAGAAATAGCTTCTATACAAACATGGAGATGACCATATAGCATGTTTAGCATGGTCCAATAGATAGAAACACACACACACACACACACACACACACACACACACACACACACACACATCTGTGAATTAATAAAAGCTTTTATAATAGATATATATGGTGAGGTATTAGAACAGTTAGCAAAAAAAAATGATGTCGATTGAATTGGGTCTTTGGTATAAGTGCAAAATTCAATCAGGAGAGAGTTCCTAAAAGAATTAAAGAGTATGTGCAAGAATGTGAAGGTGAAGGTGGAGGATGTTGAGTGAGACTGAAGAGGAGATACAACTAATATTATTGAAATAGCTACATTTTCCTGACACTATGTTAGCTACTTTTCAGTTTCTAATTCAATGCACAGTGTATCCCATCACACAGACTACAGTGACACCAGAAAGCTAGGTATAAGGATGATTAACATTTCTCACTGGGTCATCTAGGTGGATTGCGGAGGTGGATCCTTTCAGTGGACATAGAGATTAAAAGCATGGGCCTATCATTAGGAGGGAAGGTAGACTTGGAAAATTTTACCTCCCAATTTCTGTTTGATAACCAGAATTTAATTGGCAGCTGAGAATATGAGTCTATAGCTAAGAGAATCAGTTGAGGAATTTTCTGCTCACCCTTCTTGTCTTCTCAGAAGCTTGATAGATCATGTAATTACTCACTATGAATCCTGAGACTTTCTCTAGTCTCATTACCTCTGTATGTGTCATCTTTTTCTATTCTGTACTGTCCTGACTACTTATGAACCTCTAAATTTACATAGATATTATTTATGAAAATTTACCTATTCTGGATCTGAACAGCTGTGGCCTGGCTACTTTGTATTAGCTATGGTTATTTTTCTATGCCTTGTGTTTATCAGCCTAGACTTTTAGTTAGTATTTGGATTATACTCTAGACTTTCTAAAATTCTGCCTCTTCTTAGAATCTCATTATAACACAAAGTGCCACAAAGATAAGACTTACTAGTTCCCTTTCCACACTGCAGGCTCCTGGGTCTGTCAATTCATCTGTCAATAATGGAAGTAGTGTCTCTGCAGGTAAAGTTCAAAATCAATCTCCCTCTTTCCTCTCTCTGTATCTTTTTCCTTTCTTTCTAGAAGACTTCATTGCTTTCTTCCATCTCTCTGTTTTCTCTGGCTTTAAGATAAGAGTGTAATGATTTTACTACACTCTTAAATTTGTGATGGATTTATATCAGGAAGAAGAGAAAACTATGATCAATGTGAAACCATTTTGTTAAAAGATGGCTTTAAAATAATTTGTTATTCTCTATATTTTAGTTTTGTGAAAAGAAACAAAAACACTATTATTTGGGAAATATTTAAAAATCACATATTTTTCTAGAGAAAAACAATAGAGAAGTCAAGTTAAAATGTTGGTAAAGGACTTCCTTGTTTTTATCTAGGGTAGAATTTGTTTGTTTGTTTTTGTTCTGAATGCTTATATATGAATTCAAGCTTGGATTACCAGGCTTGTTCCTCATGTCAAACTGGGCCAGAAATCCTACCCAAACTTAAACAAATGATGATATCACCAAGAGCAGCTTTCACAACACAGTAGCAGGAACAAAATGAAGAATGAAAAAAAAAGTAGTGAAATTGTAAATGAAAGTATAAATTATTCTTTTTAAAATATGTGCAAAGGAAATCATAAGGAGAAGATGTTTTATAAAGTAGAATGTAAAATATAAATGCCAGCACTTGTGAGGCAGAGACAGGCAGGTTTCTGTGAGTTTGAGGCCAGCCTGTTCTGCATAGTGAGTTCTAAAACAGCCAAGGATATGTAGAGAGACCCTGTCTCAAAAAGGGAAGAAAAGAAAATATGAGAATGCTAGTTAGGATGGGATACTAGGCACAAGAAAGCACATTAAGGATTGTGGAGACCACATTTTATGCCAATATATAATGAGCTAAGGAGTACAAAGGGCTGATTCATTACAAAGAACAAGGATGCCGAACACTGCCTTGCAGTTCACAAGAGCCCGTCCTCCTACCCGCATTTCTGAGTCCCACACATCCATGCACACTTAAGGCCATTATTAGTTGTAGAAAACTTGTTCTTACCATGTGAGAACTATGCAAGTAAAACAGCAACTCCTTTGGAGTTTGTGGAGGAAGCTTTAGAAGCTGATGATGGCCTCATTGTTCTGTCTAATGAAGGTCGTGACTTTACAATTTTATAGCGCTTTTAGTACACTTCGACCTTGAGTCATTTAGCTATGTGTTTGCTAGTCTTCCATATAGGTAGGAGGCCTCCTTGTGTCTTTTCAGAGATTACTAAACAGAGGTGGTCAAATGAATTGCTAAAAATCTTGAAGCCCGTCATTGAAGGGTATGGCCTGTGTTTCTGCTTTCTCTAACAGGCAAATGGGCTATCTTGTGCTATGCATTGACATGGTAAGTCGATGTACTAAGTGTAACAAAAGTAACAGATGAAAACTTTTCATCTCTACTGGTTACTGCTGATGTTTTCATTTACTCTAGCAATTTTAGAGAAAATTTATCACTCTCCCTAACAGAATTCTACTAATGTAGGGGCTCTCTCATATGTCTTTCTTTCACATATATGCAGTAAGAGTGAAAAAATGAGGGGGCTACAAGGAGAAGACCACCCAGGGCACTGCAAATTCTCCCTCAATCAGACTCATTGTCTAGCCAGTATAACTATTGGCTTGCTACAAGCAAGATTATTTTTACTATGCTATATTATAATGAAAGGCATTTTCTGTTACCAATCATTTCTTTAAAGGAACATTTTATTGGTAGTCTGGGATGAAACACTATTCTTAAGAAACACACCCAGTGTGGATAGCTCACATTTCATTCTTGTTTACAAGAGCAGTGGTCCATAGAAGCCCATAGGGCACCACGTGGACATTTTAATAGCAACACTTGTTTCATAAGTAACTCTGTTGTGTACTACCAAGAGCCTGATTGATGGTGTGTTTCTCAATTACAATGCAGAAGGATGCTCAACTTTTCGTCCTTGTGAAAGGTTCTCTTCTTTGGAGGAAACATGCTACCTAAAAACCAAAGATGCCTTCTCAAAACTATCTTGGGCACAAATATTCATGTTGAATAGCAGGTCTGAAATGAAATACATTCAGCGCACTGACCTGGTTAATGCATTAAAAAATGCTGAGCTAAATCTAATTAGGTACACGTGTGGAAATAAATGTGAGTCTCAGTAATTTAAGATTTTTTAGTACTTTTAATAATGAGAATGGAGAAAAGAATTTCCCAGTAGAATACAAAGAGTCAGGATCTGTGTATCTGCAGTTACATAGCGTTTCCAGGGGATTTCCCATGTGGTTTCTCAGAGCTAACCAAAGCCAAGCTGGATTTCAGCTATCCCTATGCTTAGTGTCTGCAAACTGGTCTGCACACGTGTGTGGGTGCATGTAGTACCATTTAAGAATACATTTTTTCTTATTTTGTCTAAACTAACATAGTACTATATTAGCTTCAGAAATCAATAAGAAATGGAGAAAGAATGAGTTGGGGATTTAGCTCAGTGTTGGAGTGTCTCCCTAACAGGTGTGAGGATCAGTGTTTGGTCCTAGTATAAAAAGTGCTGTCTAATGAAACAATCAAGATATAAATAAAGGCGGCACAGAAAGACATAATTTTGAGTAAAATCATGGCATTTTATTTGGTCAAATTGAATTAATCTTGAAATTTACTTATATTTAGCAAATAGAAAAAATACAATAAGGCTTTGGACCAAAGATGCAAGGGCAAATTTACTGGGCTTTCATTTTTTATTGTAGTTATGATAGATTATTACTTAGAATTAAATATTATTTACTTCATTTGCTGTATAAAGGGAAATGTCTTTGAATCTACTATTTATATGATTTTAGTTGAAAACTGATTTGAAAAATGACCATAACATTTTCCCTCACTCCTGTTATACAGCTCTCAATAAGTAAGTCTGAAACTAGTCTCTGTGGTTTGCTTTGGCTAAAAGGTTATATCAGAGATTACAATGTTCAAACTCTGACCACAGACAAAGAAAAATTTCAGCCCAAAGAGCTGATTTCCCCAAGCAATACTGAATGATGCTACTGTTGTAAGGTCTGTGTTTGCGCACATCTAACCTTGAGACAAAGATAAATGATGAAGTTGGCAAATGTTTATGTTGACACTTTCAATCATGATACGGAAACCCCTCATGTTATGAAACTTTCACTTAAAAATATACAAAGAAAATTGAAATGCAATATTCTAAAGAAAAACAGTGTTAACTCTAAACTCTACCAACAGATGGTATGCTATGCCCAGTGTATAATCGCTCTTTGGACTTATCAACACATGAACTCATAGATAGTCTTTCAAGAGCCTAAGCTATTTATGGTTCTTTTAAAGGTGACTGGACTTTTTTTATTCATAATGGAATTATGCAAAATAATGGTAAAATATGGACTATTTCATTTCTGCTGAGGCATGACTCTTTGCTCATAATTTTGACTATCACTGTTTTAGCCTCTAGAAACATTTTTCCCCCTCTGCCTACTTTTTGATAATAAAACATAGACATTAGGAAATATTTTTTTTTGTGAAGAGGTATCTTTAAAATCTGATAAACCATAAGCTTCCTGTAGTTCAAGGGCAGACAAGCAAATAAGGCATTTTACATAAGAATTTCTGGGTTGTGGAAGATATTGTGAGTTTGTTTAAAAGCCTGCAAAATAAATGATAAAAATTGCTTAATAAGTGTTGGTCAGTGGTCTATGCGGATAAAGGAGAAGCCAAAGAAGGTCAGAGGAGTATCTCAAATCAGAAGACACTCAAGGACAGGAACTCATAACAAGGATGACATTTCTCTTCAGTTATCCCACTTTTTTGAGAACCTCAGAACTCAAAGATTGATTGTATCTTTTATTTTCACAAAATAATAAAATTATGACCAAATCAATTACATTAATTGAGTATAACTAGTAAAAAAGCAAGCATGATCTCCTGGTTTTTTTTTGTTTTTTTTTTTTGTATAGTGTTGTTCTTTTGGAAAGACACAAATACACCAGCACAGGATAACATAAAGAAAACTATAAAGTCTTCCAGTAGCACTAGCATGCAAATAGTTGGAAATAAAGTCTCTGCAATCCCAGAACTCTGGAGTTATCACAGAAGTATAAGATTATACCAGGAAATAAAACTTAGTCAGGAAAGCCAAATTCTGTGTTATAGGAAGAAACTAAAAAGAGTGAATATAGAAGACTGAGAGAGAGGTTGTCAAACTTTTCCAGCAGACAGAAGCACCTTAAATCCCTAGAATTATACTTTGTAAGCTAAAGAAGCAATTTGCAAAGCACACTCAGTCTCTTAGCTTCTGGAAGGAGTTTATGCAGCTTTCAAAGGTAAATAATTTAGACCCAAGGGAAAGCTTATGTATTGAAGAGGATCTTCTCCAATATTTGAGATGCTTCTGGGAACATCACTTTCTGAGACAGTGGAATACTAAAAAGTCAACAGTAAGAAAGTGAAAATTAACTGGTAGGAACACTGGAATTGTCAACTTCTTTACTTTTATTATTTTTTTTTGTCTTCTTGAAAAAGATGATTTTGGTACATGGTAATTAGCTGCTTGAAACTGCTTCCTCTTTGCAACCTGATGGGCCACACCTCACAGAACAATTGAGTCTCTGTACTTTAGAAATTTGACAAATGGTTAAGGCATGTGCTCACTCAGAAGGATGAAAACCATGGGCAATGACAGGAAGCAGTCTTAGAGGGCAAGATTGCAATGGATGTGCAGTTTGTATAGTTAATGTACTGGGAAGGTTTATTCTTCTTTTTTCAAACCATTTGGGAAGGTGGATACAGCAGTTCAAGAAAGGAGATGCCATAATTCTGACAAGTTAATTAAGCTTTCACTTCTGAGTATTATATGTATAGTGAGGGGGGAAAAAAACCTTAATTTTCTTTGTACTGTCTGACAAAAAAGAAACACAAGATAAATGCAGGCAGATTCTTTTAAAGTTGTCCTTATTACTGATTCCTAGTCTGTAGAACAGAAGTTTTAGGAACTGAAATCAGAACAAATGAAAAGTATCAGCATCTTTTATCTTTTCATAATTTGCATTGTATTTACATATATTGGTAGGCATGAGGATATACGGACTGATAACAACCTGGTGGATACACCAGGTTATGAACTTTAAAGAATTGCACAGTTGATTTCATGAGTGGGCAAAGTAAATCGTACACGGTGGCAAAATTTACCCACCTTAATCTTCTCCCACTTGTGACATATTAATTTGAATTTCTATTGCTGTAAGGAAACATCATGACCAAGGCAACTTGTAGAAGGAAGAGGTTATATGAACTAACAGTTCTAGAATTTAAAGTCTATCATAGCAGGAAATCTAGCAGCAGGCCATAGGCAGCTGAGAGCTCAGCTCTCAAACACAAGCAGGAAGCAAAGAGAATGAACTCAAATAGTGTGTGTCTTTAAACCTAAAACTGACACATTTCTAGTGACAGACTTCTTCCAGAAAACCATGCCTCCTAAGACACCTCAAACATTGCCACCAACTGGACACCAAGCATTTGGACATTGGAACCTATAGGTGACCTTCTCATTCCAGCTTCTACAGGTCCTAGGCAAAACAGATTCAGACCGATTGCAAGGTTACTTCAAGCTTCCTTCAAGGTTATATTTTTTTCAATGTCAGCTCCAAGATGAAGGAGGAAGCTTGTATCAAGGAAAAGGTAATCTGCTGATAACAACCGTAAAAAGTTGGTCTGTCAATAGTCCATGGATGTTGCAAGACTTGACGCGAAAAGAAAATGTCATTCCTTTCCTAAATAGAATCCATCTATGTCATGCTTACGTGCTATCTACAGACTGTGAACCAATAGTGAGTACTATATGAAAGTGCATGTGTGTATGTGTATATGTCAAAGCAAGGTTTTTGGTTTTATTTTTACTAAATGAGATAAATTCATAACAAAATATTTTCCACTGATTTTATGAAAGTGCATATATTTACACATATACATTACACCCAGTCCATTCAAGTAAACTCTGATCATGGCTCTAATCCATTTCTTTGAAATTATAAACTATAAAGAGTAAGATGTGGTCTATTATGTTAATCATTCTGATTGACAGTACAGTTGTGTGTGTTAGGATATTCTATCTCAGGATTTTTTTTTTTTATTTTTTATGATAGGCTAAAAATCCTTTAGCACAAACACTCCTTACTTTCAATAGTTGGTAGAAACAGTAACGTACAAACATCTACAAGCAGGGTAACACAAATAAGACCACTCTGCCATGAAGTTCAAGGGCAATTAAAGCTTGTCTTTGATAGACCTGATAATGTGTATAAACTGTTACTGACTCACAGAAAGAAATACAAAAATAGAGGGAAATGCTTATTTTAGCAATTCAAAACAACTTAGTTTTCCTAATATGCTTCTCCTTATACTATAGTCTATAGTCTTCAATGGAACTGTGAGATGTTTCCCAATTGAAATCACTTGTCAGGGACCCAAGAAGACCGGGTCAATGGGTTGGTTATTCATTGCAACTGATGTTTGTTATCACAGGGATTACTTCAGGTAGAATTACAAGTCTTCTAGAGAAAGTAGACTTTTCCTCAGAACCTGTTTAATGTTTCTGGATTGGAAATCCTTGTATAAGTCAACAGTATTCAGCACAACGATTTTATCCTCTTGCCCTGCAGGCCTTTAAGCCAACAAGTCCAAAATATGCTCCAGTATCATTGCAGACAATTAAAGACTGGAAACATTCTGAAACCA